>JAJJWW010002295.1:0-714372 GCA_023531295.1 Papaver armeniacum
CAACAAAATATAGTATGTTTTGATTCTTTCGCCCAATAGAGCTTGTAAATTCGCCTGGTCAATAAGTGTTGTTGTTGATTACAAAATTTCAGTTCTCATTCAACACAGTATCAATCAGCATACCTATTAAGTAAACAACTAAAAAATATTGTGTGATAGATTACCTTCTGTCTACATCTTTGAATCCTTAACTCACCCACCTTTCTTCGAAAACCTGGCAGCAACTAACCGAATCCAAAGAACACCAGATGGGCCACAAATCAGAGGACTCATGCCAAACTTTTTCACGAAAATCTGACACTATAATTCAATCATGAGTTGAAACCCCATTAATACCTAGTCTAGACCCAATATGCAATAATCCTCTGAGGTAATCAATTTGGCTAGAGGCACACTTTGATAGTTGCTGAGAAGAATTTGATACTTGACTGTTATGAAGTTGATTTAAATGTTGTTGGACTTGACGATGACTTTGCATATTTGTCGGGCATTTGAAACACTGTGTTCTGGCACCAGTGATCGTTGCACCCAATTACCGCTGAGCCCCATTAGAGATCCCCTCAGAGATTTAACAAAATCATCATTCATATGTGACCTGCTTTTGGTAGTACAGGACGAGTTCTTAGGTGGCTCTGCCTTATGGTGGAGAACACATTGGTTGCAATGGAGTGTTAAGAGCTCTTCCTAATCTTCCTTGTGGTGGTTGGAAGTATTCTTTTGTTGTTGCTCTTCGATTTGTGACGATTGGTGGTGATTCATTGTTTGTTGCTGCCTTCCACCAAGTTGTTGCACTTTCGATCCTCTCTTTGATCTTCCTAAACGCTAGGGTGGTTCGACCAAATACACCAATGTATAACGCACTTACTGTTGATGGCCAAGTTGAACGCTAGGAAGTTGCCAGGTTTTTTTTGTAGTGGCTGGAGAAGAAACAACAAAAATTGATTAATCATATTAATATATGAAGCTTTTATTCAGTCGCTTTGTTTCATTTTACATGTATTTCGCATTTGTTCACATGCATAAGAACCACGCAGAACTAATCATCATCAATATCTAGTACTCATTTCTTCTATCATGTTTTAGTTTTAAAAGTGCTAGACAGAGAATATGGACAAATGGGTTGAAATGAAAATAGATTACTGAGCAACTCTCATAAGCCTAGAGGAGCTCCGAAGTTAGTTATACCTGACAAAAATTAACCAATCCACAATAGATTTCTCATCCAAATTCAACATTCCCAGTATATAAGGTCCATTTTGTCCCATTAATACTTTTAAACCAAATTATTCTTTCAAATAGGGTAGTCTATTGACAATTTGACATAAAAAAAATTCATGGTGGTCACACATTTTCCTGTAATGCAGGGTACGCTCTAAAAATTTGAAATGCATGCTCATAGTATGAATCCCTTCCCTTGCTGGTGGATTGCAGTTTCATAAACACTGCCACCCAATCAACAAAGAGCTTAAAAACCCTAAAATATCATCAAATAGAATACAATCTAGTACATATAGCAGAAAAAAAATACCAGCTCTAATCAAAATATCACAAAGATATACAACTCATTAAGGAATTAGAGCATACCCTTGAGATATTTCCACCATTCGGTTCTCACGCCTCACAGAAATGTTTGAAGTACAGTTGACAAGGGCGGACAAAACGAAGTTCTGATTGGGATAGTCTCTTTCTCCCTCTCAAGCATTACATTTTGGTAAGTTAGGGTTAGGGCTTTCTGGTTGCACCCAATTTAATGGCTGGCTGAAATATCTAATACTGGTGGGGTGTGTTCTTATATTTACCATGTACAAGTGGTTAAGGGGTACCAAGTGGATAACCAGTGATCACTGTTTTCAAATCTACATGTCATAGACTCATAGCAGGCAAAATATACCACTACAGTTGGTTTTGTACATCGATAAGACGACCAGTTTCCATATTTCTTTGCATGTTTCACAACATTAACCAGAAATTTATAATCACTTGGCATTGGCAAACAAGTGTTGCATTTTGTATCCACAGAGAATTACAAAGGGAGGAAAATGAGCCAACTATGGGTTAGAAAATCTGGGTCACCAAATTATGTAAGGTGTTGTGCGCCATGAACTGTTTGAAGAAATTTGAGCTAATAATAGGTTTCTAGAAGTGTCTATTGGTTGCGAACTTTTAATAACCTCGCAAGATTGGGGTATGCCCAGATTAATTGGGGTATACCCAAATTTAAATGGACATGTGCCCTCACTAAGGGAGGTCAAAACAGGATGAAATTACTTTAGTACCCCTGCACTAATTAACCTAAAACTAAACCCTAAACTTAAAAACTAAAAATTGTTAATCTTCTATTCTATCTTCTCTAATCCCTCTCCTCTTCTCCTTCCTTCATCTTATTCCATCAACCAAAAATTTCAATTTTGATATTCTACCAAAAATGGTTCGATCCAGTAGCAAGAGAGATTCAACAGGTAACATGAAAAGATCCAAATCAGAGGGCAAAGGTAAGGAAATAGTTAGAACTAGCAAACCCGAAAATCCAATCCCTGAGAATGTTGAAAAGAACCCTCCACCGGTGAAAAGAAGAAGTGATTTCTAAACTCAAACCCATTATTCTAATGTGTTGTATGATTGTTATATTATGTTGAATTATCGAAAATTATGATTTTTGTGTTTTTATTCGGCAAGGTCGATAATTTAAAACCATGCCGATTATTGATATTTTGTAAGAGCCGGCATGGTATCAGGATGAATAACCTGCCGACTTTTCATAGCAGCCATGGCGACTGTTAGACAATAATTAACCAGGGCTGGAAAGGTATAATAACAAACCCTGCCGACTTACATCTAGTCAGCATTGTCTTAGACTTGTACCATGCCGACTTTAGGTCACAGAAACTTGATTTTCGTTAGTTAATTATCGGCATCTTTCTTGAATAACACCATGCCGAGTATGTATTAGTCGGCGTGGTATATGATTACAACCCCTCCGACCATGATTTAGTCGGCAGTGTGTAGATTCTCGACCCTGCCGGCTGTATTACCAAAACCATGATTCAATGTTTAGAATGTTCATATCTCTTAGTTGTGTATTGTTTAGGTTCCCAAAGGCAAAATTAGAAGATACCCCTGTTTGAGGGTGAAATAGTTTCTGCTGGTTTCGGTAATTTCGTGTGTTGTGGGTGAGAAACGAGCCTAAACCCTAAACAATGTACTGCAAGGGAGTACTTTAGATTCGAGATATCAATCTGTACAAATCCGGCCTAAACCAAGAAATGGTTGGTCCAGGACTTGCTTCGGTCACAAAGTGAAGGAGAAGGGTTGGTTTTGGGGAGGGAAGCGAAGAGAGTGTTGAGACCAAAATAGTTAATTCTGAAAAAGTAGTTGGTTGACTTGTATCAGAAAGTGAAAGCTAACAGATGGAAAAGCTAACAAATGATTTCTTAGTGTTGTGTCCTCTTGCTCCAAACTTGTCGTTTGGTGGAAATAGGTAAAACCTATTCATACAAGTCATAACATAACGTACTCTGGTCTCAAAGAAAATGGAAACGACTGAGTAAAGTGGAAGGAGGTGATAAATGGGTAACGCCTGGAATTGATGTTCCATAATGAAAGGAGCGTTTCACCATTATTCCTTCTATTTACTAACCGACTCATTCTTATGAAACTTTCATGTAACGGGCGTAGTGTACGCCGCACGCTGTAAACCGCCAAACTAATACCCTTATGAGCATCCCCCAGTTTGTGACATGTGTTAGATGTCTCGAGTGTTTTTATGAGAAAACATGTAGCAAGGTGTTACGTGTGGCATGGTGGTATGCCAGTGGCCATGGTAGAGTCGACATGGCTTTGCCGAAGAATGGGCGCGGCCAAATTTGGGATTTAGATACAAACCGTGATGTTTTGGCTTTGGGCCGTAAGTTAGGTGGAGAACTTAAACGGTCGAGATCCGCATCTCAAAGAGAAGGATAGTCGTTGATTATTGCGACCCTCTTTTTTAGTATCCAGCATTGAGCATGGCTTTGCCATAGAGTAGGCGCGGCAAAATTAGGGTTTAGGTGCAAACCGTGTGTTTTGGCTTTGGGCCGCAAGTTGCCATACGTCAGGTGGCGAACTTGTGTGGTCGAGATCTGCATCTCAAATAGAAGGGTAGTTGTTGATTATTGCAACCCTTCTTTTTAGCAGCCAGCGTTGAGCATGGATTTTCCATAGAGTAGGCGCGGCCAAATTAGGGTTTAGGTGCAACCCGTGTATTTTGGCTTTGGGACGCAAGTTGCCATGCGTCAGGTGGCGAACTTGTGTGGTCGAGATTTGCATCTCAAAGAGAAGGGTATCCATTGATTATTGCAACCCTTTGTTTTAGCAGCCGGCGTTGAGCATGGCTTTTCCATAGAGTGGGCGGGCCAAATTAGGGTTTAGGTGCAAACCGTGTGTTTTGGCTTTGGGCCGCAAGTTGCCACGCGTCAGGTGGCGAACTTGTGTAGTCGAGATATGGATCTCAAAGATAAGGGTGTTCGTTGATTATTGCAACACTTCGTTTGTAACAGCCAGCGTTGATTCATGGCCTTGTCAAAGAGTGGGCGCGGCCAAATTAGGGTTTAGGTACAAACCGTGTGTTTTGGCTTTGGGCCGCAAGTTGCCATGCGTCAAGTAGCGAACTTATGTGGTCGAGATACGCATCTCAAAGAGAAGGGAAGACGTTGATTATTGGAACCCTTCGTTTGTAGCAGCCAGCGTTGAGTCATGGCCTTGTCAAAGAGTAGGCGCGGCCAAATTGGGGTTTAGGTGCAAACCGTGTGTTTTGGCTTTGGGCTGCAAGTTGCCATGCGTCAGGTGGCGAACTTGTGTGGTAGAGATCGGAATCTCAAGGAGAAGGGTAGCCGTTGATTATTACAACCCTTCGTTTTAGCAGCCAGTGTTAAGCATGGCTTTGCGATAGAGTAGGCGCGGCCAAATTAGGGTTTAGGTGCAAACCGTGTGTTTTGGCTTTGTGCCGCAAGTTTCCATGCGTCAGCTGGTGACTTTGGACGGATAAGATCTGCATCTTAGATGGAAGGGTGGCCGTTGATCGTTGTAACCCTTCGTTTTGGAAGCCAATGACGTAAAGGAGAGGCTGGCATGGTATAGGCGCGGCCAAAACTAGGGTTTGGTGCAAACCGTGGTGTTTGGCCTTGGGACGCAAGTTGTCATGCATTAGGTGGCGAACTTGGATGGTCGAGATCTGTATCTCGAAAAGAAGTGTAGCCGTTGATTATTGCAACCCTTAGTTTCAGCGTGAAGAAGTGGCTGGCATGGTTTGCCATTGGCACGGTGGAGCGGCATGGTATGGTTGGCATGCCTCGGCGCAGAGACATTGATGGAATGGTTTGCCATTGGCACGGTGGTGCGGATGGCATGGTTGGCATGCCTTGGCGCAGAGACGTGGCTGGCATGGTTTGCCATTGGCATGGTGGCGCGGCTGGCATGGTTGGCATGCCTTGGCGCTGAGACGTGGCTGGCATTGTTTGCCATTGCCACGGTGGTGCGGATGGCATGGTTGGCGCAGAGACGTGGCTGGCATGGTTTGCCATTGGCACGATAATGCGGCTGGCATGGTTGGCATGCCTTGACGCATAGACGTGGCTGGCATGGTTTGCCATTAGCACGGTGGTGCGGCTGGCATGGTTGGCATGCCTTGGCGCAGAGACGTGGATGGCATGGTTTTCCAATGGCACGGTGGTGCGGCAGGCATGGTTGGCATGCCTTGGCACAGAGACGTGGCTGGCAAGGTTTGCCATTGGCACGGTGGTGCGGCTGCATGGTTGGCATGCCTTGGCGCAGAGACGTGGCTGGCATGGTTTTCCATTGGCACGGTGGTGTGGTCGGCATGGTTGGAATGCCTTGGCGCAGAGACGTAGCTGGCATGGTTTGCCATTGGCACGGTGGTGCGGCTGACATGGTTGGCATGCCTTGGCGCAGAGACGTGGCTGGCATGGTTTGCCATTGGCACGGTGGTGCGGCTGGCATGGTTGGTATTCCTTGGCGCAGAGACGTGGCTGTCATGATTTTCCATTGGAACGGTGGTGCGGCTAGCATGGTTGGCATGCCTTGGCGCAGAGACGTGGCTGGCATGGTTTGCCATTGACACGGTGAGAGAATTAGGGTTAGGTGTATACAGAGGTGATGTCAGTTAATACTAAGGGTTTTGTCGTGGAACATGACACATGTATATAAGAAAAAAGGTACCCTGGTAATTCTTACATAAATACGCTGATTGATTTAATAAATGCTCTAATCGTCATAGTGACGTCATGTCAGATGTACGGTTTTACGATTTTATCCCTAAGCTAAAAACCACCATCAACATTAAGTCCCCTGATTAGTTCGGAACAGGAGCGTTGTTGCGAGGTAAGCATAAGATGGTGACAGACAAGGACAAAATTGAAACAGAGGGTCATGAAAGATGACTAGGAAGATTCGTCTAACCTTTTTCAAGAGTATTCTGAGAATTCGTGATCCTTGTGTTGGCGGACTTGCATGAATTCTACTTGCGTCATTTACTGGCTAAACCCTGAAAATAGTACATGCGATTGTTGGTTGAAATGCAGGATGTCAGCTTAATTTGGCAATGTGTCAGCTTGAAATGGGAGCTGCAGGTATTGCGCGACTCGGAATGGAGCCGCTAGAGATCGGTTCGGTGAGGCGTTGGAAGAGGTTTGGCGCAACTTGACTTGGCGCAGTTGGGACACGGCTTGGGCGCGACTCGACTCGGGCGCGGTGCGGTGCGGCTTGGGCGTGACTTGGCTCGGTGCGGTCCTGTCTCGACTTGGTGCGACTTGGGCGCGACTCGGATCGGTGCGGCGCTGGCTCGTCTTGGTGCGACTTGGGCGCGACTTGGGCGCGACTTAGCTCGGTGCGGCTTGGTCGCGACTCGGCTCGGAGCGGCGCTAACATGTCTTCGCGGGCCCAACTTCTTCTCGACGCAAACATGAAGTTCTTTCCCTATTCAAACTCCAAAGTGTCGCGCCTAAAAATAGGATCGGTATCTCCCTTTTGTCTCACACCTTTGTTCTTACGCCCTGGCTATGCGGTAGCAGATAAAGTGAGCGAGTGTATTCCAGGTATGTCTTCCAGTGTTTCCTTTTCAAATTATTTTTCTTGTTTCATGGTGTTGATGCAAACCCTAGCCACAAGCATGCCTTCCATATACCCGTGGAAAATATTGTTCCTACGTACCGGTGCAAACCCTAGCCGTAGTTAAGGTCCTAATGGACTTGTAGAAATCTTTATCGTGAACACCGCGGTAGCGTCGAGCACCTCAATTATAATGCAATAGTAGGCATTCATGGGTAAACGACTGCCATCAATCCCTTTTTCCATGAAAACCTTAGTTTTTTAGGGTTTCCTTTTTCGTGGCGTGGTCGTGTGCCGAGTTTCTGCGGAAACCTTAGTGGACTCTTTGTTGTTGACAAAATAGCTCCCGTGCACTTTGTAGTAACTTCTTTTCTTTTGCTTGTGGCGTAGTTAATTCGTTACCGAAAGCAACGTGAAAAATCTTGTTAGGATGTCGCCTGAGGAGAACCCTGTTATGCCAAAGGACGTTGGCAACTCTAAACCAAACGTGGATGATGAATTTTTCACGATATTTTCTGCCAGGAGAAGTCATCCTAAGCATGTTCCGATTCTTCTGACCGGTCCGGAGAGTGATGGAAGGGCTTGGTCGGTCCCTCCAGGGGACGTTATATGGTTTTGCCTTCAGAGGAAAGAGTATCCCTCCTCTCCTATTGACTTTAAAATCTCTGTGAGTCCTTTGTGTTCCTTTGACAAGTGGATGCAATTTATGATAAGTCAAGACTGTGTAAGGGCTAGCTTGACCAAGGCGCAAATCATTGAAGTTGTCGCGGCTTCCGCAACACTTCAAATCAGGAAACATATCCCAGGTTTGGTTGTTTTTATTTCCAGATGGTATCCATACACTTACACGGCCATATGCAGGTGGGGTGAAATGACTATCTCCTTAGAAAGCGTTGCCGTTTTATTGAATCTTCCCATAACAGGAAACCTCAACATCGAGTTATCGGAAGATGAAG
The DNA here is from genome assembly GCA_023531295.1 of Papaver armeniacum. Lineage (NCBI taxonomy): Eukaryota > Viridiplantae > Streptophyta > Magnoliopsida > Ranunculales > Papaveraceae > Papaver > Papaver armeniacum. The sequence goes on from JAJJWW010002295.1 coordinate 8,058, forward strand.
AAGGAATGTGCGCTTCCCTGGTTGCGAAGTCGAAAGGGTTCGTTCGAAAAGAAAACGAGACAAGGTGTTTCTATAGCTGGTGGGTGTCTCAATGGTTTCCTGATAGGTTGGAACCGGATCAAAAGAGTAGTACGCTTCTTGTCGCGGCATTTTTGGCCCTTTGGTTATCCACGAATGTTTTCAATGATGGATCTGGTAAGAAGGAGATAAGGCCAGAGCTTGTCAAGTTCGCCATAAAATTAGCGAAAGGTGTCGTCCTCCCCATTGGTAGCTTGTTTCTAGGCTTTCGGTACACACACTTGGATCATCTGGTTGCGGACATGCGTGCTTCAAATGGATACATGAAAGTGGACTCGTATGTTCATGCTGCTTTCCTCCAGGCATGGTTATGGGAGCACTTCGAAAAATACGCTCCTAAGCCGTTAGCTCCACTTCCCGAGTCTTGTGGTGGTTCGAGGATACTTCGTTGGTCAAATAGGCGCCCAAGAGCTAGTTCAAGACTGGTTGATTTCCTCGATGGCTCGTGCACGATCAACTTTCGTTCAGGCCCGGTGTGTACATCTATAGTTCAGAGTTAATACTTTTGCCTCTCGCTCCGAACATGTCTTTGCTTTCCGACGAAAGGAATATGAGCGTTGGAGCGGTTGTATTCATTCAAGTTGTATGCCTCGGTTATATACCGTCTTTCTTTCGAGGCTCATGTCCAGCGTCTCTTATAATATTGATCGGCGTCTCGACATATGGGTTTCGACAGAGGGGTCCCTCTCGACGTCATTCCGGTAGCCCTGTGGGCTCATTACTGCCCGATCCTTGATGCTAGTGTTCTCATGCGGGTAAAAGTCTCCTTTTTTGCCTTAGGAAAGAAATCCTTCGACTACCTCCAAGTATAACGCATTCTAGCAAAGAGTGAGTTCCTCGTCATCCAAAGAATTTGTGAAAACTCAGAGCGAGAGAATACCCGTGGTAATCCTTCTCCTGCAGTCCTGGCGAAGCATCCGCTGCTGAGGGATCTTTCCTTGACCAAACGAAAGTCGCCTAGCCCGGACGCGGATGGCTTCCAGAAAAAGGAGCGGATGCCTAAGGACCGTGCAGGTGGTTTTCAGTCGGGCTCATCAGCTCTCGTGACTTTCAGTTCCTTCAACACACGGGTACGCATGTCTCCTTTTAAATTCAACTGATTCATACTAGCTCGCCTTTTTTATCCCCCTCTCTGTTTTTTTTTTTTTTTTGCTAAACGCCTTCTATTTCCGAACTTAGGGTCTTGACGATGCGAGCCCATTTGCTAGGATTTCTCATAGTCAGAAATCGGCGAATAAGTCCCCTGAAAATGAAGGAGAGTTTGAAGAAAAAAAAGGGTAAAGGATCCAGTGGTGAAAACGTTTCCGTAGGTAATGCTGAGTCTTCTTCTGGCGATCCCGCAAATGAGTTGGTAAGTTTACGTGTTCTTCTTCTCCTTTTCCTCTTGTTTTTGGAACAAAACTAAAATGTAACGTTACAAGGAGGAAGTGTTTCTGGAGACGGCCTTGAGGTGAAGACTCACCGCAACGAAGGTCCAATCGTGGAAACCGCGCCCACAGGTGATTTGGAAATGGATATTGACAACGCTGAAATCCAGGTGGTGGAAAGTACTTTGGCGACCGTCGGTGCAATCGTGGTCAGGAATCCTTTGCCAGTCACAAATTCGGTTGTGGGCGCCATTTTTGTGCCTTCATATTTGACTCCTCACGAAGATCATGTGTTGATTGGAGGCTTCAGCGTGCCAGCTAAGCATGCGGAGTTGTATACCAGGATATGGAAGAAGTACGCAAGAAGTACGCAAGTTGTCGTGCATTAGGTGGCGAACTTGGATGGTCGAGATCTGTATCTCGAAAAGAAGTGTAGCCGTTGATTATTGCAACCCTTAGTTTCAGCGTGGAGACGTGGTGGCATGGTTTGCCATTGGCACGGTGGTGCGGCTGGCATGGTTGGCATGCCTTGGCGCAGAGACGTGGCTGGCATGGTTTGCCATTGGCACGGTGGTGCGGCTGGCATGGTTGGCATGCCTTGGCGCAGAGACGTGGCTGGCATGGTGGTGCGGCTGGCATGGTTGGCATGCCTTGGCGCAGAGATACGTGGCTGGCATGGTTTGCCATTGGCATGGTGGCTACATAGGTCCATATAAGGGAAAAGCAAAAGCTAATGCTGGTGAAAAAGCTAGTGATGTGGAGGAAGATAACTACACCAAGAAGGATCCATGAAATTCTTAAATTTTATTATGCTTCACTTGGTTTAGAAACTTAGATTGTGGTTTGAACTATTACCTTATGTTTTGAACTGTTAGTTTTTGGTTTTAGACTTGTTAAACTTATGCTAATTTTCAGTTTCAGTTGCTTTAGAAGTTATTCTTTTTTGTGCAGTTTTAGACAATACTAGAGTTGCAGTTAGTCGGCATGGTTTGTAAGCTCGACCTTGCCGACCATACCATGTTATAGAGGTGTCAAACAGGCCGGCCCGGCCTGTCCTGGTTTTACACAGCCTGGCCTGTCCTGGGTCGGCCTGTCAACTAAGCAGGCCAGGATAGCATGGCATGTCATGCCTTCAACTAAGCCCAGCCTGAGCCTGGTCCAGGCCTGTTTTGTATTAGGCCAGGCTAGCCTGCCAACTTCTGAAAATTTTAATATTCTGTCAAAAAGGTTTGGTTGCCAATATTCGAACTCCCGTTTTCAAGTAAACTTCGTTCCACTGTTAACTGGTTGTGCCAGCTCCTTTGTTGTTTTTACATCATTTTTGTTTTGACATCAATCAAGTTTCATTTGATGCAAAACATTAGCAAACAAGAGGCAGCACAGTTGGTCATTTTGGACAGTTTTGGAGATCATGCGCTTCATTGTGCTAAGGATATTGGATATAAGTTTCGTCATGACGTTGTTCGTTATGTTGTCTTCGATATTTGTTACAAAGCCAATGTGCCTGCACGCAAGGAGGTTCCTCTCGGTCTTCGATCGATGATGGCAAAGACCTTAAGCCCGCTGATATCCTCGTTTTCAAACCGGGAGAATGGGAAAGATGTTTGTATGGATGTTACAGTGTCTCTCGTTTCACTGGTGATGGTGGCCGCTCCTTTGTCCCTGGTAAAGCTATTTCTGATGTTGTTTCACGTAAACATACCAAATACTCGGACAAGTGTGCTGCACATGGATATGGATTGGGTGTTTTGGCTTTTACTACCTTAGGCAAACTTGGTGAGGATACTTTAGCTTTTTTCAAGCGTCTGAAGAATTGTTTCTTTAGCAATGACGCTAGTAGTGGAGTAGGTAGGTTCATTTTTTATAGATTAGGTGTTGCTATTCAAAGAGGAGTTGGAGCCCAGCTTGTCGCTAGGTTGCCAACCTAAAGCTTCGTATGATTTATTATATTTATTTAATAATTTTCGTAATTTGTTTTTTTATATATTATTAGGGTGTTCCTTTATATACCCCATAAAATACTAACGGTACCCCCATTAGGTGGTTATGTTAGTTATAATTTGATAAACATGAAAATTATTGAATTATTAGAAATTTTTGATATTTATACCCTCTTTCAAAAATTCGTTAGAAAAAAAATGATACAACCCTCCATATGCGTGGAAAACTTATGGGTTACCCCGTGTGCTTGTGATATCCACAACATCCACAAGAACTGTAGTCATATTTCTCTAGATTCTATACATGAACACTGAAAGCATCTATGGTTCTTTACACGGAAAGGGGGCCGCAATTTTTGATCAGAGGGTTTGTTTGAGAAGATAAAAACAAAACATGAAGCTTACACGGAGTTACAAAAGCATTTCATGTTTGAAAGTTGATATAAATTATTGCAAATCCAAGTAAAACAATTATGCAAGAACCCAAAGGAAAATTTGCTACCAAGGGTCTCCCGACCAATGAACAAACTGGAGCACAGAAGAATAGAGGAAAGACCATCTACAGGAACGGTTTGTACAACAGCATCAAAGAAAGCGCCAATCAAGCCAAAGAAAGTGCCAGTTAAGCCATAAAAGAAGGCAGGGATATCTCATGTAGTGGACGATCAGATCAACAAATATCAACTTATTTGATCGGAATGAAATACCAGAATTATTTCTTCTTTTTGTAGACAATCCATATTAACTTTATTCCACTTGGTTTCGACTTCCCGTTAATCCATCACCACTAACAAAACAACAAGAAAATAACCATATGAAAAATCAAATTCCCAAATAAAAGAAATTAAACCCAACATTGGGGTTTGTTACGAGCTAGAGTTTCTCTATAAGGTGAACTCAAAATCAAAGACCATGGTTGGAAGCTTTTACCTTTAGGAGGAAGAAGAACAAGATTTGAAATTTTCATCAATTTATAACGAAGGTGAAGAGATAAAATGGGTTTATGTTTCTATGTCTGTTTTGCTGTTGGCGATCGGGGGTATAAAAATTTTGTATATCTGATGGGGTAGGTAGATAAAGGTTGGGGTATGTAGATAAAGGGGCACCGTTAGTATTTTATGGGGTATATACAAGAACACCCTATTATTATTATCAACTAAGAGTTCTGTCCAAAAATAAATTATATATATATATATTTTAAGCAAGTTTATTGTATCATTAAAGGATATTTTTTTTTCCTATAAATAAGTTACTGAAATTTTTTAACGTTTATTGTATCATTAAAGGACTTAAGGAAATAATTAAGAATAATTATTTACATTATAAATAAAGATCCTTAATTAGCTAATTTCAAATTTATTGAAATTTCTTAATATTTATTTAGTCAACGACTAAAGAATAACTAAACATTTATAAGTGAACTATAATTATTTAACATACTATAAATAAAGATCCCTAATTAATAGCTTAATGATACGTAAAAACGGAATAGAAAGGAATAAGCATAAGCATAAAAAGGGTGACGCAAGCCATCAATGTTTAACATTTGTAATATATTTTAAAATTTGAAACTAGTCACAACACCTCCCATGGAAGATTGGTAAGGTGGATGTATATACTAATAACCAACCCCAGGGTTCATACGTTCGAGCCTCCCCCACACTCTTTTTGAACAGAATTACGAAGCTTTATACATATGCAGGCCTTAACAGGCTAGCCTGGAAGGCCTATGCTGTCCCAGGATAAACCAGGCCGGCATGACAGGGTAACAGGATAAAAAGTGTAGCCCAGCCTGGGCCTGTGTTGAGCCTAGGCCCAGCCTGGCCTATTTAAGCACGGACCAGGCCAGGCTTTAGCCTGCTAATACGGGCCAGGTCGGATCAGGCCCAGGCCGGCCTGGCCTCTTTGACACCTCTACCATGTTATATGCTATAGTCTTATCAGGGATAGGTAGTCGGCATGGTTGAAATCTCAACCCTGCCGACCTAAATGTTAGTAGTATAAAACTATTACTTTTTAAGTACAAAGTACAAGCCATTGAATGCTTAACGGCTATAAATTTAAAAATCAAGATATTAGGTGTGTTTTTATTATAAAAGCATTCTCAACTTCATCTTCAACCTTGCACAAAGAATGGAAGTTTCAAGTGCAACACAACCAAATATTTGTAGTCTTTGTACACTAAGTGGTCATTTTGCAAACGATTGTCCCTTTGAAGGAAGCAAATGCACTATTGAATGTTGTAAGGGATTTTTATTTCTCATGAAAGCTGCAGTAGGAGATGTATATCAGCCGTATGCTTCAAATTGTACTTGTTGTAGGTTTTTCTATTGGATAGATGAGCACCTAGCTCCGTATGAAGATGAAGTTGCTAAAATCAACCTTCTACCATGCACAGATCTATGTTGCGATGGTAAGATGAAGCTAATTACCTCTCATAAGAAATTGTGTACCGGAAAAAGATACTATCTATGTCCCAAATGTGTTAGGGTTAAGTTTTTAATGTTTGTATGCTTTAATTAAGGTTTGTATGCTCTAATTAAGTCTTTAAGGTTTGTATTCGATGTATAGTCGGCATTGTGTACTAAATTCAAAGCATGTCGGCTGCTTAGTAGTCGGCACTTAACAATTTACAAACCATGCCGGCGGATGTATAGTCGACAGGGTTCTCCTAATACACCCTGCCAACTATAATGTATGAGAACATCCAGGAACAAGTTTTTTTTCCTCATCTGATCGGCATGGTTATCCTCAAAAACCATGTCGTCAATTGTATAGTCGGTAGGATTCTCCTAATCCACCATGTCGACTATAATTTATGAGAACATCCAGGAACAACTTTTTTTTCTAGTTCTGATCGACATGGTTATATCCTCATAAACCATGTCGACCACAGAAAAGCCGGCAACCTGACTAAACCAAGACCTTGCCGACCCTTGGACGGTCGGCACTGTAGGAGGGAAACAACCATGCCGACCGTCCCAGGCCTTTTTTCCTGTGTTGTCATGCATGCCGCCGGCAGCCTGACGAATTTATAACATGCCGACCCTGGAGGAGTCGGCATGGTCATGTAACAAATACAATGCCGACCAAAGGAGTATACGCCAAAAAAACCACATCCATTTCATTCATTTGTAGTACTCCAAAGTACATTACACAAAACACGAATGCGATTACAAAAGTACTCCAAAAAGATTCCTTATTCCCTAATTATAATCACTCATCACTCAAAACTATGAGAGGGAGTTCATTCAAATCTATTGAACCTCTTTTAGACAAATCTATGGGACATTCCCTAGACTCATCTAAAGCATTCCAATGGTGCATGTTGTCCTCATAAAGTTTCATCCATTCCCTTCTCTTGTTGATTATGAACTTTTCCCAAAAAATAAACCTACAAAGATGAGGTAATGGACATTCCTTGTTGAATTGTAGACCAATAAAATGATTATTATCCACCAAAGCCATAACAATTCTTCTATTCTTGAGATGTTCCACACAAATCACATTTTTCGGTGCAAATGCTACACTTAGTACTTTAATAAAAAAATGTACCACACATGACCACGTATCCGCGAATAGATGGCCACACTCTGGCATTCTCAACCAATGCTCACATTTGACCGGTGTATTTCCCTCTGGTCCTTTAACACTCTTTAGCAAATCTTTAAAAGTCGCTTCTTTATCCTTCATGGAACCTTCTAGTATCATTGAGATATAAAACTCCTTGTCTTTTTCTAATCGGGCGGCCATCTTCTTTCTTATGTATTGACATTGGGTGAGATTCTCCTCAAACGCTCCACCTAGGTGTCCCAATTGTCGGGAGGCAACGTGAAACCCACAATTTCCATCCTTTGGGACGTCGTGGGTACCAATAACGAACTCTTGAATAATTTGAGGGAGTTGTATGCGATACTCTTCCAATACCGGTTTTACTTCCTTCCTCGGACGACCTCTTTTCTTCACAACATCTCCTTAACTTGCTTGACTCTCAAGAAATGGAAATTAATTTGGATTCAAGTTTGAAACGGTTGGTGTAGTTGTTTCTTTGCTCGGACGACCTCTTTTGTTCACAACATATCCTTGACTTACTTGACTCTCAAGAATTGGAGTTTCATTTGGATTCAAGTTTGAAACCGTTGGTATAGTTGTTTCTTTGCTCGGCCGACCCATTTTCTTTACAACACTTGCTTGACTCTCGAGAGATGGAGTGCTATTTGGATTCAAGTTTGAAACCATTGGTGTAGTTGTTTCTTTCCTCGGACGACCTCTTTTCTTTTTAACCGGCTCCTCTTTGTATTGCGCCTCGGTATACTCATGTCCGGATGGATCCCATTTTGTACTCAAATAGTCTTTAATTTGTTCCCTTTGTTCCTCCCTTGTTTTTGTGGTAGGTGGTCTACCACAAGGATCTTGTTTCGCCGGTTCTTCAAGTTCTTCCATAAAAGGGTAAACAATCGGCATAAACTTGTGCTTCATAGTTTGTTTGTCCAACCTATTCAACTTGGGGTATTTGTCGATGATTATTCTCCCAAGTTCCATGTTGCCAAACTCTTCACCGAGATCTTCTCTTGGAGCCGGTTTGAAAGATAATTGCTTCCAATAAAGATCGATATCTTCAATCGGAATGGGAGTTTTATACCTACCAAGCATATGACGACATGGACATCCGATAACCTTTATTATCCGACACTTACAAGGAGTGTCCGGCTTGTCATAATTTTGATACAACTTGAGATGTTTCATCATAAAACGTATTTCCCAATGCGAGACGTTGCAATGTATACCAACAAGCAACCAATTATCCTCCTTAAACTCCTTCAACTTCCGGAAGCTACTTTCTTGGAATTAATTTTTTATTTTGTTGATATCATTATTAGTTTACACATGGATAGCATGTTGCACCATCACAATCCCATTTTGACTCGTGAAAAGTAGACCTTTTAGTCTACCATGAGCTTGCTCTACCATACTTGTGGATTCAAGTTTGAAATGTTTATAGTCGTAAGTAAAAGCATACACAAACCTCTCTTTGTGTGGCCACAACCATTGTCTCTTGCAATATTCCACTACTTTGGGGTAATTAGTCCCCAAACATCCTCGAACTCCTTCAAGTTGATCTCATATCTTGCCACACTCATCGACCAAACCAACTTATCCCACGCTTTCATGAATAACCCAAACTTGATCTCGCCTTCTTTCCATTCTTCACCTTCTTTCTTCTTCTCTTCCTCCCTCTCCTCTGTAGTTAGTTTACTAAGACGTTCATCTTCCTCCTTTTCACGTTTAGTGCCTTTCTTTGCCTTTGGCTTTTGGATATGATTCCTACAATTCTTTCTAAGATTGCATTGTATATGCCAAGTGCAAAGAAAATTTTGTGCATTGGGAAAAACTATCCTCACGACGTTCATTATTGCTTGCTCATTGTCGGTCACTATAACCCCGGGAGTCTCGTCTTCGTGGTAGAGAAGGTTCAAAGTTTCCAATGCCCAAATATAGCTATCATCCTTCTCACGATCCATAAAACACCATGCCACCGTGAACGATTGCTTATCCGAGGTTTGTCCAACAATGTTCAACAAAGGCATGTTGTACCTATTCTTCTTATAAGTACAATCCATGAACAAAACTTGGTAAAAGCACCGCGCCAATTGAATCATATAGGGATGCGCAAGAAAAATACGATCCACCTTCCCCTCCGATGACTCATGGTGTCTCACCGTGTAGTTGTATTTGTGTGCCAGCCATTGTGATTCTTCCATTACCTTTCTTCCACCCCATTCAATTCTTTTGATGGTTGCCTTGGCCGCATAAATTGTAGACAATGAAGAAAGGTTATGCGGGTCGTCCCTCTTGAACTTACTAAGGAGCTTGCTTGGTTTAATTCCCCAACTTGTTCGAACTCGTGCGGCTTCAACTTGGCAACTTGGCAGTGCCCAACAAGACTTTCCGAATCTTTATGGTTATGCCAACCAACATCAACTATATTCATTCTCCACATGTTATCGGTTTCTTTGTTCCTCCAAAAAATAATCTTGAATGGGCATCCACACTTCTTTGACTTCGTCTTGTACACCCTAGTCATTTTCTTATCATACACATAACCCTTTCTCTTGTGACTTGCGTCCGGCGACCCACTACACTCGCATACCATTTCAAACCGCGTATCTCTTTGTTGGGAGTTTTTCACTAGAACGCACATCTTCTCTTTTGCTTTCTCAATAACCCAATTTATTGCGTCGTTTTTTTCCTTCCATTCCAAATCATTAGCATAATGTGCGGACGTATCAGGACCCCTAACATTGTGAGCTTGAGGATGATCCATCATCGGTACCAATGCAATCTATAAAACAACACAAGTTAGTTGATATGTACTACAAAAGTCGTCAGGGTCGATATATAAAACATCGTCGGCTAAATAACCACCGGCTTGGTCGAAGAAAAAAAGAGCGCCGACCAAACAACAGTCGGCAGTGTCGACAAACCCGAACAATGCGGACTTAAGCATTTTTCAAAATCGTTTCCTGTGCTGCAAAAAATCTTGTAGTCGGCAGGGTCTATATATAAAACCATGCCGTCTAAGCTACAGCCGGCTTGGTTGGAAAATAAAACACTACCGACCATGCTATAGTCGGTAGGGTCTACGTACCACTACAATGTCGGCCTAAACATGTTTCAAATCACGACTTTTGTGTTGCAAAAAAACTTGTAGTCGGTATGGTACATATTTTCGACCTTGCCGACTAGAATACTGCTCATGAAAAGTCGGAGCATTGGTTAATATATACCACGCCGTATCTGTGCAACAAAATCGATCATTTGCATGGAAAAATCCCAATCTTCACCACGTATGTTGTCTATCTGATTACTTGCAGCTCCATTCGTTCTTCTTGGTCACTGGATTCTACGTTTGGCTCAAGACATTCATCACTTCCATACCCATCTTGAGTTTGAGAAAAATAAAAGTGAGGATCATGCATATAATCCATTTGGTGATGGTCTGGTAGATCATCATACAAATAATCATATGTAGGAGGAAAGTTAGAAGACTCCCCCCCCTCCCGAAACCTCTACTTCATACTCTTTCCTACTCTCAATTATTTCCAAACCCACTCATATAAATCAACTAACTAATTTAACTAATCTAATCATTTCAATTAAATTAGTGTTAATCATTGCAGGGGCAATTTTGTCATTTATAAAATACAAAGTTAAGGGGTGGCTTCTTTTATTTCAAAATGACCTAGCTTTTATCTTATTAGGTATACCCCAATTAATTTGGGTATACCCCAATCAAGCCAGGTTTGATGACGGTAGTCCTACTTCGTCTGAGCTTGATCATATGCTTTAACCGGGTGCTTGACTTCAACCGTTCGAGGAAATTATTAATGATAGTCCCCATGTTATCCTTAAGTAAACCGGTTATTATTGTTCCGGGACAACAAACAGCCGAAGTGCATATAGATGCGTACGTATTTTTATTTTATTTTTGATAGAAATTACTGATTGCTGAGGATGAAGGAATAGTAATGTCTTGCCAGGAGACTACAAATTTCCGCAGATTTTTTTTTAAATGGTTCAAATTTGTAGCTGTTTCTTTAACAGTTTTAGCAACTGCATCAGCTACCCTATTATCATCTCTACTAACTTAAGAAACCGTTGTGAGAGGAGATACCATAATGCTCGTGAATTCGAAGTTTTTGACTCTCCACCACCAGATTCCCACCCCTTTTCAATTCAAGACCCATCTGTGTTTTGTTGCGCTGATTAAAAAAAGAAAAATTGAACACTTGAACATTAAAGATCAAAACAAAATAAGGCACGAGAAACTTAAAGACAGTATAAAAAGAACGGCTTTTTTCTTCTATATCTCCTTAGTTCACCAAACAAAATGAAGTTAAGCACCCGGAAAGTATGAACAAATTTTAGAGCTTCTCCAATGGAATGTATGTGAAGATAAATGTCTAAGTCCACATAGGATAGACATTCATTTTACCTAAAATTCTTCTCCAACCCCAACTTCTTAAATCAATGTGAAGATGACATGGCTTCATTATTGTTAGACATTGTCAAGGTGAATGTCAAGTTTTAGACATTCATCTTGACAATGTGAAGCTATCTTAGTAAGCTTTTGCTTACCAAAATTAATTCCAATATATTAAATAACCATTTTTAGCTCTAATAAAATCTAAAAACTACTAATAATAAAATTTACATTTAATCCATAAAAAATCACCAACAACACCATTAGAGATGAACTATTTTTCCTACCTAAACTTAAGGAAAAATTGGAATGAGGATGTCTTATTTATGTTGCCACCTGGGAAACACACACAACCACCATTGGAGAAGCTCTTAGACGGGAAAACAGAAACTTGGGAGAGAACTGAACAAGTGAAGGTAGAATTTATAAGCCGGGGTAAGTCCCAAATCGTAGCAGGGATAAGCTCATTATATAGGATAGCTTCTGCAAGCAAACTAGTGAATGACGCACTGCGTTACATCATATACTATATCTTAAATTTAAGTTTTATCTGTTGATAGAACAGAACTTGTCCCTTTTGCGGTTAATTATCAAGGAAAATGCTGCAAAATGCATGGGTGGAAATGAAACTAGCTTTTTCTCGTACATTTTGTCAAAAGCTGGCTAGCCCATGAGGGGAGGACTGTTTACTAGGTCCACCAAATATTTACACCCACAACTCTCGTATATTTCATGAATCATAGACAATGTTAAATTCATGCATCACAATGAATGCTGAAATTGCTTAGGCTGAGATAAAGATGATAGGTTAAATTTTAGTCCAAATTGCTTGGAGTGAGATAGCAGACGTTTCACCGGAATAAAAACAAGGAAGACAAAACCAAGTTGAGATAGTAAATCTTATTTTTTCATCCTGATGCCATTTTTCTTACAAAAATACTAGCAGATTATTAACCCAAGATTTGCCATCAACTAGTACATGCAAGGTTTTCATCCTCAAAAGTTGAGTTGGCTCATCAGTAGACCAGCAGTACTAACACGAGCTTAATGCAAATCACTAGTTTTTATGTACTGTTGACGCCTTCCATAAACACTAGAATTTTGTGATGGACATGGCTGTTGTATAAACACTAGAAGATGCAGCATCCACACTACGTAAGAGCTGAGAAACAGAGCCATAAAAAGTAAGAAAAACTTGCTATGACCTTCAACAATAGCATTTAGTATGTAGGGATAGGGTTCACGGGAAATTTTCCCTTTCTTAATGACTCATGTACCCAGCGAATAAGGGCAGCATATGACACAGTTTAATGAGGTGGATGTGAAATGTGATATACAATCAAAATGATCAGAAGATGTGGCTCAACATGATCAGAACCTGCATGTCTCAAATAGAATCAAGATTGTAAACAGCCACAAACATAGGGATATGTAGGTACGAATGAAAACACATAACTTTTCAATGCTTGCAGCTTGGACACTCTATTTGACTAATCTAGTGTACTAGGACACGTTCAAGTCGTATTATGCCGAGAGGATGTTTCAGAAAACCTAATAGCTATCCAGAATTGATCGACAACTACAGTATGTAACACCAATTCAAATTCCATCAGAGTGATAAGAACCAACACAAAGATACTTCAGGTATTATTAAACAACAAAACTTGAAGACATGGAAACAAGTGGTCAAGTATTTGAGGAAGAACCAGTCATAACTGAGCATAGAAAACTCAGCAACTGCAACATGTTCTCCTTATCAGGCAGAATTTCTGATTTCTCCTGGGAGAAAAAAGGTTAATGTCAGCATTACATATTATAACCATAATCAACAACTTCGCGTCATTAAAGAGATAACCTGCAAATGTAGCACGATGAAAGAGGTAATAAATGTCCTGCAGGAGAAATTGCTACAACATATAAACGTAAACCTATATATAATATCTGTTTACATCCAAGTTACTCAATGTGAACTGTCACAACCATGGCAGCTGATTCATTTAAAATCAAATTAAAATAGCACACATTTTTAATTTCCCAAACACCTACAACTAAACATACTGGAAAGAGAATCAATGCCAACACAAACCAAGAACCAGTTGAATAAGGTTTGATTATTTCACAAATGACCAACGAAATAAGTAGACTTATACAGGAAGCTAAACACGGTTGATAGACCAAAGCGACCACAGGTAGAACTATATACAACATGAACATGTGTACCTAACAGGTATTATCCTAATTTCTAACTACCAGAAGCATGTACAGTTATGAAAAAAGTTGAAATATTGTGGAAGGAAAATTCAAAATAGAGACAACAATTCACAAAACAGGATCAATGGAACACCAAAATAGAATTTACCTGATGCTCTTCACTAGTCCAAAATCCTTCCACTCCCTGTTGGTTAACGCATTGGGTTTATCTGCAAGACACGCTTCATTTGTATCATGGAGAGCGATGCCATGGCCTGAATCTCTAAAACTTCCGCCCAAGGTTTTGTACGTATCGCCTCAACTTCTGCTCTATTTCTGTCGGACTTAGTGTTAAGCTGCTTCAATGTTGCATCAGTTGTTTCTTTTAAGCTTCTCAGCTCCTCTTTATGCTGGCACATAAGCAAAGAAATGGGCAGGCGAAAAGGAAATGTAAGATTGAGGACGAAACGAGAGCAAGTGTACCCTATAGATATAAAAACAACACGTAGCGTGAAACAAATGTTTTCCACACTTGGTCTATACAGAAATTAGAAAGGATTCAACTTTCAACATGTAAAAAGGATCAACTCCAAAGCCTTGGCATACCAAACAACAAAAAATGGTAAGACAATCAATAGCTTCTGACAGTGGTCCTTATCCACTGCAGCCTCCAATGATCAAGAACATGAGATAAGTAAATGGTGATTTACAAAATTAAATTCTCACCTGATTCGTATGATAATCATCCATATGCTTAGTGCATTTGAAGTTATTATCGAGACGCTCAGGACAGGCGCAACATTTTTCACGATTTTCCTTTTTCAACCCTTTGGGAATCTGTCAATGGAACACAAATACAATCAAAACACTGGATTAATCAGAGAGTGAGAAGAAAACACTTTAAAACAGCACTGTTCGAATTTCCATCTCAGAAAAAAAAACAGTGTAAAAATGTGGATAAATAATAAACAAATTACAGCAACTTTTCCCTCTTCTTATCCATAATAAAAACCACATAGACTACAATTTTAACATTACCTTAATACCGGTTTTAATGGAATCAGGGTCTTGTCTAAAATCATTGATCTCCCTGACTATCCAAGAATCGAGAGGTACAAACATTCTTTTGGTGGTTGAGGATGATGTCATCTGAACCTCCATGGAATAATTCAAGTCTATCGGTCTATCTTGATTTGAATGAGTACAAGATAAAAGAAAACCACGTAGAAACCACAAAATCCTCCAGAGATCATCCAGCAATTCCGAATCCGCACATACAGATTATTCAACCAAAATGCATTTCAATTTTCTTTTTTCTTTTCATCTTCTTCTTCGTATTCAGTAACAAGTTCGATTTAACAATTTCTGTATCACCAGCTTCTTCCATAGCTTAAAACCTTGCTGCCGCTGGTGCAGCTGCTTATCCTCTCAGAACTGTGAATTTCTTAGGTCTAGGGTTTTCACCTCAAAATGGATTGAATTGTGAGAATAGTCCTCTTTACACCTCACGGGTGTTAGGACTTTTAGTTATTTACACCCAACTTTTACTATCTTACTCTTTTTTGGTATTTACCAATGTACTCTGGGTAAAAATTGGTTTGCAGAAAGAGTTGGCAAAATGGTTATAATGGCAGTGTTGGACCGTTAAAAAACCTGGCATTTTTAGGGGCGGCCCTAAAAGAATTAGGGGCGACACGAAAAGACAAAAAAGGTCACCCAAGCGTAAATCTAAGCTACCCCTTATCTTCAATTTTTCGAAATGGCCAATATGCCCTTCTATAATCGGTAGAAAATATAACAATCGGTAGTTAATCGGTAGGTAAATATGTACTAAGTAGTTCTCGATTAATGTTTGGATATTTCGGCTAATATGCCCTTTTATAATTGATAGCTAATATACTTTTAAACTTACCGATTATAAGTAGCCCCAGATTCAACCTTGGCCAAATTCCATAGGTTTTGAGGGTACACAGCCAACCATAACCATCTGGTTTGTGTTTTGGATGTAGCCATAATCGGAAGATAAATTGGTTACAAACCCTCCCGATTATGGTTGCCCCAAAATGAGATTTTGCTTAAATCCTTCATTTGATAAATTTTGAAATCTGTAGATCATCTAACTTGTAAACTACCGATTATAAGTAGCCCCAGATTCAACCTTTGCCAAATTTCATAGGTGTTGATGGTGGTTTTTAAACAAGGGGTAAAAACGTAAAACCCCATGACCTAGTGTTACCCGCAACACATTAACTAAGAGCATTTAACTCAGGTGTAAATAATTAATGGGTATTTTTCAAAATACCAGTTAGGGTTTTCGACCACGTAACCCTAATTCCAAAACCAAGCCGCATCTTGCGCACCATGGCAACAATGCCAAACCAAGCCGCACCCCTGCGCACCATGGCAACAATGCTAAAACCAAGCCGCATATCTGCGCACCATGGCAACAATGCCAAACCAAGCCGCATACCGCGCACCATGGAAACAATGCCAAACCAAGCCGCATATCGCGCACCATGGCAACAATGCCAAACCAAGCCGCACCTCGCGCACCATGGCAACAATGCCAAACCAAGCCGCATCGCGCACCATGGCAACAATGCCAAACCAAGCCGCACCCGCGCACCATGGCAACAATGTTAAAACCAAGACGCATGCGCACCATGGCAACAATGCCAAACCAAGCCGCACCTCGCGCACCATGGCAACAATGCCAAACCAAGCCGCATCATCGCGCACCATGGCAACAATGCCAAACCAAGCCGCACCGCGCACACCATGGCAACAATGCCAAACCAAGCCACACCCTGCGCACCATGGCAACAATGCCAAACCAAGCCGCACCCTGCGCACCGTGGCAACAAGGCCATATTTCCAAGCCGCTATGCCTTTGGCCCACGCCAAATATAGCGCCCTAGGCTTGCAAGACTTGCAACTAGGTCAACATGGCCGTACGTGCCATTGGCACATGCCAACGCGTACCACAAGCCATACTTCCAAGCCGTTATGCCTTTGGCCCACGCCAAGTATAGCGCCCTAGGCTTGCAAGACTTGCAACTAGGTCAACATGGCCGTACGTGCCATTGGCACATGCCAACGCGTACCACAGGCCATATTTCCAAGCCGCTATGCCTTTGGCCCACGCCAAGTATAGCGCCCTAGGCTTGCAAGACTTGCAACTAGGTCAACATGGTCGTACGTGCCATTGGCACATGCCAACGCGTATCGCAGCCATATTTCCAAGCCGCTATGCCTTTGGCCCACGCCAAATATAGCGCCCTAGGCTTGCAAGACTTGCAACTAGGTCAACATGGCCGTACGTGCCATTGGCACATGCCAACGCGTACCACAAGCCATACTTCCAAGCCGCTATGCCTTTGGCCCACGCCAAATATAGCGCCCTAGGCTTGCAAGACTTGCAACTAGGTCAACATGGCCGTACGTGCCATTGGCACATGCCAACACGTATCGCAGCCATATTTCAAGCCGTATGCCTTTGGCCCACGCCAAATATAGCGCCCTAGGCTTGCAATACTTGCAACTAGGTCAACATGGCCAGACGTGCCATTGGCACATGCCAACGCGTACCACAAGCCATACTTCCAAGCCGCTATGCCATTGGCGCATGCCAAATATAGCGCCCTAGGCTTGCAAAACGTGCAACTAGGTCAACATGGCCGCACGTGCCATTGGCACATGCCAACGCGTACCACAAGCCATATTTCCAAGCCGCTATGCCATTGGCGATGCCAAATATAGCCCTAGGCTTGCACAAAACGTGCAACTAGGTCAACATGGCCGACGTGCCATTGGCACATGCCAACGCGTACCACAAGCCATATTTCCAAGCCGCTATGCCATTGGCGCATGCCAAATATAGCGCCCTAGGCTTGCAAAACGTGCAACTAGGTCAACATGGCCACGTGCCATTGGCACATGCCAACGCTGTACCACAAGCCATATTTCCAAGCCGCCATGCCTTTGGCCCATGCCAAATATAGCGCCCTAGGCTTGCAAAACGCAACTAGGTCAACATGGCCGTACGTGCCATTGGCACATGCCAACACGTACCACAAGCCATATTTCCAAGCCGCTATGCCATTGGCCCACGCCAAATATAGCGCCCTAGGCTTGCAAAACTTGCAACTAGGTCAACATGGCCGACGTGCCATTGGCACATGCCAACGCGTACCACAAGCCATATTTCCAAGCCGCTATGCCTTTGGCCCACGCCAAATATAGCGCCCTAGGCTTGCAAAACTTGCAACTAGGTCAACATGGCCGCACGTGCCATTGGCACATGCCAACGCGTACCACAAGCCATATTTCCAAGCCGCTATGCCATTGGCGCATGCCAAATATAGCGCCCTAGGCTTGCAAAACGTGCAACTAGGTCAACATGGCCGTACGTGCCATTGGCACATGCCAACGCATACCACAAGCCATATTTCCAAGCCGCTATGCCATTGGCGCATGCCAAATATAGCGCCCTAGGCTTACGAACCATACAACCTAGGACAAGTCGGCCACGCATGCCATTGGCACATGCCAACATGCTTCTTTGGTAGCTTTTCTTACCAAGACCACGGCCCTAACGGCCACGCATGCCATTGGCACATGCCAACATGTTCATTTGGTAGCCTAACTTGCAAACCGTGCAACCTACCACCAAGGCATTCATGCCATTGGCACATGCCAAACACACACGTTGGTAGCCTAACTTGCAAGCCGTGCAACCTACCACCAAGGCATTCCGTACATGCCATTGGCACATGCCAAACACACACGCCTGGTAGCCTAACTTGCAAACCATGCAACCTACCACCAAGGCATTCCGCACATGCCACACACGCCACTAGCAGCTACGGCATTGCCACTTACACTCAACATACAACCTACCACCAAGGGACATTCCGCACATACCACGCACGCCACTAGCAGTTCTGGCATTACCACTTGCGCTCGAAGTACAACCTGCAACAAGGGCATTCCGCACATGCCACACGCGCCACTAGCAGCGCCACTTGCACTCAAGGTGCAACCAACGAGATATCAACACAAAACTGGGGGATGCTTTCCAGGGTTTTGGTTTGGCGGTTACGACTTGCGGCGTACACTACGCTCACATTAAGAAAGCGTGAAAAGGAATAAAGCGGTCAAATAAATGAGGAAATAATGGTGAAAACGTTTTCACCCATTAACACCATGCGGTTACCACCTCCTCCCATTATTTCACCCTTTACTCTCTTCCTTCATGAGGCTAGGGTACGTTTCAATCTCGACTTGTATAAATAGGTCTTACCTATTTCCACCAGACAACAAGTCTCGGTCAGGAGAAAAATACTACACTCTCAGAAAAGGCAACTTTGCAAGCTCTCCAAAAGCTTCCACCTCTTGCAAGCTTCCTAAACTTTCACTTTCTGATACAAGTCGAGATACTACTCTCCCAGAACTATTCTGGTCTCAACACCTTTCTTTGCTTCCCTCCCAAAATCAACCCTTCTCCTCCACTTTGTGACCGAAGCAAGTCCGGAACGGCCATTTCTTGGTTTAGGCCGGACTTGTGCAGATTGATCTCTCGAATCTATAAAGTGCTCACGTGCAAAGACATTTGTTTAGGGTTTAAACCAGTTTCTCACTCACCTACCGAATTTACTGAAATCGGCAGAAACGATTTTCACCCATAAATAATAGGTTATGAGGGTACTGAGCCAACCATAACCATTTGGTTTGTGTTTTGGATGTAGCCATAATCGGAAGATAAATAGGTTACAAACCCTCCCGATTATGGGTTGCTCCAAAATGAGATTTTGCTTAAATCCTTCATTTGATAAATTTTGAAATCTTCCATAATCGGTAAATAATCTAACTTGTAAACTACCGATTATAAGTAGCCCCACATTCAAATTTGGCCAAATTCCATAGGTTTTGAGGGTACAGAGCCAACCATAACCATTTGGTTTGTGATTTGGATGTATCCATAATCGGAAGATAAATAGGTTACAAACCCTCCCGATTATGGGTTGCCCCAAAATGAGATTTTGAATCTACCAAAATCGGTAGATAATCTAACTTTGCTACATACCGATTATTACCTCGGTTTCAACCTCCATCAAAATAGTCATTGCAGTTTAAACCTAATTGATGAAATAGCCGTTGGAGTTTTTGGGAAAAATAAAAAGAGACGTTGGTCCATAAACTATATAAAGAAACTCATACCTATCAACCCATTTTCACCAAACTCTTTCCTCTCTTCAGTTCTAATTTTGAAAACAAAAACATCGATATTGCTTTTGTCGAAGAAGAAGATTGTGCTTTTTATAGAGCGTACGTTGTGGTAACTACTCATGATCGTGTTCACAAGCTCCACAAATCGGAATCCGAAGAGCAGTTATGGAACCGTATTTTAATGGTATTTGAGGCGTTAGATTGTAATCGAATTCGAAGATCATCCAATGACATTAAGATGAGAAAGAAGGCACTCGATAAGGAGATTGACAAACTTGAAGATGAGGAACGATTTGTTAGGGACGCTTTTCCCTGGTGGACGTATGAAAAACGAATCAGTATCTTTGTAACTCTGACTCAAATTAACATAAGTTAATACTTACTTGTTACTCATTCGTAATTTCAGAGAAATCTTGTTGATTGCCGGTATGTGGACCTCTACGAGAAACGATTTGAACATGAAGGATGTTACAAAATCAAGAGGGACAATTTCTATGGTCACTGGAAGTTATGATCTTTTTTAATACTTTTATGGTCAATTAGGAATGTGGATTTAGGTGCGTTTAACGTGATTGTAACGTTAAGGTCTTTCGAACTTTAAGTAATGCATGTAATCAGAAGCATATTAATATAAAAAGGTTCCCGATTATGTTCAATCGGTAGTTTATTTTGTTAAACAAGCAACCGATTCCAATAATCAGATATTTTTAGAGTTAACTTTCTTTCCGATTATGGTGTTGTTTTGATACAGAAAAAAATATTTTTTTAACATAGAATAATCAGAGGCACAATATAAACTATACCTACCGATTATGGTAATCGTAATTCAAGGAGTGATTTAAATTTCCGATTATGGTGTTGTTTGGTTCCAGGAAACAAAGTTTTTCACATAGAATAATCGGAGGAACACTATAAATTAAAACTACCGATTCCCACAGTCAGAAGTCAATTGCTGAATTAACTTTCCGATTATGGTGATGTTTGGATACAGAAAACAAAAATTTTTCACATAGAATAATCGAAGGAACAATATAAACTAAAACTACCGATTCCCACAATCAGAAGTCAATTGCTGAATTACTTTCCGATTATGGTGATGTTTGGATACAGAACACAGAGTTTTTTCACATAGAATAATCGGAGGAACAATATAAACTAAAACTACCGATTCCCACAATCGGAAGACTAACTAAATTAGAAATCTTCCGATTCTGACAAAATATTATGCAAAATTCCCAGAATCGGTAGATTCATAATATACAAAGCTACAGGTTCTGACAAAAATTGCAAAATCCCCAGAATCAGAAGCTACAAATATAAACTTAGCTTCTGACTGTGCTACAAAATTCAACAGTTTCATATCTCTTCATGTGATTCGCTTGCGAGTTATCATTAAATGCATAAACATAGTAATAAAACCATTCATAATCCATAAAAGGAACCATTCACAAACCGTAAACATAATGTATACCAACTAATAATCCGACACAAACTTTGAAAACAACATAATCCGACATAAACAAAGTTATCCATAAAGTTAACAAAAAACATCGAGAGTTTACTTGTTCTTCCTTCCTTTGACTTTGCGACCTTTACCACCTCCACGACTTGGACCAACATCATCATTGGTTTCATCAACTTGAGTGCTCGATGACGCTCGAGTTTTTTTGTTCACCTTAGGTTTCTTTGCTCGAGTTTTTATCTTCTCAATTGACACAGGCTCTCCGGACTTTATGCAATTAGTGAACCATTTGGAGAAACTCTTGAACCTCATCATCTGTTTTAAAACATAGCATACCATCAAAAGGTTATTACTCTATTTTGACCCATAATATTAAACTAAATTAAGAAAACAATATATACCAATCTATCAAAACCGGAGGTTTCTATTTGAGGATACTCTTGTACGGAGCTGTGGGATTTGGTTTAAGATCACGGATTACACGAAGATGAGAAACATTCCGGTACCAATCCATATAGTTGAGAGCATTTTCAAACCTTGGTTGGCTGGCCTTCCTTGGTTGATCAAGTAATGAGCCCTTCTATCCCAATAAAATTTACAAGATGGTTTACCCTTGTAAAATACCGTGATAGAATCTTTATCAGACTTGCACACTCCAGATCCAAAGAGAAATTTCCATGGTTTACCTCCTTTGGTATACCTTGTACATAACCATGTTGTCGCATCACCCTTGAGGCATTGTACATCACATATCATGTGGGGTGCCACAACGGTCCAAAATAAAGGGCCAAATCGGACCGACCCGCGATATGTCCATTAGCTCGGTCTTCCGTGTATGGATCAAAGCATACCTCTTGGGCTTTCAGTGGGTACAAAATCTCCCTCAAACGAATCAGCTGCTGCTCCTTTGTCCTAAAATGGTTGTCATCGAAGATGTACTTTGTTCCTCTAGGGTCACCTTTCCCCCACGCCGGGTTTTCAATGACCAATCCCAAGATAGGGAAGTGGTCGTAGATCCATGTGTATATTGTCATTTTTGCAAGTATTATGAAATTGATTCTTTTGAAAAAGCGGGGGTACAACAACCACACCCAATATTTCGCTTAGCAATCTGTATGGACAAACTCCAATATACTTTCTAGAGAATCAACTAGACAGTCAGACTCAATCTAGACAAAAAGTATATCAAAGAGTTTATATCTCAATCTCTCGATTTGATATATACTCAAGCAAATAGAAATATGCGAATCTTTATCAAATACTAGAGAGATAACTTGGATGGTACCAAAGACCAATATCCAAGTCTCAATTAATTTAAATAAACAACCAAAAGGTCGGATATTCTAATTGATTGAACAACGCACAACCTATGATATTTCAATTATATAACAAAATATAATGCGGAAAAGAAATAACACAGACAATAGAATTTTGTTAACGAGGAAACCGCAAATGCAGAAAAACATCGGGACCTAGTCCAGATTGAACATACATTGTATTAAGCCGCTACAAACACTAGCCTACTCCAAATTAACTTCGGTCTGGACTGTAGTTGAACCCAAACCAATCTCACACTGATCCAAGGTACAGTTATGCTTCTACGTCTCTAATCCCAGCAGGATGCTACGTACTTGATTCCCTTAGATGATCTCACCCACAACTAAGAGTTGCTATGACCCAAAGTCGAAGACTTTAATAAACAAACCTGTATCACACAGAAAAGTCTACGGTAATAGATAAATCCGTATCCCACGAATATACCTACGAGTTTTGTTCCGTCTTTTGATAAATCAAGGCGAACAGGAACCAATCGATAACCCGGACTTATATTCCCGAAGAATAGCCTAGTATTATCGATCACCTCACAATAATCTTAATCAACGCAGCGAAAAAGGTATTACGAAATCACAAACGATGAGACGAAGATGTTTGTGACTTCTTTTTATCTTGCCTATCGGAGATAGAAATCTCAAGCCAATTATTACAATTGTACTCGTACGATAGAAACAACAAGATCAAATCACACAACTATGAGAAAGTAGTATCGGTCGGCTTCACAATCCCAATGAAGTCTTTAAGTCTTTAACCTGGTTTAGAGAAAAAAAAAAACAAGGTTAAAGGAGAATCGACTCTAGCTTATACAACTAGTATCACACGTAAGGTGTGGGGATTAGGTTTCCCAGTTGCTAGAGTTCTCCATTATATAGTCTTTCAAATCAATGTTAGCTTGGTAACAAAGCATTCAATATTCACCGTTGGATGAAAACCTGATTAGATTCAAGCTAATATTTCCCAACCGTTAGATCAAAAACTTAGCTTGTTATACACACATGAAATGCACATTTCTAGGCTTGTGTAACCGTACCCAAACATGTACATTTGTTGGTTCAAAAATAGTTAACCAAAGGTTAGACATATGAGCAATTTCATATCAACCATATTCTTCTTCACCATAACTAGTCCAAATGACTCAAATGAACTAGTTAGAGAGTTGTTTAATTGCTTAGATCTTTATGTAACTACACAAGACACAATCGAAGCAAAAACGATTTGATTCACTCGAATCGGTTCATGAAATTTATAGCCACGGTTTGAAAAAGCATTCCTTAGTTTATTTAAACATGGGTTTAAGAACAATTGTTTTTAGATATAACCAACTCAAGTTCGCGGACTGGGTTCGCGGACTTATGTTCACGGAAGGAGTTCACAAACTCCAGCAGAAATTCTCGGGTCTAGAACTTCCGCCAGTTCGCGGACTTGGCTCACGCCACCATTCCGGTTCTCTTGATCACAAAGTTCGCAAACTTTGGTTCAAGGAATAAGGACTTATACATATATGTGTTTCCACAATAATGCTTATATCCTACCATGGTTATGTAATCTAAACTCTCATTTAAATCATTGAAACATTCTCAGAGGACGTTATGTAGTTGTTATTCACAAACCATTTATCGTCAGAGCAATTTTCAAAGTAATTGAACCATAACATGACTTTCGTCACTAGGTAAAGATGAATTCGACTAAAGCGAAAGCTTACCAACACATATTTCGAGAAATAGATAGGCGAGATAAACTCGGCTCGAAATACCAAATGTGTATAATCTTAGTCTATATAACAAAATGACTTTTGTCTCAAGATAGGATATAAATAGAATTTTAAGTGATAGATAAGTTCAAGTCTCCACATACCTTTTAGTCGATGAAGTTCCACCGGTTCCTTGAGTAGTCCTTCGTCTTGTATGATGATTTCCATGGAGTTCTTGAGCTCAACTACACTTTCTATTCTAGTCCGAGAACTTAGCTATAGTAGACTAGAAATCAAGACTTACAGTTTTGATCACTAACATTGACAAACATGCTTAAGATAGCAACGCATGCGAGTTCGACCGAGCAATGCTCTAACAATCTCCCCCTTTGTCAATTTTAGTGACAAAACTGTCAATACATATGGAATACAAAAAATAAATAAATTAACTTTTGTAGCTCCTATTCCACATGTCTAATCTTCAACATTACTAGAAATCTTCGTCACTTCCAAGTACTCCAATGATCCCAAAGGTTGTAACTTTAGCATGTTGTTGAAAATTCGTAGCTATAACAACAAGAAAACAAGAGTCCTCAATCATTGTTATACAGTGTCATAATATCATTACACATCGTCAAAGTTCAATTGTATCACATCTTCAACAACAATACTATGGTGATATGTATCACTCCACCTTAGTCAATACTCTATCTCACATGGAAACCACCCCCCCTTACATAATGATCCGAAAACCATATGTATTTGTAGTGTGAACTACATATTAATTCTCCCCCTTTTTGTCAATAAAATTGGCAAAGGCAAAAGAACGAGATCCTAATGAAATTTCCTAAAGAGACATTTCATGACCAAAAGAAAGAAAACACATATCATCTTATTTAGATGCAATCATAAAGCCGAAGCTAAATGCATTCATCAAGGAGTTTAAAGATACAAGATAACCCCTCAAATATTCCACAGCCGCACTCCCCACAAAGATTTGGCAATTAAGAACAAGTTCAATTAAGAACTTTCCCCCATAAATATGTCATTCCTGAAAGAACAACAAGAGCGACCTTAATTTCAAGAGAAAAGAACGATTTCTTTGGATATAACAAATCACATACAAGTATGAATTTGAATCCAAAATACTCAATTAAATTAACCACAGGAGAACCCATGATTAATTTAATCGGATATGCTCAACATAAGTAAACTTATGGAGACTCAAAAATACTCAATTAGATTAATCACAAGAGAACCCATAATTAATCTAATCGAAATACACAACCAAACTAATCACAAAAGTAATCAATTTAAATGGCCATACTCGACATAAGAGAATCTATGGAGCAATGACTAAGTTAATCATAAGAAAACAATCAACCCAGTCAAAAGTGCTCAAACATAAGAAAACTTACGGAGCAATAACTAAATAACCAAACAAGATGATTAATTTAGTTGATTATGCTCGACATAAAGTACCTTACGGAACAACAACAAAGCTAATCAAAATAATCAACTTGGTCGTTTGGTGCTCAACATAAGACACATTACGGAGCCTTACAGTAATACATAAAATATGGATCAGGGAAGATCAATTACTGCGGAATACACAAGGATTCATTCTATTTTCCATCACTATTTTTCATAACGACATACAATAGACATAATCCTTGTAAACAAAAGATTTTAAACTATCTTCCATCAAAAATTGACAGTATAGGCTTAACTTTTGTATTTGTCAAAAGTCTATTCATTCTTTTCTCAATACATGCATATTGACATACGAAAAACTTTACTTTTGACAAGGTATGGGACAATAACAGTTCACGGACGCAAACACACATATCCCATAACAATTTGCAATATCTAAAACCATATAGATTAATACTGCAAAAATCATCTTCCAAACAATTTTAGAATTTAAACAAATAAACCTAAAAACATAAAGATGAAAGACATTGGACATAGCTATGTGTAATCACAGATTCACAATAATGGCTATTCCAAACTCTAGTTATTCTTCTAAACAAAATAATAAAAATAGAAGATTTACTAGATGTTAAGACCTTTGAAAAATTCTTTATCGTCCCCAAACTCCTTGTCGTCAACAACCATTGGGACATAAGGTTCATTAAGGTAGGAGTTTATATCAATGAACCTTCTTGGCAGATGATGTCGAACCAGGGCCTTCTGAATCTCATGAGTCTTGAACACAAAAGCTTTTATTTGTTGAATCTCCTTTCGCATCTCCTTCAACACTTCAAGAACATCAAAACTTCTGAGAGTTTGAAGGAACTGCTCTTGGCTTCCTCACATTCCTTATTTTTGTTTTCAATGTCGGAGCTAACGGAGACTTCTCTTTTTCCTTCATGATTGATGGCTTAAAAATCATATTAACGTCCTTTCCATCAGAAAACATGATACTTGGAGCATCCATAGGCGTATGGGTTTGTGAGAGGAAATCACAATCTCAACAAGTAGTCTTGGGATAAAAAAGGAGTTTCAAGGAAGGAAAAAGAATGTAGGGTTTTGAAACCTTTAACAGGTTCGTACACGTCCAACTGTCAACCCTATAAAGAGTAGAATTGACGATGATAACCCTTTGTTTTGTTGATAGACATGAAAGAGTAAAAACTAAGAAAAAAAGAAAAAAAAATTTCCTAAAGCCTGAGAGGTACACAATCATTGTATCTTTTGATCAGGCACATGATACAAGATTTCCAACAACAACACAATTAAGTTGCGTTGCGGTGAACAACAATTTGTCCACCATTTTCCTCTCGTGAGGAATCTACAGACCTCTGTCTATCAAAACGACTTGACCATACTTTCTTCTCTAATGGTCTTGGTCTATCCTTGGAAACTAACTTCTTAGACGAAGACAAAATCTTACATACCTCAGCAGTTTTCTGAGCGATTTTAAGCTTGTGTGCTAATCGATTTGCTCTTCGTTGAAGTTTGTTGACTTGCCTCAATTGGTGTTTGTACTTGTAACACTTTGATAGTTCATGACCCTTTTGAGAACAAAACGAGCACGTCAATCTTGGATAATATTCAGGCATCAAAGATGTGCATGCAGCTAGACACATAGTGGAACCCAAAACATTACAAACAGAGTTTCCAAAAAATGGGTCAACTTTTTCTTCCAGATTAGTTAGGTTTTCTTGTGAAAGAATATCAAGATTGATGTATGTATTACTACAATTATCAAAATCAATATTTTCACCAAGAAGTGCAACACTTGATTTCTCGTCTTCATTAGAATCATAGTTGTCAGACATTCCATCAAGAGTTGCAACAAGACCTTTGTTCCCAGTGTATTTCCTACGATTTGGGCACTTGTTTGCAAAATGACCAAATCCTTTACACTTAAAGCACTGAGATCCTCATCATCAGTTTCATCTGTATCCCTATTTTTAGGAGGAACACGATTATGAGGTTTGACTGATGCTTTAGGCTTATCTTTGGAGAACCGTTTACTTCTCTTCAACAGAAGATCCCTAAACTGTCTTGTGATCATCGAGACCCGACTTGTCAAGATCTTCATCCGATGAATCTGTCTCGAGTGATCATCTTGAGAGATATACACTTTTTTACTTTTATCAAGTAATTTAGTGTCCTTTAGTGCTTTGAACGCCACATCCTTAGATTTGGATGAATGTTCATGATCAAAGATCTTAAGCTTCCCAACCAGCGTATTTCTGGAAAGATTATCTAGGTTATTTCCCTCAACGATGGCATGCTTCTTAGAGTCGTATCTATATGACAGCGATCTGAGAATTTTCATCCCACTGTCCTTTTCAAGAATAGTCTTACCCAATGCAAATGCATTAACAATTTCAGACACTTTGTGACTAAACTCATCAAATGTTTCTTCATCTGCCATACGAAGGTTTTCCCAATCGGAATTAAGGTTTTGAAGCCTTGGCTTCCTTTTACCGGTATTACCTTCGAATACGGTTTCTAATATATCCCAAGATTCTTTAGACTTAGCGCATACACATGGTGCTGAAGATTTGGGGTAATGGCATGTATGATGGCATTCAAAACGTCAGAATTTTGCTTTGCAGCAAGTATCTCGGCAGGACTGTATTCACCAATATTTTTGGGAACGTTTACATCACCTACTGCCATAACGGGAGCATCATAGACATTAACAACATATACCCATGATTGAAAATCACGTGCTTGAAGAAAAGCTCGCATAGCAATTTTCCACCATAAGTAATTAGAGCCATCGAAGACTGGTGGTACGTTAATTGAGATATCACCTCTGTCCATAGAGTCAGATCGCTACAAACACAGACTTGTAAGGTCTTGAACGTGTTTGCCTACTTTGATACCAATTGAAAAAGCGGGGGTACAACAACCACACCCAATATTTCGCTTAGCAATCTGTATGGACAAACTCCAATATACTTTCTAGAGAATCAACTAGACAGTCAGACTCAATCTAGACAAAAAGTATATCAAAGAGTTTATATCTCAATCTCTCGATTTGATATATACTCAAGCAAATAAAAATCTGCGAGTCTTTATCAAATACTAGAGAGATAACTTGGATGGTACCAAAGACCAATATCCAAGTCTCAATCAATTTAAATCAACAACCAAAAGGTCGGATATTCTAATTGATTGAACAACGCACAACCTGTAATATTTCAATTATATAACAAAATATAATGCGGAAAAGAAATAACACATACACCAGAATTTTGTTAACGATGAAACCGCAAATGCAGAAAAATCCCGGGACCTAGTCTAGATTAAAAAATACACTGTATTAAGCCGCTATAGACATTAGCCTACTCCAAATTAACTTCGGTCTGGACTGTAGTTGAACCCCAACCAATCTCACACTGATCCAAGGTACAATTATGCTTTTACGTCTCTGATCCCAGCAGGATGCTACGTACTTGATTCCTTTAGCTGATCTCACCCACAACTAAGAGTTGCTATGACCCAAAGTCGAAGACTTTAATAAACAAACCTGTATGACACAGAAAAGTCTACGGTAATAGATAAATCCGTCTCCCACGAATATACCTACGAGTTTTGTTCTGTCTTTTGATAAATCAAGGCGAACAGGAACCAATCGATAACCCGGACTTATATTCCCGAAGAACAGTTTAGTATTATCGATCACCTCACAATAATCTTAATCGACGCAGCGAAAAAGGTATTGCGGAATCACAAACGATGAGACGAAGATGTTTGTGAATTCTTTTTATCTTGCCTATCGGAGATAGAAATCTCAAGCCAATTATTACAATTATACTCGTACGATAGAAACAACAAGATTAAATAAAACCTAGTTATATCCGCAAGTGCACGAGTCAATTGTAGTATCGATAGCAAATTCGGGTCGTTCCCACGAGGAGTGTGAAATACTCTACCAACTAATACCATAAACCGAATAATCAAATTCAATATTTCAGAAATTCAGAACAAAGTGAGTGAACAAAATGGAACAATAATAATTCTGACAATAAACAAAATGGGAATGGGTTATTAGGGTTTTCGGTTTCCACCAATTAACTATGCAAACTCTACTAATCTTTAAAAATATATTCCATGCTTTTTCAAATACTATTTCTCCGCTATAGTTTCCTTCGCTTCATGGGTAGTGATTTTAAAGCATTACCTATCAATCCTTGCATACACGTCTAGGGATTTAACCAAAGCACGAAATATCAATTCAAAAGCATAAATAATCAAGAAAATCACATGAGCAATTAAATACCAAGCTATATGAAGAAAAACTACTAATCAATCAACTCATTATTAAGCATATAAATGTAGAGTTTTCACAATAAAATTGGGCTCTACCTAAACCCTAACATGTCTCTAGCTAGCCATGGCTTTCTCAAAAGCAATAAAAAGATTAAAATCAAAATTAGCTAAGCAAGAACAAAACAAAAAGATGAAACTTCCAACTCCAAACCATATTCTCCGTGAAGCGGCTCTGTAGCCACAGCTCCCCTCTTTCTGTTTTTCTCGTCCGTCTTTATACAGGTACTCCGAAGATATGTAAACACGACCTAGCAAAGTACTAAGGCCAAGTCCATTTACATGAACCCATCTCCAAACCTGTTTCGGTACTCCAGCCAACTCCATTTCCTCAACCCTTCAAGCACTTTCCTTCCTGCCTTGTCGAACTTCTTCTTGCACCGGCAAACAAACAACATCATCTTAACCAACTGCCCTTCCTCCACTGATTCGAATTCTCTGAACTTCTAAATCTTCTAAACTCTGGCCACATCACACAACTCTCCTTCATTAACAGCAACCACGGCACAACAGCCGCAAGCAGCAGCCTAGCTTCCATTGACCACCATCTCGGTTTCAGACTTCAGGTTCTTTTTCGCTTCCTAGCTATCCACCTGCAGTATTCACCACCAGCATCACTCAACATCGAGAACCAGTTATCATCCATCACCACCAAGAGTCGACATCAAAACTGCCTTTGTCATTCTCCAAACTCGAGTCATTCACAACATCAACCACACACCACAACATCATCCTTTCTACAGTCTTCTTCTTTGTCACTGTCACGAATCCACAAAACCAGCTCGTTCAAAGTCCAAGTACTCCCATAATCCGACTGCAGTGCAGCACCATTTTTTACATCCTGTCCGTGCAAGGGCCACCTTACTTTCTCCCCGAACTTTAGTTCGAACCCCAGCGTGGAAGTTTTCGTGTCATAAAACACCAACGACTCGAGCTCGGAACTGTCTTGACCATTCGCCTCCGAAATTAGTTAACAAAATGAACATTTTCTTTTCTCATCCACGCGCCCATAGAATGAACGACAAAGACAACCACTCTTCTTTGCTCCACCGATTTCAGCCATCACCATCAACACCGCCACCAGTTATATTTTGCGACCATCCAGCAGCTCGAACAACCAGGACCATGAATCCAACATATTCTCAGCCAAAACACAACTCACTTCTCTTCTTTATATTCTACATCTCGCTCACAGCATCATCTCCGAAGTGTGTACAGTCATTAACCAGCACTCATTCTAACAAACTCATCGATGAACTCTTTTCGTTCACAAGCATAGCTCCTGTCAGATTCAACTTTGGATGGCATCGGTCGTACAAGCACTTGGGAAACTGATTGCAACAGCTCGACCAACTTCAACAAACACCAGATACTTCACCAAATCCATCTTCTCACCGTTCAGTACACCGTCCATCAACACCAGCTTGAGAATATAAACTCCCATTAGTCTTTATCATTCCCTGTATTCATTTCTCGGCTAATTCAGATCTCCATTTTCTTCACAGCACCAACAGTTTCGTTGTTGTTTTAGGGCACTAAGAAGTACACCACTGCCACATCGAGCTCAATTCTATAAATATTGGTCACAGCAATCCTTGCGTCTCCATTTCTGTATTCGAAACTCTTCTCAGTTTCCACCCTTCATCATCAGTTCCAACAACATCCATCATCACTGGCTGCATTAGTTTTCAGCTCCATACATAGCCATTGAACCCACCGAGCTAAATCAAGTATTCTCTTTCTCATGCACAGTAGTCTTCTCTTTCTCAAGCACAACTCCATCTCCTAGGCTGACCACAAACAAAGTTCCATATCTTATGTCGGTCTTGGCCACCAATTGCAACAACTCAACCCAACACAGTCGACACCATATCCATTACGTTTGCATACCTTCTTTTGTGTTGATAAAATAAACGAGATTGAGTGGTGGTATAAGCCACGTCTCCCACTTAGCCCACAGTGGACTTCAGGTGCTTGAATTACAAAGAAAGTTCTTTGTATTCATTTGTATTCTCTGGCCTCTGATTTCCATAAGAGGTGCCAACAAACTTTAGTTCGTTTCTGACTCCTTTCTATTATCATGGTAACTAGACTGGTTATTGATATATGGAAATACCAGGACAACCCTATTTCATCATTGTGGTTGCTGATACATGGAAATACCAGGCCAACCTCATTTCATCATTGTGCTGCTGATATATAGAAATACCAGGCCAGCATAATAAGTGCTGCTGATATATAGAAATACCAGGCCAGCATAATAAGTGATGCTGATATATAGAAATACCAGGCCAACATATTTGATCATTGTGGTTGCTGATACATGGAAGTACCAGGCCAACCCCATTTCACATTTACGTTGCAAATACCAATAAGTCTTACATTTTGTTGTTTATTCGTTGGATGATCGAATTCACTTGTACTTTCTACAAAGGCACTAAAATAGTATTAGTAACTAAAATATCGTATCCTAACTAATATAAATATGGGTATAAAATGTAGCATTTACATGCTTATCAAAAATATCATCTCACTCATTCTTGCATTTCAGCTGTTTTCTTTTCCCATTTGCGGCCTGTCTATATCGACAGTGTGTGTTAATTCCATTATGTCCTGTACGGATCATTCAACTAGAGATAGCTTAGTTTTTCAGTTAATACATCACTGTGGTTCACAATTTTTGTCTTGCTACTCTAGTTTGTGGTAACTTTCATTGTTTGCTTGATTTATTTGTATACTTGTGGGTACTGAAATCTGCATTGAGCTGTCAGGGGCTTACAATACTGTCGCGCAAATCAAAGTCTAGGGGAAAGAGGAGCGAAGAAACCTGTGTGTTGTGCCTAAACCCGGTCTTATACCGGCGGTATCGTTCTTCAACTTTCATACTCTATCTTGAATGATACCCTATGATTTCATGATAACCTAGTTGCCATACGAAACCTTGTCCAATCCATGGACCATAGAGTATTTGTTTAAGCATAATCCTGAGATATCTGGGTAACATTTTCACCGGCTGAAATTACCATCTCTGTGTGTGCATTTGTCAGCTACTGAAATACTAATAACTGTATGCATGCTTGTATAGACTAGATGCCCTTTCGCATAAGATCCTGATTTGCCCATTGCTACTTATCTGATCATTACAACTTGTTATATTTGTGTGCATACTTTTGTGTATCTATTTTATTTCCACTAGCTTTGCTCCCTGTTTACCTGCTGGATCTGTTGAGTTCTGTGTACAGATTTCAGAGTTTTAACTCTTGATTCTCAAGGACTTTGTTTCCCTGGATTGTGATTCTCTTGCTTGTCTGGGTGTTATAACATGTTGAATGGTGTGTCTGCTGGGATATGATTGTTTTTTATCGTGACCAAACTAACCGTCTAGTTAGAATTCAGCGAGAGGACATAGTCGAAATCCCCATTTCTGTAGTAGATAGACCTGACCAACTAGATACAATTGGTGAAGAGTTAAATCAACCCCATAGTCTCAAAGATTACATGTACCCGACAAGGGCAAGCCAGCCCTCTTGCATTGTTTTACCAGAAACTGCTGGTCAGTTTGAGTTGAAGGAGAGCACAATACATATGCATGTGTTTCGAGGGCTTGATGCTGAAAACCCCTACCACCATGTGAGATAGTTTGAGGAGATTTGTGGGACTCTGTGTTTCACTCAAATGCTGGAAGAGTTCCTGAAATTGAGACTATTTCCTTTCTTTTTAAAGGAAAAGGACAAGTCTTAGATGTATGCCCTGCAACCACAGTCAATTAGGACATGAGATGATCTTACAAAAGAATTTTTCAAAAAGTTCTTCCCAAATCACAAGACTGCGACCATTCTTCAAAGTTTGAATAACTTTGTGCAATTAGAGAGTGAGACCTTAGCCAAGTATTTGGAAAGGTTTAATGAATTACTACTTCAGTGTCCTCACCATGGTTTCGAAAAATGGAGACTTGTGCAAATTTTGTATGAAGGTTTAGATGTTGCCACCCGAACAACAGTTGAGTCAATGTGCAACGGTTTATTCATTAACAAAAGTGCCGATGAGTCGTGGGCCTTTTTACATGAAGTTGCCGAGAAAACTCAGCAATGGGAGTCTGTTAGAGAACCTAGGAAGTCGACCAACATGGGTAGTGTCCATAAGATAGAGTCTGACTTTGAGGGTAATGCGAAAATTTTATCTCTAGCTATGAGAGTTGAGGCTTTAGAACTGGAGTAAAATATAAAATCTGTCGCTTCTACTTCTTGTAACCAAGTTGAGGTTCTGTTTGTGCTGCATGTAATAGTTCTGACCATCTAGTGGACAGTTGCCCAGAAATACTTGCATTTCAGGAATCTAGACTTTAACATGCCCATGTTTTGTATCGAAAGCAAGAACATAACCCTTATTCACAGACCTACAACCCAGGGTGGAGGAACCACCCTAACTTTTCATGGTCCAAGGGACATGTACAAGGGGGTGCATCAGGAAATAATCAAGGATATTCATATCTTAGAAACCCCCAGGTACAATCGTACACACAACACCCTTCTGAGAAAAAAATGATCAAACATTGAAGAAAGTGTCGGTCTGTTGACCCAAAATCTTTTACAAAATCAGAAGACCACTGACCAACATTTTACAAATCTAGAACTTAAGATAGGTCAGATCTGTGATGCGCTTAACGACAGGGAAAAGGGTAAGTTTCCAAGTCAGCCTGAACAAAACCCAAAAGACACATTTTAGGCAAGGACGTCTACTTGTAATGAAACTGCACATGTTGTTATTACTCTTCATAGTGGTAAAGTGATTGATAACAATGTAAGCATGCCTGAAAAGAGTGAGTCTCTGTCTAAGTCACAATTGCATACAACATCGCATGATACATGATAGGTGTCTAAAACACCTAATTTACTATCTAGTAGTTACGCTTTCTTTGTCACTTTTCTAGTGAATTATGTGTTTTACGCGTGTTTTTGAGTTATTAGGTACTCTGGAGTCACACGGAGGAAAAGAAGAAGAAACTACTCAATTTGAGCAAAAGGGCAAAATAGTCATTCATGGGCGAGCACTATCTGGAGCCCAGTCAAGGTTAAGGGGCAACTCTATTTGGAGGAGTGCTAAATACAGTCAAGCTGAGGTTAAGGGGAGGCCAAATGGTTATCCCTTAGCAAGGTGACCGGGTGTTGAACAACTGACCCTATTTCTATACCCACGAAATCGAGAGACCATCTTTCATCCATTCTTTCACTGGACTCGATATTGAGAAATAAAACAGTGGCTATGGCGTTCGATTGAGGAATTATTGGAGAAATTGGTGAGGAGTAACTCAAATATTTGATGCTGCTTGTGGCGGATTTGAGAGTTAGGTTCATCTACAACTGGAATTTGAGAAGAAGACTAGGGTTTTGAATCTAGGCATGGCTTGTGGTGGATCTGAAATGGAAGAACTTCTTTGTTGTTAATTTGAAAAGGGTCTTGGTTCTGTGATTGAGGCTGATGTTAGACAAGATGAATGTTGGTACTTGGGTTCGGTTAAGAGGGGATCTGGTGCTGATTCGAGTATAATGCAGTATGAACAAATTTAGGGTTTGATAGAGATGATGTTTGATGGAGAAATTGAGTCTGCAGAGCAATTGTGCTTGATGGGTTTCAGTGAATTGAGCACAAGGTTATTGAAATTGAGATGGGTTTGAAACACTGGTGATGCTGTTGATGTTTGGAGCTGAGATTGTGATTCTGGTGGAGAGTCAGGTGGCAATAGAAATGGAACTGATGGAGTGGTTATTATGCAATAGATGCAACCGGAGAAACTGAGGGATTGAAGTGGTCACAGCAATTGGTGTTTAATTGATGCTGGTGGTGACTTGGTAGGAAGGCAGGAGGGAGATTTTGGTGTTGATTGAAATTTAGATTTTGAGTACAAGACTGATACAGTGAAGGCATTGAGATAATGGGTGTGACAATGGATTTGAGCATCTGCTAGGCTCAAGAACAATGGGAATGAAGAAGTGCTTTGCCTTGAGGAGGTTAAGCAAGTGTGATGGCCATGAATCGAAGTCTGGTGGTGTGTTGGTGAACCGAGTTAAAGCTTGAGCTCGGTTGGTGAATATGGCTGTTGCGAGGGGAGTTGTGGATGGCGCGAGATAAACTGGGAAGAATGGAGTTGCGGTTGATGCTTGTGAAATGATGGTGTCGATCTGCTGCAATTGGAGTAATGGAATTGGCTGGAGTTTGATGTTAATGCTTTGCTGCGGTTGTGCTATGAATGGTGGTAGCTCGGGAGTAATGAGCTACTTTGGTGGTATTGGAATTGCAAGTAGCTGGATGTGTTTGAGATGATTGTAGTTGAATTGTAGAGTTAATGGGCAGTGTTGATTTGAGATTGCTGAAAGAAATTGCAGTTGGCACTGATGCTTGGAGATGGTATGCAGCTACAGAGAGGAGACAACTAATGTTGTTGACTTGAGAAATTATGGCAAACTAATGGAAGTTCGGGTGCTAGAGCTAATGGGCATTCTTGGCCCGAGTGGTATTGATGGTCTTGCGAGAGAGAGCGTGAGGTTGAGTTGATATAACTTAGTGCCAGGAACTGGTGGTGTTATGAAGTACAGTTGAAGATTGGAGTTGGGACTGAGTTGCAAGATGAGTTTTTGCAGCTGCAATTGTAATTGAACAAGATGGAAATAGGAGTTGATTTGTTGGCTCAGAATGAGGCATTACAGGTTATGCACTGAAGTTGCGGGGAAGGCGACCATCATGGTCAAGCACAATGATTGTGCTACACAATTCGAGCCATCGCAAAACGCCTAGGCCCAAGTGAGTCGAGAATGAGTCGGACGACTCATCCGTTTGGCTAACCGACTCACATCCGATTGGACCCGGTTTGACTCGGTGACTCACCCGAGTTGACTCGACCGTTTTGACCCATTGACCGGTGACCAGGCAGACTTTGCCGGTCACCTGAACTACTTTCTGGTAATTTTTCGCCAAGTTCGCCACAATACCGCTTTTCCGCGACCGCTTTTTGGGCGAGAATTTTCACATGGGTTTTTCTCACACATGGGCTTGGTGGACTTCTATCTTTTGGACCTTTGAAGATTAGACCTAATTTTGGAAACAAGAGAGCTATTTAAGGGAAAGACTTCTACAACTTTTGGGATATCTTGGGATATAATCTCTTTTTCTATCTTTGCCTCTACTTTGTTTTCTAGGGTTTAGAACCATGAAGTCTTTTCTCTTTCTTCTAATTATGAACTCCATGAATATGAGCTAGAGTTTTATTATTGGTTATGGAATAAGTTGGATTTCCAAATATGGGTTTTAATTCAATAAATTAGTTTTCTCTCATATTATCGTTTATGATTCACCATTAATATTGTTACATGATTTGAATGCTTGTTAGTCGAGTCGCGAATCGATTGAGTTTGCTTTCATCTTTATTGCTAGATTAGGGTTATTATACGCAAAAGTGATAATTAGGATTGCAAGTAGCATAAATATGATTATAGTTTGTAGTGATATATTCTTATGATCATATGTGAACCATAACCTTTGTTAAATCGGATTAGTGCTTTTACACGTTCGATTGCTTTGATTGGCCTCGATTTCATAGAACCTAATGCATCTAGGGAATTAAACTTGATTAGTGCTTTTACACGTTAGGTTGTTCCTTTAGATAGAATTCATATTCGCATCTTTTAATGTGTTTGTTGATGACATGAGGAGATTTGCGGGATATACTTGCGATCAAGGTATTCTAAGGTCTTTGATAAAAGTTGAGATTAAAATATCAATTCTAGTTATTGTGTTGAAAACATGTTTGTGAATGAAAACGAAATCCATGACCAATATCTTCTTATCCTTGATTTGATTTGTTTGCTTTGCTTTATTTGCTTTTATTTGGTTTATTATATAAAAATCACAAAACTACCGGTGTTATTTATAGGGAACCGAAACAATTTGACAACCTAGACCTCTCTGTGGGATCGATCCTTTCTTGCCCTTGCTTCATTATATATTTTGAGTAGTAAGAAAGTGTAATTATATTTGTGTCGGTGACAACCCGGTCAAATTTTGGCATTTAGATTCTTGGGGAGGCGGCGGTTGTCACTTGTTTTTGGTTTCTTATTTTTGTTTTTAGTTTTTGTTTTTTTTTCTTATTTTCTGGGTTTTAACCTTGGTGTGAGAATTTTATTTCAGGTGCTTGTTTCTCATGGAAGGAGCATACTACATGGATGGATATGGTTTTCAACAACTTCAACAATACGACAACTACCAATTCCAGGGGTATAATCAAAACCAATTCATTGGTTATGACCAATATTCCATGGAACCTTATGGTTTTCCTCAACAACCTTATGGCGGCTATGTGTGTGAACAACCACAAGGATGGGAGGATTCTTATGCTTGTGAACAAAAAGTCTCTAACTTTATAGACAAAGTTTCCAACCTTTTACAAGAGGAATTTCAAAAAGCAAAAGAGACTACAAACGAGCAACTCCTAGAACTTCGTGAAGGTATTGCTAGCTTGCGAAGAGGCATTGATCAATGCAAGGAAGATATGGATAATTTTAATGTGCATATGGTTTGTGATGATTATTTGATTGATGCTAATGTTGAAAAAGGCCAATCCTTGGGCACTTTCGTTGATAATTGTGTGGCTAACTCAACTCTTGATCTTAATAATGATCATTCACCTATTCAAAAGGATGAGTTAGAGATTAGCAACACTAAATTCAGTGAGGACCAATCTTATGTTGACTATGATAGTGACGGTGATTATGATACATTGCTTGAAACAACTCATGGTGACATCCCCGAGGAGTGTACAATGGAGTCTTTTTGGGATCAAGATGAAGACGAAGAGGAATATGTCGACACTTGTGTAGATTACTCAAGCATTGATCTTAATAATGATCAAGAGCCTATTCAAAGGGTGGAGCTTGAGGATGATGCATTTTCGCGTGTTCTAAAAAAGTTTCTTATAATAAAATTTGGATCCGCAAAAGAGTATGTGCCTTACAAAAAAAGGAGTGTGTTGAGAATGAAACCGGTTTAACCAATATTGTGGAAGACCCAATTGAGCTTGCAAAGGATTGTAATGATGATGTTTATGTCGACACTTTGGTTACGGCGGAAACGGACGAAGAATGGTTGCAAGGTTTGATAGAGGACCCTGATATAAAAGAGGTGAATTATTCACTTGAGTTTTTCAAGGATGAAGAGGATTCCGT
This sequence comes from Papaver armeniacum, assembly GCA_023531295.1. NCBI lineage: Eukaryota > Viridiplantae > Streptophyta > Magnoliopsida > Ranunculales > Papaveraceae > Papaver > Papaver armeniacum. Next base: position 47,340 of record JAJJWW010002295.1, read on the forward strand.
GATACAAGAGATTGTGCAAGGTTTGTCTAACCCTTTGCCTATTGTTTCTTCTCCTTTACCTCTTATTGGTTTGAATGTATGTGCTTCGAGAGTATTGTTGAATGACTTTGTTTCTCGTTTTCCGCCATTAGAGACACTTGATTCTCATACTATGCAGGTTTTGGAACAAGAAACCGTGGAAGTACCCGACTTTTATGTTCTTTATCCACTTCCGAGTGTAAAAAGGACTAAGTGTGTGGGAAACTTTCAAGCTATAACAATTTCATTATTCATATATTATGCTAATCATTGTGTGAAGTTGTTACTAGAATTGCAGATTGTTTTCTGGGCAGACTACCAGATTTTCAGATTGTTGGTATATGGACGATAACAAAAGAGTCGGGTTGACGACTTTAAACCAAGCGCTAAATGGGAGGCAACCCATAGGTTTTGTATTTTAGTCCCTTTTATTTTTTGTTTTTTATAGTTTTCATATCATATTTGCATCCCCATGTTTAATTTCATTGAGTCCGGAATCTATCTTAGAAGAGAATTATGACGAATACCTTTTCGTCAGAAAAAATTCAGACTGCACGTAGTTCAGTCCAGAGACCATAACTGTTAGACCGTTTATCGAAACACTGTGCCCTTTTGACACTTTGTAGAAAACACGTATATGAACAACTTTTGTGAAATGGAGTTTTTCCAAATTCCTTACCAATTTGTACAGTTTTTGCGTTTTATCTGCTGTTACGTCAGATTTCAGAATTTTCGGTTTTACACATTGAGGACAATGTGAAGTTTAAGTGTGGGGGAGTCTTTTGCATATAGAGTTTTTAGCCTTTTTGAGTCAAAATTTTCAATTTTTTTTTTTTTTTGTATATTTGAATAAAACTCCAACTTGTAGTTAGTTTAGAGTCACATAGTTTACATGTCGCTAAGATTACATCGAGAATCTCATAAGAGTAACTGAACTTAGAGATGACAGAGAGAACATGATCGGGTTTCTTACTTGTATGAGAGTTAAAGTTGGATTTAACCATGCCGGTGGCAAATAAGGTGCAGACTGAATTCGGTATTAGAGTAGTGATCCCCTATAGTGGAGACTACCCATGTTACATAATGTGAGGCACCAACCTTCAATTCTTTGTACCTGTCTAAATTTGTGCTTTTAGAGTGTGTGTCACCGTACGTTAATTCCGGGCAGAATGGTGAGCTGCCCAACCTCCCACAATAGAAGCACTATTTTGATCTCTTGAGTGCTATTTTTATCAACCATGATGGTGACATCGAATTGCTAACTTACATACCACTTGTAATCTTGTTCGCAGTTAGCACCATCCACTTATCTCTCTACACCAACAGGTCCATAGAAACACCATCATCATCAACAAGAGGAGCATCACAAATATACAAGGAAAGTTGAACACGTTCGAGGTTTACAAGCAACAGTATAAAAAATTGAGCAGATTTCAGATTCAAGTAAAGCAACAAAACAAGGAGCAGAATTTTTATAAGTTGAAGACTATTGTATAAGAGCGAAATTATCAAGGATGAGAGTTCGAGAAGTTTATGATATCAAGACATACTAGTTGTGAAGAATCAAGTGGTAAAGTACTTACACCATGGCCTTTGTACTTACGTTTTTATTTTATCTTATTTGTATTTTATTTTTCTCTTGTCTTAAAAAAAAAATAAAAAAAAATGATAAAAAAAGAAGAAAAAAAAGAAAAGAAAAAAAAAAAAAAGAAAAAAAAAGACAAGAGAAAATGTCTAGGTTTGTTAATAGTTTTATTATTTTGTATTTGTATTATTTTTTATTTCTCATGAAAAAAAATAAAAATAAAAAAAATCATTGTATCATATTTTGGGTTTGTATAGTTCGTTTTTAGTTTTGTATTCTTTCAATAAAGCCAATGTAAGAAGGAATATCTATAATGAAGTTTCAAGCGACAAGGAATATTAGAGGAAAGAATCATATTGTCGAGATTCTACGAAGTTCAAGAGTTATCATCAAGAGTTGAAGACCGAAGACGAAGATGAAGACACCGATATAAGACCGAAAACGTTTCTATGGATGCTGTGAGAGTGGTGCTAGCTGCACGCCGAACGGATACGAGGTAAGTAAGCATATTCCCACCTTCGTTAAGTGGTTGATTTCCTTTCGAAGAGATCGTCAGAAAAATGAGTTTTCAAAAATTATAAAAGATGTGGGTTTTCAAAATATTTCGGAGGGTTATGCCTTCCTACCATTCAACGTGTCGCAGGATTCTCTCTTCATTCCAACCTGGACACATGTGTGACCCATAAAAAGCTGTTTATTATTGAGAGCAATATCATAAAACCCTTTCTTGTGAGGCAGATTCGAGACTTTTGATCACTCCGAACCCGAATTTCTTTCGATAAGGGATGATTATTTCTCTCTCAACTTTTAAGAATGAGATTGTGTTCATTTATGTGTCTAACTGCTTATGACTAGTGTGCAGAATCTCTATGTCTTCTTAGCGCGTTGGATGCTATCATTACGGAGAACTAGTAAGTTGGAAAAATAGGTTTTGTGGGTATATCTCTAGTAAACCCTCACGAGACTATAACTCGTCCACTAGGGACACCTAGGGGTTTAAAGGCTTGTTATTTATGCTAAAAGTGACCGTAGCCTCGACGACACGGAGTTGTATGTATTCTTTAAAATTGTTTTGTTTGATTTGCTCGAGGACTAGCAAAGTCTAAGTGTGGGGGAATCTGATAGGTGTCTAAAACACCTAATTTACTATCTAGTAGTTACGCTTTCTTTGTCACTTTTCTGGTGAATTATGTGCTTTACGCGTGTTTTTGAGTTATTAGGTACTCTGGAGTCACACGGAGGAAAAGAAGAAGAAACTACTCAATTTGAGCAAAAGGGCAAAATAGTCATTCATGGGCGAGCACTATCTGGAGCCCAGTCAAGGTTAAGGGGCAACTTTATTTGGAGGAGTGCTAAATACAGTCAAAGCGGGGTTAAGGGGAGGCCAAATGGTTATCCCTTAGCAAGGTGACCGGGTGTTGAACAACTGACCCTATTTCTATACCCAGAAATCGAGAGACCGTCTTTCATCCATTGTTTCACCTGGACCTGATATTGAGAAATAAAACAGTGGCTATGGCGTTCGATTGAGGAATTATTGGAGAAATTGGTGAGGAGTAACTCAAATATTTGATGCCACTTGTGGCGGATTTGAGAGTTAGGTTCATCTACTGCTGGAATTTGAGAAGAAGACTAGGGTTTTGAATCCAGGCATGGCTTGTCTTTGGATCCGAAATGGAAGAACTTCTTGTTGTTAATTTGAAAAGGGTCTTGGTTACGTGATTGAGGTGATGTTAGACAAGATGAATGTTGGTACTTGGGTTCGGTTAAGAGGGGATCGAGTGCTTTGATTCGAGTATAATGCAGTATGAACTAATTTAGGGTTTGATAGAGATGATGTTTGATGGAGAAATTGAGTCTGCAGAGCAATTGTGCTTGATGGGTTTCAGTGAATTGAGCACAAGGTTATTGAAATTGAGATGGGTTTGAAACACTGGTGATGCTGTTGATGTTTGGAGCTGAGATTGTGATTCTGGTGGAGAGTCAGGTGGCAATAGAAATGGAACTGATGGAGTGGTTATTATGCAATAGATGCGACCGGAGAAACTGAGGGATTGAAGTGGTCACAGCAATTGGTGTTTAATTGATCTTTGGTGGTGACTTGGTAGGAAGGCGGGGAGGGAGCTTTTGGTGTTGATTGAAATTTAGATTTTGAGTACAAGACTGAGACAGTGAAGGCATTGAGATAATGGGTGTGACAATGGATTTGAGCGTCTGCTAGGCTCAAGAACAATGGGAATGAAGAAGCTGCTGCCTTGAGGAGGTTAAGCAAGTGTGATGGCCATGAACCGAAGGCTGGTGGTGTGTTGGTGAACCGAGTTAAAGCTTGAGCTCGGTTGGTGAATATGGCTGTTGCGAGGGGAGTTGTGGACGGCGCGAGAAACTGGGGGAAGAATGGAGTTGCGGTTGATGCTTGTGAAATGATGGTGTCGATCTTTGTAATTGGAGTAATGGAATTGGATGGAGTTTGATGTTAATCTGCTGCGGTTGTGCTATGAATGGTGGTAGCTCGGGAGTAATGAGCTACTTTGGTGGTATTGGAATTGCAAGTAGTAGTTGGATGTGTTTGAGATGATTGTAGTTGAATTGTAGAGTTAATGTGCAATGTTGATTTGAGATTGCTTGAAAGAAATTGCGGTTGCTTGATGCTTGGAGATGGTATGCGGCTACGAGAGAGGAGACAGATTGATGTTGTTGACTTGAGAAATTATGGCAAACTAATGGAAGTTCGGGTGCTAGAGATAATGGGCATTATTGGCACTGGTGGTATTGATGGTCTTTGACGAGAGAGCGTGAGGTTGAGTTGATATAACTTAGTGCCGTGAACTGGTGGTGTTATGAAGTACGATTGCGGATTGGAGTTGGGACCGAGTTGCAAGATGAGTTTTTGCGGCTACAATTGTAATTGAACAAGATGGAAATAGGAGTTGATTTGTTGGCTCGAGAATGAGGCATTACAAAGTTATGCAATCGAAGTTGCGGGGAAGGCGACCATCATGGTCAAGCACAATGATTGTGCTACACAATTCGAGCCACTGCAAAACAGCCTAGGCCCAAGTGAGTCGAATGAGTCGGACTGACTCATCTGTTTGGCTAATCGACTCATCATCGATTGGACCGGTTTGACTTAGTGACTCACCCGAGTTGACTCGACCGTTTTGACCGTTGACCGGTGGCCAAGGGCAGACTTTGCCCGGTCACTGAACTACTTTAGGTGATTTTTCCGGCCAAGTTCCAGCCACAATACCGAGTTTTTCGGCGACCGTTTTTTGGGCAGAATTTTCACATGGTTTTTTCTCACACATGGGCTTGGTGGACTTCTATCTTTTGGACCTTTGAAGATTAGACCTAATTTTGGAAACAAGAGAGCTATTTAAGGGAAAGACTTCTACAACTTTTGGGATATCTTGGGATATAATCTCTTTTTCTATCTTTGCCTCTACTTTGTTTTCTAGGGTTTAGAACCATGAAGTCTTTTCTCTTTCTTCTTGTTATGAACTCCATGAATATGAGCTAGAGTTTTATTATTGGTTATGGAATAAGTTGGATTTCCAAATATGGGTTTTAATTCAATAAATTAGTTTTCTCTCATATTATCGTTTATGATTCACCATTAATATTGTTACATGATTTGAATACTTGTTAGTCGAGTCGCGAATCGATTGAGTTTGCTTTCATCTTTATTGCTAGATTAGGGTTATTATACGCAAAAGTGATAATTCCGGATTGCAAGTAGCATAAATATGATTATAGTTTGTGGTGATATATTCTTATGATCATATGTGAACCATAACCTTTGTTAAATCGGATTAGTGCTTTCACACGTTTGATTGCTTTGATTGGCCTGATTTCATAGAACCTAATGCATCTAGGGAATTAAACTTGATTAGTGCTTTTACACGTTAGGTTGTTCCTTTAGATAGAATTCATATTCGCATCTTTTAATGTGTTTGTTGATGACATGAGGAGATTTGCGGGATATACTTGCGATCAAGGTATTCTAGGGTCTTTGATAAAAGTTGAGATTAAAATATCAATTCTAGTTATTGTGTTGAAAACATGTTTGTGAATGAAAACGAAATCCATGACCAATATCTTCTTATCCTTGATTTGATTTGTTTGCTTTGCTTTATTTGCTTTTATTTAGTTTATTATATAAAAATCATAAAACTACCGGTGTTATTTATAGGGAACCGAAACAATTTGACAACCTAGACCTCTCTCTGTGGGATCGATCCTTTCTTGCCCTTGCTTCATTATATATTTTGAGTAGTAAGAAAGTGTAATTATATTTGTGTCGGCTGACAACCGGTCAATACACCAGTTGTTGAAAATGAATCTGAGCATGTCCCTAGATCAAAAAAATCTGTCGATGTTAATGTTTCTGTGCCATCAAATGTGCCCGTAGATCCTTTTCCTCAAAGGTTAGAGCAACAAAAGAAAGGAACACAATATAACGAGATATTGGAATTGTTCAGGCGAGTAAATATTAACATTCTATTTCTCGAAGGAATTAAGCAGATCCATGCTTATGCTAAGTTCTTGAAAGATCTTTGCACACAAAAGCGAAAGCTAAATGTGCACAAGCGCGCCTTTCTCATTGAACAGGTAAGTTCTATCATTCAAAATAAGACTCCACTTAAGTTTAGAGACCCAGGTTGTCCAACAATCTCATGCAAGATAGGTGACCATACGGTCAATAAGGCGTTACTAGACTTAGGGGCTAGTGTGAACCTACTTTCATATTCGGTATATGTGCAGTTAGGTCTTGGAGAGTTGAAAGCAACACCTATAACTCAGCAATTGGCGGACAGATCCGTAAAAATTCCTCGTGGTGTGGTAGAAGATGTTTTGATTAAGGTTGATAAGTTCTATTTTTTTGTGGACTTCATCGTATTAGATAATCAGCCTGTGCAGAACCCAGACTGTCACATTCCTGTTATTTTAGGACGTCCCTTCTTGGAGACGTCCAATGAAATTATTAATTGTCGTAATGGAGTGTTGAAGTTGTCATTTGGTAACATGACAGTGGAGTTGAATGTTTTCAATGCTAGCCAGCAATATTTATATCTTGATGATGATGATGATGTGCATGAGATTAACATGATTGAGAGTTTAATTCAAGACTCATTGTCGAATAACATGTGTGTTGATCCTTTGCATGCTTGTTTGAATAATTTTAACTTGGATCTGTTTGATGATGAGTACATAAGTGAAGGGATTTCTTTGCTTGAATCTGCACCTCTCATGGACACCACTAAATGGAAAGCTAGAGTGGAACCACTTCCACTCTCGGAATCCAAGTCTGTCTCATCTCTTATTGAGCCACCAAAGCTTGAACTGAAATAATTGCATGATACTCTTAAATATATATTTTTGGGTTCTTCTAATACTTTGCTTGTAATCATTTCTTCTGCTTTAGACATAGAACAGGAGATTAAGCTTCTAGAAGTACTTAGAGAGCATAAAGAAGCCCTAGGATGGACAATCTCAGATATTAAAGGCATAAGCCCCACAGTCTGTATGCATCACATAAATCTTGAAGATAATGCTAAAACATCTAGGGAAATGCAGAGGCGACTTAATCCTAACATGAAAGAAGTTGTTAGGGGTGAGATCCTTAAGCTTCTTGATGCGGGTATCATATACCCGATTTCAGATAGCAAATGGGTTAGTCCCATTCAGGTTGTGCCGAAAAAGTTAGGAGTTACTGTAGTTCAAAACGATAAAGATGAGTTAGTTCCTACTTGAGTAACCACCGGGTGGCGAGTTTGCATTGATTATAGGAAGTTGAATGCAGTTACAAGGAAATATCACTTCCCTCTCCCTTTCATAAATCAAATGTTAAAAAATTTATCTGGACATAGTCACTACTGTTTCTTAGATGGCTATTCTGGTTACAACCAGATTCACATAGCACCCGAGGATCAGGAAAAGACTACATTTACATGTCCTTATGGTACATTTGCTTATCGTCGCATGCCCTTTGGGTTGTGTAATGCACCCGCCACATTTCAACGTTGTATGATGAGCATTTTTTCTGACATGATAGATAATTTCCTTGAGATAATTTTGGATGATTTCTCTGTGTTTGGATCTTCTTTTGATGAATGTTTTAACCATCTCACTCTTGTGTTGATTAGATGTAAAGAAAAAAAATCTGGTTCTGAACTGGGAAAAGTGTCATTTTATGGTGAACTCAGGCATAGTTCTAGGACATATCATCTCTGAAAAAGGCATTGAAGTAGATAAGGCTAAAGTTGACCTCGTTCAACACTTGCCGCAACCTCGATATTTGAGGGAGGTTAGATCATTTTTAGGCCATGCTGGTTTCTACCATAGATTCATTAAAGATTTCAGTAAGATCTCAAGGCCACTGTGTAATCTACTTGGTAAAGATGTTGCTTTTGTATTTGATGATGCTTGTGTACGTGCATGGGAAGAACTCAAAAATCTTCTAACTTCAACCCCTATAGTCCGACCACCTTACTGGAAATTTCCATTTGAAATCATGTGTGACGCGTCTGATTTTGCTATTGGTGCTGTTTTAGGTCAGCGCGTCGATAGACTTCCATATGTGATATATTATGCTAGCAAGACTTTTAATGATGCTCAACTTAACTACTCAACTACTGAGAAAGAATTACTTGCTGTGGTTTTTTCATTGGACAAGTTTAGGTCATACTTGATAGGGTCTAAGGTCATCATATACATTGATCATGTTGCTCTGAAATTCCTTCTTTCTAATAAGGATGTTAAAACTCATCTTATCTGATGGAGATTGTTGTTACAGGAATTCGATCTCGAAATTCGAGATAAGAAAGGTTTTGAAAATGTGGTTGATGATCACCTATCTAGGTTAAATACTGAGTTTGTGGATGAGTCCTTGCTTATTAGAGAGTCATTTCATGATGAACAGTTAATGCTTGTGTCTGAGTTTCCTTGGTTTGCTGACATTGTGAACTATTTTGCCACTGGACGAATGCCTTTGCATTGGTCTAGAAAAGACCGTTCTAAGTTCTTGTGTGAAGTAAAATACTTCTTTTGGGATGACCCGTACCTGCTTAAGTACTGCCCAGACCAAATCATTAGGAAATGTGTCCCCAATAATGAACAGAAAGATGTGATATCTTTTTGTCATGACCAAGCCTGTGGAGGCCATTTCAGTGTCAAGAAAACCGCTGCAAAAGTCTTTCAAAGTGGGTTTTATTGGCCATCGTTGTTCAAAAACTATCATGCTTATTGTATTGCTTGTGAACGTTGTCATAAACTAGGAAGTATTTCAAAGAGAAATATGATGCCTTTGCACCTGATAGGTGTAGAATACACCGTATTTACTATCTAGTAGTTACGCTTTCTTTGCTATTTTTCTTGTGAATTATGTACTTTATGGTTGCTTTTGAGTTATCAGGTACGCTGGAGTCGCATGGGGGAAAAGAAGGAGAAATTACCCAATTTGAGCAAAATGGCGAAATTGTCATCTTACAGGCAAATGTTATCTGGAGATGAGCCTAGGTTAAGGGACAATCCTCTCGGAGAAATATTAAATGACAGCCAGCAAATGTTAAGGGGCTGCCAGTTGGGTAGCCCTTATCAAGGTGACACTGGATATAACCTTACTCCCATAACCCCTTATCTGCCAGTCCTGGGTGGCTATATCCACCATCATCTCTTACAACAAACCAAAATTTCAGAAGTTATTATCATTTTCACCTGAAATTCATACGAGAGAGAAACGGAGGCTATTTGTGGTGATTTTCATGAGAGATCGAGAAGGGATGAACGGTTGTCGCGATTATGGGTTTGAGAGTAAGAGATTGGATTGAGATGAAGGAAGGGTTCGCCCGATGACGTTCGGAGGTTGTTCGATACAAATTGGGTTTGTTGAGTAAGTAGATTAGATCTCGAGGTTGGAAGGGAATTTGCATTGTCCTGGTGTTGACGTTTAAGTGAGAAGATGTTTGAGATACAAATTGAGAATGAAATTGGAGTGATGGGTTGGAATTGACAGCCAACATCAAGAAGATGGTGTTGACTGTCTTGTTCTTGAGCTCACAATGAAGGAGGTTATGAATGATTTGCAGTCCCTGATGGAATTGGAGTGATGGGTTTTTGCATTGTGCAGGGTCTGTGTACAAGGGTTGTTGGTGATGGCCATGGTTCGATAATGGGGTTGAGCTGCAACAGATGGAGTGCAGGTTAGACCTAGGAATTACAGGTTGTTTGCCAGACTGATTCTGGCAGTGAGGAAAACTGCAGGTGGAGTAGGTTCTTGTGAGCTGTACACTGGATGCTGAGATTATAAGGGAAGTGACGGCTTGAGTTTCTGGTGGTTGTTTAGACTGGTAGGAAACTCAGTGAAGGAATTGTCAGTGCTGGAGATTATAAAGCTGTAGGAAGTGGCAGTGAAATGGTGGTATTCAATGAGGTGCCATGTGCAGTGATGTTGCAGGTGATTTTAGGTGGAATAGGGCTGGAGCTGTACACTGGGTGGTGTGTATTGCAGAGCAGGTGATGGAATTGGCAAGAATGAGTTGCAGCTGGTGATTGAGGTGAAATTTGGTGGCATATAGGCCTAGAAGAGAATGGGTTTGATTTGTAATGATTGGCCGATAAGCTTTGCGTTGGCGGTGGCAATTTCTTGAGGAGTGCATCTTGAGTTGGTTGCAGCTGTTGTGATTGAGCCGTGTAGATCCGCAGCAATATGAGACATTGGATAGTAGTGGAACTGGCCCGAGGTTGTAGTGAAGTAAGACGGCTTGAACCGGTGTTGATACCACAGGCCCGAGAAAAGAGTTGCGGGTGCGGAGTGAGGAATGTGTTACTTTAGATGAATGTTAGGTATCGGCAGAGGAAACAATGGCCGAACTGGTGGGGAAGCCACATATGATGAAGGGAGTGGTGAAACCGCAAATGGAACCGGTGTTATTTTAGCCGAGTGCTGGGCATTGCAAAGTATCATAGTTGTGTTAAATTTGGAGGAGAATGGAATTAGGAAGTTACAAGGAAGCCTGGATTGATGCAGGTGTAGGTTGGCATTGGTGGTGCTAAGCTTGAGCAATTACAGGGAGATGCTGGTGGTGGTGTTGCTATAGAATTTGGCCTGAGGCAGTGGTGGATGGGATTGCAAATCAGATGGTGAAGTTTGAGATGTTACAGGGAGGAGAAGATTGGTTGGTGCTATGTAATGGCTGGCCAAGGAGTGGTGATGCACAATGATTGTTCTGCACAAGAGCTGGCCTATGCAATAGCCTGGTCTGGCCAAACTAATCAGCCTGACTCACCCTGAATCAACCTGACTCGTCTGACAATTTATCTGACTCAATGACTCGGTGCTTGGCCGAGTTGGATCGCTGACCCGAGTTGACCCGTTGATCGGTGACCGGGTGGACTTTGCCGGTCACCTGAACCGATTTCCGGCGACCTTTCCGGTCGATTTCCGACCACAATACCAGATTTCCGGCGACCACTTTTGGGGCGTATTTTCTACACGGGTTTCTCCTTCTTATGGGCTTGGTGGATTTTCATCTAATGGACTTTGAAGACTAGACCTAATTTTAGAAGTTGGAGAAAAGCTATAAAGGGAAGGTCTTCTACAACTTATAATATATCTTTTTCTTGGAATTTTGGAGAGTCGTTTTGTTTACGCTTCTAGGGTTTGATTTTGTTCCTCTTCCTTATTATTTTATTGAATATTGATTATGATGAATTCAAAAGCTATGAGTAGCTAAACATCTTATTGGTTATGGGATAAAAGTTGATTTCTCAACATGCTTTTGATTCAATGAATTAGTTTTGTCTCAGTAATTATTGTTTGTGATTCACAATTAATAGTGTTATAAGATTTGAAAACTTGTTAGGTTGAGTCCGGAATCAATCCGATTTGTGTTCATCTCTAGAGCTATATTAGGGTTTTCAATACGAAAACGTTGTTTATCCCTGATTCTAAGTAGCATAATTGTGGTTAGTGCTTGTAGTGATATATCCTACTAGTCACAAGTGAATCATAACTTTTGTTAAAACGTTTAGTGCTTTTACACATTCGTTTGCATTGATGAGTCTTATTCCATAAAACTTAATGCTTTTAGGAGTTAAACTTAATTGTGCTTTTACACTTTAGGTTGCTTTCTACGAAGAATTCACATATGCATCTTTTAATGTGGTTGTGATGAAAACAGAGAATTAACGGGTTATACTTGCGATCAAGGTATCCTAGGACTTTTAATAAATACGAGATTAAAATACCAATTCTAATCATTGATGAAAATACATGTTTGTGAATGATACTATCCCGTGACCAATATCTTCTCCTTATTGATAATTCCAATTACTTACTTTGCTTTTAATTACTTTTATTTGCTTTCATACAACAAACATACCCTGGGTTACTTTAGAAACTGAAATTTTATAACAACGAAAGCCTCTCTGTGGATACGAACTCTTTCTTATCGCATACTATATTTATATCTAGTTGATTGAGAAAGTGAAATTATATTTGTGGATTGACAACCGATCAAATTTTGGCGCCGCTTCGGGGAGGCATACGGCTTGTTATTAAGTTTTTAGTTTCTTTTTACAATTTCTCGCTTTTATCTTTGCTTTTCGGTTCTTGTCTTGTTTCTCACTTGTTTTGGAGAATTGTTTGCAGGTACCTAATCTCTGGCTTTTAAGGATTGGAATTATCCAAGGTGCGGGATAGCTACTCGACGTGGCACAATACTCCAACCAAGTCAAGACACAACGGACGAGCACGAGGAGGAAGTAGGAGAAGAGATTTTCCGACAACAAGAAGAAGGAAAAGAGGTTCCAATCGTAGACGAACCACACGTGGAAGAAGAAGAAGCAATGGGTGATGCAAATCGTTCACTCAAGGACTTGGCTTCTCATAGGCTTGATACACAACAGGGGTGTATTCAAACGAACTCTACTTTTGAGATAAAGCCGGGGTTGCTTAGAGAATTACCAAAATTCCATGGCATGGTGAATGAAGATCCTAACAAACATCTTTTGGACTTCCACACTATTGTCACGGCTATGCTTCCAGCGAATGTTGAGGTGGATGGTGCAATGTTGAAGGTTTTCCGTTTCTCTTTAATGGATAGTGCTAAGGATTGGTTGTACTATTTACCTCCCGGAAGTGTCACGACATGGAATGGGTTGAAGAAACTCTTTTTGGAGAGATATTTTCCTGCATCCAAGGCTACTCAAATTCGCAAAGAAATTTGTGGGATGAAGCAAAACGTGGGAGAATCCTTATATGAATGTTGGGAAGCGGTACAAGAGATTGGTTGCAAGCTGCCCTCACCACCAATTTAGTGACGCTATGATCATCCAATACTTCTATGAAGGACTCCAATCAAGTGATAGGAATCTTATTGACGTTGCGGGTGGTGGTGCACTAGTTAGCAAGACGGTGGCACAAGCAAGAGAGTTGATTGAAAATATGGCAGCGAACTCACAATAATTCTTAAGTCGTGGTTCGGATGTGATTCTAAGAAGGGTGAGTAAGTGAGCGAGGTGGAGGAACTTCGTCAACAAATGGGTAACATGACAAACAATGTTGCAACAAGTTGTATCCGCGGTTATACCAAGTTCTCCTCAATCTTATGAAGACGAGCAAGCTAATGCGATCTTTCCAAATCAACCAAGACGGTATGATCCCTACTCCAACACTTACAATCCGGGATGGAGAGATCACCCCAATTTTAGCTATGCCAACAAGCAAGGAGCGATTCAACAACCTACCTTCAACTCTTCAAGTGGATTTCAACCTCAACAACAACAATTCCAGTAGAGACAACAATTTCAAAGAACCTCAAGCACAACAATCAATGCAAACTCAAGGTGCTGATATTGATTCAAAGATTCAAACAATGATGCAAGGCATTTCCACCATGTTTAAAGAGAGTCAACAAGAGACTAAGAGTGCTATTAAGGAGTTGCAAACACAAATGGGCTCCATGGCTATTGAGTTGAACCAATTGAAGGCGCAAAATAGTGGGAAACTCCCTTCTCAACCTATTAACCCAAAAGAGGGTGTCAATGCTATCACGTTGAGAAGCGGTACACAACTTGTGCAACCCGAAGTTGCTGATTCGGGCGAGGTGGACACACCAAAGGAACCTGTTTTGGAGGAGAATAATGAGGATACTCCCCAAACTTCTGAGGTACCTATTCCTAACTCTAAAACTCCAGTTTCTACTTATGTTCCTCCTCTACCTTTTACTCGCAGATTTGCAAGTTCTAAGAAGGCGGAACTAGAGAAGGAGATTTTAGACGTTCTTAAAAATATCCATGTGAACATACCACTCATTGATGCTATCAAGCAAGTTCCAAAGTATGCAAAGGTGTTGAAGGACTTGTGTACCAACAAACAAAGGCTCAAAGGTAATGAAGTGCTTAGTGTGGGGAGAATGCTTCGGCAATCTTACAACACAAACTCCCACTTAAGTGCAAGGATCCGGGTAGTTTTGACATTTCCGTCACAATTGGTAACACAACTTTTAACAAAGCTATGTTGGATTTAGGCGCATCCGTTAATGTTATGCCTGCGTCAATGTATAATTCACTTGATCTTGGTCCTCTTAAAAAGGTCGAAATTGTATTACAATTAGCCGATCGCTCTAATGTCTACCCAATGGGTATTGTTGAGGATGTTCTTGTGCGGGTTAATCAACTTGTATTTCCGGCGGACTTTTGTGTGTTAGAGATGGATGAAGGTTCACCGGACTCGTCTCTTCCATTGCTTCAAGGCGTCCTTTCATGAAAACGGAAAACCATAATTGATGTGGATAAGGGAACGCTAACCATGGAGTTTGATGGAGAAACAATACGTATCAACATTTTCGAGACGATGAGATATCCTAGCGATGTCCACTCTTGTTTCTCCATTGATGTTATGGATACATTGGCACAACAAATGTTTGAATTAAACGGTGATGATGCTTTGGAAACCGTGTTAACTACATCCATGGATAATGGTGTAGAGTGTGGTAATGAAGTCAAGGAAGCCCTTGGTGATCTTAATTCACTACAAGGATGCCCAAAAACTCATAACATCTCTTTTATTTCTTTACCATGCAGTGATGAAAAGCTTGTACCTTCAATTATTAAATCTCCGATTTTAGAATTGAAACCTCTTCCCGACCACCTTAAGTACTTGTACTTGGGTGATAATGAAGAGTTACCTGTGATTGTTTCTAACAAGCTTAGTGATTTACAGGAGCAAAAACTTTTGAGGGTGCTAAGGAAGTACAAGACGGCCATATGATGGACAATTGTCGATATCAAGGGTATTAGCCCTGCCGTTTGTATGCACAAAATTCGTTTGGAGGATGATGCAAAGCCTAAAAGGGACGCGCAACGTCGTTTGAATCCTCCCATGATGGAAGTTGTGAAAAAGGAGATACTCAAGCTTTTGGAAGTGGGTGTTATCTACCCCATATCCGATAGCAAGTGGGTAAGCCCGGTACAAGTAGTACCAAAGAAATCGGGTGTGACGGTGGTGGAGAATGATAAGAATGAACTTGTCCCAACTCGTGTGCAAACCGGTTGGAGGGTTTGTATTGATTACAGGAAATTGAATGCCACCACTAGAAAAGACCACTTTCCTTTACCTTTTATTGATCAAATGCTTGAACGTTTAAATGGACACTCTTACTATTGCTTTCTTGATGGCTATTCGGGGTTATAATCAGATTGTGATTTAGGAGGACCAAGAGAAAACCACTTTCACTTGTCCTTTCGGTACTTTTGCTTATAGAAGGATGCATTTTGGCTTGTGAAATGCTCCAGCTACTTTTGAAAGGTGTATGGTAAGTATCTTTTCGGAATATGTTGAAAACATAATCGAAGTGTTCATAGACGACTTTAGTGTCTTTGGTGATTCTTTTGACCTTTGCTTGAACAATTTGTCTCTAATCCTTGAACGATGTGTTGAAACAAATCTTGTGCTAAATTGGGAGAAGTGCCATTTCATGGTAACTCATGGCATAGTGTTAGGCCATATAATATCTTCTAAAGGCTTGGAAGTCGATAAATCTAAGATAGACCTTATTCGTGCTCTAACCCCTCCCACTACGGTGAGGGAAATACGTTCTTTTCTTGGTCATGAAGGTTTCTATCGTAGATTCATCAAGGACTTTTCCAAGATAGCATCACCACTTTGTAACTTATTGCAAAAAGATGTGGTTTTTAACTTTGATGAGAAATGTATGGCGGCATTCAATCGTTTGAAAGAACTTTTGATTTCAGCCCCTATCATTAAACCACCGGATTGGAGTAAGCCTTTTGAGCTCATGTGTGATGCTAGTGATTATGCGGTTGGCGTGGTGCTTGGGCAACGTGTGGGGAAGCTTCCTCATGCTATCTATTATGCTTCTAAAACGTTAAATGAGGCTCAACAAAACTACACAACCACTGAAAAGGAGTTATTAGCCATTGTTTTTGCTTTAGAAAAGTTTCGCTCTTATCTAATTGGTACAAAAGTTGTTGTCTTTTCCGATCATGCGGCACTTAGATACTTGCTTACAAAGAAAGAGGCAAACCGAGGCTCATACGATGGATATTACTCTTGCAAGAGTTTGATATTGAAATCAAAGACAAGAAAGGAATTGAGAACACCGTTGCGGATCATTTGAGACGACTTGCTGTGGACAAGGAGACTATCCCGTTGCGTGAAAGTTTCCGGATGAGCAACTTTTCTCAATTGCCTTTGGAGAACCATGGTATGCCGATATTGTCAATTACTTAGTTTCTAAACAAATCCCAAAGAACTTGTCTCGTGCTGATAGGGACAAACTTAAGAGGTTAGGGAACCAATACATATGGGATGATCCATACTTATGGAAACATGGTAGTGACCAAGTAATACGAAGGTGCGTGCCCGAATCTGAATTTAACTCTATCTTGTCTTTTTGTCACTTTTATGCTTGCGGAGGACATTTTGGGAGTAAGAGAACCGCGCACAAGGTACTTGAAAGTGGTTTTTATTGGCCAACTTTGTTTAAGGATGCACATATATTTTGTACAACTTGTGATAGGTGCCAAAGAACCGGCAATCTAGGTGCCCGAAATCAAATGCCACAAACTTTTATCCAATTTATTGAAGTTTTTGATGTATGGGGTATTGATTTTATGGGGCCTTTTGTCAACTCCCATGGGAATTTTTATATCTTACTTGCGGTTGATTATGTCTCGAAATGGGTGGAAGCTAAAGCCACCCCAACTAATGATTCTAAAGTGGTTTTGATTTTGTGCAAGCCAATATTTTTGCAAGGTTTGGAATTCCAAGAGCCATAATTAGCGATGGGGGTTCTCACTTCAAAAACAGATTCTACAAAGCTTGTTGATGAAGTACAATGTGTCGCATAAGATTGCAACACCTTATCATCCCCAAACCAATGGACAAGCCGAGGTGTCTAACCGGGAGGTGAAATCTATTCTAGAAAAGACGGTGAACCCGACAAGGAAGGATTGGAGCATGCGACTTAATGATGCTTTGTGGGCGTATAGAACCACATATAAAACACCTATTGGAATGTCTCCTTTTAGGCTTGTGTATGGTAAACCTTGTCACTTACCCGTGGAAATTGAGCATAAGGCGTTTTGGGCTATTAAACAATGCAACATGGAGATGGATGAGGCTGGAAAGCAAAGGAAGTTACAACTCCAAGAGCTAGAGGAGCTTCGCAATGATGCATTTGAAAGCTCACGGATTTACAAAGAAAAGACGAAAGCATTCCATGATAACATGATTTCTAGGAAACAATTTTGCATTGGGAAGAAAGTGCTTTTGTTTAATTCTCGCTTGCAATTATTTCCGGGTAAATTAAGGTCACGATGGATCGGACCTTTTATTGTTACTAATGTGTTTTCTCATGGTGCAGTGGAAATTCGTAGCATAGCTATAGGGAAAGAACTTAAAGTTAATGGGCACTGGTTGAAACCATATTATGAGAATTTCACTTCCGAAGTGGTGGAAGGAGTTAACTTTGTGGATGTGCTCCTCCTGGAGGAGTCATAGAAAGCAAGGAGATAGTGGTGACGACTTTAAACCAAGCGCTAATTGGGAGGCAACCCAAAGGATGAGTATTTCTTGTCTTGTATTTATTTCTTTTCTTGTTTTTCGTTTTTCTTGTTTTGTTTTTACTTTATTTTTGCTGATTTCTTGTTAGGATTTCCCACCTTGACTTACTTTGGACGATTCAATTTACATTGAGGACAATGTAAAGTTTAAGTGTGGGGAGTGGTTTATGTTGTAAATTTTTGCAATTTTTCAACTTTTTTGTGAACTAGTGAATAAGAAAACTCCAACTTATGGTTAGTTTAATGTCACATAGTATACATGTCGCTAAGATTACATCGAGAATCTCATACTAGTGATTGAACTTAGAGATGACAGAGAGAACATGATCGGGTTTTCTTAATTGTATGAGAGTTAAAGTTGGATTTAACCATGCCAGTGGCAAATAAGGTGTAGACTGAATTCGGTATTAGAACAGTGATCCCCTATAGTGGAGACTACCCAAGTTACATAATGTGAGGCACCAACCTTCAATTCTTTGTACCTGTCTAAATTGTGCTTTTAGAGTGTGTGTCACCGTACGTAAATTCCGGGCAGAATGGTGAGTTGTCCAATTTCCCACCATAGAAGCACTATTTTGATCTCTTGAGTGCTATTTTTATCAACCATGTTGGTGACATCGAATTGCTAACTTACATACCACTTGTGATCTTGTTCGCGAGTTAGCACCATCCACCTTATCTCTCTCTACACCAACAGTCCATAGAAACACCATCATCATCAACAAGAGGAGCATCACAAATTCGAAGGAAAGTTGAACACGTTCGAGGTTTACAAGCAACGGTACAGAAATGGGCAGATTTGATTTGAGTAAAGCAACAAAACAGGGAGTTAATTTTTATAAGTTGAAGACTATTATACAAGAGTGGAAATTATTAAGGATGAGAATTCGAGAAGTCTATGATATTAAGACATATAAGTTGTGAAGAATCGAGCGGTAAAGTACTTACACCATGGCATTGTACTTACATTTTTTTATTTTATTTGTATTTTACTTTCTCTTGTCTTAAAAAAAAAAAAAAAAAAAAAACGAAAAATATAAAAAAATATAAAAAAAAAAAAAAGAAAAAAAAGAGACAAGAGAAAATGTTTAGGTTTGTTAATAGTTTTTATTATTTTGTTTTATTTTTATTTTTGTATTTGTTTTATTTTTTATCTCAAAAAAAATATATATATATATATATATATTTTGGGTTTGTATAGTTTGTTTTTATTTTTGTATTCTTTCAATAAAGCCTATGGAAAGAAGGAATATCTATATGGTGGGTTTGGATGTAGAATTTTAAAGGTGGAAT
The DNA here is from genome assembly GCA_023531295.1 of Papaver armeniacum. NCBI lineage: Eukaryota > Viridiplantae > Streptophyta > Magnoliopsida > Ranunculales > Papaveraceae > Papaver > Papaver armeniacum. The sequence goes on from JAJJWW010002295.1 coordinate 66,322, forward strand.
TTATGGGTCCAGGGGATTTGGTAGAATTACGTTTCCCTCTGTCTGTTTGGTTGCCCAAATCCTTGGAATTACGTTTCCTATGGGATTTAGTTTTCTAGCAAATCCTCCATATGGAGTCCGACCCCTCCCCCTAAGATTTGCTGGGAAACTTATCAAGGGATTTATGGACCCACTTTTTTTTTAACTCTAAATCCCATATATATGCAATTTTAAAATTTCAGGGTGATGTCAAACGGTACAAAGACTTTAATACAAGAAAACTTTATAAATCCTAGGAATTTTAATTGAGTTACCAAACACACAAGGAATTTACATGAATCCCAGAATTTGTAATCCCATGGGATTATAAATTCATGGAAACTGTGAATTCTGCAGACAAACCCACCAATAATGAAGTTTCAAGCGACAAGGAATTTGAGGAAAGAATCATATTGTCAAGATTCTACGGAGTTCAAGAGTTATCATCAAGAGTTAAAGACCGAAGACGAAGATGAAGACACCGATTGAAGACCGAAGACGTTTCTATGGATGCTGTGAGAGTGGTGCTAGCTGCACGCCGAACGGATTCACGGTAAGTAAACATATTCCCACCTTCGTTAAATGGTTGATTTCCTTTCGAAGAGATCGTCAGAAAGTGGGTTTTCAAAAATATATAAAAGATGTGGGTTTTCAAAATACTTCGGAGGGTTTTTACCTTCCTACCATTCAACGTGTCGTAGGATTCTCTCTTCATTCCAACCTGGACACATGTGTGACCCATAAAAAGTCTGTTTTTATTATTGAGCGCAATATCATAAAACCCTTTCTTGTGAGGCGAGTCGAGACTTTTGATCACTCCGAACCCGAATTTTAGTCGAGAAGGGATGGTTATTTCTCTCTCAACTTTTAAGAATGAGATTGTGTTCATTTATGTGTCTAACTTCTTATGACTAGTGTGCAGAATCTCTATGTCTTCTTAGCGCGTTGGATACTATCATTACGGAGAACTAGTAAGTTGGAAATATAGGTTTTGTGTGTAAATCTCTAGTAAACCCTCACGAGACCATAACTCGTCCACTAGGGACACCTAGGGGTTTAAAGGCTTGTTATTTATGCTAAAAGTGACCGTAGACTCGACGACACGGAGTTGTTGTATTTTATTGTTTTGTTTGATTTGCTCGAGGACTATCAAAGTCTAAGTGTGGGGAATCTGATAGGTGTAGAATACACCGTATTTACTATCTAGTAGTTACGCTTTCTTTGCTATTTTTCTTGTGAATTATGTACTTTATGGTTGCTTTTGAGTTATCAGGTACGCTGGAGTCGCATGAGGGAAAAGAAGGAGAAATTACCCAATTTGAGCAAAAGGGAGAAATTGTCATCTTACAGGCAAATGTTATCTGGAGCTGAGCTAGGTTAAGGGACAATCCTCTCGGAGAAATATTAAATGACAGCCAGCAAATGTTAAGGGGCTGCCAGCTGGGTAGCCCTTATCAAGGTGACTGACACTGGATATAACCTTACTCCCATAATCCCTTATCTGCCAGTCCTAGGTGGCTATATCCACCATCATCTCTTACAACAAACCAAAATTTCAGAAGTTATTATCATTTTCACCTGAAATTCATACGAGAGAGAAACGGAGGCGGCTGTGGTGATTTTCATGAGAGATCGAGAAGGGACGGTTGTCGCAGAGAGAGAGAGCAGATTGAGATGAAGGAGGGGTTCAGGTTCTGGTCGATTATGGGTTTGTTGAGTAAGTAGATTGGATCTGAGGTTGGAAGGGAAATTGCATTGACTGATGACGATCGGAGAAGCTGTTTCTACAAATTGAGAATGAAATTGGTGGTGAATCTGAGATAGAGATGATGTTCTCTGAGATGGATTTAGGGTTCTTAGATTTGTTTGTCCTGGGGTTGAAGTTTAAGTGATGAATTAGATCTGGGTTTCGAGATTGGCTGTGTCTGTGATAGTTTGAACCAGAAATTGAAGAGGGTTTGATGTGGAAGACGATAATGGTTGCTGCTGTGATTGGAGTTGAAGTTACAACATCAAGAAGATGGTGTTGACTGTCTTGTTCTTGAGCTCACAATGAAGGAGGTTATGAATGATTTGCAGTCCCTGATGGAATTGGAGTGATGGGTTTTTGCATTGTGCAGGGTCTGTGTACAAGGGTTGTTGGTGATGGCCATGGTTCGATAATGGGGTTGAGCTGCAACAGATGGAGTGCGGGTTAGACCTAGGAATTACAGGATGTTTGCCAGACTGATTCTGGCAGTGAGGAAAACTGCAGGTGGAGTAGGTTCTTGTGAGCTGTACACTGGATGCTGAGATTACAAGGGAAGTGACGGCTTGAGTTTCTGGTGGTTGTTTAGACTGGTAGGAAACTCAGTGAAGGAATTGTCAGTGCTGGAGATTATAAAGCTGTAGGAAGTGGCAGTGAAATGGTGGTATTCAATGAGGTGCCATGTGCAGTGATGTTGCAGGTGATTTCAGGTGGAATAGGGCTGGAGCTGTACACTGGGTGCTGTGTATTGTAGAGCAGGTGATGGAATTGGAAAGAATGAGTTGCAGCTGGTGATTGAGGTGAGGCTGGTGGCATATAGGCCTAGAAGAGAATGGGTTTGACGCTGTAATGATTCAGGCCGATGAGCTTTGCGTTGGCGGTGGCAATGTCTTGAGCAGGTGCATGCTGAGTTGGTTGCAGGCTGGCAGATTGGAGCTGTGTAGATCCGCAGGCAATATGAGACATTGGCTAGTACAGGGAACTGGCCTGAGGTTGTAGTGAAGTAAGACGTCTTGAACCAGTGTTGATACCACAGGCCTGAGAAAAGAGTTGTAGGTGCGGGTGAGGAATGTGTTACTTTAGATGAATGTTAGGTATCGGCAGAGGAAACAATGGCCTGAACCTGGTGGGGGAAGCCACATATGATGAAGGGAGTGGTGAAACTGCAAATGGAACTGGTGTTATTTTAGCTGAGTCTGGGCATTGCAGTATCGTAGTTGTGTTGCAGCTGGAGGAGAATGGAATTAGGAAGTTACAAGGAAGCCTGGATTGATGCAGGTGTAGGTTGGCATTGGTGGTGCTAAGCTTGAGCAATTACAGGGAGATGCTGGTGGTGGTGTTGCTATAGAATTTGGCCTGAGGAAGTGGTGGATGGGATTGCAAATCAGATGGTGAAGTTTGAGATGTTACAGGGAGGAGAAGATTGGTTGGTGCTATGTAATGGCTGGCCAAGGAGTGGTGATGCACAATGATTGTGTTGCACAAGAGCTGGCCTATGCAATAGCCTGGTCTGGCCAAACTAATCATCCTGACTCACCCTGAATCAACCTGACTCGTCTGACAATTTATCTGACTCAATGACTCGGTGCTTGACCGAGTTGACTCGGCCGAGTTGGATCGCTGACCCGAGTTGACCCGTTGACCGGTGACCGGGTGGACTTTGTCGGTCACCTGAACCGATTTTCGGCGACCTTTCCGGCCGATTTCCGGCCACAATACCAGATTTCCGGAGACCACTTTTGGGGCGTATTTTCTACACGGGTTTCTCCTTCTTATGGGCTTGGTGGATTTTCATCTAATGGACTTTGAAGACTAGACCTAATTTTAGAAGTTTGAGAAAAGCTATAAAGGGAAGGTCTTCTACAACTTATAATATATCTTTTTCTTGGAATTTTGGAGAGCCGTTTGTTTACGCTTCTAGGGTTTGGTTTTGTTCCTCTTCCTTATTATTTTATTGAATATTGATTATGATGAATTCAAAAGCTATGAGTAGCTAAACATCTTATTGGTTATGGGATAAAAGTTGATTTCTCAACATGCTTTTGATTCAATGAATTAGTTTTGTCTCAGTAATTATTGTTTGTGATTCACAATTAATAGTGTTATAAGATTTGAAAACTTGTTAGGTTGAGTCCGGAATCAATCCGATTTATGTTCATCTCTAGAGCTATATTAGGGTTTTCAATACGAAAAACGTTGTTTATCCCTGATTCTAAGTAGCATAATTGTGGTTAGTGCTTGTAGTGATATATCCTACTAGTCACAAGTGAATCATAACTTTTGTTAAAACGTTTAGTGCTTTTACACATTCGTTTGCATTGATGAGTCTTATTCCATAAAACTTAATGCTTTTAGGGAGTTAAACTTAATTGTGCTTTTACACTTTAGGTTGCTTTCTACGAAGAATTCACATATGCATCTTTTAATGTGGTTGTGATGAAAACAGGGAATTAACGGGTTATACTTGCGATCAAGGTATCCTAGGACTTTTAATAAATACGAGATTAAAATACCAATTCTAATCATTGATGAAAATACATGTTTGTGAATGATACTATCCCGTGACCAATATGTTCTCCTTATTGATAATTCCAATTACTTACTTTGCTTTTAATTACTTTTATTTGCTTTCATACAACAAACATACCCTGGGTTACTTTAGAAACTGAAATTTTATAACAACGAAAGCCTCTTTGTGGATACGAACTCTTTCTTATCGCATACTACATTTATATCTAGTTGATTGAGAAAGTGAAATTATATTTGACGGATTGACAACCGATCAGCACCCTATCTTGATTATTGAACTGTTTGATGTGTGGGGAATCGAATTCATGGGTCCGTTTCCTAATTCTGAAGGTAAGCTTTACATCCTTGTTGTTGTTGATTATGTTTCTAAGTGGGTAGAGGCAATTGCGATCAAAAAAAATGACCATAAAGTAGTGCTTTCGTTCTTAAAAGAGAACAAATTTTCTCGTTTTGGCACACCTAGAGCTATAATCAGTGATGGTGGTTCACACTTTTGCAATAGGTCTTTTGAGTCATTAGTTCGCAAGTATGGCATAACTCATAAAATCGCAACCCCATACCATCCACAGACCAGTGGCCAAGTAAAGGTTTCCAATAGGGAGATTAAGCATATTCTTGAAAAGGCAGTTAACCCATCTAGAAAAGATTGGTCATTAAGATTGAATGATGCTTTATGGGCTTATAGAACATCATATAAAACTCTTATTGGCATGTCTCCTTACAGACTTGTGTATGGCAAGCCTTGTCATTTACCTGTTGAATTAGAACATCGTGCATATTGGGTTATCAAAAAGCTTAAATTTTCTCTTGATAAGGAAGATACTCAATGGAAGCTTCAGCTCAATGAATTGGAAGATCTGAGAAATGATGCTTATGATAGTGCTAAGTTGTACAAAAATCGAACGAAAGTGTTTCATTACAAGCGCATTTTGCGCAAGTCTTTCACACCTGGTCAGAAAGTCTTATTGTACAACTCTCGCTTACATCTTTTTCCAGGTAAATTGCGTTCTAGATGGACAGGCCCGTTCTTGGTGCACACAATATTCCCTCATGGAGCTGTAGAACTCGAAGATGTATCAACTAAGAACGTCTTCAAGGTCAATGGACAGAGATTGAAGACGTTCCTTGAACCAATTCCACCTGAAATTGAAACAACCGATCTGGAAGACCCCATCTATGTGGACTGAACTGGTTCACCCCTTGTACATACCACAGGTTTAGAATTCCATTATCTCTCATTACTTTCTTTTGGTGTCAGTTTGCTAGATTATCTTTTGCTGTACATAATCTTTGTTGTTGTGATATCTACCCTGCTGTTTTCTTTGGACATACTCTACTATCTCTGGTTTGGCAACACCTTTTGGATTTGGTACTCTCTAACCTCTTCCTTCTTTTCATGAACTTCATGGCATGTTATAACTTTGTGAATCCTTGGAAACATTGAGGACACTGTTTAACATAGGTTTGGGGGTACAAGTAGATATCACATGAACTTTGTAGCGATTTGGTATGTTTGAATCTTGTGAATAGATAACATCTTTAAAAAAAATGAAAAATGGAGCTCATTTACCTTGAATTGTGATACCTGTGGATGCATGATATCTTAGGATTCTTAGTCTAGATGATGAGGCACCCCTGATTCTAGTACCATTCACATGTTGATATAGAAATTTTGCACATGCACGATCAACCAAGCGTGTATAGCGTCGGTGTTTCATAGGTTAAGTAGGATGCCAATCATCTAGAATACTGAATGAGCCTTGACTAGCTTGTTCTTTGGTTGGCTGGGATAGAAGGTGGAGGATACGTTAAGAAAAGCAACCATTGAATTTGACCGGGTGCATCGAAAAGGGCCGCCTCTTGCTAAAAGTGTCATGTAATCTATTTTTTCTGTTTTTTTGTAAAGTTTGTATTTGTATCTTTCAATACTCCAAAATCAGTTGAAAAAAAGAAGTCATCACAAAAATTCAGAAAGAAAAGAAAAGAAAAGAAAAAGTACTCATTCTCGGTTATTATGTTTTATTTCAGTAAAAATGTTAAAGTGTCTCTCTTGCCTCAAAATGAGAGTAGTCAATGTAAATATTATATTCAATGTTCTTTGTTGTAATATGTTGTGAATAGTCTTGTAATATGCAAGGAGGGTGTAGCCATCGACGTACAACGCGGGTAAGCTGAAATATCACCAACTCATCAGGTGAACATTCACAATTCTCGTAAAGCCGGACAACTAACTTGGCTTTGAATTCAATTCTTAGCCTAAAAAACTATCTCTTAGTAATTGGCAGTCATAACTTCTTACAGTAAACCATTCTCTATGCATGTCTAAGGTGATATACTTTACACTCTTATCACATGTCTTTAGTTGTTTCAGTGCTAGGATTGTGCCTTTGAAATCTAGATTGACATATCCAATTGCTGTGAGATAAAACTAAATGCAGGTATCACTTTCATGGAATATGAGCTTCTACTTTGTCCTAGAACTTTGTGGGTATATTTTGACCAGCGCCAGTGGTGTAGGTAGGACTTTTCTTTTGGTTTTTGTTTTACTCGAGGACGAGCAAAAGACAGGTTTGGGGGTATTTGATGGGCACCTAATATGCATACATTCTTATCATTTTGTAGGTATTTATGGCATTTTGTTGCACTAATTACTTGTATTTATGCCAAATTATGTATTTTGTAGTTCTTATTCGTTTCAAGTAAAATGTGGAAATTGTCCTGACTTTTGTTTTAGAACTATAGGGGAATGGAAAGAATGGTCTGAACATAGGATATGCACAAAGTACAGCTGTTATTCCTTGTCGAGCTAGATGTCAAGTCGTCTTTAAGCAGATATAAAGGAGAAGCAGTCGGGGTGCGAGCAGATTTATGAAGTGAATAGGAGCTAGTAGTGAACAAGTTCTGATCTTGAAAGAGTTTTATGGGCCGAAACTCAAAACTCAAATACATGGAAATGAACTCAAGCCCAAGGACCTTTCTTGCATACCAAAATGAGGTATTCCTGCTTTACACCAAAGTACATCACCATCTTTCTCAACCCGATCTAACACATTTTTTCTCTGTGTTCTTCTTCCCCAAAATATCAATCACCCATCTTTTCTTTGTCCCCCATCTCTACCGGCAGGTCAAATATCTCTAAGACTCTCAACCCCATCCCCTTAACTGAAAACACTTTCCCAATTTCCTAACAATTGCCGACAACAGACTCCCAAACCCTAAACCTGTTTCACCCAAATTTTCTTTTTCAAAACCTATTTCTCCATCAAATGTCAATCATCTGTACAAACATCAACAACAAATAGATATGGTGGCTTAGTCAGAGCTCAAGAGAAAGAAAAAGACGTTGATTGAATTATTCTGTGAACGTCAACAACAACAACAAGCAATTGACAGCAAAAGGATGGCTTAGTCAGGAAAAGACATGGAGACAAATTCAGGCGGCGTTGTAAGGTATTTGTGGCAACAACAGACAGCAGGCATGATAATCTAGGTCTAAATTTGATGTTTCAAACACCAACACAAGTAGCAGGGGATTGAAAAGTGAGTACAAGCATCTTGGGTCATCAAATTGTCTTAATTCGACAACATCAGACTGTTGTGAAGATGGTGTAATGACTGCCTGAGAAGGAAGACGACATCAGTGGTGAATTCCAAGAAATCCCTAAATTTATTCTTGTGTATCTGTTGAATGTGTGGATGGAGGAGGGAGGGTAGAAACTGTATAAAAAGGGGTCATTGATATGTAATTGGGGTATGCATGGAGTGAAGAAGAGAGGTCTGAAAACACTCTAATTAGCTCTCTTTTGTTCCAAGTATTCTTAAGAAATCAGGGATAAATCATTTTGGTTCGGTGGCTTCAATGGTTTTAATGATAATAAAATCTCATTTATCACCTGCTTTAGTTATGTGCTAATTTCTTAGCTAGGGTATAGATGAAACCCTTAACTCTATGCTAGATATTCATGTTTTGATATTATTCTTCTTGTGCTTAATTGAATAGAGATAGTTTGATCTTTGCAATGAAAAAGACACATCTTACACCTTGTATGTCTTGCATCCTAGGTTTTTAGAATTGTAATTTGTTGCATCAACTCATATAAAACTGATTCATTTAATCTGTGATTAGTTTTACTGTCACAAGACATCTAATTCTAGGGATTAATACCTTAGTTGTTATCGAATTATCCAACTTCAGAGTGCCTTTGGTATGCGGCAGACTTGCATCTTCACCGCAGTCCATTATAAGGGAAAAGAATAATATGGAAACTGGAATCATCTAGTATAGGTTAAGTGGTGGATTTGATTTCCCTAGTAACCCCTACTTGACTGTTTTCAACTCTCATTGCATCCATATTTCTATTTTACTTGTTTAGTTTAATCTTCGTAACAAACATTGTTTCGACACACCTTTTGATTTGAATTAGTAAAGTAAAGTCTTCAATTCAACTTCACACTGCCCTAGTCTCTGTGGGTTCGACCCGTATTTTCCCTGTTTATGTGGAGAGAAAGGTTGCAGTTCGATCGAAAACAAAATCATCATCAGATTTGTGCTGAAGTAAAATTCTTTTACTGTACAAACATAGACATACAAAACTTGTTTTGTAGTTGAAAGAAATAAATGGATTGGTGGTATGTCTCCTATTAGGTATCTATAGCAGGACCGATCCCTATTTGGGGATCTCTAGCAAGACTAATCTCTATTAGATATCTTAATCGATCAGAACCGATACCTACCTATTGGGGATCTATAATAGGACCGATCCCCATGGCAAAAATGATTTTTTATTTGAAGTATACTTCAGGGTTTGTGTGATTTTGGAAATTGGGTTTGAAAATAGGAAAGTTCAAGATGTCAACGATATGAGTAATTTGAACATGTGTATAAATCTTATCTTATATTGTTCAGAGATATTCCTTGATACTCAAGGTGAGATTCCAAACAGAAATGTTTGAGAATATTTTTGTTAAAATATTATATATATATATATATATTTTTCCCTACAAGTAAAACATATCTCTGGAAGATATATTAGTTAAATATCTTGTATGTTGAGTTGTAGTCCAGGAGGGATTTCAGTATTACAGTTGGATATTGGTTGGAATCAGACAAAATCGAAAATACATGTTTATTGCATATCTTGAGAATATTTCCGATAATGGAAATTCCTTAGTTTCCAAACTACCTTGGTCTATAAATAGTGAAGTTTCTTCTTATTACAAACTTATCCTGAGGTAGGCTGACAACTTCATTTTGTAGTCACTATTGTATCCGACTAATATTATTACTTGTAATACTATATTGGAGAGGAGAGTAACCTAAATAGGACAAATATCTTACGTCCGCTAGTTTAAAGACTTATGTGGGATCAAAAAGCGTCTAGATGGTGTCGTTGGTGGGAAACTAAAATTTTCATTGTTATTTTAGTTTTCAATTATTAATTTGATTGACTAACGATAATTTAACCTTGATTGCACCTAGTATAATTATTCTCGATATCCTTCTCTTCTGCAATAAGGTCACTCAAACTAGGTTAAGGATCGACGTAGATTAGATTGTTTTTAGATATGACGATATTCTTGTGATCTTCCATTGTTAACAGACTCCATTTTGTGTGTGATCATTCACAAGAGAATCAAATTTGTTTGTGCAGGTACAAAAGAAGACATTGAAAAATTGAAGACAAGAAAATTTCTATTGGTTTCTATTTGGGATTTAACTTCATGCACACACTTGATTGGCTAGGATCATACAAATGTTGTTTATCTTTTGATAGACATCTTATTTGATGGTCGTATTATATCAACAAGCTATTATTTGGTGGTATTCTTCATTATCCGAATCTGACAGTTGGTATACCTAGATCTGGTTATCTTGATAACTATATCTTGGTAGATCTTAACCAACAATGGAGTTTATTATTTGATTAAACGGAAGAGCCTTTTTTGAACTCTACATATAATCTCTGACTCAATTTCTCATATTGAAAGAGTGGTTACCGAATAGAAATTGTTTCGGAAGACGGTCCAAAGGATTTGAGTTCCAGAAGTCTTCAAAACGGCTGAGGCAACTTAATATAGTGGACACTATCTTAGGATTCTCGTGCATTTTCCAGATTGGTTGTATGTCGAAGAAACTAGGTAACTATGGGTAGATTACTTGGTCTCAACTGTACGAAGTTGGTAGTGGTCTTTGTAAAGCGGTTTAATTATGAAAGTATTCAAAATTAGACTAGGTCTAAGGGTTTTATTCTGCATTCGTGGTTGCCTAGTTAACAAAATCTTATGTAAGTTTTTTCTTTTTTTACTTTACTTCCACATTATTTAACTTGTATTTATAATTAAAGTAAATACACTTTGTTAGAGCATTGCTCGGTTGAACTCACAAGTGTTTCTATCTCAAACTTGTTGTCAAATTTAGTTGTCAAAACTATATCTTGATTTATAGTCTACATTTAGTCAGTCTCGTATTAGGATAGAAGTGTGTAATTGAGAATCAGATATCACTGTGTTCTACCGTTTGAAGTCGAAGATCAACATGAGCTTTGGAGAACTTCAACATCAAAAGGTAAGTGAAAACTGAACCACCTATTTCTCAAGTTTCATCTTTCTATCTATGAGACATTGTTGCATGACTAAATTAGACAGTTACGCATAACAGAAATTTCAAGTCAAGTTTATCTTGAATATTGTTCTCGAAATATGACTATTTATTCTTAAGAACATTTGTTCATACTTGATGAATTTGGTTAAGAACAATATATTGTTCATAACTTAAATTATGATTCAAGATTTAATCATCTGAAAATAGCCTGGAACAGTGATATGTGTCAATGATGTTATTCGGGAATGTTTAGAATTGATTATTAGAGAGATATAAAACTATTGTTAATCTGGATACATGATAGTATGCATACCAGTTCACATACAAGGGGAACTGTTATAAGTACGGAGCCACAGTACATGTACCCAATACACGTACCGGCGTAGCTATAATTCGGCAGTGAGTTTGTGGTACGTATAACCGGTATCCATAACACAAAAAGTTTGTAACTCGGGAACCAGGAACGGTACGCATACCCAGTATGAAAACCGGAGAAGATCTGCTGGTTTTAATACCGGAAATGGTATGCAAACCATAAAAAATCTGTGATTTCCTGAACTCGTTTTTTGTCTTAAGGGTATCCATACCCGGTACACGTACCATGAAAAAGACATTCATGAACAGGTACAATACACGTACCGGGTAACGTACTTACTCTGTCGACTTATTTCTATGAGATAATCGGCATTTGAACAACTCTCTAAAAACACTATCTAGACATTTTTGATCATATGTGTGATTCAAGAAAGGTCTTACAGTGTTATATGAAAATGGTTAAGTATATAGTTTGATTGGATAGTTTCAACTAACCTACATGAACATGTCATTATACACGGTTCGGTTATGGTCCTAACCAGAGTGCATATTATGCTATGTTGATCCCAAGTCAAGTTTTTCATATAACAACGATTATTGATTGCTTGGGTCCAAATCTATATTAGATTAAACCTAAAGTGACCTTGATTTTGGAAGTCCATATATAAAAGGAGAACCTCAAACAACTTGGATATTTGAATTCCTGACACTATTCTTGTGTGCCTTAGTTGTAAACTAGATTCGTGCTCTCCTGAAAACCATTTTAATTAAGGTTTAGCGACTAAAAAGACTTTACTTGGGGAGCCAGGTTCAACTATCTTTATCTTAATAGTTTGAGTATCCTGATCTTGTTTTGATTTTTGAGTTTCTCACTCAAACTAGATGGATAGAAATTATAAAGTATATTCGTTTCAGACTTTGTGATTCCATAAGTTTTGAATTATGAGGTGAATAATAATCTAGGCTGCTCTTTGGGAGTCATAAGACCGTATTTTGAGGTTTACTAGACTTTGTCTATTGCAATCGATTTCCTACCTCACCTTGATCTTTGATCATAACGGAAATCACAAATAGGCTTAAATGTGGAGGAAGATGGTTTAAAGTCTTCAATTGAGTTGAAGCAGATCTTAGGCTATAAAGGACGTTAGCTAAGGGGATTATTTGCTCGGAGTCCTGCTGGTATTCAAGAGGCGTAAGAAGCGCTGTAACTGAATTATTGTGATGGTTTAACTAGGTCTCAACTACATTTCAGTCTGAAGTTCTGATAGTAGGCCCTAGTGTTTGTAGCAGTTCAATACAGTTTGGTGTTCAAGTCTGGAAAAGGTGATACGTATTGATCTTTGTACCTTGGTGACTACTATTATAGAGGCAGAATTCAGAATAATAATAGACGAAAAACTTAGAAAACAGAACACACTAGAAACCAGATTCAAAGAAATATATCTTCTCTAGATTATGAACAAGAAAACTATTATAATTCTCTCTTTGTTACGCTCACAGTCTCTCTAAACAGTGAATTAACCTTAAACTATTTTACTAAGCTTGCTTTTACAATAATTAATTGCCTCACAAACTTTTGTTCTAGGTCCGTGTATCACACAAACCTCCCTCTCTAGGTGTGTCTGTATCACAAACCACACTCTATCTAGGTGTGTTTGTATCACAAAACACCTTTCTTTGATCCAGGTGAGTCTGTATCACAAACCACACTCTAGATGTCTTAGCTATGAGCTAAACATCTCTATTTATAGGTTTAACGGTTTCCCAAACCTTCTAGGAATCTATTTTCTTATCTAGGAATAATTCATTTTCTAGGTATATTACCTTGTCTAGGAATATTCCTTTTCTAAGTATATATTTCTTTTCTAAGTATATATTTCCTTATCTAGAAATATTACCTTTTCTAGGAAACATTATTTTTCTAGGTATATTTCCTTATCTAGGAATATTACCTTGTCTTGGAATATTTCCTTATATAAGAATACTGCCTAAAAATCAGTATTCCTTCCCAAAATTACAATTATATCCTCAATCCGTTTTTGAGGATCACTAGTTCCCGGGGAGATGAAGATACACATGTATCATGCGCCCCACCAAGAACTTGAACTCATGTGAAAGTTAGATTTGGAGGTTAGGGAACTCGAGGGTTCCTTTCACCCTACTGAACCATCTATCCTTGCTGGAAACTTAACCTCGACATCTAATTTGAAAAGCGTCCATATCTCTTAGTCTTGTCTTAGTCACTCTTCGTTCCATGATGCAATCTTCTTTGAGCGGTTCTTCTTCTTCTTCTTCTTCTTCTTCTTCTTCAAATACACCAGATGGAGACGTGGTCTTTTTCTTCGCCTTCTGCTTGGGTGTATGAGAATGAATACCTTCAGTCGATTCATTAAGGGTAACTTGAACCGACTGCGTGTCTGTTTGTAGCTCAGCCACCTTTTCTTCCATAGTTTGTGGTTCGCTATGCTTAGGATCATCAACTGACTTTCCCATCTTTGATTCCCTTGTTCCCCTAACGTCTTCTAGCTTCTCGAGCACCTCACCAAGTTTTACGTAGAGAGACCTAGTGAAAACCATAAACCACAAGAATCTTCCCTAAAAGAACGATCCTTGCTCTGATACCAACTTGATACGTATTGATCTCTGTACCTTGGTGACTATTATTATAGAGGCGGCATTCAGAATAATAATAGACGAAAAACTTAGAAAACAGAACACACTAGAAACCAGATTCGAAGAAATATATCTTCTCTAGATTATGAACAAGAAAACTATTATAATTCTCTCTTTGTTACGCTCACAATCTCTCTAAACAGTGAATTAACCTTAAACTATTTTATTAAGCTTACTTTTATAATAATTAATTGCCTCACAAACTTTTGTTCTAGGTCCGTGTATCACACAAACCTCCCTCTCTAGGTGTGTCTGTATCACAAACCACACTCTAGATCTAGGTGTGTTTGTATCACAAAACACCTTTCTTTGATCTAGGTGAGTCTGTATCACAAACCACACTCTAGATGTCTTAGATATGAGCTAAACATCTCTATTTATAGGTTTAACGGTTTCCCAAACCTTCTAGGAATCTATTTCCTTATCTATGAATAATTCTTTTTCTAGGTATATTACCTTGTCTAGGAATATTCCTTATCTAGGAATAATTCCTTTTCTAAGTATATATTTCCTTATCTAGAAATATTACCTTTTCTAGGAAACATTCTTTTTCTAGGTATATTTCCTTATCTAGGAATATTACCTTGTCTTGGAATATTTCCTTATCTAAGAATACTGCCTAAAAATCAGTATTCCTTCCCAAAATTATAATTATATCCTCAATCCGTTTTTGAGGATCACTAGTTCCCGGGGAGATGAAGATACACATGTATGAAAAGGTCCCGGGGGTTTTTCTACATTTTCGGTTTCCTCGTTAACAAAATTATGGTGTCTGTGTTATTTATTTTTCCGCATTATATTGTTTATCTTTATAATTGAAATATCACAGGTTGTATGTTAATCAATCAAAGTAGATACATCCATCCTTGTTTGCTGGATACGACTTGATTGATTTTTGGATCGATATTGATCTTTGGAATCGTCCAAGTAATCTCACACATAATCAGGTTCACAGACTTTCTTCTGTAAACTTTTTGATTGTGAGAGAAAGAGATATAATCTCTTCATATAATTCCTTGATTGAAATTCATTAAGTTGAACTCTCGGAATTATATTCGAGTTTAGTCCATACAAGTTGACTAAGAAAAAGTTGGTGGTGTATTTTGGCACCCCACGTTTTCACACTTGTACGTTAATCCAAACACTTGGGTTGATCTTATAGTTAAGGTTCGGTTTTATACGTATACTACATAGCAAGTGTATGTCTAGTGGTTACTATATTCTTGACAGTCTATGTCTATATTAGGGAAAATGATTCTTAACAAGTAAAAAGTCTTTAAGTCAAAGTAAGTGCTAGTCTTTCTCAAGCATAACTGTTAAAGAAAGATCGTGATACTGCTCTTGAAAAGGTATATTTGTTGGTAAAGAAACTTGATAAATGAAGCACGGATTAACTCTCAAAGAAGGTGTATATCTCTCTCGATAGATACACCTTGAGGCTGATCTAGCTGGTGCTTTTGAAAATATCAAAAGGTTGGATGAAGAAAATTTGGACTTCAAAAAGTTCGATAATAGCTTAAGCAATTTAACATCAACATTAGAAGCGGGTGGAAATCATCATGATACACGAGGATTGGGCTATAAGTGAATATATGCTTCAAATACTAGGAAAGAGGTAAAATTCGTTAAAGTTAGAAATTCTTCTCAGCTGCTCTCACTGATAAAAAAAGATGCTCCTATATCTTGTAAAGAAGTAAACTTTACCAAGCATGAGAATCTTGTTCAACTAAACTCTTCAAGTGTTGCTAATTAACAAAGAAAACACCTATGCTAATGTCAAGAAAGCAACGCCTTTAAACAAATACGAGAATAACTAATTGTAGATGGGGCAAAACGATTTGCTGGTTTTTACGGAATTGAGGAGACGACCGTACGGAGGAGACTCCTTCAACCGAGCAAAATGCATAACCTCACACAGATGCACTGCAAGAAGGGAGTTCTTTGAATTCGAGAGATCAATCTGTAGTACTCCGGCCTAAACCAAGACAATGGCCGTTCCAGAGTAAATTCGGTCACAAGAGAGGAAGGGTCGGTCTGTAGGAGGGAAGCTGAGGAATGTGTGAGATCAATAGTGATCGAAGATTGTAGGTGTGTTGTGTATTCTGAAAATAAGATAAATTTTGAATGACTAAATTTGCTCTATTGAGAGTTGGATTGTTAATCTCATGTTGTCGGTTTAACCTGAGATTGTCCTTGTTTCAATCATGATTCAGAGATTTATTTATATTGCTGGAATTGAAAACACCATGATCTCATCAAGTGTGACAGTTGATGGAATCAAAGAATGGGGAAGTGGAAATCGTGTTAAAATCGGTTGCTCAACGTGCGGAGACTTGGTTGATTTTACATCCACTACTTTGTTAACTCCTTCAACTGATTGCACGACTTGCTCATATTCTCATCGTGTGTATGAACACACATGCCGTAGACCGCCAGACCAAAACCCTAGTTAATATCCCCCATGTAACACGATTGATGTCTCGTGTGATTGTGGAGTCTGCAAGGCAGGCGTGTATTTAGTTAATCAGTTGCTGACTTCATGGGACGATGAGTCCTTGTATTTTTGAGTCGAACGTAGTTTGGAAATGATCTGAGACTCATGAATTGAACATGTCTGTTGAGACAGAGATATGATGTGTGAATAAGTTAACGTGAGCAAATATTGCTCATTCGCTGAATTGTTAAATATTGATAGTTGAACCAATATTCTTTGATTTGAGCAAGTATTGCTCATCAGAGCAAATATTGCTCGTTTGATGAATTATGGTAGCATGACCAAATAAAATATTAAATCAGAATACTGGAAATTGAACCGAGTATGATAAATAAAATGTTGATCACGGGATCAACGTAAAATTATTAGCGTTTGAATCTGGAATCATTAACCTTGGACTCAAAACCCTAATTTGATAAATTGATGATTTATTGATGGTTTATTGAGAATTAACCACAGAAAAGGAGGGACCGGCTACATGGGATTATGGGTCGACCATGTAGTGCCCAGATGCTCACGTGAGCAAATATCAAGATCTCCTAAAGACCAGTTAATTTGTTGATGAAAGGATGATTAAATGCTGGTTTAATCATTTATTAAAATAATACTGAACCTTAGGTGATAAAACCCAATTAATTATGAAGAGATGAGGGACCGACCGAGGGGTTATGAAACCTGGGTGTTCATGGGATCAAATGATGATCGTTCCATGAAGTTCCAAGTTGTTTGGTAGAGTTTTGGACCTAATACGTGCAATTGTGCAAATTAGGTAAAATCGTGAGAATACGTGAGACCGGCTTCTTGCAAGCCAAAGAGCCAACCTTGGTCGGTCAAGGTAACATGCTCACGTCACCAAAGTGTCCGTATCTCAAAACGAAGGATATTTGTTCAAATGAAAGGATTTTCATGAGATCAAGGAAGATAACAAAAAATATGATAAAAATATAAATTGGCGTGGGATTGACCACGGCACGGCCGGCCGGTCGGTGGGCCCATGCTCCCAGCGCCTTGGTCAATTTTTAGTTATTTATTATTTTCCTTTCTATTTTGCATAGGTTCATCGTTTCGTCGTATTTTGAAATACTCTTTCGTGCGGTGATTGTTAATGCATCATCGTCGAGTAAACTTACACCATTTTGGTCGGGGCTTACTCGAAGGTAACTCAGATGCCCGTGTGTTGAATATTTATTACTAACCCATGGAATTCTGCCGGGAAGAACCATAAATTGAAGTAACGAAATATTATGAAAATATTGAATATTTTCCAGGGATTTGAATCTATTGATTTTGATAATAATTAATTAATGGCTCTATACTAGTACGATCGTACAGGAGCGTTAATTATTCAGGAAGTGAGTGATATGAACTTGTTGAAGCGTCATACTTCTTTCATATAGTCAGGAAATACATTGTTACATCCTGAAGACGTTATTGCTCTATACTAGCAGGCAAGCTGTCTAGAAGACGTCTAATCTTTCGATTCTATATAAAAGTAATTACTGAAATTGCTCAGTATTCGTGAGATATGCCGTTGCCTCAGCTGAGAGACTACATATCTATATATACTCTGAGAGACATTATTATCAGTCAGAGATTCTCATAGCATGATCTTTCATGCTTTCAATAAGAGACACGAGCCTCAATATTCATCTGATTGCTGGATCAGGAATACATATAATTATGGGTTTACGATTTTAGCCTTTGTCGAAAATCCACCATCTACATTAAGTCCCCTGCTTAGTGAGGAAAGCCGTGTTCCTCAGACAGCATTGAATGGTGATTTTCCGGTTATAAACAATATAAGTAATTGAACTTAGTCGTAAGTTAAGATGTTACCGGATTTCGATAGTACGAGCATACCATGACTTGAATGAAGATCGCAGTGGAATGATAGAGTGTCGTTTGGTGGACATAAATTGGTGTAGAACCGCTGATTTGGACGACGGGACCTTGGTCGTTTAGGATTCGCGGGCTGGGCCCAATAAGGGAATCCTTAGAAAATTAGGTTTTGGAAATAAAATTTGATATAAAAGGAATTAATCTTTTTTTTTTCACGACCAGTGCTTTGATACCTTCATCATCTTCACGCCAGGGAGGAGGAAGAAATTTGCCAGAGTTCCCAGCACCGCCGGCCGTCGCCGCCACTGTCCGGCCAACTTCCGCCGGCGCCGACCAGGTACTACCGACTTCCTTTTTTTTTTTTTACTAAAATTGCTGAGTTTATGTGAGTCTCATGAAGTGATCATGTTGAAAACCCCATATTTTATGCATGTGAGTAGGATTTTATTGAAAAACCTTGTTTTGTTTTTGAAAACATATGTTCGTTTGATCGTTAGTTTTTGAAAACTAATAATAATCCCTGATTTAGGAGAGATTTTTATTTATATATGAAGATTTAGGTCCAGTGATAAAAATAAGTTCATGAGATTTCATGTGAACCAGAGTTTTATCATGAAAAGGTGAATTTTTCACGAAACCGTATAAACCCTCGTTTTAAAGAATGACGATGATATGAAGAAAGAGTTTGTTTTTTTTTTGTTTTTTATGTATGAACTTGTGTCCAGTGATAAAATTTTGTTTATGAGCTTCCATGTAAATCAAAACTTTATCTTATAATGTGTGAGTTTTCACAAAATTGGAATAAACCTTCGTTTCAAAGAAAGACGATCGTTCGAAGGAAAAAAGTTTTTTTT
This sequence comes from Papaver armeniacum, assembly GCA_023531295.1. NCBI lineage: Eukaryota > Viridiplantae > Streptophyta > Magnoliopsida > Ranunculales > Papaveraceae > Papaver > Papaver armeniacum. The sequence continues at coordinate 85,392 of JAJJWW010002295.1, forward strand.
TTTTTTTTTATGAAACCATGGCCTGTCCATAGGATTTTTTTTTTATTTATGTTAGTTAATCACGTATAGATATTTTTATATATAAAATATAAATCAAAACTTGAGTTTTGTGTAATCTTTATAAGTAAACAATTATTTATGATGAAATAATGCTTTAGTTTTCATAATTCCATGGTTAATGTTTACGCAGTAGAATTATTCATGATTTTATGAAAATCTAAGTTTATGCTCGTCTTTTGTAGGTTTGAAGAAGCGAGCAAGTTTTGAAGTGTTAACTCTTGCATTACTAGTAGAATCGTAAAAAGGTAAGAGTTGAGAATTACCATTTTGTAGACGTTTGCATCTCGTATGAATGGTATACTGAAGTGAATTATTGTGTGCACGTTACCGCTACTTTGCAAGGATGTCTGATTCTCAAGTCAATTATGCTTCCAGAGATGATACGTGTGTGGACAATGATGCTTCCAGGGAGGATTCACACATAGACAATGATGCCTCTAGGGATGATTCATGCATGGATGAGACTTCCATTGGCGAAGATGAAACTCCGGAATCAAGAACGTTCCGAAAATATAGGATGCATTCTTCATAGATCAAAGGTTCTGAAAAGCGTCTCAATACTCCAAAGATTTCGTCTTCTGATAATCCCATAGAGGTTACTCAGAAAAAATTGGTGACTCCTCAGGCAGCTATTCGGTTTTGTCTTGAACGAGGATATTTTTCTGCATCAATCATTGAATTCAAGCTTTCTCGACGGCCCTTGGAAAAGTTTTCTGGATGGGCGAGGTACATGATGGGTTTTCCTCATGTTAGAGCTAAGTTGCATGACGCACGAGTAATAAGAAGCTATTCAAGCTTCTGGAGATTTATTCATTTTTCATGATGCGCGAGGTATTGTAGCATTACTTGCTCGATGGTGTATTCCAACTCACTCTTTCATATGCATATGGGGATAGTTTACCATTAATTTAGAAGATGTAGTTGCTTTGTTGCATCTTCCAATCACGGGCAATTTTCCTGAAAATCTTTCTTCACCAGAGGAAGTTGCAATCTCTAACATCTTGACAACCACGATGGAGGAGATTAATAAAGCATCTGGCAGCAAAGGTTGTTATGCTCATTGGTTAATACACTGGTGGCCAAGAGATACTCCTATGGAGTGGCATGTTGACGGTACGTTATCTATTGTTGCTTTCTTGTGTTTATGGCTGTCCATAGACATATTTGAAGATGCTGGAAACTTGCTGAAGCCGTTCGTGATTCCTTTTGCGATTAAGATGGCTCAGGGAGAGAAACTCCCAATAGGTAGCTTGTTCCTGGGTTCTTTGTATTCTAACTTGGACTCCTTGATCATGGACTCTAGTGTCTCGAACGGTTTTATGAAGATTGAATGTTACGCCAATACAATGTTTCTTCAACCCTTGATGTGGGAGCGCTTCAAGAATTATGCACTAATTCCACGTACCATTTTGCAAGGATTGAATACTGATGCTCGTCATGTTTTCTCTGAGAAAGTTAATGCCAGGATCATGCGCTGGTCTACAAAGTAACCTCGACTGAAGACTCGCTTTGTTGATGTTCGATTGTGAATCTGAATTCAACTTCCGCCCATGGGTATCAGTTCCCCTTTATATCTCTCAGTTGAGAACTTTTAATGATGAAGAGAGCATGACTTTGGACTCTGGCACCGACTTGGATTACGGGGAGAGAGCTTTTATGCTAAGTTGTACTCCCGGTTATCTAATATCCATAATGCATGGCGAATTCTCAGTGGAAGAATACAATATTGATAGGGAGGCTCGGCAAATGGGTATGGATCAGTGTGTTCCAACTTTCCGAAGAAGAAAGCCCTCAGTTGATCAGCTTATGACCCCCCTGGGACCGCACACATGTGGAAGGAAGCAAATTCGGTTCCCCATCTCGAAAGAGTTTCATATGTAACTCTGGGTTACATAGAATTTTGGGATCAACAACTCAAGCGCTTATCTGATTTTGTAAGAGTTGACCTGCCTTTAGTGAAGGAGCCCCCTTCTCCTGAGATGATTGCTACTCGACCAAGATTGAAGCATTTCCCTGGTAGTGACAAACGGAAAACATCTCCAGGATGTTCACAAGTAACTATTTTACAAAGTCTTCATAAGCTTATGATGATTGTATTTTGATTATCGCCTCAAAATTTTATTTTCCACATGGCGATCGTAATGTAAGACCACGAATTGATGTAGACCTCTCCGAAGCTGAAGTATTGTTCATGGCGGAGAAGGCAGGAACAAGAATTATAAGTTGTTGCCTAATACCATAAAGTCCCCGGTTATTTCTTTGGCGAGTTGTCAACACTTTTCCGCTGTAACTTCTTTCATCCGTATTGCTAGGATCATGAAACCAATATTTATTATTTGATTACAGAACTTTGCTCCGTCTAGTATTGATGGTCTTCAATTCTCTCGCTGTCGCGGGCGGACAATCTCTGATTTGAGCGTTGAAGAAGAAAATATTGTGAGTACTCTTCTTCATAGCCAATCATAAATGCCTCACGTGAAAATGCTAATTATTTGAGAATGTGTCCAGGAGGATGTTGCCATGGAAGTAGAGAGTGCTGATACTCGGTCATCTCCCGAGAATAGAGGCGAAGGAAGTTCCAAATATTCGGAACCGAATGAAAATGATGAACCTCTTGATGTTGACACGGGCAATCACAACTCTTTGAACACTTCGAAGACCCCCCAAGCAAGCACATATATTTTAATCTCTTAATAGAAGTATGAAATTGCTGATTTTTGAGTGAATGAATGAGAATCCATGTGAGTGTACAAGTAATTTTGGCGAAATACGTCGTCAGAAAATTTCAGATTTCAGCTTTTAGCAAAAACTCCGTAAAACCTTCATCTGAAGTCGGATTTTCATGATCCGCATATGTATCTTCAATCCCAAAGAATTTCCAAGCTTTTTGAAAGAAGCTTTTCGAATTTTGAGCATGTTTAGGACCTGAAAAAGGCGAAACAGTAAACTTCCAGAATTTTTTCAGATTGCATATTGCCCGATGTTTCGACCACATCTTTTTGCTCGTTCATCGGATTGTCATGAAATTTTGAAATGTGGCAGAAGACATCCATACGAAGATAATGATATATGACCCATCCTCAGATTCCTTGTAGGTTGCTCCCAGTTCATATTTTAGTGCAGAGTAGAGTACAGTTTTTTCAGACGAGATTACCGTAAAACGTATTTTCACGCGTTTTATGTTATTTGCTGACCTCTAATGTAGTTGCAGGAAATCCCACACTACACCCCTCACTATATTTTGTAGATCTAAATCTTATTAATTATCTAAATTTCAAATATAAGTGCTAGAAATTTAAATAGACACATAAGATTTTTTACGTGGTTCGATCAATGTGATCTACATCCACGATTCTTCACTATGATTGTTGAGGTTACATTAATATTACATTGGAAATCTCCATTAATGGATATTTTGTAGAGCTCTAGATCTAATTATTTGGGGAAGAAGATGATAAAGAAAATAAATCTCTCCCTAAAAATATCTCTCTCCAAAATATCTCTCTCTCTCCTACTAAAATTATCCTCCCCCTTTCTCTCTCCTGCTCTCTTCTTTATATAGGATATTACATAGTGGGTGACAGCTCATATTCTCGTGAGCTCTTTGATAATTTCGCTGGCTCTTGCTACCTTCTCGCGAACTCTTCATACCTTTTCTCGTATTTCTGTTTGGTGTCGTGCAGTTACGTTATTTTTGATGTTAGTCTGCGACGGTTTGTGATGTTGCTAATGACAATATCGCGAGTACGTTGTTGTTGCGATATTCGATCCTACATCTTGCCTCTTTTTCTTGAATATTGCTTGAAGAGCGATCTTTAAGAAAAAATCTGTTGTTGTAGTATCTTTGATATTTGTTGCTGAAGGAACGAGCGAAAGAATACTGGACTTGTAAAGTACGTACTTGCCTCTATTCTTTTGCGAAGTTCCGAAGCTTTGCGAAGTTCCGAAGCTTTGCGAAGTGAATAAGAAGTATTATCTCTTGAAGTATGCGAAGTATGAAGTATGAGAAGTATGAAGTATCCTTGAAGAAGTATAAGAAGTACTCGATCCTCGAAATATATAAGAAGTATGAAGTATCCTTTGAGAAGTATAAGAAGTACTTAATCCTCGAAATATATAAGAAGTATGAAGTATCCTTTGAGAAGTATAAGAAGTACTTAATCCTCTAAATATAAGAAGTATTGCGAATCCATTATGCGAAACTCTCGCTCCATGTTCTTTGCCTCATGCTATGTTCTATTCTTTCGCAAAGTTTCGGAACTTTGCGAAGTGAATAAGAAGTATTAATCCTTGAAGTATAAGAAGTATTGCCTCTGTTCATGCGAAGTTATTATTCCATTTTTGGTGAGGATTCTTGTTGTTCATTGGTGAATATCTTCTTTGGAAGTGATTCTTCTTGAGAAGATGAAGAACATAAAATGTTTTCTTGGTTATCCATAGTTGCCTATGTTCTTTATCTATGAGGGTAGAATCCTTGAGAAAGTGTTGATTGAGCAAACTGTTTTTGCATTCTTATTTTTCCTCTGTCTCATGCTTTGTGCTCATGCGATAGTATAATCTCTTCAAGTTGCTTATCTTATCTTGTGAAATAATTGCATTCTGCAAAATTCTTAATAATTCTCGCAAAATACGAATATCTCTCGAAGTTTTGAATAATGCGAAACTCGAATAATATTTTGAAAGATTCTAAATGATATTGTTGAGAGATTTTAGATAACACTCTTGAGAGATTATGAATATCACTGCTTTGCGAGATTCAAATATCTTTCTTTGGACACAATGCTTGTGTAATGATTATGTTATGAAATGTGTATGCGATGTTTATGCCATGAAATGCTTATGCGACGCTTTCATGATGCAAGTATGATGCTTGTATGATGAGAATGCTTATCTACTGCAATGTATAGCTAATGTTTGTGTTACTTAGCTCCTTTTACCGCTCTAAAATTGATGTAGCTTTAAATTGCTTCCATTCTTCATTTCTCTGATTTTGTCTCTAGTATATGCATTCCTCTTTGCGTATTTGTTGTTCCTCGCGAATTCTTTTGCTTGTGCTTCATTTTTCTTATTCCTTCATCCAAATTTTTTATGTTGAACTTTGTCATTGCGACAAGATCGCAGGACGTCTTTACATTTTCATGTAATGACCCATTGATCTTGCCTTATCATTTATTCTGTGTGGTCTTATTTTGCCTTCCTAGTTAAAGGTCTTATTTTGCCACCCCTCGTTTTTGCAACAATATGACAGGCCTAAATATTCTTGCGAACATAAAGCCCCATGACATTGCCGTCGTGCGACAAAATCGCAGGACGTCGTTACACTTTCATGTAATGACCCATTGATCTTGTCTTATCATTTCTTAGTATTATTGCCTCTGCAGATGTTTTAGTTGCGACAATATGACAGCCTAAATATCCTTGCGAACATAAAGCCCCATGACATTGCCGTCTTGCGACGAAATCGCAGGACGTCCGTACACTTTCATGTAAGGACCCATTGATCTCGTCTTACCCTCGCGTTAGTATTATTGCCTCTGCAGATCATTGCACAAATATGACAAGCCTAAGTTTCCTTGCGAAAACAAAGCCTCATGACATTTGCGTCTCTTTTGACACTCTCCCTAATGGAGGGTGCCGCCCTTATCATCTCCCCGGTTGCCCCTTCAAGGAGGCGTACATCGGCCATACAAGGCTAGATCCTCCCATCCGGTCTTAACAACAACCGGTTGTTTTCGCAGCCTCTTATCCCTTATACCTATAGGGTTTATGGTTACAAGGCTGCACCCTAAGTGGAGTTTTCTTCGGGCAGTGCAAAGATGCGCCAAGACTTGTCAAGAGTGGTAAGGAAGTTCCATGCTCCCCGCACTCTTGACTCAACCGTGTACCTCGCGCCTTGATCATACGGCCGACTCCTTGAAAGAGACCCTCGGTCGCCCAACCAGGGTATAACCTACATATATAGTTGGGAATCCAAGGTACCTCCTCGGATAGGCTTTCATGGGCCCCAAATCTGCATGACCCAGTTCGTGGGCGTGTGTAACCTTTTCCCCGAGCCATGTTAAGAGATACCCCTTATATGACGCACTTTAGGTCTTACATTTGCCTCTTACGAAATATCATTCGCGAACTAGGTGTACGCCATAAAGGTTCGTCCCATTCACTCACTTATTCACTTTTGTCGATTCATTCAATCATTCATTTTTGATTATCTCTTCTCATTATCGCATGTCTTCATTCTTTCATTCATTTCTTCATTTCTCGTCACTTCCTTCACCGATTCTTTCATTTCGTCATTTCTTTCATTCATTCTCGTAATATCATATCATTTGCGATTTGTCATTTGTTGTTGTCTCTTGCGAAGTATATGATTTGCTTGCGAAGCTATCATCCTTGAAATGTATGGACGTCGCATAAAATATAAATATCTCGCAGAAAAAGAATTGTGAGAAATGAGATTTGAACCCTTGACCTGCCTCTTGCATATTCTCACACCATACCAACTGTTCTAACCCTCATTTGCGAGTTTAAGTTGCGAGATAATCATCAACTTTCTTCTTTGCGAGATAAGCAAAGTCTGTGCGGAATTTCGCTTAACAAAAATAAATGTGCGAGAGACAAGAATTGATCCTGCGACCTCCGCTTGCATTCATGCATCCTGACCAACTGTGCTAGCCCTGCCTCTGTGAAGTGTGTCTGCGAAATAACCACCTACTTTCTTCTTGCGAAATATCCTTACGAAATTATCAAAGACTGTGCGAAGTGCAAAAACTCTTTGCGAATGGGGTGATTCGAACCCTAGACATGAAACTCCTTCCCTTTACTTCTGACCATCTGTGCTAGCTTCAGCTTGCGAAAAAAACACATATTGCCACTCTATTATTCTTCCTTTCTTTTCAGTAGTTCCAAAAAGTGTGAAAAATATTGAGCTTTGCGAGAATTGATCATGCGAACTATAACCCATACTCCTAATCCCTGACCATCTGCACTACTTGTTGTTTGCGAAAGAAACACATAATTTCATAACCTTATTCCATTTCTTCTCATTTGAAAGTTCAAAAAAAAAAAAAAAAATATGCGAAAATTCGCGAGAGGTGGGAATTGAACCTGCGACCTCAAGCTCATTGTCTTTACCTCTGACCAACTTTGTCAAGTTTCTCTACATTTGCGAACTATCTCTCGCGAAATAATAACTTACTTTCATGTGTGAAATACCCTTGCGAAATATCCATGCGAAAAAATACACGTTCATTGAGATTTGAACTCGCGACCATGAACTCATTAACCTCGCAGATGACCAACTGTGCTGCCTCTTGTTTGCGAAAGAATGAAACAACCTTGCGAGATTATCCATTTTTTCCCCTCTTTGCGAAGCAAAAAATTCTTTGCGAGGAGGGAGATTCGAACCCGCGACCTTATGTTTATACTCTTCGCCAGTTACCAATTGTGCTAGCTGTTGTTTGTGAAAGAAACATTGAGAATACTATAACTTTATTCACTTCTTCGCTCTCGGAAGTTCAAAATATGTAAAAGGTGGGATTCGAACTCGCAACCCCAAGCTTGTTCTCTTCGCAAACGACCATCCGGGGTTACTTGCTGCTTGCGAAGGAAACACACAATACTATAGCTTTATTCCATTTTTTCCCCTCTTAAAAGTTCAAAAATATTTGAAAAAATATGACTGTGGCGAGATTTGATCTTGCGACATCAAGCTTCTTCGCTCCCACTCAAACCATCTGTGCAAGCTTCTTTTTGTGATAAAATTCACAGCGTTTTGTTCTTATCCTTTTCTTCGTTCTTCCTTTATTTCCTTCAACAATTTTCCTTTTGATTTTTCTCCGAACATGAAATTCTTTCATTCAAACTTTAATTTTCTTCCTTGAATTTCACCACTGCAACTAATTTTTTTCTCTTCTTCTTTTCATGTCTTTAAATTACTCGATGATGTTTACTCCCGAAAGTGTGATTTCTTCCATAAAACTTCCATTTTTGAACCTAAATTTTATAGATCTAAATAAAAAGTATGGAAATTTCTCTTAAAGTTTATAGATCCAATTGAATTCATCACTAACAAAGAGCCGTTTTTTTTTCTAAACTTTCTTGAACCAACAAGATTAGGTCCCTGTTTCTAGCGCCAATATGTAGTTGCAGGAAATCCCACACTACACCCCTCACTATATTTTGTAGATCTAAATCTTATTAATTATCTAAATTTCAAATATAAGTGCTAGAAATTTAAATAGACACATAAGATTTTTTACGTGGTTCGATCAATGTGATCTACATCCACGATTCTTCACTATGATTGTTGAGGTTACATTAATATTACATTGGAAATCTCCATTAATGGATATTTTATAGAGCTCTAGATCTAATTATTTGGGGAAGAAGATGATAAAGAAAATAAATCTCTCCCTAAAAATATCTCTCTCCAAAATATCTCTCTCTCCTACTAAAATTATCCTCCTTTCTCTCTCCCCCGCTCTCTTCTTTATATAGGATATTACATATGGGTGACAACTCATATTCTCGTGAGCTCTTTGATAATTCTCACGGCTCTTGCTACCTTTCGCGAACTCTTCATACCTTTTCTCGTATTTACTGGTGTCGTCTGCATTACGTTATTTTTGATGTTAGTCTCCGATTCAGGTTTGTGATGTTGCTAATGACAATATCGCGAGTACGTTGTTGTTGCGATATTCTGATCCTACATCTAACATGTAGAATTAAGAACCTTGATGATGCTAGACCACTTATATGCTGTAGTTTAAGATTTATTTTTGTTTCATGCTTGGGTGATCCTAATCTCATGTAATCTTCGTATTAGGTACAAAATACCGAAGTTGAGAATGAAGGAATCAATAATGATGAAACGAGCAACCCTGGGGTTATTGATAAAGAAGTAACTATCCCCGCACTTGAGGGGCCATGAGAGTGTTGTTCTTTGAAGCAATTAAGGGGGTCTAGACCTCGATTGTTGTTGATTCAGTGATGAAAGAAACTGAGCCGCAAGTAAGAGAGATTGAAGAAACTGTTGTTGTAGAGATTGTTCCGGTGATTGAAAACCGTATAGTGGTGCATGAATACCCAAGTACAGGAGTTTCCTTTGATCCTCCGTTTGATGCATCACTCCAACACCACGAACTAGTTGGTGGATTCGGCGTTCCCATTGGATATGCCAACTTGTACGAGAAAATATGGAAGAAATTTGGTCACATCGTCGTTACTAGAGACCCAAAGCATGCTTATTCCTTAACCATGAAAGTAAGTGTTATCTTGCGTGTTTTAAGCGATATATGCACTAGAGCTAGAAATACCGTGACTCCAGATGTACTCTTTGATTGGGAGTTTAACTTGGAGAATTCTGAGAGACTTGGCTTCAATGTGAAATGGCTCCGTAAGAAGATGAATTCTATTAATTAAGGACTCATGTGAGAATAACATACCCTTTCCCAATGATGCTGTTATGGAAAAGGAAGACAAAATTGCCAGACTGACTAAAGAGTTGAACATGGAGAGGGCGGCTTTGCAAGTCTTGAAGGATGCAGAGGAGCAAAAATATTTCTTTGCTGATTTCCTTTGATTTATTTTCATAATCTCTTGAATTTCTGAACTTCTGAGAGATGTGAGGTTTTATTTTTTTGGTTTTGATTGGTTTTGGATCAGTAGATGATTGGGGATTTTCTTTGGGTTTGATAGAGATTTTCTTTAAGCAAACTGAATTTTGATAAATTGCTAGATTTAAATTACTGAATGCAAGTATTGCAAACATTTTGGAGGAATTAAAATACAATGAAAGAAAACTCGAAATGCCAAATATTTTAGGTGTTCGTTCCATGAACATCCAATACCTCGAATATCCAAAACCTTAGACATCAAAGGCCTTGAGCCAATTCTCATGTATCACACCACGCTTTCCTTGTTATCCATGTTGATCGCCTTGTAGTATCCACCAAAGATCGACTTAGAGACCATGTAGGGTCCTTCCCAGTTGGAATTCTTTGCAGAATGGGAGTTACGCTTAGTTGCTTTGAGAACCAAATATCCTTCCTGGAATTTGTTAGGCTTGATCATTCGTGCCATGAATATTTTCTGCTGGGGAATTCTTCGTGCAGTGGAGTTCCACGGCTATGGTATGTATGGACACTCATGCAGAGGAGAGTATTTGAGGTACTGTTTATCATGCTTGGCTATGTCTTCAGCACTAAACTTTTTGATGATATGCTCAGTTTGAAGAAGCTCTGAACTTAACCATTTGGTGAAATATTATTAGGGAGAGGTTATCCATTCATAGCATTTTGCAATTGCTAAGTTGCTGGTGGAGTAAAGTCCTCGGACCAAATAAGCATATTTGAAAACTGATGATATAGACACATGAGAAGGAATAAGACTTGCCTGAGTGCGAAACCTTCTGATGAAAGCATTTGCATATTCTTCAGGTTTTTGTGTTAGCTCTGCTAGGGTTCTGACATCTTTCAAATACTCGAATTGTGAAGTATCTTCTTTTTCTTCTTCCGAATCAGAGGTTTCTTCAGTAGAGAGATGTACAACTGAAGGTGTTGGTGTTACCTTTCTAGTGTGTAAATCCATGTTCGTCCAAGAATCATATCATATCCTGGATCTTCTCAAATCATGAAGAATTTTGTTTTCGTCTCAGTGCTGAGTTTATGTTCACCTTGAGGGTGATGTGGCCATAAGCATCTCTGGGTGTTCCTTCATGATTTGTGATTGTTACTGGAGCATGAATGGCTTATTGTCGTGTGATACCAGCGGCTATGAGAGTTTTCAGAGGGATAATATTAACATCGGTGCCTACATCAATCAATGCTCGTTTGAACTCGTTTACCTTGATATGGAATGTGGTGAGGAGTCCCTACCGTACATTTCTTCATCTCATTCCGAGGGCGGCTCTGGGGGAATGCTTCTTGAATCAACAAATGCTTCCCTGACACGATGTGGTTCAGTGCAGCGAACATGTATCCCCTCTGGGCTTTTGATAGTATAACATTCATGATATGTTCAATTAAGGATTGAATTGCTTCTTTGACAATGTGGTTGAGAATGAGTGAAGGTTCGACAGGTGAGGATCTCTATGTACTCCTTCAGTCCCCAGGTTGAGTTCTCCTGATTCGATCTTTTCTTTGAATATGCGCTTCAAAGTTCTGCAATCACTTGTGGGATGGTTGACAAACCTATGAAAGCGGCAATAACGAGGATTTTCCATGGCTTCTTCAGTTGGTTCTTTCTTGACATATGGGAGCTTGATCGCGCCATCTTGAACCCAGGCGTCTAGAAGTTCAATAACTTCCTCAATGGAACAGGGAAAGTCAGGCGCCTCTGGATCAGATTTTATGTGTTGAGCAGGAACTTGCACATTATCCTTCCTTTGCGCTTTTGAAGGGGTTGAGGAAGTATGTTTGCGCTGTGGTTCTGCTTTTCGTTTACTCCCTTCTGCAACAACATTTGTGGAAGGTTGGAGGTTGTATTGTTTGTTGATTAAACGTCTGCTACCTCGGGTCTCCCGTGGCTCTTCAGCTTTTGTGGTCTTAGCTCTCTCCAATAGAGCAGGTGCAGTAGTTGTTGATCTCTTGGCCGCTTCATGTAGTTCTGAGAAAGTCTGGAACCTGAGATTTTCCAATAAAGCTCTATAGACTGGGATAATTCCGTTGATGCACAAGTCCACGAGTTGTTGCTCTGTGATATTCGGATCATGGCAATCCAAGGATGTTCGTTGCTCCTTTGAAACATCCTTCCGAGATCAGAGAGGGTGACTAGCTCTGAAACGAAGAAGTATTTCCTGTAGAAAGCATTAACACTTCCTGATGCGATGTTGTTGTACCAGGTATATGCTCTACCCTTCAGAGACTTTGAAAATTCCTTCAGATGGACAGTATGGTTGTGCTCATGTTCACCCAGTGCTTCCAAAAACCGAGGAACATGTTCTCGAGTGTAGTTGCAGGAAATCCTACACTACACCCCTCACTAGAATCCACACAACTAAGTCATTTGAAGATGAACAACTATGATTTTTATTGATTAATTCTTTAAATGTTTACAAGATAAAAAGGAAAAGAGCTAAAGAAATTACAATCATTATAAAATTTCTCTCTCCTAATGACTTGCCTCACACCCGAAAAAAGATCCCCTCAATAGTTCTATTCGACTCCTTATATAGGGTATTACACATTGGATGACAGCTAAGCTGTCCTTTATTTTCGGGAATGACTTGCGAAATACCGCAAGTGTATAATTATATAATCTCGCAACTATCCTAAATCTCGCTAAGTCTTCACATCTTTCTCGTGTTTTGGCTATCGTCATTCATTCCGTCATTTATATTATTCATTCGCGACATTTCGCAATGTCGTGAATTTATTAATATCGCGAAGTATTGATGTCGCGATATTCGATCCTACATCTTGCCTCTTCTCATGTCTTCTCTGCGAAGAAGAGAATGTCATAAGAACCGAGATTTTGAAATGCCGCAATCGTTTGTTTTCCATCAATTTTTTGCCGACAAGATTCCGTGAATTTAGGAATGGCTGTTTACACGTATCTAAAACTTTCCCTTTTTACCGGCACATTTAATGTTATCCGGTTACTATTTTCTTCTCTATTTAAAGGATAATTCCTTGTGAAAGTATTTCTTTTCTTTTACTTCGTCTTCTTCATCGTCTGCAACTTTTTTTCATTTGTTTTTTCTTCATCGTCTTCATCATCATTTTTCTCGCTACTATTTTTCTCGCTATCGCCTTTCTCATTTTTCTTTTTCTCTCGCTAATGTTTCTATGGAGCCATCAAGGTTTGTTAATTTTGTCAATTTGATCATTTTGTGATTGATCTCTCTTATTGAAGTTGTTTTATTTTGATACTGTTCTTCTTTTAATGACTCCCCTGCCGTTTTTGTTTTAGCAAGAAAAAATATAACACCAAGTTCACCATTGTGAACCCTAATATCTCCATGGGCTCGCAACCGAAATCCACTGCCACTAAAAGAAAGCCTGCGAATAACAAGGTATTTAAGAAACATTTACTCTTTTAATAACAATATTGTTGCCTCTGTTTCTTATTTAACTTGTAATTCGCAGGATGACAAAAATGTTGATAGGTCCCCCAAGAAACCTCGCCGTTCTAAACCTCGTTTCACCCGCTGCTTTCCTTTCCTATATTCAAACTTACAACTCCTCCTCGCAAATCTTCGCAAGATAAACCCACTGCTTCTACTTGTGAAAATATTGTTGATAATCCTTCTCCCGTGCTCCGAATTTTTCATAGATCAAATCCCTCATATGATCCCGTTGCGAATGATCCTATTTCTTCTTCTATTGTCAATGCCTCTACCGTTTCCCCAATCATTGATCTTCATGAGATTTCTTCTCATGACATTCCTTTAACAAAAAATGACTCATCTCTTCCTTCTTCTATCGTCATTTCTTCCTTACCTGAGCAAATCCCTCTTACTAAGGAAAATTTGGAAGGAATAGACGTGGCCTTAAAAGTTCTGTCAGATATTGTGAACGATGCCAAGAAGACTTTTGTTGATCCTATCAAATCTGATGTCTGCGAGGTTTTGAGCAAATACCTTGGCTCTGATAGAATTTCGCAAACATCTTTGGAGCAAGAAGTTAATACTTTGAAGAATGATCTCCAAGCTATGACTGCAAAGTGTAATATTCTCCAACTTGAGAATCAAAACTTCAAAATGTTTCGCTGGATCGTGACAATCTTCGCAAGAAGGACGAAGAATTGAAAGGTACAATCTTTCCTCTATATTCTCCATTTTTTTTTAAACCTCAAGCCCTTGTTCGCCATGAAGCTTTAAACCAGAAGCGAAAAATGGAGATATATCAGTTGGAATCTACTGTTGAAGAAGCTCGAATGGATAGAGATGCTTGGATGGAGCAATATAACCAATTAGATAATCTTCATACATATTCTGTTGATCAAATAGATAATCTTTCTAAAAAAATGTTTGACTTAGTTCGGGAACAAGGCTCATTAAGTAATGAATTATCTCGCCTCTTACTCTTTGACTAAAGCTAATTTGGAGTTGGAAACTTTATCGATGAGAATGGAATTCTTTCTCAAGAGAAGAGAACTCTGTCAAACAAGGTGGCGATTTACTCGCAAATAATCGATGTTTGTCAAAAAATATGTAAAGAACAAGAACAATCTCTTCGTTCGCTGAGAAATCAACTTGAAGAAGTTACTGCCGAGAAGGATAAACTTATCCAGGGTAGAATAACCTTAAGTGTAAAGGCAAACCAATTCAAGGATCAATTTTCCAAGTTAGAAAAGTCCAATTCTTCTCTTGCGAAAGAAAATGCCTTACTTGTTTCGAACGAAAAAAGCTTACGATCTCGACTGAAAGGTTTAATTGGAGATAATTTTGATAATGCCATGGATCACTTGGAGAATAGTTGTTCGGATTTAATCCAATATCTTACCTCGCAAAAGGAAGGTAGTCATATTATTTGACTACCTTAATCCATTTATTTATTATTTTTGTAGTAGCAGGTTTTCCCACACTACACCCCTTACTCGATTTTGCTTAATTAATCCATTGAAAGTAGTAAGATCAAGAATATTTATTGATTGAATCCATGAAATGTTTACACAGGATTATAGAATTACACTTAGAAATTAAAGCACTCTTAAACTTTCTCTCTCCTATTGACTTGCCTAACAATTCCAAAAAGATCTCTTTTCCTCACAGACTCACTCAACCCTTTATATAGGGTGATACATAGTGGATGACAAGCTAAGCTACCCTTTATTTTCGGGAATGTCCCAAGTGTCGCAGATGCACAAACATTCGCTCTCGCGACACTTCTTAACCCTCGCCGTGTCTCACGTCTTCTTTATGTTTTGCCTATGCGTTATTCATTAAGTCGCTTATTTTAGCTTCTCGCGACTCCCTCGCGACGCTGGCTGCTCATTAATCCCGCGAACCTTGTACGTTGCGATATTATGATCCTACATCTTGCCTCTTTTTCCTTGAATATTGCTTGAAGAGCGATTTGAAGGAAAAATTCATTGTTGTCATATTCCGTGGTTTCAATTGGTGAAGGAACGAGCAAAAGAATACTTTCCTTAAAAGTACGTACTTGCCTCTATTCTTTTGCAAAGTTCAAGCTTCTTTAAGATGTATATGAAGTGTCGTCTCCTGTCTCTCCTCATATTTCTCCTCCGCGAAGGGAAGAGTATCATGAGAGTGATTCTTTTTGATCTCACGCGATCGCTTATCTTTATTTATTTCAGATTTTGTACTTTTACACGGATTTTGATTATTAATGTCTTTTCTTGACACGTCTCTTTCAACCGTTTATTCTTGACCGTTCATGTCTCTTCTCGCATTAAATGACCTCGTTTTTCTCGAGGATTTTTTTTTCCTATATATAGTTTTTCTTCCTCTCCTTTTCATTCTTTAGTTTTCTCTCGCAACTTCTCTTTGATTCTCTCCTTCCAATTTTCGTCTCGCTCGCAAATCTTTCTTCGTCTCTTCTAACGCCGATCCTAATCTCCAATCTTCCATCCATTCCCATACTGATAAATGGCTTTCATCGGTCGTGCATACAAAGCTTCTTTTCAAGAAGTTCAACGAAGTTACTCGAGAAGGGTTTTACTCACAACCATTCCCGATCAAGAACCTTCATCTATTCTTTTCGCAAAGCCATTTTCCGATCATCAATGTGATGATCAAAAGATTATAGTCTCGCTAGGTCGCTTCTCTCGGGACTTCCCATTCCCTTGTACAATCTCGAGATGCCCTTATTTTATGAAATCTTGGCCCATGAAAAATTCTCTCAGGCCGTTTATCAATTGAGTGGCGATTGCATTCGCCTAATGCTTGAATTCGCGAATCGTGGTGCTTTGGCAAAGGATCTTTATATACTGCACATCGTTAGACACCCCGATTTCAAAGACTTGAAATAGTCACTGAGAAGTACACCGTAGAGAACTTTTTTGAAAACTATTCATGATAAAGATGGTTAATGCGAAATCTCATTTGGGGCATTCGCCAAAAAAGAAGGATAATGTCCCCGAGGATAAATTGCTCATGCGAGGATATTGATTGGCACCCGGTAATAATACTACTCCTCGCCACTCCAAAGATGAGAAATGGTGGGTTGTACCCTTGATTTTAAATGGTCCTTATATCGCGGCCCAAGACGTTCTTTCCCGCGAATCTCGCAGGTATCATCCTTGGGAATTCAAATGGCCTCGATAAAGCAAATGAGGTATGTTTCCCATTTTAAATCTTGCCTTTGCAACTTTCTTTTACATATGTTGAGTTTGTATAATTTCTCGGATCGCCAAATTGAGAAGAAAGTACAAGGATAATCCGTTGGAAAGTACTCGACCATACTTCGATCGCTACGGATGAAGTAAGAAACACTTCCTTTGTTATTTGAAACAATATTGTTGCCTCTGTTTTCTTATCTTTAACCGTATGCTAAGGTTGAGTTGAAGAAGCTTTAGCCGCAAGACTAAAGGTAAAGGCAAAACTATCATTCGCAAGGGTAAATCTTCTGCTCCATTAACTAAGAAGCGAAAGATTCAATCTTCTTCTCGCCTTAACTCAAGGTCCGAATCTTTCTCGATGAGGATAACCATGATTCGAATCTCTTTCTTGCTAAGGAGATTCCGTTGGCCGGCTCTCCATGGATCGATTATCTAGCATCTTCTCGGACTCTTTCCAAGGAATGGGAGATGCTCCCTAGCTTCCCTTTGCGTACTCTCGCAAATGTGTGTAACGCTACTTTATTAGAAGGCAATGATTCTTTCAATGGAGCCTCTAGAATCGTGTCTCCCGACTTCTTGAACGCCCTTGGGTCTTTGGTATGCATGCATCACATTTCTCGTTAATTTTAAATTTTTAAATATATATGTACTCGACAGCTTTTTCTGTTTTCTTTCATAGGTTGGAAGAACTTCTTTTGTAGTTGCCTCAGATCTCGAGAGAAGACGCAACAATCTTGAAAAGAAGAACTCGCAGTTGAGAAAGAAGATTCGAGAATTAGAGATCAAGTCTGCGTCATCTCGCGATAAAGACGAGAGAATTCAAAAGTTGAATACCGAACTTGACTCCCAAAGGGATAGGGTGTCCTCTCTTCGTAACGCTAATCAAAGAACTTTATGGTATAAGATTTCACTTCCTTTTTATTATTTCTATCTTATCGGTCGCATACTACTACCTAACTTATTACCTTCGCAGATGTATATAATCTCTCCGATGAGGCTATTCTTCTCCATACATTTCGAACCCATGGATAATGACCTTCTTTCTCGCACACCTCAATCAATCTCTAAGTAGTTCCTCATAAAACTAACCTCCTTTCATTAAAGGATCTTCACCCAAACATCGCCTTTTAAAGATCGAACACGATCTAATTTAAATTTAACTAATCGCTTTAAACGAATGTACCTTGATTCCGAGAAGAAAATCAAGACTTTAAGAAAGAAAATTAGTGATCTCATAGATGAGAACGATCGCATTACTAACAGAGGTGCACAAAGCAGTTAGCAGAATTCCACAAATCTCTTCTTAGTGTGCAAGTTGAACGAGATGAACTCCTTCATCGTAATACTATGCTTAAGCAAATGAGAAGAGCAAGTTCGTTCTCTTCTTGTTATTAATAGTGATGATGAATTCGCCTCGGGCTGCGAAAGTTTTAGATAATGCCAGAATAACCTAGGTGTTGATGTTAGTCTTCATGCCGAGCATACTTCCTTGATTAAAGATATGATATCCGATAGAGAAGGTTACTTATTATACCATCATCGTTTCTTACTCGTGGTATTGCTTGTAAATTATTAACTTGTTGTTTCTTATTTGCAGAACCGAGAAGAGGCTTCAAGTTAGAATTAGAGAACTTGAATCGAAAAAGAACAACTCGCCAGAATTTCCCAGCGAGAATTGAAGAACTTGAATCAAAACAACAATCGCAAAGAGTCTCTCCTTCGTAATAATAAGTATTCCAAGTTGAAGAAACAATTTGAAACGATGGTGGCGAATTTTAATAATGATGTCGTTCGTTATCGCAATGGAGCCATGGAGTATGTTTGTAAGGACCACAATATCCCTCTCGCATTCATATCCCTGGCTTTCTGAAAAGGTTCCTGAGAACCTGCCTGTCTCAGACGTTTCTGATAGTGAGGCTGGCGAAGGAGAAAATTCTGGCGATGAAAATAATAGGACTGAAGAATCAGATGAAGGAGAAGAATCAAATGAAGGAGAAGAATCACCAAAGAAATAATTCTTTTTGTTTTCTTTCGCTGTCTCTAATATCTGAGACAGTATCTCTTTATTATAGTGTACTTTTTGTATTGTTCCCTCCTAAATTCAATCTTCGCTCCCCTTTTGGCAATTCTTCCTTGTAATATAATTGACTAACATCATTGATGTATAACTCTTGCATCGTAAGATGAATAACAATATTTCATCCTCTCCATTCCCATACTTGCCTCTCGTTATTTATCTTCGATGGAAGATTTCAGTTGTCATCATGTATTTTGTTGGATAATAATTTTATTGTTGGCGAATGTATCGTCGCGACGAGGTCGCGAGTGTCTTCATAAGTTAAGAATCCCACTTGTTATTTCTTGTAATCTTTATTCTCTCTCTTTTTGTTGCGACAAGATCGCAGGCCGCCTTTACATTTTCATGCAATGGCCCATTGACCTTGTCTTATCATGTTTGTGTGGTCTTCCGAGTTAGACCTCCCTAATTAGAGGTCTTCCCCTGCCACTTTTCATTGCGACAAAATCGCAGGACGTCTTTACACTTGCATGTAAAGACCCATTGATCTTGCCTTATCATTCTCCAAGTATTTTTGCCTCAGATGTTTTGGTTGCGACAATATGACAGGCCTAAATATCCTTGCAAACATAAAGCCCCATGACATTGCCTGTCTTGCGACGAAATCGCAGGACGTCCGTACACTTGTCATGTAAAGACCCATTGATCTCGCCTTTACCCTCGCGTTAGTATTATTGCCTCTCGCAGATCATTGCACAAATATGACGAGCCTAAATTCTCTTGCTAAAACTTAGCCTTATGACATTTGCGTCTGCTTTGACACCCCTAATGGAGAGCGTCGCCTTATCATCTCCCGGTTGCCCCTTCAAGGAGGCGAAACATCGGCCATACAAGACTAGCTCCTCCCATCCGGTCTTAACAACAACTGATTGTTTTCGCAGCCTCTTATCCCTTATACCTATATGGTTTATGGTTACGAGACCGCACCCTAAGTGGAGTTTTCTTGGGCGAGTGCAACGCATGCCAAGACTTGCCAAGAATGGCTGTGGTAGGTTCATCCATCCCGGGCACTCGCTCAACCGTGTACCTCGGCGCCTTGAGCATACATCGACTCCTAAGAAGAGACCCTCGGTCGCCCAAACTGTGGTATAACCTACATATATAGTTGGGAATCCAAGGTACCTCTTCCGGATAGGCTTTCATGGGCCCCAAATTTTCATGGTTCAAGCTTCGGGAGCGGTGTAACCTTCCCCCGAACCATGGCGAGAGATACCCCTTATATGACGCACTTTAGGTCTTATATTTGCCTCTTACGAAATGTTATTCGCGAACTAGGGTGTACGCCATAAAGGTTCGTCCCATTCTTTTGCGCATTCATATTTGTTAAATCATTCAATCATTCATATTTCATTATTTGTCGATATTTGTTTCATAAGTATTCGCATAGTTCTGTTCCATTTGTTGTATTTCACTTTTCTTTCTTAGTCGAATTCTCATTTTACTCTTGGTTGCGAGATTCTCGCACACATCATTACTTCATTTTGCTACTTTGCATTTTGCTTTTATTGATTATTCACTTCTTATGCCTTTTGTTCCTCATATCTTTTGCTTCTTTATTGTCATAATATTGGTCCTGTCAGTGGATTCACCTCGCGAGATATGTTCAAATTTCACTTCTATAGCATCTACCATCGGTTTTCTCCTTTCTCTGCTCATTTCTCACATGTTGCTTCCAACCCTTTCTTTGGCATTTCTTTCTTCGTAGTTTTCTATATCGACCTCATGACACCGTTGCGACTCCTTCCGTCTCCCCGTATGATACCAATGCCGCTTGGATGTGGAAATTTTATACATTGATGGTATGTTGACGCGACCCCCAAGATTTCATGAAGCCATGGCCTCCCAATCAGTGCATTATACGGGGATTCCACGTCAACCACACAGAATAAAACATCAGTTGATAACCCTTGTAGAGGTATTCTCATGTGAACCTCTCCCTTTGGTTTGTTTGCAGTGCCATTAAAGCCATATATCTTATAAGACGATGGGAGGAAAGGATCAAATCCTCATCCTTTCCTCCCATCGTCTTGTAAGTATGGTAGAAGAGAATATTCACCGAACTTCCGGTGTCGATTAAGATTCGGTTGATCGCCCGAACAAGCTTCGCCTCATCATCTTCTCCATCAACTGGTTTCTGGGTTAATCTCTAGTTTCACAACCAACGGCTATCATGTGTTTCCTTCCTTTTGGCACTTCATCTGCAGAGAAAGAAATGGTCTTCACTGCCACTTTTCTAATCACAAGGCTCACTCGCTGCACTCATTATTTCTTTATCATCGCATCTCTCGCAAAGACTCATCGAGCACGTTGTCATGAAAATCTTCGATTGTGCGATAGAATGCACGATAGAGTTGCAATTCAAATTTTTAGCTTTTGTTCCAACTTCTATAACAAATGTTTCTTTTCCTTTTCGCCGACATCGCTCATGCACCTCCGGTGGTGGTGGTAATGTCCGCCCGCTTCTTCTCCCTTTAGAAAGTGATTCAGCTTCCCCTGATCAATCATCCTGAGAATAATTCTCTTTATGTTTCTACAATCGTTTGTTTGATGCCCATGGATGTAGGATCATAATATCGCAACGTACAAGGTTCGCGGGATTAATGAACGATTCGCCGCGAGGAGTCGCAGAAGCTAGAATAAACGATGCAATGAATAACGACATAGCAAAACATAAAGAAGACGAGGTTAAGAAGTGTCGCGAGAGCAAATGTTTGTGCATCTGCGACACTTCGCGGGACATTCGAAAATAAAGGGTAGCTTAGCTGTCATCCACTATGTATCACCCTATATAAAGGGTTGAGTGAGTCTCTGAAAGAGGGATCTTTTTTGGGAGTTGTTGGGCAAGTCATTAGGAGAGAGAAAGTTTGAGAGTGTTTTAATTTCTAAGTGTAATTCTATTTTCTTGTGTAAACAATTCATGGATTCAATCAATAAATATTCTTGATCTTACATCTTTCAATGGACTAATTAAGCAAAAATTGAGTAAGGGGTGTAGTGTGGGAAAACCCGCAACTACATATGCGCTAGAAACAGGGAGAGGAGCGAGGGAATTGACGCAAAGAATCGAAAGGAATTTGGATTAATAGAGAAAAGATTTGGAGTGATACTCAAGAATTCAAGGTGAAAAGAAAATGGCTAGAAGAAGAAATGTACAAAGGCAACCAACGATTGTAAGAAGAAGTGGGAGACTTGGTTGGAGAAAGGAGGAATGAAACAGAGAATCGTCAAGGATGAATATGAGAAATGATGGAGAAGATCAAAATCAACCACCGATTTCCCAAAGAGCAAATGCTACTGTGGATTATGATAGAGTAAGTGTGCATACTTGGAGATCCGATTCTCAAGATGAGAGAGAAGAGGAGCAAAGAATGGTGAGCAATGGACAAGGGGAGCAAGGGACGAATGGAGAAACCAATCCAGAAACGAAGAAATCACAAAGATTAGAAAGATTGAGACAAACAATACACGAAGAGAGACGGCTAGAGGCGTAAGAACGAGCAAACTTGACAAGATTTAATCATGAGTTGAGGATGGAAAATATGAGATTGCAAAATAGAAGATCAAGAAGTAGTGCGAGATCAAGCTCGAGATCGATTAGGGAAGAAAGAGGGAGAGTTCTACCAACAGAAAGTACCGAGGAAGGAAACCAACAGGAAACACAAAATCCAAGCATAGAGCATGGCGAGAGAAGAGGAGAAATGGAACATCGTTATATTCCTCAGCCCGAAAATTTTCAAAACGAGCGGAATAGGGAAAATCAAGGAAACATGCAACTCCAAGGGCCGAATGACCCAGCTGCTGAGGGAAGAATAATCTTGCACGGGAGAGAAGAATTGAGAAGAAACCGAGAGATCGAGGATGATATTGAGAGACACTACATTGAACAAGCACGACTAGCTCGCGAGAGAGAAAGGATAAGAGCAGAAATGGAAAATCAAGAGATGGAAGAAGCAATCCGGCAGAATAACCATGACAACCGCGAAAGAAGAAGGGAACAAAATCGTACCAATAGAAATATCAACGAAGAATATGAGAGGGTGCAGATGATGAGAGCCGAGAGGCAGCCAAGAAGAGAGAACAACCGATATAATGGCGTGCGAATTGACGAAAGAGACGAGGAAGAGCGTCATGGGAAAGAAGAGGAGAAAATAACGAGCAAGAAGATCAAAATAGGCAGGAGCGAAGAAGGAGAGAAGAGAGCTAAAAAGACCAAGAGAAACAAACTCGAGGCAAATGAACAAATCTTAAGAGAAGGCCTGAGATGAGAGGATTATCGAATAATAGAAGGGAAGGAGGAAGGAGACAATCGGGACGAAGCCATCGCATTAAGTCACGAAGAATCCTTTCACGCTAGAAGTACAAATGGGAGGAATACCTCCTAAGTGTAATCTACCCGCATTAACCAACATCTTTGATGGAACAACTGTGCGATACAACATATCAAGGCTTATATGAGATGCATGTTGCAATGGAGAATCATGACGCTATACTATGCAAATATTTTGCGTCAAGCCTAATAGGAGAAGCACTAAATGGTTTGAAGGACTCGCCAAGAAATACAATCACATCATTCAACCATTTACAAGCCACATTCCTAGAGCATACATAAGTAACAACTCTTCGCGACAGTGTATTGAAGATGTATTCGGATTGAAACAAAGAGTTGGCGAGAGTTTAAGGCAGTTGACAATAAGATGGAGGACCATGTGTAGCGAAATGGCGGTGGACGTGTTGAGGAAAGATACCTCATCCTATCATTTGTGAATGCTCTCTTCGCGACCAATTTGTTATATATTCAAATTTTTAGAATCAAAAATACAATCACGATGGCAGAATCGCGAGAATTACAGGAAGAATATATTGCCTTAGAAGAAAGACACGTAATGAAATGAATTCTTATCCAAATCGCGAACACAAGCTCTAACATCTGCGAATGCAAGCTTGCCGCCTCAATTCATAAACACATGATGGCGAGCACTTCGCAAGGACAAGCAGCAAGGAAAGCCGATGAGGGACAAATGAAGATAGTAGCCATGGGAAGCCACGATCAAGAAGAGTTTGAGCGAGAAAGGAACTATTACAACCGTGAATGTTAATAATAAGATTCAGAGGCTGGATCATGTGCAAGAAACTTATGGTGGACGAAGGCAAAATAACCGTGGAGGGCAAGAGAAGCCACGGAATAAAGATGGGAACAGATTAAGATGCCTCCACCGAATGCTAGTGTGGAAAAGATCTGGGAAGCTATACTTGTGATGGAAAATGTACCAAGACCTTGGAACGTGGGAATGGAACCACCGCCAAAGCGATAGAAGTCATGAGTTTTGTTCTTACCATCGCTTCCATGGGCATCACACAAATGATTGTAGAAACATAAAGAGAATTATTCTCAGGATGATTGATCGGGGAAGTCGAACCACTTTCTAAAGGGAGAAGAAACAGCTTTACATTACCACCACCACCAGAGATGCATAGAACAGTGTCGTCAAGGGAAAAGAATCATTTGTGATAGAAATTGGGACAAAGGCTAAGAGTTTGAATTGCAACTCTATCGTCCACTCCTATCGCACCATTGAAGATTTTCATGATAATGTGCTCAGTAGAGTCTTTGCGAGAGATGCTAATGATAAAGAAATAATGAGTCTGGCGAGAACGACGCAGTTAGAGAAGTGGCAAACAAGACTATTTCTTTCTCTGCAGATGAAGTACCAAAAGGAAGAGAAACACATGATAGCCCGTTGGTTGTGAAACTAGAGATTAACCCAAAACCAGTTGATGGAGAAGATGATGAGGCAGAAGCTTGCTGGGCGATCAACCGAATCTTAATCGATACTGGAAGTTCGGTGAATATTCTTTTTTACCATACTTATAAGACGATGGGAGGAAAGGATGAGGATTTGATCCCCTCTACATACAAGATATATGGCTTTAATGGCACTGCAAACAAACCAAAGGGAGAGGTTCACATGAGAATACCTCTACAAGGATTATCAACTCGATATCTTATACGTGTGGTTGACGTGGAATCTCCATATAATGCGCTGATTGGGAGGCCATGGCTTCATGAAATCTTGGGAGTCGCATCAACATATCATCAATGTATAAAATTTCCACATCCAAACGGCATTGGTATCATACAGGGAGACTGGAAGGAGTCGCAACAGTGTCATGAGGTCGATATAGAAAGCTGCGAAGAAAGAAATGCCAAAAGAAAGGATTGGAAGCAACATGTGAGAAATGAACAGAGAAAGGAGAAACTGATGGTAGATGCTATAGAAGTGAGGGTTTGAACATATCTCGCGAGGTGAATCCTCGGAGACAGCACCAATATTATGACAATAAAGAAGCAAAAGATATGAGGAACAAAAGGCATAAGAAGTGAATAATCAATAAAAGCAAAATGCAAAGTAGCAAATTGAAGTAATGATAAAGCGAGAATCTCGCAGCCAAGAGTAAAATGAGAATTCGACTAAGAAAGAAAAGTGAAATACAACAAATGAAACAGAACTACTTTAATACTTCATAAAACAAATATCACAAATAATGAAATATGAATGATTGAATGATTTAACAAATATGAATGCGCAAAAGAATGGGACGAACCTTTATGGCGTACACCCTAGTTCGCGAATAACATTTTGTAAGAGGCAAATGTAAGACCTAAAGTGCGTCATATAAGGGGGTATCTCTCGCCATGGTTCGGGGGAAGGTTACACCGCTCCCGAAGCCCGAACCATGAAAATTTGGGGCCCATGAAAGCCTATCCTAAGAGGTACCTTGGATTCCCAACTATATATGTAGGTTATACCTGGGTTGGGCGACCGAGGGTCTCTTCTTAGGAGTCGCTGTATGCACAAGGCGCCGAGGTACACGGTTGAGCCGCAGTGCCCGGGATGGATGAACCTACCCCGGCCATTCTTGGCAAGTCTTGGCATGCGTTGCACTCGCCCAAGAAAACTCCACTTAGAGTGCAGTCTCGTAACCATAAACCATATAGGTATAAGGGATAAGAGGCTGCGAAAACAATCGGTTGTTGTTAAGACCGGATGGGAGGAGCTAGTCTTGTATGGCCGATGTTTCGCCTCCTTGAAGGGGCAACTAAGGGGGAGATGATAAGGGCGACGCTCTCCATTAGGGGGGTGTCAAAACAGACGCAAATGTCATAAGGCTATGTTTTCGCAAGAGAACGTAGGCTCGTCATATTTGTGCAATGATCCTGCAGAGGCAATAATACTAACGCGAGGGTAAGGCGAGATCAATGGGTCTTTACACGAAAGTGTACGGACGTCCTGCGATTTCGCCGCACGACGGCAATGTCATGGGGCTTTATGTTCGCGAGGATATCTAGGCCTGTCATATTGTCGCAACTAAAACATCCTGCAGAGGCAAAAATACTTGGAAAATGATAAGACAAGATCAATGGGTCTTTACATGCAAGTGTAAGGACGTCCCGCGATTTTGTCGCCGTAAAGGTGGCAGGGGAGGACCTCTAATTAGGGAGGTCTAACTCTAAGACCACACAAAAATGATAAGGCAGGGTCAACGAGCCATCACATGAAAATGTAAGGCGGTCTGCGACCTTGTCGCAACAAAAAGAGATAGAATTCTCAATTCATGAAGATACCGCGACTGTCCGCGATGATCCATTTCAATCAACAATAAGATTATTATCAAATACAAGAAGATAACCAAAATCTTCCATCCGAAGATGAATAACAAGAGGCAAGTATGGGAATGGAAAAGATGGAACATTGTTATTCATCTTCCGACGAAAGAGTTATACATCGATAACGTTAGCCAATTATATTACAAGGAAGAACTACCAAAAAGGGGGAGTGAAGATTGAATTCATGGGAAAAAATCCAAGAAGTTCACTATAACAAAGATACAAAGAATATACGAGATATTACACGCAAAGCAAAAGAAAACAAAAAGAGTTATATCTTTGGTGATTCTTCTTCATCATCCGATTCTTCGATTTTATTATTCTCATCGCCAAAATTTTCTTCTTCTTCACTTCACTATCAAACATCGAGACAGTAGATTCTCAGGAACCTTTTCAAGAAGCCAGGGATATGTATGCAGAGGGATGTTCTGGTGCTTACAAACATACTCCATGGCTCCATTGCGTAAAACGAACAAGATCATTATTAAAGTTCTCCACTGTTGTTTCAAATTGTTTCTTCAACTTGGAATACTTGTTATTACGAAGGGAGAGACTCTTGGCGAGTTGTTGTTTTTCAGTTTCGAGTTCTTCAATTCTCGCTGGAAAATTCCTGGCGAGCTGTTCTTTTTCAGATTCAAGCTCTCTAATTCTAACATGAAGCCTCTTCTCAGATTCTGCAAATAAGTACCAACAAGTTAATAATTTACAGGCAATGCAACAGAAGTAAGAAGCAGTAAGGTATAATAAGAAACCTTCTCTATCAGATATCATATCTTTAATCAAGGAAGTATGCTCGGCATGAAGACTAACGTCAACACCTAGGTTATTCCTGGCGTTATCTAAAACTTTCGCAGCCCAGGCGAATTCATCATCACTATTAATAACAAAAAGAGAACGAACTTGCTCTTCTCGCGCCATACGTATTCGATGAAGGAGTTCATCTCGTTCAACTTGCACACCGAGAAGAGATTTGTGAAATTCTGCTAACGCCTGTGCACCTCTGTTAGTAATGCGATCCTTCTCATCTATGAGATCACTAATTTTCTTCCTTAAAATCTTGGTTTTCTCCTCGGAATCAAGGTACATTCGTTTAAAGCGGAGCATCTCCCATTCCTTGGAAAGAGTCTGAGAAGATGCTAGACAACCGATCCATAGGAGAACCAGCCAATGGAGTTTCTTTAGCAGAGAGCGGTTCGAATCATGGTCATCCTCATCGAAGATTCGGAGTTTGAGTTAAGGCGAAGAAAGATTGAATCTTTCGCTTTTTAGTTAATGGAGCGTAAGATTTATTTTTGCGAGCGATTTTTGCCCTTACTTTTACCCTTCGCGGCTACAGCCTTCTTCAACTCCAACCTTCGCATACGGTTAAAAATAAGAAACAGAGGCAGCAATATTGTAAAAATGATAAAGGAAATGTTTCTTACTTCGCCCGTAATCGATCGAAGTCTCATCAGAGTGCTCTCAACGGATTATCTTGTAGCTTCTCCTCAATTTGTTGATCCGAAAAAATTCCACAAATTCAAGCAAATATAAAAAGAAAATTGCGAAAGCAAGATTTGAGGTAGAAAACATACCTCTTTTGCCCTATCGTGCCATTTGAATTCCCAAGGATGATACCTGCGAGATTCGCAGAAGAACGTGTGAACCCGCGATATAAGGGCCATTTAAAAACAAGGGGACAACCCACCACTTCTCATCTTTGGAGTGGCGAGGAGTAGTGTTATTGCCGGGTGCCAATCAATATCCCGCATGAGCAGTTTATCCTCGCCGACATTATCCTTCTTTTTTCGTGCGAATGCCCCAATGAGATTTCGCGTTAACCATCTCAGTATCACCGAATAATTTTCAAAAAAGTTCTCAGTATATTTCTCAAGATCTATTTCCAAGTCTGCAGAATTCGGGGTTTCTAACGTAGTAGGATATAAAGATCCTTTGCCAGCGCCACGATTCGCATACTCAAGCATTAGGCGAATGCAATCGCCACTCAATTGATAAATAGCCCGAGAGAATTTTTCATGGGCCAAGATTTCATAAAATAGAGGCAACTCTGGATCGTATAAGGGAATGGGAAGTCCCGCGAGAAGCTGACCTAGCGAGACTATAATCCTTTGATCATCACATTGATGATCGTAAAATAACTTTGCATAAAGAATGGATGAAGATTCTTGATCGGGAATGGTTGATAGAGTGAAACCCTTCTCGAGCAACTTCTGTTGAACTTCCTCAAAAGAAGCTTTATATGCACGACTAATGAAAGCCATTATCAGTATGGGAATGGATGGGAGGTTGGAGATTAGGTTCAGCGTTAGAAGAGACGAAGAAAAGATTTGCAGTAGCAGAAGCGCAAATTGCGGAAGGAGAGAATCAAAGAGAAGTTGCAGAGAGAAACTAAAGAATGAAAAGGAGGGGAAGAAAAAACTATATATAGGGAAAAAGATCCTCGAGAAAAACGAGGTCATTTAATGCGAGAAGAGACATGAACGGTCAAGAATAAACGGTTGAAAAAGACGTGTCAAGAAAAGACATTAATAATCAAAATCCGTGTAAAAGTACAAAACTGAAATAAATAAAGATAAGCAGTCGCAGCAGATCAAAAGAATCACTCTCATGATACTCTTCTCTTCGCAGGAGAAATATGAGGAGAGACAGGAGATGACACTTCATATACATCTTAAAGAAGCTTCAGAACTTCGCAAAAGAATAGAGGCAAGTACGTACTTTTTAAGAAAAGTATTCTTTCGCTTGTTCCTTCACCAATTGAGACCAAGGAATATGACAACGATGAATTTTTCCTTCAAATCGCTCTTCAAGCAATATTCAAGGAAAAAGAGGCAAGATGTAGGATCATAATATCGCAACGTATAAGGTTCGCGGGATTAATGAACGACGGCGTCGCGAGGGAGTCGCAGGAAGCTAGAATAAACGATGCAATGAATAACGAGTGCAAAACATAAAGAAGACGTGAGACTGGCGAGGGTTAAGAAGTGTCGCGAGAGCAAATGTTTGTGCATCTGCGACACACGCGGGACATTCCCGAAAATAAAGGGTAGCTTAGTCATCATCCACTATGTATCACCCTATATAAAGGGTTGAGTGAGTCTGTGAAAGAGGGATCTTTTTTGGGAGTTGTTGGGCAAGTCATTAGGAGAGAGAAAGTTTGAGAGTGTTTTAATTTCTAAGTGTAATTCTATTTTCTTGTGTAAACAATTCATGGATTCAATCAATAAATATTCTTGATCTTACATCTTTCAATGGACTAATTAAGCAAAATTGAGTAAGGGGTGTAGTGTGGGAAAACCTGCAACTACAATGGAAACGATGGTAAGAACAAAACTCATGACTTCTGTCGCCTGGTGGTGGTTCCATCCCCGCGTTCCAAGGTGCTGGTACATCTTCCATCACAAGTATAGCCTCCCAGATCTTTTCCACACTAGCATTCAGTGGAGGCATCTTAATTGGTTCCCATACTATTCTACGACTTCTCCGCCCCCATAGTTATATTGCCTTCGTCCACCGTAAGTTTCTTGCGCATGATCTAGCCTCTGAACCTTATTATTGCTGTTACGGTTGTAATAGTTCCTTTCTTGTTCAAACTCCTCCTGGTCATGGCTTCCCATGGCTACTATCTTCCGCTGTCCCTCATCAGCCTTCCCTGCATGCTGTCCTTGCGAAGTGCTCGCCACTGTATTTATGAATTGAGGTAACAAGCTTGCGTTCGCAGCATTCGAGTTTGTGTTCGCGACCGGATAAGAATTCATTTCATTCTGTCTTTCTTCTAAGGCGATATATTCTTCCTGTAACTCTCGCAGCTTCCGCCATCGTGATTGTATTTTTGACTCTAAAAATTTGAATGTATAACAAGTTAGTCGCGAAGAGAGCATTCACAAATGAGAGAATGAGATATCTTTCCTCAACCCGTCCGCCATTTCTCTACACATGGTTCTCCATCTTATTGTCAACTCGCCTTAAGCTCTCGCCAACCCTTTGTTTCAACCCGAATACATCTTCAATACACGGTCGCGAAGAGTTGTTACTTATGTATGCTCCCAGGAACGTGGCTTGTAAATGGTTAAATGATGTGATTGTGTTCCTTGGCAGACCTTCAAACCATTTTAATGCTTCTCCTATCAAGCTTGACGCGAAATACTTGCATAGTATAGCATCATGATTCTCCCATTGTAACATACATCTCATATAAGCCTTGATATGTTGTACAAGACATAGGTTGTTCCATCAAAGATGTTGGTTAACGCAGGTAGATTGCATTTAGGAGGTATTCCTCCCATCTGTACTTCTAGCGTGAAGGGATTCTTCGCGGCTTCTGCGATGGCTTCGTCTAATTGTTTCCTTCCTCCTTCCCTTCTATTGTTCAGTAATCCTCTCATTTCAAATGGGTTCTCTTAAGATTTGTTCATTTGCCTCGTAGTTTGATTCTACCGGTCTTTTTAGCTCGCTTCTCTCCTTCTTCGCTCGCGCCTATTTTCACCTTCCCGCTCGTTATTTTCTCCTCTTCTTTCCCTGCGACGCTCTTCTTCGTTTCTTTCGCCAATTCGCACGCCATTATATCGGTTGTTCTCTCTTCTTGGCTGTCTCTCCATTCCCATCTGCACCCTCTCATATTCTTCATTAATATTTCTATTGGTACGATTTTGTTCCCTCCTTCTTTCGCGGTTGTCGTGGTTATTCTGCCGGATTGCCTCCTCCATCTCTTGATTTTCCATTTCTGCTCTTATTCTTTCTCTCTCGCGAGCTAGCCGCGCTTGTTCAATGTAGTGTCTCTCAATGTCATTCTCGATCTCTCGGTTCCTTCATCCTTCACAATTCTTCTCTCCCGTGCAAGATTATTCTCCCTTCAGCAGCTGGGTCATTCGGCTCTTGAAGTTGCATGTTTCCTTGATTTTCCCTATTCCGCTCATTTTGAAGATTTTCGGGCTGAGGAATATAACGATCTTCTATTTCCCCTCTTCTCTCGCCATGCTCTGTATTCGGATTTTGTGTTTCTTCCTCGGTACTTTCTGTTGGTAAAACTCTCCTTCTTTTGTTCCCTATTCGATCTTGAACTTGATCTCACGCTACTTCTAGATCTCCTATTTTGCAACCTCATATTTTCCATCCTCAATTCATGATTCGTCTTGTCAAGTTTGCTCGTTCTTCTGCCTCTAACCGTCTCTCTTCGTGTATTGTTTGTCTCAATCTTTCTAATGATGCGATTTCTTCGTTTTCTCCATTCATTCCTTGCTCTCCTTGTCCATTGTTCACCAGCTGCTGCTCCTCTTCTCTTTCGTCTTCAGAATCAGATCTCCAAGTATGTACACTTACTCTATCATAATCCACAGCCGCGTTTGCTACCGGGGAGATCGGTGGCTGGTTTTGATCTTCTCCATCGTTTCTCATATTCATCCTTGACGATTCTCCTTTTTCATTCCTCCTTTCTCCAGCAAGTCTCCCACTTCTTCTTATAATCGTTGGTTGCCCTTGTACATTTCTTCTTCTAGCCATTTTTCTTTTCCAATGAATTCTTGAGTACCTTCTCCAAATCTTTCTCTGTTAATCCAAATTCCTTCCAATTTCTACGTCAATCACTGCTCGTCCCTGTTTCTAGCGCATATGTAGTAGCAGGTTTTCCCACACTACACCCCTTACTCGATTTTGCTTAATTAATCCATTGAAAGTAGTAAGATCAAGAATATTTATTGATTGAATCCATGAAATGTTTACACAGGATTATAGAATTACACTTAGAAATTAAAGCACTCTTAAACTTTCTCTCTCCTATTGACTTGCCTAACAATTCCAAAAAGATCTCTTTTCCTCACAGACTCACTCAACCCTTTATATAGGGTGATACATAGTAGATGACAAAACTAAGCTACCCTTTATTTTCTGGGAATGTCCCGCGAAGTGTCGCAGATGCACAAACATTCGCTCTCGCGACACTTCTTAACCCTCGCCAGGTCTCACGTCTTCTTTATGTTTTGCATGTCGTTATTCATTGCGTCGTTTATTTTAGCTTCCTGCGACTCCCTCGCGACGCCGTCGTTCATTAATCCCGCGAACCTTGTACGTTGCGATATTATGATCCTACAATTTTGTGATATTTTCCTTGCGAATTCCAAAAATCTGAATAATTTTCTATGTTCTTTTCTTTTGCAGATTCTGAGAAAAATCTTCATTCCTCTATTGCCACTCTAAATTCTGACTATTCAAAAATTCGCAAAGAAAATGGAATACTCATCGCTTCCCTTGCTCGCTCTCGCGATCGTGCAAGTAAAAAGAAGATTCGATTATATGTCCGATGTAAAGATATAGAGAGTAGAAATCATCGTAAAGCACTCCTTCGTCAATTTCATCTTAAGGCGGAAGTTCTTTTGAATGATGTTCTACTATCTAAACCTCTTGATCCGTATGTATCGAACCTCCGGAAGTAAGCGACGATGAAGTTCCTAATTCTCCGAAGCCGATTTTGACTACAATAGTGGTGAAGAGCTCGCAAATGAAGAGACAATCCCTCATAGTAAAATTGTCAATGATGATCTGGGTGAGGGAGGATCTGGTGGAAATATAATAATTGGCAAAAATATGGATAAAGTTCTTTGAAGAAAGCCCAAGATCTCCTTCGGTGAAAAACCGATATTTGAGAATTGACTTTCTCTTGTAATTTTTCTTATTGTATTTTATTTCCTTACGTACTTCCATCATCTTTTAGATGTGTTCATCTCGCTTATTATTACTCTTTCTTTCAATGAGTATAATTTTTGATGTTTAATAATTGCTATTTTGTTTTCCATTATCTTCATTTATGTTGAAATTCATCATTGCGACAAGATCGCAGGACGTCTTTACATTTTCATGTAATGACCCATTGATCTTGCCTTATCATTGCTCATGTGTAGTCTTATTTTGCCTTCCTAGTTAAAGGTCTTATTTTGCCACCCCTCATTTTTGCGTCAATATGACAGGCCTAAATATTCTTACGAACATAAAGTCCCATGACATTGCCGTCTTGCGACAAAATCGCAGGACGTCTTTAGACTTTCATGTAACGACCCATTGATCTTGTCTTATCATTTATTTAGTATTTTTGCCACTGCAGGATATTTTTCTTGCGACAATATGATAGGCCTAAATGTTCTTGCGAACGTAAAGCCCCATGACATTGCCGTCTTTGCGACGAAATCGCAGGACGTCTTTACATTTTCATGTAAAGACCCATTGATCTCGTCTTACCCTCGCGTTAGTATTATTGCCTCTTCAGGATCATCGCACAAATATGACAAGCCTAAATTTTCTTGCGAAAATAGAGCCTCATGACATTTGCGTCTTAAGACACTTATCAGCTCCCTAATGGAGGGTGCCGCCCTTATCATCTCCCCTGGTTGCCCCTTCAAGGAGGCGTACATCGGCCATACAAGACTAGCTCCTCCCATCCGGTCTTAACAACAACAGTTGTTTTCGTGACCTCTTATCCCTTATACCTATAGGGCTTATGGTTACGAGACTCGCACCCTAAGTGGAGTTTTCTTCGGGCCGAGTGCGGCATGTGCCAAGACTTGCCAAGAATGGCCGAGACACTTCAAATGCCCCAGGCACTCTTGGCTCAACCGTGTACCTCGGCGCTTTGGTCATACACTGACTCCTTGGAAGAGACCCTCGGTCGTCCAACCAGGGTATAACCTTATATATATAGTTGGAAATCCAAGGTATCTCCCCGGATGGGCTTTATTGACCCCAAATTTTCATGACTCAGTTCCGGGGCGGTGTAACCTTTTCCCTGAGCCATGTCAAGAGATATCCCCTTATATGACGCACTTTAGGTCTTACATTTGCCTCTTGCGAAATATCATTCGCGAACTAGGGTGTACGCCATAAAGGTTCGTCCCATTCACTCATTCTTGCATTTCTGTCAATTCGTTCAATCATTCATTTTTGATTATCTCTTGTTATTTCATTTGCGAGATATTCGCACATTCTTTATTTATTTTATGCAATTTTGCAATAACTCTGTCGCAGGAACATTACATATGAATTCATTTCATTTCATTCATTCAACATTTGGCAACTTTTTCTTTCCCTTCCATCTTGTATGGGTAATATTTCTTGAGATATAATCTATTCCACGGTCTATCCAATCTTTGGCCCACATCTTTGCCCTCAGGATCCATTAATCTATATGACCCTGTTCCAACTATCTCCTTGATGATATAAGGTTCATCCCACTTTTTCGCCAATTTGCCACCACTTTCTCGTTGATATATTGGTGTTTCTCGCAATACCATATCACCTGGTTGAAATTCGCGTGTCTTGACACGTTTGTTATATTCTCTCGGCTAATCTTCGATGGTAATTCTCCATATCTTTGTAGTGCTCTTTCTCTGTTTTCCTCTAATTCATCTAATTTAACCAAAATGTTACCCGCACTAAGATTTTTATCCCAAGCTTCTCTCTTTGTTGTTGGAATAATTACTTCTGTCGGAAGTACAGCTTCAACTCCATATGTTAGACAAAATGGTGACATTCCCGTAGCTTCTCGCCTTGTTATATTGTAAGCCCATACTGCATTATGCACTTGTTCACACCATGCCTTATTATGTCCTTCTAACTTCTTCTTCAGTATATCTCGCGATTGTTTTATTTGTTGCTTCCGCCTTTGTCCATTGGCATGCGGGTATAAAGGAGTTGATTTCCCACATTTTATTTGAAATGCATTAAGCGACAATTCTATATTTTGTCCCTCAAACTGTTTCCCATTGTCGATACCAACCGTCTTGGAATTCCAAATCTGCATATTATGTTTTCGAATATGAAGGTAAAAATATCTTTATCGCGAATGTGTTGTACTGCTTTTACTTCTGCCCATTTTGTGAAATAATCTGTAGCGACAATCACATATCTCCTTTGCCATATACCTGGTAAAAATGGTCCCACAATATCTAACCCCAACTTTCCAAAAGGCCATACACTTGTTGAAGAAGTTAATGGTGCTCCTGGTGTATGTATTTTCTTTCCGTGCCTTTGACAATCTTCGCAACGTCTTGATATTTGTTTCGCATCTCATGCATATATGAACAATAATAGCCTTGCATTTTCACCTTATGTGCTAGAGATCTTCCACCACTGTGATTGCCAGCATCCCCACTGTGTAACATTTTTAACACTGCTTCTCCTTCCTTTCGTGTTAAACATCTAAGTGAGGGTCCATTAAAGGATCTTCGGTACAATACCCCGTCTCTTAATTCATAATTTGTTGCACGGCTTTTTAATTTGTGCATCTCTAATCTATTTCTTGGTGTTTCTACTTTCATAAATAAGCATGAAGTTCCGTTCTCCAATCTTCACAATTGGGTCTTTGTGTTTCATCTTCTATGAGCATTACTTCTGCTTCTTCCTCTTCCTCTTTGTTGATTGATGGGGATAGAAGTGTCTGTATTTTTATGCATCTCGCAGCTGGATCTGTCATCATACTTGATATAAAAGCAAAAGCATCCGCGAGTCTATTGTCTCTTCTTGATATGTGTCTTCATTTTATTTTTGGTATCTTCGCCGATAATTCTTCAACAAGTTTTTTGTATTTTTTCATGGATGGTTCATTTGTAGTATATTCTTCTTTTATCCGCGAATAGCTAATCGGGAATCTTGGTGACTCTTATATTCTCCAACTTCATCTCTATTGCAAATCGCAAAGCATGTATAATAGCTTCATACTCTGTTTCATTGTTGGTAGATGCAAATTCCAATCTGAAAGAAAAAGCCATTTTATTGCCTTCTGGCGAAATTATAATGATCCCAATTCTGTTACCTTCTCCATTTGAAGATCCATCTACCAATATTTCCCATCTGTTTGGCTCTGTTAATAGATCCCTTGGATTTCCATGTTCTTCTTCTATATCCATCATTTCGTCTTTCGCTTCATCCTCTTCTAATGGAAATTCTGCTAAAAAGTCTGCAACAACTTGTGATTTGGGTGAGGATAATATTTCATATTTGAGTTTGCAATGACTTACTTGAGCATTCCATCTTTCAACCCTTCCTGACCTTTTTGAATTTTTCATCACTGACTCAATTGGTACTTTTGTCATTACCTTTACCGTGTGTGCTTCGAAGTAGATGCGAAGTTTAAATGTTGCGTAAACTAATGCCAGAATTAGTTTTTCAATTTTTGAATAATTTTTCTCCGCGACATTGAATGTTTTGCTGATGTAATAGATTGGCTTTTCCACTCCTGCATCCATTCGCAATAATACTGCGGTTAGTGCATGCGAGGTTGTCGCAAGGTAAATTAGTAATTCTTCCCCTGGCTCTGCTTTTTGTAAGATTGATATATCCATTAAATGTTCTTTTATTCTTATAATGCCTTTTCACATTCATCTATCCATCTAAATTTCGCTCCCTTTTTAAGTATGTTGAAAAAATGCT
The DNA here is from genome assembly GCA_023531295.1 of Papaver armeniacum. Classification (NCBI taxonomy): domain Eukaryota; kingdom Viridiplantae; phylum Streptophyta; class Magnoliopsida; order Ranunculales; family Papaveraceae; genus Papaver; species Papaver armeniacum. The sequence goes on from JAJJWW010002295.1 coordinate 121,850, forward strand.
TGCACTTATCAGATGATCGCGAAATGAATCTTCCTAGCGAAGCTAATAGTCCATTTAACTTTTGCACATCTTTCACTATTGCTGGTGTCGGCATATCTCGAATTGCTTGTACTTTCTATGGATCGACTTGTATTCCTTCTTTTGAAACAATGTATCCTAAAAATTTTCCAGATGCCACCCCAAAGGTACACTTTTCCGGATTTACTTTGATGTTGAAATGTCTCATTTGTTCAAAAATTTCCTTCAAATCTCGTACATGATCTTTTGCTTCTTTAATTTGTATTAACATGTCATCCACGTATACCTCTAGTGTTTTATGTATCCATTTTTTGAACACTTTTTCTACCATCCTTTGGTATGTTGCTCCAGCATTTCGCAGACCAAATGGCATTTTTATGTAACAGTACAATCCCCTTGGAGCGAAAAAGGCAGTATGTTCTTGGTCTTCTTGAGAGAGGAATTTGATTGTATCCCTTGTATCCATCAAGAGAGGATATCCTTTCATTTCCGCTTTGATTCAACCATTTGCGGAATATCTGGCAAAGGAAAACTATCTTTTGGACAAGCTTTGTTTAGATCGGTAAAATCTATGCAAATTCTTATCCCTTTTTTCTTCTTTAGGACTACGACCATATTCGCTATCCATTCGGGGTATTTTTCTTGTCTAATAATTCCAGCATCAAGCATCTTTTGTAACTCTTCTTATATTTGAGGATGATATGTTGTTGCAATTTTTCTAATTCTCTGCTTGAATGGTCTTGCATTTTTATCAATCTCTAATTTATGGCATGCTATAGATGGATATATTCCAGGCATCTCATCCATATCCCACTCGAAAATGTCTTTATAATCTCGCAATAAATCAATAGTCTTTCTTTCCTCATCTATCTCCATTTTAGTCCCGATTTTTAACATCTTGGGTTCTTCTTCAGTTCCAATATTCACTTCCTTTGTTGGTTATGCCGCAGTGTATCTAGCCTTCGGTTCTCCCATGGGCGTTGGTCCTTTTACTTCTTTCGCGAGATCATTCTCTTCACCATATATTCCTTTTCCTTCGTCTGCTCTTATCATTTAAGTTCTAAATTCTTCTTCCTTTTTCGCTTCTTTTTCCATCTTCTTGCGATCTTTTCGCCTTTTCACCTGTTCTTCATAATGTTTTACTTCGATTTGATGATATATTCTTCCTTTATCAGTATCTCCTCTGATTTCGCCAATTCCACTCGGTATAGGAAATTTGACACATTGATGAAATGTTGATGCTACAGCTTTTATTGCATGTATCCATGGTCTTCCCAATAACATGTTATATGGTGATTCCATATCCACTACACATAATGTCACATGTGTTTCAATTTCTCCAAAAAAAATTCGTATTTTTATTTCCCCTTTAGGTCTTGTTATGGATTTGCCGAAACCATAGATATGATATGTTGCGGAAGTCATTTCTTCAACTTTGTACCCCAATTTTTTATAAGCATGATAAAACATTATATTCACTGAACTCCCTGTGTCCACCAAAGTTCTATTTATTGCCCATTCTTCCACTGTTTTTGTTAATTTTCCTTCTTCTTTGCTTGCACTTATCGTAATCACTAATGGAGATGTGTGATTTAAATTCTCTCCTGATATCTCCGTTGCGGTGAACATAATCTTCTGTTTTTTCCCATTCTTTCAAGGATGATGCTTTCTCTACTGTTATAATCTTCTTTCCTTCAAAATCTCTTTTGTGTATTCTCCCTCTGATACTTTCATAAAATTCATTAACCATTGCTTTTGTAATCATATTACATTCCAATTCTCCATTACTCTATTTGATTCTAGCTTTCTCCAATTTATCCATCATACTCTTGATTTAAACAATTTTAGTGACAATATCCAACCTCTTTTCTTCAATCGTTCCCTGTTTCTAGCGCCAATATGTAGTTGCAGCAAATCCTACACTACACCCCTCACTAGAATCCACACAACTAAGCCATTTGAAGATGAACAACTATGATTTTTATTGATTATTCTTTAAATGTTTACAAGATAAAATGGAAAAGAGCTAAAGAAATTACAATCACTATAAACTTTCTCTCTCCTAATGACTTAAAAAACGATTGCGGCATTTCAAAATACTGGTTCTCATGACATTCTCTTCTTCGCAGAGAAGACATGACAAGAGGCAAGATGTAGGATCAGAATATCGCGACATCAATACTTCCCGAGATTAATAAACGACAGCATTGCGAAATGTCGCAAATGAATAATATAAATGACGGAATGAATGACGATAGCCAAAACACGAGAAAGATGTGAAGACTTAGCGAGATTTAGGATAGTTGCGAGATTATATAATTATACACTTGCGGTATTTCGCAAGTCATTCCCGAAAATAAAGGACAGCTTAGCTGTCATCCAATGTGTAATACCCAATATAAGGAGTCGAATAGAACTGTTGAGGGGATCTTTTTTCGGGTGTGAGGCAAGTCATTAGGAGAGAGAAAGTTTATAGTGATTGTAATTTCTTTAGCTCTTTTCCATTTTATCTTGTAAACATTTAAAGAATTAATCAATAAAAATCATAGTTGTTCATCTTCAAATGACTTAGTTATGTGGATTCTAGTGAGGGGTGTAGTGTAGGATTTCCTGCAACTACATCGAGCGTTTCCTGTTCCATCATAAAGTGTGAAAGTTGGATAGGTGTAACCTTTTGGCAGAGGAATTCTTTGCGTAGTAGCAGGGTATGGAGGTTGGTGACGATGCTCAGAAGGCGTTTTTTCTTTTCCACGATCTTCCAAGAGGCGCTCCAGGTCCTCACGAGTGATGAAACTGGATGGTTCTTTCATTGGTGGATTATCTGTAGCCTTGGGAACTTCCTTATCATCTACTACATGGATTGGAGTAACTTCGGGATCAGCGTCTGAAGACTTTTCTTTAGCTTTTCCTTTCTCTTGAGTTTTCTCTGACATCTTGTCTGTAAGAGTCTTGAGATAGTTGAATAGCTCATTCTGAGTAGCAGCTATGTCAGTCTGATTTTTGGCAAGAGTTTCTTGTGCATTCATGAGATCACCTATGGTAGGTGGATTTTCTCTGACTTCTTCGAGAGACCAACCGAAGAGTGGATTATTGATGGCGTCGGCGCTGCCGCTTGCAGGGTGATCACTGGAGCACCAGTGCTTGGAGGAGTAGTAGTGGCAGGTTTCCCGTGGGAGTGGTAGTGGCAGGTTGCACCGGAGGAGTGGTAATGGCAGGTTGCACCGGAGGAGTGGTGTTAGCAGTACCACTAGAGCTTGCAATATTAGAAATAGGGTGTTGAATCGGGTTGGTAATCGAACCAGGACCTAAGACCGACCATCTTTGTGATAAGTGAATTTGCAACCGAGATAATTATCTCCCACTATGGTCGCCAATCTGTAGATGGGGCAAAACGATTTGCTGGTTTTTACGGAATTGAGGAGACGACCGTACGGAGGAGACTCCTTGAACCGAGCGAAATGCTTAACCTCACACAGATGCACTGCAAGAAGGGAGTGCTTTGAATTCGAGAGATCAATCTGTAGTACTCCGGCATAAACCAAGACAATGGCCGTTCCAGAGTAATTCGGTTACAAGAGAGGAAGGGTCGGTCTGTAGGAGGTAAGCTGAGGAATGTGTGAGATCAATGAAGATTGTAGGTGTGTTGTGTATTCTGAAAATAAGATAAATTCTGAATGACTGAATTTGCTCTATTGAGAGTTGGATTGTTAATCTCATGTTGTCGGTTTGACCTGAGATTGTCCTTGTTTCAATCATGATTCAGAGATTTATTTATATTGCTGGAATTGAAAACACCATGATCTCATCAAGTGTGACAGTTGATGGAATAAAAGAATGTGGAAGTGGAAATCGTGTTAAAACCGGTTGCTCAACGTGCGGATACTTGGTTGATTTTCCATCCACTACTTTGTTAACTCCTTCAACTGATTGCACGACTTGCTCACATTATCATCGTGTGTATGAACACACGTGCCGTAGCACCGCTGAGACCAAAACCCTAGTTAATATCCCCCATATAACACGATTGATGTCTCGTGTGATTGTGGAGTCTGCAGGCGGACGTGTATTTAGTTAGTCGATTCTTCGACTTCATGACTTCATGGGACGATGAGTCCTTGTATTGTTGAGTCGAACGTGGTTTGGAAATGTTCTGAGACTCATGAATTGAACATGTCTGTTGAGACAGAGATATGATGTGTGAATAAGTTAACGTGAGCAAATATTGCTCATTCGCTGAATTGTTAAATATTGATAGTTGAACCAATATTCTTTGATTTGAGCAAGTATTGCTCATCTGAGCAAATATTGTTCGTTTGATGAATTATGGTAGCATGAACAAATAAAATATTAAATCAGAATATTGGCAATTGAACCGAGTATGATAAATAAAATGTTGATCACAGGATCAACGTAAAATTATTAGCGTTTGAATATGGAATCATTAACCTTGGACTCAAAACCCTAATTTGATCAATTGATGATTTATTGATGGTTTATTGAGAATTAACCACAGAAAAGGAGAGATCGACTACATGGGATTATGGGTCAACCATGTAGTGCCCAGATGCTCACGTGAGCAAATATCAAGATCTCCTGAAGACCAGTTAATTTGTTGATGAAAGGATGATTAAATGCTGGTTTAATCATTTATTAAAATAATACTGAACCTTAGGTGATAAAACCCAATTTAGTTATGAAGAGATGAGGAACCGACCAAGGGGTCATGAAACCGGCCCCGGGTGTTCACGGGATCAAATGATGATCGTTCCATGAAGTTCCAAGTTGTTTGGAAGAGTTTTGGACCTAATACGTGCAATTGTGCAAATTAGGTCAAATCATGAGAATACGTGAGACCGGCTTCTTGCAAGCCAAAGAGCCAACCTTGGTCGGTCAAGGTAACATGCTAACGTCACCAAAGTGTCCGTATCTCAATTTTGAGAATTTTAATATTTTCTGGTGTGCGTTTGAGCAACATTTTGAGAAAATATGAAGAAATTAGGGTTTTTGCTGAAACCGTCAAAACCTTCATGAGATGAAGGAAAATATTAGAAAATGAGGTAATCATGAAGTGTGGGACCGGCTATGGCCAAGGAATGGCCGGCCGGCAAGGAGCCCGGTCCCACAGTGTTTTCCCTAATGTTTATAATATATTCATGATTTTAGGGAAATATGATAAAACCAAAGAGTTTGTTGAAACCAAGGAGTTTTGTTGAAATCAAAGAGTTTCCATGAGATGAAGGAAACAAAAATATTAATAATAAAATAAGGGCGTGTGGGATCGGCTTGAGCATGGTTGGCCGGCTAGGGCCTGGTCCCGTGAGTTTTCCCTTATTTTATGCATTATTTCATGATTTGAAGGGATTTTCATAATTTTGAAAGAATTTTCATAATTTGAAGGAAATATCATGAAATCAAGGAATTTCATAAAATCAAGGAAATATAAAAATAATAATAATAAAATATGGGGTTTATGGGACCGGCTTGGGCATGACCGGCCAGCTTGGGCCCGGTCCCACAAGTTTCCTTAATTTTATGTATTTTTGTGTATTTTCCCATAATTTGAAGGAAACATCATGAAATTAAGGAATTTCATGGGATTAGGGAAACATGAAAAATATAATAATAATAAAATAGGGCGTGTGTAGGGGGCCAGTCCCACGGTTTTCCCTAATTTTATATTAGGGCATGATTAGGCCATGAGGTTAAGGAATTTTCATGGATCAAATAGTAATGGTTCCCCACGGTTTTCCCTAATTTTATATTATTTTCATGGGATCAAGGAAATATCATGAGGTTAAGGAATTTTCATGAGATTATAGAAGAATGGGAAATAATAATAAAATAATGAGGAACCATGAGGTGTGAGGGGCCGGTGGGATCAAGGCATGGGCGATGGTTCTGTGTTGGTAAACTCTTGAAGATAAATAAAACAATCTGTGTCTTATCCCAAAGACAAATCTCCCTCACACACCCCCACAATATTTTCCCTAATTTTATATTATTTCCTCATATCTACTGTAAAATCCAAGTCCTTCTCAATGGATCACCATGTCAATCCTTTAAGCCAACAAGGGAAAAGGAAACACCATGAATAAATCATCAACAAGTTCAAGACAAAGCGCCAACAAATTAACTTTGAGAAAGGAGTTTTGGGCTCAAAACGAAGGATATTTGTTCAAATGAAAGGACTAATCCTTCGTAATTTTGCAGGAAAATTTGAACAAGCTCAATGCACCTATGCAGACAGACACCTAGACGCTGAGCAAGTTGAATGTGAGGGACTGCTAAAAGCTATAGAGTGGGCAGAAGAGTTATATCTGGAGCATGTATGCTTTGAACTGGTTGCGCAATTTTCATGAGATCAACGAGGAGTTTCCTCAAAACGAAGGATATTTGTTCAAATGAAAGGATTTTCAAGATAACAAAAAATATGATAAAAATATAAATTTGGCGTGGGATTGACCACGGCATGTCCGGCCCGGCCGGTCGGGCCCATGCTCCCAGCGCCTTGGTCAATTTTTAATTATTTATTATTTTCCTTTCTATTTTGCATAGGTTCATCGTTTCGTCGTATTTTGAAATACTCGTTCGTGCGGTGATTGTTAATGCATCATCGTCGAGTACACTTACACCATTTTGGTCGGGGCTTACTCGAAGGTAACTCAGATGCCCGTGTGTTGAATATTTATTACTAACCCATGGAATTCTGCTGGGAAGAACCATAAATTGAAGTAACTAAATATTATGAAAATATTGAATATTTTCCAGGGATTTGAATCTATTGATTTTGAGAATAATTAATTAATGGCTCTATACTAGTACGATCGTCCAGGAACGTTAATTATTCAGTAATTGAGTGATATGAGATTGTTGAAGCGTCATACTTCTTTCATATAGTCAGGGAAAACATTGTTACATCCTGAAGACGTTATTGCTCTATACTAGCAGGAAAGTTGTCTAGGAGCCGTCTAATCTTTCGATTTTATATAAAAGTAATTTCTGAAATTGCGCAGTATTCGTGAGATATGTTAATGCCTCAGCTGAGAGACTACATATCTATATATACTCTGAGAGACAGTATTCTCATAGCATGATCTTTCATGCTTTCAATAAGAGACACGAGCCTCAATATTCATCTGATTGCTGGATCAGGAATATATATAATTATGGGTTTACGATTTTAGCCTTTGTCGAAAATCCACCATCTACACAAATCTCATCGACCTCCAATGAAAGTGGATCCACAAAAAGGTAACATTAAATATCTTACATTCCTTATGTTACGAAGCATTGTTATTATTGTGATAATAAAGGACACTTGCAAAGAGGGTGCAAAGTTCGGAAGATGCAAGATGCACTTTCTTTTGTATCAAAGGAATAGGATAAGTTTCTGAGTTGATAATCATGAGAGAAAGAATTGATAATTCTTTTGCAATCATTCATGAATTATACAAGAACAAAAATTTATAATACAATGCCATAAAGAATTGATAATATATACAACACTAAAAGTTTATATGTTTTTAGATCTTATACATATAAAAAATCACATGAATCATATATGAGCAACAAGAAATATTTTGAGACTTTTATAGTGCAAGATGTTTGTTATGTTACGCATACAAAATATTTATTGTTTGTAATAAGAAAACCTAGGAAGATATTGGAAATAGTATCAAAAACCGTAAAAATAATAATAATAATTAGTTGTACTACTTTCTCATGTTAACAGTTCATTTTTTTTTTCGTAATTTGTTACTGCAAGCATATATAGAGAACGAAGTATTATTATTTTTGGGCCTTTTATTTTTCGGGCCTAGGGCGGTCGACCTTCCCGCCCAATCTAAAAGACGGCTTGGTCATCTGCCTAAGCTTGCGTCGAACCTTCAACTTACAAAGAACCATACTCTGAAGTTGTTGTAGTTAATACGGCGTAACTTAGGAATCACTTTTTCAATATTCTCTATATGGTGTTGTTTCTAGTGTAATTTTAATACAGGTTGTATTGTATTTTTACTATGTGAATCACAAAATATACGGTGGTATTAAAATTTCAATGAATTATATCTTTAATCAAACACTGTCGATCTTTGATGCAGTTTAATTCTCTCCCGAAGACAACAATGTCATTTGTCCAAACTCGTGTTAGACCTTCAAATTCTGAACAACCACATGAACCTGAAGTTGCTGAAATGGATTTAAACTTGTACCTAGGTTACAAAGGTACACAAATATAGAATTCTTGGCTAGAGAGGAGAAATCATCGCCAATAATCCACATCACTTTCCTTTTATGTTTAAAAAATAATTAATGAGACAAACAGTTGGACAACTAGTGAACTTATTTCGCTATTTTCTTTTGTCTCTAATATACCGATTTAATATACACTTGTTGGTGTCAAACACTCAAAGGTGCTTTTTTGCAACCGTTTTTTCATTTTAAAAATTAAGAGGTTTATTTTTATTTGGCACCAAAATAAATCAATAACTAAGGCTTATCTAACCAAATGACAACTTATATAATACAACAAAACTTTGTGAAGTCCAAAAATGATCAATAGGTCACAAAGCAAAAAAAAAAAAAAATTACTAAAAATTTCTCATCTGCTTCAGCTTTTCAGAAACGAATTCCTAGCCAATTTCGGAACCTTGTTGAAACTTATAATAGCTAATTAGAAGAAAAATAAACTTATTGTGGTTAAACATAGTACTTGAAATTCTATATCTGCTCATACCCAATTTGAAAATACTAGGGTACCCAAATACACCACAATCTTTTTGTTTCAACCTATAAGTCCTGTACCGAATGTGATCATCTATGGATAGAGTCGAGACAATATGAAAATTTGGTTCAACTTCGTGTGATCGTCTTTGGATACGAGATCGAGACAATACGACAACAAAGTGAGTTACTTGATAATAGGTTCAGACTTAACCAAACATTATAGGATCACTATCAAGTAATGCGGAGTTAATATATATGTGTATTTTACTTTATTATAATAAACCATTACAATGCGGAAATCAAAGTAAAAGACACGGCAATATTTTGTTAACGAGGAAACCGCAAATGCAGAAAAACCCCGGGACCTAGTCCAGTTTTGAATACTCTCAGAATTAAGCCGTTATACAAAATCTAAACCAACTTCGTATAGTTGAGACCAAGAAGACTACCCCTAGCTAATTAGTTCCCTCAGTATCCCTGCGCCTATAACTTTTAGAGTCACGCACGTGAATAACAAGTCCTTTGGATCGTATTCCAAAATACAAAGGAAGAATCCGTTTGGGTAACCACTTTAATCAATCTTTGCTACAAGATATAGATGAGTTGTTGACAAAGGATCTTCCGTTTAATCTAATAAACTCCTTTGTGTGGTTAGATCAAATTAACTTTAACTACCGAAATAGTCAAGTTTAGATTCACACTCAATCAAAAGAAATCTCAAAGAGAAATATTGATAATGTCGATCTCACGCAACTAATCAATCGAATAAATTCGATTCTAGTTGGATCCCAGCCGGTCAAGGTTTGTTCACACAATTGACAAGATACGAAAACCAATACGAAATCTTTTTCGTCTTCAAATCTTCTTTAATCTTCAATAACCTGCACAATATCACTTGAATCTCTTGTGAGAAATCACACACAGAACGGAGTCTGTTAACAATGGATTATCATAAGATGTCTTTAGATCTAAAAACAGTTCTAAAGATCTTGTCGATACTTCGATCTAGTTTGAGTGAATCTTATATCAGAAGCGAATATTCTCAAAAATAAACAAACTAGGTGCAATCATAGTTTAAATATTCGTCAGTCAATCAAATCAGTCTAAAACCAATAACACTGCAATTATCTAGTTTCCCACCAACGGTACTCCTAGAGCTTCTTGATCCCACAGAAATCTTTAAACGGGCGGTCATAAAAGATTTCACCTAATTAGGATACTTTCCTCTCCGAATAGACGACTCCACCATAAACAACAAATAATGAAGTTTTCCTGGCTCTTAGGATAGTTTGCTAGAAATGAAAACTTAGGTATTTATAGACCAGGGATGTTTGGACACCAAGGAATTTCCAAAACTGAAATTATTCTCAAGATATGCAATGAATGTTCCATTCGGTTTTCCTAATTACAATAAATGCTTTGTCCAATATTTTCGAAATCTCTCAATAGAAAATCTCCAATTGGTAAATGCACATTACTAGTTTTTATTCTCTAGAGATATGCATTAATTGCTGGTAATTAAAGCATATAAAACCAAAAACCTTAATTAAAAGATTCTTAATTTATTTCGGCACATGATCTCCTTGAGTACTAAGGAATATCTTTGAACAATAAATGATAAGAGTTATTATTCGTGTTCAAAGTATGTTGACATCTTTTCACTGCAAATCCTTATTCTTATTTACATGGATTTGCATTCATGGAATCGGTTATACCACACTTCCAAACAAGTTTAAAATTGGTTCACCTATATTCCAAGACTACTATGTGATTGATCAAATACCAAATCACATACATGGGTTCAATCGGTTTGCAATAAATAGCCTGACTAATAAGCCTAATGATTTCCCTTTCGATTCGCGAAACAAGTTCATGAATGCACTTCCTTTAAACAAATGTCTAGGATGAAATCTTCACCATAACCCATTCACATAATCATAACAATATATACAATATTATGTCGATGTCTACGAAGTTCAAAAGATAAGTGTTATACTTCGTAGTCCAATTCCATAATACTATGATCATACTATTATGATCTTGTCACATCACTAGAGTATTATACAATATGTACAGTATATACAGCTTCGCAGTTATGTTTTCAATATAGCATGACTTGAAAGATACGTTAGGAATTAAACAGTTCAATTCAATATTACTAACCTGAAGTGGAATGATGTCGTCGTTGTAGTTCGCTACTTCTTCACATTGTATTATGCCGCTACAGACTCAAGCCTACTACAAGTTAACTTTGGACTGGGATGTAGTTGATCCCTAACCCAGTATCATACTGATTAAGGTACAGTCACATCCCTTATGTCTATTGAATCTTGCAAGACTCTGCACACTTGATTCCCCTAGGTAACATCCTTTAAAACCTAGGAGTTTCTACGACCCAAAGTCGAAGATTTATAAACAAATATGTCTCCCACATATAAGTCTATTCTATCTTTGGTTTCCATATTTAGATGCAGATCAAGCTACATGAAAGACAACTAATAATACGGTCTTATGTCTCCCGAAGAGCAGCTTAGGATATTAGTCACCTTGCAATAACCTAACTGATTTACAGAAGAAGTTATTTCAGAATCACAAGAGTCTGAGATGAAGAACTATTGTGATTACTTTTTATATCTTACCTATCGGAGATAAATCTCGAGATAATCTTAGAGAAGATTAAACTCAATACGATAGAATAGTAAGATCAGGATACGCAACTACAGAGAAAATAAATGGACCTGGATTCACGAATCCCAAGCGAAGTCTTTAAGTCGTTAAACTTAGTAATGGTATTCTGAAGAACTGGAAACCTAGGTTAAGAGAGAATCGACTCTAGTTTGCAACTAGGACAAACATAAGTGTCGAGATTAGATTTCCCAGTTGCTAGAGCTTCTCCTAATATAGTTTTTCAAATCAGGGGTTGCTTACAATCAAAGATAAGATAGCTTATTAACAAAGCAATCAATATTCACCTTTAGATGATAACCCAACTTGAGATTCAAGCAAAGTTTGCTCAGAAAATAAGCAATTAATCTCCATTATTAGATGGTTTAGCTTGATATACACAAATGAAATATACTTATATTCAGATATGGATGAACTGTACCTAAACGTGTATAATGAGTTGTCTCAATAATAGTTAACCAAAGTTAGCCATATGAACACTTTTAGCTTAGCTGTTTTCATCAAACACTTCTAGACTCAATCTGATAATCAACCAATTTTGATAATGATAAAATATATCTAAATATGTTTTTAAAAGAGTTGTTGATGCGTGTCGTGAGTGCAAAAAATTAAATCACTTATTTCCACACAATTAAATGGTAATATAATGGAAGCATGGATCGTTCCCACGAAAAGCAAGGAGTTTTCAGCTGTCAAGTGTCACAAATGGGGGTTTTATTTGTAGGTTGCAAGTAAAGCAAAGTAAATAATAAAGCAAATAAATTAAGATGTAATAAAGGATGAGCACTAAATATTCATAAAAGTAATATAATTATTTATTCGTCATTAATCATAGATTATCACCAACCGTAGGGTAACAGGTACGCTTAGCTACCCACAAAACTCCTAATATCACCGAATAGCAGGTACGCTTAGCTATCGGATTCTCGTTTGAGCCACCTTGAGGTATGCTTACAAGATGTAACTCAATCGAATGTTTTAGGGTTTATGAATCTAGGTTCGTTCCTAGCAGTTAAACTCGGTACGATCGGTTCACTTACTAGTATTATTTCTACACGCGATAGCTCCATGGAATCCCTCTGCAAGGTCTCACGTTTTTTACTTGTGTAAGAGTTATTCAACAATTACGGATATCCTAACCCGTTACTAGCAATAGATCAATTCAGGTATCAGTTTAGTAGGTCTCCTAAATCAACCAATCAATCAATTATAGTAGAAACAAACGATAATCATATGAAGAAATCAAAATAGATTCATATATTAAATCAAACATGTTTAGAACTTAGAATTCATCCTCAATCAAATAGGACTTTAGCTACTCATGAATTTAGTGAAACCCATGATATACATATGATAAAATCAAAGATAAATAGTTTCGGTAATGGAAGAACCCAAAACCCAAGCTTTCGCTCCTTGTCTTCTTGTCTCCACTTCCGTATCTCTTGATAAAAATCTATATTCGGTACTTGGAACTCTTTTAAAAGTATTTGGAAATCTCCTTAAATATCTCTAAGAATATTTGGGTTTGGGAATACTTCCAAACTAAGAAAAACCAATTTGGGCAAGTATTTTCGTCACTTCTCGGAGGGTGTAACCGATCCCGGTAATTGGTGTGACCGGTCACACACGTAGGTAGGAATTGAGACTTATTTGATCCACGGTTTTGCACAAAACTTTTGCATACGAACTCGGAATGACCTCATTCTTTTGCGTTCTTTTCGTCTCTTCATTCTCTACAAAATAGAATTGAATACTCCTGAATTTGGTCGAGTTCCTGCTGGTCCTTAGCCCAAGCTCACGTTTATGTCCGCTTCAACACTCTTTTCGCTCCTTTTGGATGATTCTACCTAAATAAGCCAAACAAAAGAAAACGAGAGTAATACAATGTAATATGAAATAAACATAGAAAATACAAGCATGGAATTGATACCAAAAGTATAGTAAATTATGCACTTAGCAGTTGTTCAAATGTTTAATATCTCATAGAAATATATGTGAAGCATTAGAAACATATTCGGCTTGGTTTGTATGTGTACACAATACATATACTAGAACAAATTCATGAACGTAATGACACGGTTTGCAAACCGAGTTCGCATACCTTAAAGGCATTGAAAATTCAGGGGCTTAAGTTCACAAACAGAGTTCGCAAACGAACCTTAGTTCATGAGTATATACAATTTAGTTTGCATACATAGTATGTGAACAAGTTGTCATAACTGCCGATTTTAGAATCTAACCACTGAGTTCGCGAACCACCATGACCTTACCTAGTTTTTCCGTTCGCAAACACAGTTCACAAACTAAAGTTGCAGACCCATACAGATAAATTCGTTCGCAAACACTGTTCGCAAATAAGAGTTTCGGACCCAAATAGTATTTCACAGTTCGCATATTGTGTACGCATACTGTGTTATATCCAAACTTTGGTAATAGCTCAAAAACTCTTGATAATCGATTTTAAACATCCTTAGAAGAACGACAATGTTAATATTACACATACCACTAGCTTCAAGTAATTTTCAAATAATTATTTGATCAATATGAAACATCCCAAGTTAAAATCAAATGATTGTCTCACACAAATCATGTAGATGTTCAAGGTAATTTTCACATGATCGATCTTGACATAATATTTAGTTTCCAACAAATGAGTTGTTCATAACCAAAGTTGTCAAGTAGATGATGAAGCATTCTAAGCTTTAAACTCATATTTTGAGGATTTTATTAACGAGATAAACTCGACTCGAAATTTCAATGTGTATAAAATAAAGTCTATATAGCCATATGAATTAGTCTCATTAGTAGATAGAATTGAATAGACTTATGAGTGATAGATAAGTTTTAGTCTTCACATACCTTTTGTCGTCGAAGTTCTTCCAAAGTCTTCAGTAGATCTTCTTCTTCAAATGGTGAACGCCGTGAAGTCTAACACCCAACTACACACTTTTATCCTAATGTGAGACATATTTATAAGTAGACTAGATATCAAGATATAGTTTTGATCAACCAAATTTGACAACAAGCTTGAGATAGCAACGCTTGCGAGTTCGACCGAGCAATGCTCTAACAAAGTTAAAATAGATAAATTTAGTAGATACGGAGGAAAAAGGAAACCACCCAAAAAGTCAGGGAGGTTTATGAAAAGATTGAGATTTCAGTGCCAGTGTAGCTTTGAAAAGGAATGCGATTCTAAGCTAGATTATCGTCTCATTTGCAAGGCTGCAAAGAATGCAAGCTTGCGAGTCTACATGTCCTAGCTAGGTATTATAATCTTTAAAAACATATTTCTTTTTTCACTAAAATTAAAATTAGGAATATGATTGAAGTGAAAAGTTTTGGTGATTCGTTATTTGGATAGATCTCAATTGTATGTATTTATTTTTGTTTTTCGATTGTTTCCAAGAAAAAAAAAATGAGTCAAATGAAAATGATTTTTTTTTTTTTTGTATTTTAACACAGTGTTCTTTGCTCTTTGCAGGTTGATGAATGACAGTTAATTTATTTGTTCTTTGTAAGTTGATGAAGGTGGGCCAATTCGATTTTAAAAAGATATGAGTCAATTTTATTTTATTTTATTTTATTTTTTACTAGAGACTATGAGTTTTATATAGTTGCACCATTTAAGGTAAGGATTTCTTTTTTGGCACATTAATTTTAATTGGTGAGTAACTAATTATGAGGATTATCAATGCATATATATATATATCCATAATTGAAGGAGGTTACAAATCTTACATCCTTCTGATGCAACATTTATCTCTCAAAATGTTATCCGACCATCAAAGGCTCAAAAACCCCTTATGTTTTGTATTATAGATTTTTCTCTTTATATTACCCGAGTTTTTACCAGCAACAACCCAAACAAATTTGATTTTTTTTTAATTATCCTTCAATCTATAATACAAAACAAAAGGGTCTTTTGAGATTTGGACGCGGATAACATTTTGAAGGATAGACGTTGCATCCGCCATCCCAGTTTCATCTTAGCGAAAGACATCTGACAGAAGCAAAAGTTGTAACTTATAATCATTATGAATATATATCAATTGGGTTATGTAATATAATTAGGATCATAAATAAAAATTAAATTAAATTAATCAAAAATGATTAAGACTTTTGACTTTAGTTATGTCATGACAGTAGAAACTCTATAAATAAATGATATTGAGATCACCAGAATTTATTAATTTAGCGAGATATTAATTAATAGATAAATTAATTTATATATTAATTAATATCTTTTTAACTTATATATAAATTCAACTTTGATCAATAAATAACATAGGTTTACACTGTTCGGATGAACAACTAGACGGTGATATCACTCAAGACTTGCAAAATTTGATCGAAAAGCTGGGTTATCGCAATTCAGTGAATTTAATTTTTATTTCAATGTGATATTGATTTTACGAAACAACACTAGAAAACTTGAGAAACAAAACTTGAGAAACTTGAGAAACAACACTAGAAACTTAATTCATATTGAACAAAACTTGAGAAACAACACTAGAAATTCTTACAATGATAAAAAAATTAGTTCAATGTGATATTGATTTTAATAAAAAAACAGGAGACAACTAATTCATTTTTCAATAAATCTTTCATGAAGCATTAGTACGTATCGAATATATATATAGTAGATTATTAATTTATGTTTCATATGGGGTCTACGTAATTTATCGAAAATGTATTAATTTATAACTTTAACGAATTATTAATTTGGTAAGTTGTCCCCGATTCGGGGCCGGCTAAATATAGTATTATTTAAGAGAGTTAACTAAATAATAGAGTATTAATTAATGGAGTTTCTATTGTATTCTATTTTTTCATTGTATTCTCCGTCTACAAATATCTAAATAAATGAATAACCAAATAATTTCTCAAAATTAACAATAGAAATTTCAATTAAATCCAAAAAATCAAATGAAAACTAAGTTATTCTCCGACCACCGAAGGATTGTGCATAAAAAACCGATTATAGAGAAAATCCATGATAACGAGTTTTGTTTTTTGTTAAATCATGCATCAAAAAGAAAAATAATTTACAAATAATTTATAAATAACAAAATCCTATAGCATACCTAGAAACAAAGAAACAAATCAAAGCACAAAATTGTTTGTAAATGACCTTGGTGATATGAAGATGTTTGTGCAAAGAATCACAACCAACATTTACATTCCAATGAATCAAACCCCTCAACTAATAAACATGTACAAAGAATCATAGTTACACATGTTTTAGTGTTTTACATGTTTTCTCCTCGACCACGTACACACCACAAATATGATGTATGAAATCACTAAACCGCCATTTCCAAATAATTTAGTAGATATGAATTATGAGATGAAAAATCAAAGAATGGATTTAACGTCCGTTCAGTTGATCTGCATCACCTGAGAATTCGAAGGTATCACTAACTTATCTGAAGTGAAAACCAAAGATGTAGCGGAGATCGATGAATATTTGAGGGAAGTTATTAGCTAGTTTTGACAAATGCAGTATATTTAGGAGACATAAAATATATACTCTCTTATATTTTGGGCTGAAATATCATATTAATTTTAATACCTTCCGTGCAGACCTTTTTTTCTTCTTTTATTTTTTCACATTTTTAATAGGGAAAGTGGAAGGATAGTTAATTGTATGTACATGTACAGACCATCCTAATTAATCCTAAAAAATATATCATAAAATATTAATACGAAATGTGTGAGATTCAGCCTAACCAGATTTTGAGGATATATTAGAGGCCAACTATATTTTCACTAGAAACAATAATTAAATCGGAAAATGGGTCATTTGTCCAAATATTTTTTAAACATGGTTCATATGGACGACTAAAAATTAGTAAGGGTGAAATGGACACAAAAAAAAATTAGCAAAGATGAAACGGAAAATGGGTCATTTGTCCAAAAAAATTTAAAACATGGTTCAAATGGACAAGTAAAAATTATTATGGGTGAAATGGACAAAAAAAAAAATAGCAAGGATGAAACTGGATTCATCATGGCTTAAACTTAAAAAATAGCGAGGATGAAACTGGACGCATCATGATGTAAATTAAAAAGAAGAAAAAAAATTTGAAAATGGGTATGATGAAACTGGTTACATCCTGGCTATTTTTATATTTTTGTCCATTTAAACAATATCAAAATCTAAATGTCTTTTTCACCCAGGAATTATTGATTTTGGTCTTTTTAACCAATTTTGTGAAGATGAAACTGGATTCATCCTGAGTTAAACTTAAAAAATAGCAAAGATGAAACTGGATGCATCCTGATGTAAATTAAAAATAAAAAAAAAATATTTGAAAATGGGTAAGATGAAACTGTTTACATCCTGGCTATTTTTACATTTTTGTCCATTTAAACAGTATCAAAATCTAAATGTCATTTTCACCCAGAAATTGTTGATTTTGGTCATTTTAACCAATTTTGTGTAATTAAATTAGATAAACTCTTTTTTTAATATTTTTATCGAACATTAACACCATATTCAGGGTTCATCGTGATAGAAAATAAATGTTACAACGCGTGTTGTTACGACAAAGGTTATTTCTAGTATGACTTACATAAAAAGAAGAGAGTATGTGAATAACCAATAGCTTTCACTGCTACTCATATTATACGGTGCATGTTCGATGTAGGTTTGCTGGGATTTAGGTCTATGGTTCATAATTTTATGACTAAAATGAGATACCAAAATTCATCGTTGCATTTTCCCTTCCTTTATATCTTCCATCTATATTGTTGCTTTAGTGTTTACCATGTACCCAATGGATAAAATAAGCGTATAACTGACTCGTCGGAAGGAATTGATTCTTACTATAAGACTTCCGTTACGTATTCTTCGATAAATCGATAGTCTCATTAAAATAATGATTCTTTCTTATTCCTTAAAATTTTGAAGAAGTTTGCTAAAATTAAAACACCTTTTATTTTATTTACTTTATGGTACAATATTAAGTATGGTTATGAAATTGTTTGTCTTTGTTTCATGCTTTTGCAAAACATTGCTTTCACATTTAACTTTTTATTGAAAATTAAAGGATTTAAGATAATATTTTAATTTAATTATGTTTTTTAATTGATTTATGAAGTTTCTTTTAATCAGATTAATTTTTGAAGTTAAAGCCCTGTTCAGAATGTTTCTTTTACGGGTGCTTTTGATATCCAAACACCTTCTAAGTACGTATACAAAGGAGTGCACGCAACTAGAGGTGTAAATTGGGCTGTGCCAGCACAAGCACGGCCCAGCACAGCACGCTAAAATTTGAGCACAGCTCAGCCCAGCACGTGACTTATTTAAGACACAAGCACATCACGTTAGTTAAATGGGACGTCTTTGGGTTTGACTAATTTTACGAAAGAGTACAAAGACATCACGCGGCACGGATAAGCACGTGACCCAAGCCCACCCAAAGACGTTAAGAGAGCACGTCATAACATGTACAAATACACAATATAACAAGGCATAATACATCACATTTTTTTTATATTTCACAAAAGAGTCACTATTCTAGCTAGTTTTTAACATTTTATGTTGGCTTATTTATAACAACACATATAATTCCTTAATATTTGGAAAATATATTTCAATATCGTTGTTATAATATCGTCACCTATATTTAACTAGAACATTAATTTACATGACAATAATCCAATTTTATATTTGATGGGCTATTTTTTTATTGAATAAACTTGTTAATTTTACTTGAAATAATTTCAAATGATATGTTGTCTAATTAAATTCTTGTGATAATGTCCGACTTAATGTATACATTAAGTGATTTCAAATTGTTTATATCGTGTGCCAAAACACGGCACGTTTATTCGTGTGCTGTGCCCGTGGGTTGTGCTGTGCCTAGCTTTTGACTAGTAAAGCACAGCACGACACAACACATTTAAATCGTTGGCACAGCACAACACGACACATGGCACGTAGGGCTGTCAACGGCACTAAACGAAACAAATAATGGCTACGCCATGCTTCCCGTTGTAATAAATTGGCGTTAACCGTTATCCGCTAATTTCCGACGGAATTGTAAAATCAGTTCCATTGCCGTTACGTTATACTTATCGGTTAACGGTTAATTTTCCGGAATTAACCGGAATGTCACAGGACAACACAAAACAAAATTACATGTTCAGATCATCACAATGTTCTATCAAAAGAAAAAAAACCAAGTTTTTGCAAAAGAAAATACAAAGGGTTAAAGGAAGTGCTAACCGCATCTCTGCAAATGCATTCCTCCATCTCCAAATTCTCCACTGCCAAATGCCAATGCCAACTGCATATGCAAATGCATTCCTCCTTAGTCCTCAACTTCTGCAATAAGCCAATAAAAGTGGCAATATCAGTGCAAAGTGGCAATGTCAGTGCAATCACAACTATCAATAAAAGATTAAGATATAATATTAAAGTAAACTTACCGGAACACAACTATTGCTCTCACCGAGAGTGAGATCTGCAAACCAATCACCCAAACAAAGCAAAGCTTCAACAAGATCCTGGAGATAATGAACTCCCCGGTGAGATGTGAGAACTCGCCACCAATACTAAACATGGATTCCCGATGCTACACTTGTCACCGGAACAACCAATACATCTCTTGCAATCCTTGATAGAATTGGGTACTTGGCGTAATGATTCTTCCACCAACTTAAGATATCAAACCTCATTTCTTCAAAGAGATGTGCCTTTAGGAAGAACTGGTCTCGCTTAAGTATGTCTCCACTCGACTTCTCAACCTCAAACATATTGTTTTCCATAATGAAATCATCATAACCAAATCCATATGATGTTGTTGTATTTCTGTACAGCTCTCAAATGCGATTGAATGCATTCCAGTATCAAAATAATCTGGAGCTGTAGTGCTGGTTTCATAAGCACGTAAAATAGCATTGAGTGCAATCTCAAATTTGCTATAGTGACTTTATAGTGATCCACACCATATACTCTCTTCATAACAAACTCCACCCATTTAGATTTGTACCTAGGATCTAAAACAACCCCAATGCCCATCAAAGTGTTACTTTCTTTCCAGTAGCTATCAAATTTCATCCTCATATTCTTGGCCATGTCTCTGATGTACTCATGCTGACTTGATTCCCAGAGCTTAATGCATCTATTAACTTCTTGCACCCCATTATAATACAAATTTGCTGTGGGATACTTAATCCCAAAGAAATTTTGTTGAAATGACATCAAACAATTCCAAACATTCACATATGTGTACTCCTTGTTCCCACTCCTTAGAGGTTGGTAGTATCTTGAAGTCACTATCTAACTCAGCTAGCCTAACAAAAGCTTGTCTCATAAAAATTGCATCCTTTAGCATCTTATAGGTGGAGTTCCACCTGGTATCCACATCTAAACCCACAGACCTTGAAGCAGGAAGCTTAACTTGAGCAGAGCAAATTCAAATCTCTTTTCTAGCCTGACTTGCTTTGACCCATTTTACACACTCTCTAATCGCATCTATAAATGGAGCAGCCACTCCCATTCCAAACCCCACAATCAAGTGTAATACATGATTACTACACCTCATTTGGAACATATCCCCATTAAGAACTAAACATTCTTTGCTATCAAGCCATTTCTTCAGATGGTTCATCATGACATTGTTAGAGCTAGCATTGTCAGCACTTGGCAGCAAAAAGCTTAGTATCTATGTTCCAATCTAGACATACTTGTTTCACTACATTTGCTAGAACTTCCCAAGAATGTGGTGATGGTACTAAAGTATATGCTAGTGTTTTTTAATCACTTCAGTCCCCATCTATGTAATGCATTGTCACACAACAATAACCATCCTTTGTATGCTTACATGACCACATATATCGTTGTTAAACTACACTTAGATGTAATTGTCTCAAATTGGTCTTGTAATTCTTTTTTTGAACTGAGATGTTAGTTTCATGATATCTTCCCCTAACTCAGTATTCCTAGTGTAAAGCTTAGCGCCAGGATTTAAAGACTTCACAAACTCAACAAAAATATGGATGCTCAACTATAGTGATTGGATAACCATGTTTAGCAATCATTTTGGCAACTAATATCCTAGTAGCATCAGCATCATACTTCCAATTAGCAAGCTTAGTTTGTGCATTACACTGCTTTGATTGTAGTTTTTCTTTGTCCTTTCTTGTTTGCGTGCTTTTCTTTGGGGTTTTAGCATGGTAATGCATTTGTCGGTTCCTTGGTTGCCGGGTGCGGGCATTTTCTTATTACAATATTTGCATTTAGCTACAAGTATCCCAATCTCCTTACCTTTTACCATCTCTTTCTCGCTAACCTTTCAAAATCATCCCAAACATCGACCTTACCGCACGTGATTTCTTCTTTGCATCGCCTATAATCGATCTTCATCTACTTCTATTTCGTCTCATCGCTTTCTTCGTTGCAACAAAGAACAGTGGTGGTGATTGATTTCCCGATTGTTGAACTTGAGATGCGAGGTAATTGAGATGCAACCGAAAGTGATTGAGAGGGATGACTTTTTTGATGAACCAACGTAATTGGATGCTCCTCCACTTTGGGTCATGATTAATTTCACGAATTGAAAACCCTAACTTCAATTTTTCGTAAACCCTAAATTGAAAATTTAGTTTTAGATTGAAATTAAGCTCAAATAAAAAAGAAGAAGATAACCCCTAGTTTTCTAATCGAATGAAGATGATTTTGCTGGAATTGAAAGGAAGGAGATGAGGAATTGAGGGTGATTGATGAGGGGTGAGGGTGAGTTTTTCTTCTCGTTGAAGAACAGGAAAGAAGAAGATAATGATTCATATCATTCGATTCGAAAGTTAGCCCGGTATAGAATGTTACACGTGCTAGGTACACGTTAGCGGTTTGTCGGAACTAAGGCTAACGGAAATAGGTCTTCCATTAGCCGTTACGCTCGGATAAAATTAACCGCCACATTAGCGGTAACGGTAACGGATAACGGTATAACGGAACTAAACGTAACGGCAACCGGGTAATCGGTTACGGCTAACGGTTAACGGGTTTCCATTGACAGGCCTAATGGCACGTGAAGCACGCGACTTCGTGTGCCGGGCTGTGCCGGGCCGGCACGTTTTACACCTCTACACGCAACCCACAATTCAGTTTTATTAGCCTCCGACACGAACGAGCTAACTTTGCAGCTTCATGGGTAATGAAGGCGCTCGGTTTGAACCAATATACGTCCGGCTGTATTTTAGTCTTAGAGTATAGACGGATTGTAGTACCGACTGTATATATAGATTTCCTTAAATGTATATCTTCGAGATTCCTAATTCAATCAGGACTCGAACTAATCAAATTGCTATAAATATGAAGTTGTCGTCCTTTACATCTGTTCTCATATTTGTTAGCCATAAAAAACCTAAACTACTAGTGCTGCAGGTTGTGATGGAGCTGATCAAATTTCTTCCAGAAGAGATCCTGGAAGATATACTATCACGCTTACCCGCTGATCACGTCTTACAGTTGAAACGAGTATTTAAACAATGGCGCACTCTCCTCGATCATACTCACTTTGTCAATGCACATATACATCGTCAGCTTCTACTTGATGCCGACGATGGCAATCACGTTTATGGTAATGATCACCAAACTTATAATTACTACCACAAGTGTTCTAAAGTTAATGATTATGTGACTTTCCTGTTCTTGCATCATATGTATCTGGCATTCAATGAGCAAATTTCATATTACGGAGAAATATATTGTGATAACAAGAACAATTATCAGGTCAGTTACAAGACATTTACTTGGACCAACCACCTCAATGTACTTCCTGCTGACTCGATGTTGGGTGTAGTTGGTTCTTGCAACGGCTTGATATGTTTCTCCGTATCCAATACCGCTCAAATGGTTTTATGGGATCCTATTTACATCTGCAATCCTGTCACAAAAGAAGATTTGTTTCTTCCAACTTACGTTGTCGATAAACAACTTCACCACCAGGCTACAATGGCATCTGGTTTTGGTTATCTTCCAGTAACTAATGAATATAAGGTTTGTCAGAATTCTTTTTGACATGTATGATTACGACGATAGGGATGTCCAAGTATACACTCTTGGCGCTGACAGTGGGTGGAGGAAGCAAAAAGGAGCACTCACCAACAATTTCTTACTGTTGCCTCCTGAAAGTCATGTAGAGTTATCACCTGGTGTTTCCGTGGATGGAGCACTCCATTGGGTAAATTACAAGGATCAAAGAATTGTGGGTTTCGATTTGGCTGAGGAGGTGTTCCTCGATGTCAGACCACCACCTTGTTTTGAAAATAAGTTCAATGAAGTTGATTTACTACTCCAGGTATTGGGAGGGTGCTTGTGCGTCGTCCACAGAATTCCACGAAAATGTGTTGACATATGGTTATTGAAGAAGTCGAGGACGGCAAATAGAGTACCAAAAGAGAAAGAACCCAAAAATCGGTCTAATAGAATTTGGATCAAGGAGTTGAGTATAGCATCATCGACAATCAGTTCTTGCCACATTCCATTGCCGATTTCCCTCAGAAAGAGTGGTGAAGTTCTGCTGTGGCACAGAAACTGTCCTAAACTTTACAACCCCAAAACTGCAAACTTAACGCAACTCCCAGAGGCTAATTTTGGTAGGGTTATTTATCAACCAATTCCTCATGTTAATAGCTTTGTTTCATTGAAAGCTTTAGGGAAAATGTAAATAAATAAGCTGTATATCAATCTTACTTTCGTCGCTCATCAGTATATACGTTTGCGTGCATTAGTTCGTAATTCTCATCTAGTGCAACATTTGGCCCTCTATCAGAGTTATGCTCAAATTATCTGAAAAGGGAAGACACAATTATAAAGATTTGAGGTATCATGATTATTGCAATCAATTTAGTACTGTTTTTGCAGGAAAAAGAAGTGAAGACAATAGGATAGAACACCAGAACAACACACATAAAATCTAAAAACCAACATTACAGAACTAGTTGGACAAAAGCCACCACAAATTTTTCCTTTGCAGCTCAAAGCATTTCTCCAGCTCTTTTTTTACTTTCTAGATATAATTTCTTAGCGAACTCATAGGAAGTAATTTTTTTACAGAATTTCGCCCACCTGCCTTCATAATCTGCAGCAGCAAACAACTGATCACTGTCTACCCATTTTAGAGCTTTTCCACAATATTTGATGAGCTTCTCATGTAATAAAGGATCATAATAATCAGCATGGAGCTGTAGGCAGTCAAGATTATCCTTCATCCCATCCTTGAATGCGCACTTGGCTCCCACATTCTTAAAGAGTTCAGTACTACCAGGAGACGCCTTAAAAATTTCATCGAACTTACTATTATAATCTTCTACTGCTAACACTTGTTTACTTCTTGCTAGTAACCAGCCAGCCACCTCCTGAATCTTTCTCAATCCACCTGGATCCAAATCTTTGCAAAGCACACTGCCACCATGCTCAGGAAAAAATTCATGCACAAACATTTCCAGTAGTCTCTTAAATTCTTTCCCCCTCTTCACCTGGTTACCCGCAGTTCTAATTTCTTCTGCAGTTCTTAACATCATCCATCTCTTCTGCTGTAAACCTTTCAGTATTACTCCCCCAGGTGACTTTATGCTTCAAGTTTTTATCCTTAATATGTGAAATACTGAAGATCCTGTTAATGTCCACAGCACAACCTAACTCCAATGGTACAACTGCCGAAGAGGGTGGCTCTATGTGAAGATTAAATTTACCGAGACGGTGGTAATCTCTGGAATCTGTACCTTCACGCTCAATCTCCCTAATTCCAATTGAACAATCTGATGCACGATTAATAGAACTTGTAAAAG
Source organism: Papaver armeniacum (assembly GCA_023531295.1). Taxonomy (NCBI): domain Eukaryota; kingdom Viridiplantae; phylum Streptophyta; class Magnoliopsida; order Ranunculales; family Papaveraceae; genus Papaver; species Papaver armeniacum. The sequence continues at coordinate 147,080 of JAJJWW010002295.1, forward strand.
AAGTAGAGAATTTACCAGGGAACTTTGTGTTTCGCGGAACCAAAGTAATGTCAGAATCATCAATTGCTAAGCGAGACCAGACGCGGAAATTTCCTAAAATGTCTCTTTTGGTTTAGTTATTTCCAAAAATATTCTAAATTCCCAAAAATGTTTGCTACAGTGTATCTATTAGTAAATTAGACAAAGTTTGCTATACATTTACAATCGTGCCATATCTTAAGGAATGTGTACCCAATAGAGGTGTGAATTCGTGTTTTAAGAGTTTACACGGACACACCAGATATTTCTCACTCTGGATTTTTATTCATTCCCTCAACTTCTATCGGGTCTATCTTTCCATTTGTTTCTGCTGAAAAATTAGGTCGACGGACTGGGTTTGTTGAGAAGGTGAAACTCGTTGTGTTATTGAGAATCATTTGTGTAAGTTTTTGGTTCATCATTATTGGTAATCTTCTCTTCGGTGGTGGTTGGTTCATCATTAGAAGTTGAAGAAGAACACAAGCAAGTTTAGGGTTAGGTTAAATCCAAATCTGAACTCAACCCGTCATTGAAATTGGCCGAATTTCAGTTCTACAGAAAGGTAGTGGTTCTTTCTCCTTTTATTCCTTTGTCTCCTGATTTTTCGATTCATGTCGATTCAAATGCTATTTATTCGTTTGTCTCCTGATTTTTCGATTCATGTCTATTCAAATACAATTTTCTATTCTTGTACAACGCTATTTTAATTGGATCTAAAATTTATGAGTTGAGATGTTTTTCTCAGTCGTGAAATTGATAAACTTAGTCCATAAACTTTTCCCAATCTCTCCCTGTTTTTGATGAACTATGCTTGAAAACTTTATTTACACAGTAATCATTCCTGACATATTCAACCATGCATGTGTGATTTTGGATTTATAAACGTTTTTGTGAAGATTAAATATGATTGCATCTATGCAAATTTAGCTTTCCATCATAAATGAGGTAATGGATTGAATTTTTAAGCTAGCCTATCACTTGCTTGGTAAAATAACCCAACGAATTCCGTTTTGAAACATTGATGTTCAATTTAGAATTGATGGACAGGTTTCACTCTCATGTTTGTTTTACAATTTGTTTTCTATTATTCTTTTTTAAAATTGTTTCTAAAAAAGGACTCACTGAAGTCCATAATTTCCCCCTAGCTTTGCAACTTAAAAGATTATCTATTCAACGTTTTTGCCTTATGGCACTAGTTTAAGTTTGTTTTCAAAACCTCCTGTTCATCATTTTGATATAATAAATGTACTGGCTCACATTTAAAATCCAATGCATGTCCCTGTTAATCTCAATTAATTGTTTATGTATGTGTTGAAAGTAAGATTGTTTCATCATGTTTGAAAATTCACTTGCCAATTAACCTAGTTTTCATGGCCAGTTGCCAATTATAGTCACTTGCCTATATGTATGTTTTAACAGTTTAACAGTTTTCTGCATAGCTTTCAGTCCTGTCTTGTAAAAATTTTGAGCCTGTAGTCTAGTCCCCAAACCTGCAGTAATCAGTAAAGGTAATGTAGGATTGAGAGTGTGATCTATTGCCCTTCCGCGACTCTTTATTATTCAGATGTTTGTTTATCGATTGAATCATGTTTGTAGGTTACAAGCATGGGTGCTGGTAAATTGCCCAAGAGAACACATAAACCTGCAGTTGTTGTTGAGGAAAGGTAAATATGTGGATTAGGAGTGGAGTAATGAATAAGGATCTTTTCACGAATAGAACCGGTATGTTTTGTTGTAACTTCTTATTGTGTTATGTAGGCAATATTGTTACCCAGATGAGTACGGCTATCGGACAGGTTCCTGCAAATTGATTACTTACCCCAGCTACGATGTATTAAAAGCCGTGCGCGAAGAATTGTCTCATGCTGAGAAAGTGCTGTTCCGATCAACAACAATTGGTCACTTACTTGACATTCCTGTTGATCAAAAGATGTCTGGGCCGATATTTAATTTCTTAATGACAAGGCGGATTTATGTACCACAAGACGAGGATATCTGGTTCAGATTTTGTAATGGAGATTTTAGTAAGGAAATATGCTTTGGAAAGCGGCAGTTTGCCGCAATATCAGGCCTTAGCTTCACGAAGACGGATGCACCGTGTGCTCTACCCGCCAGGCGGAGCAAACTCAAGGAGAAGTATTTTTGGTCTGACGGAAAAGTAGCTGGAGGAGATTTGTATAATTTCCTTTTTATCGATACGGATCTTTGAAAGAGAGGAGAAATGTGAAGAAATGAAAAATGCTTCTGTGAGGAAAAAGAGTACGAAAGTGGAGGCTAAAAAGAGGGGGAAAGTTAATGTTGATGACAGGGTAAAGGTTGCTCTCCTATATGTTGTGCATCGCTTTATATATGGGCACCAAGACATCATTGGTGTTGAGGAAACAACATGGGGTTTGGTAGAAGACTTTGATGAGTTCAACAATTATCACTGGGGAGATGTAGCTTATAATCAAACTTTTGAGAAGACTCACAAAGCCTATGAATTTCAAATGACTGGAGTAGATAAACCTAAACGTCAACGGGGCATTCATCCTCAAGGAATGGCAGGCGTGTTAGTAAGTGGTAAGTGTAGTTTGGGTTGATATTTTGTATATATGGTTAACTTCCAAATTGTCGTTTTAATAGTTGTTTTTGTGTTTTAGGTTTGGGCTGTTCGAGTCTTCCCGAAATTGTTTGAGAAATGTGGAAAAGAGATAAATATTAATGGGTGGCTCCCCTATATCCTGACCGTGTTCTGCACTAATGCCCTGACCCATGTGAATGTTGGTAGCGTATTAGAACCGGTATGAGTATGTCCCTAGATTTCTACTTCTTTGAAAATTTGTATTTTAATGTTGTTTTTGAGTATCTTCGCCCTGTTGCAGGAAGATTCAGTTGTTCAAATCAGGGAAGACATCATATGGCCTGAGCCTCGCTTCGACCGGATGTTAATTCCTGGGGTAATTGAGGGTCCCCTCTGTGATAAAGTTGTGATGGAGGAAGTTTCTCCAATAGTACAGCAACCTCATGTTTCTCAAGGCAGTGTACACATGAAAGATGCGGTAAAGGAGGGTAATGTCACGGAAGAGCAAGCTAGTGATGCGGCTTTTAATACTTGGTCTGACGGTGATATGGAGGTTGACGGCTTGGAAGAACAAGCTAGAGATGCAGCAGTTAATCCTCGGTCTGATGGTGATATTCGGAAGGATAGGATGGATCAGCTTTTCAGTTTGGTGGTAGGTTTGAAGACTGAGTCTCTAGGCAAGTTGGAAGAATTAAGTTGTCGGGTTGTCGATTTGACAAATACATGCACCGAATTGAAAGAGAAGGTTTCATTTTTGAAGGAGGAGGTTTCAGTTTTAAATTCAAGAACCGTGAGTTATTTGGAACCTTTTTATTATGTTAAATTTAACAGTTAAACCTATTCATAACTGGAAATTTAATTGAGTCGATGTTAATTATTATGTAACAGTTTCGTGCTCCATATATGGGGAATTGCAACGGTGAAGGAATGTCGGATGGGGCAAGTTGGAACCCAATTAACACAGTCAAAGAGGTTGGTAAAGAAAGTGGTGGTGATTTATATGGGAAGCCTATTCTTGATGTTGGTAAAGAAGCTGTGGGTAATGATGAAGCTGAAACACGGCGCTATAACATTTTAGGCGACGATGATGCCTATGCCCATGATGATGTTGAACTTCTTAGTACAACACTACTATACAATAATCCAAATAAGAAACGCGAAGAGGTTTGTTCGTTCTTATTGCTCGAATTTTAATGTGTATGAGTACGAATAAAAGATTAACTTTTGTGGGTCATTAGCATGTATAGGTTTCGTATTAGTTTTGCATTATGTCACAATAGACAAACCACAATAGGTCTATGTACATAATGTCTGTAGTTAATAAAATTCGCTCTTGAAAGCCTGACTATGAAGTAGGTAATATATACACAGTTTGCTATTAGTCGTCTCTACTGGATAGTAACTATTTCATACAATAAGTAACTTGTAGAAAAAATTATTGTTGTTCTTGTGAACTTTGCTTCAAATGCTCTAGTCATGTTCGCTTTCTCTCCATTTAAGTTTCTTGTATTATGTATCAGATGTTGTTTATTATCATAGTTACTCGGTAACTCGTTTATAAACATTGGAGTGTTCGTTTTATAACAACGGCGTGATATTTATCCATTTGTTTGTTATTAAACTTTAGAAATCCTTTTAATCTTATGGAATAGTTGGTTGATAGTAAGTGGTGAATGGAACTGCTCTATACGTTGTTAAATAACAGAATTAAGTCATTTGTTGACCGTAGCATTCACATTAACTATGTTCACCGGTTCTTGAAAGTCTTCTCATTGACTCTGTTTTTGTAGGCCGATAATAATTCAAAAAGCCCCGAAGGGGAAAAAAGAAATCATGATGAAGCTGTAGCGTCTGGCTGTGCTGATGAGAATGCTCTCCCAAAGGTTGGCAGAGTAAGGAAGCTTAGTAAAGCGCTACAACCTCCATTTACCACTGGAAAAAATTCGAAGAAGGCTAGAGTTGTGCCCGGCAAGAAGGTTACTTTTGCGGAAGATGGTGGTGATCAGAAGAAGAAGGGTCGGAAGAAGGATAAGTGTACTCGAAGCGCTGAAAAGGCTGGGACGAGAATTGAAATTGGGGATTCCCCTTTGATAGAGGGTGATGAGAATTATACCCTGAAGCAGAAGTTGTTGGCTGAAATTAAGACCCCTGAAATACTCAAAGTGAAAATAGATTATTTCAAAAATTTCAGATTGGACTCCGGAGTTACTGAGAAGGATGTACAGGATGTGAATGATTACATCAACAAAGGGTGAGTGTCCCCAATACATCCTTTATTTATTTGTTTTTGGTGTCCTTGTTTATTTTGATCGTAACTTTGATTCTAGCGTTGTTATGGATGTTTGTATGGGACAGTGTTGACTACAAGGAAGATGACCCCTTTGCGACGTGTAACCAGTTTAAAACACTACTGGATAAAAAAGGATGGCTAGGTGATGAAGTAAGTTAGATTCCATTTGTTGATCCTGTAAAAAAACAATCCAACTATCTAATGGTAACAGTTTTTGCGGCAAAAACTCATCTCTTTTGTGTCATCCTGCAGCATATTAACAGCATGTTGCTCCTCATGCGCCCAGTAACTCTCTGCGCCGATGGGAAGTGCACGACCATAGACGCTCGCTTTCAGGTCTGTTAACTGTAAAATAGCTACTTAAATTGTGTATTAACTAATTTATGTGTTGTAAGTAATCTTCCTTGATGTTGAACAGCCATGCCTGACACTGGATGACGAGTTCAAATCCGCCAATCGTTATCCATCTGGACATAGGCCTGAAGGCGGTAAACCTTGGGCAGATGTAGATGTGATATATGGTGTGGTCCACATTAAAACACGATACGAACACTGGGTCGCAATATGTATTAAATTTAAGGAGGAGAAAGTAATCATATATGATTCCCTTAGACCGCGTACAACTCCTCAATCAGACGGAGTGTATAAGGAAATAATACAGATTCGTGACTATTTAACCAAACTGTACAACCAGGGGCCCATGTGGAAAGCTGTATTTGATGAGAATCCGCTCCCCCCTCAACAGGATGATGGGTAACCACTCTCTACTTGAAATATTTTTTCCCCGCCCAGCCTATATGTATACATTAAAGTAGTATAGGAGTGATACGAAATTCAAAGACAATATCTGTTTTATGGAAATTGAAATAAGTTTCTAATGCATAATCCATTTATGCATATTGCAGATGCTCGTGTGGGGTGTATGCTTTAAAGTTCGTTGAATATCTGATCAGGGGGGTTCCTCTGTCGTGTATTAAAAAGGAGTATCTTCACCGCTATCGTTGTGAAATTGCCATACAGTTGTTCAAGAGAAAATTCATACGGGTAAATAAAGCCATAAGAGTAGTGAATATTTAGCAGCATTTATTATAACTTTAGGATCATCACTCTGAATAACACCTTAATTTTTTTGGTGCAGTTTTCGTGCGATTAGGAGTTACCGACATGTACGGGTTGTCGGATCTGTCATTTTTTATTGGACGACCTTAGTACCCATGAGTGGTCCCTGTTTTTTTGTAAATTTATCTGTATATATTCTGTTCATCATGTTCTAAGCTTCTGAAAGCTTATTTTGTATATCTGGGCAGTGGGCAAGTGATGAATGTAATTGGTATTTCTGAAACCTTGTGGTAATATTCGCAAACAAAACCAAAGAATTGAAGACATCCTACTTCAAAGCATGATAGCGGCTTTGCCATAAGAGATAGGACACTATTGATCAGATATATTAGTTATGGTACAGAATTATCTTCTGTTTGATCAGATCTGTGCCAAGCAATAAACTGAACTACATGAGTACTATTTTTGTTGTTGCCATTCTTCTTACTAGCTAAGTAGGGCCGACTTAACCTAAAATGAAATTCATCGCACATTTAAATCTGCAATTGAATCTTATTTCATAAATTTAAAACCATCACCATTCAACTAAAACTTGAAGTCATTGTATATATTAAACTGAATCTAACTTGGAGCTGAACAAAGTTGGCTCTTAGGTTCGAAGTCACCAAAAAAATCAAAACACAAATTCGCATCAGTACAAGTAATTTAAACCAGCAACAAAAAAAGAAACCAGCTGAATAAAGTGACTCCACTCCATTTACTAGACTTGAGAGACATTCTCACTATCATGACCAATCTTTGCAATACTATGAACGTCGACGTATATTGCAATTCCTTTGACAAGACCCTCGAGCATCTGTTTGTAAGAACAACCTTTAATAAACAATTGGAAGAGGTAGACTTCTGTTTTTTTTTGTTATCAAGTAACAGGTACGAAATTTCAGAAATAATACCAATGATACAACAGCATCCAGGGCACGGAATTTGAATTAACATCTGCACTGCCTTCTTCAATCTGTAAATCATATAAACGAGTTCATTTTAGGATACACTATGTTATAGTGATACTTCACTGATTCATTAAAAGAAGCTATTTGTGACAGAAAATGACACACTTGAATAGCTACTGAAAGAACTCGAGACTGGCCTTCTTGATCCTTCTTTTCAAGCATAAGCACAGCATAACTGCGAAAGCAACAAAAAATGAAGTTGACGTCATATATTAGCTTGTGCAACTGACAGTTATGGCAGCAACCAGAAACCATATTAGTATCTAATCAACGCATCCAAATGCTATTTTGACAGACAAAACGTATGAAAATGAAGCGACACAAAAGGCAATCAACTCACTTGAGAATCAAAGTCGAATAAGATAACTGTACATTCTTGTTGGATGGTGAACAACTTGAGAACACATCAAGCACCTGCAAGATCAATGAACAAATGAATCAGCATTCGTATACAGCACCACCACTGCAGTAGATCTCAATCTGAGGAATATCATTTTAGCATAGAAAACACTAACCTCACTACGGTTCCCTTGTAACCATGCATGGAGTGTTTCTTTACATAACATTGAAGCACATTCTACAGCACAGCTACAATAGACGTGCTTTACATTAATTATATCACCTAAAAATGCAAAAATTTCAACCTCATCTAGTGTTGGTCCTGCACCAATGGTTTCTGCTTGAGCCACTGAAATAAGAAAAGTAACATAAGGGACTCAAAGAAAAACTAAAACTGACTACAAAAGTGTCTATCCAAATTCAAAGCAGAACTCATCTGGATAAGATTTTCCAATTGAAACCCATCTACACCTTAAACCAAAAATATAAAAGTTTAAAACAAAAGTAGTGGATTCACCTTTCAGAGATCTTCAGCGTTATATGAACGCAAACTATCAGCCGCCTTCCGCTGCATAACATAATCCTATGTTAAATTCAGTACCCTAATTTCTCTTTCAACAGAATCTACAGTAGAAGAAGAATTAAGAAAGAACTAATTGAGATTTCAATTACAACAAAAACTAATTCAGATTTGCATTAGGGCGTAAAGGTAGTTCTTACTAATTGCTTTGAAGATTGTGAGTGTGTTCCGTCGATTTCAATTATGGCGTGAAATTCCGTTGATTTCTTATTCAGTTTCGATGTCTGGTGAACAAATTAGTTCAACAACACTAAAATTGAAGAAAAAATCTCATCAATTGAAAGAGGAATTAGATCTGAACAGATTAACCTATAATCATGCTTACAAATTTACAATGAAATGGAAATTCACCTTCATATTATATCATAAACATCATCAGCAATAAGAGGAGCCTTCAATCCAGAACCATCATTCACATGCTTGTACATGTCCTTATCATAAAACAACCGCATAATCTCAAATTAATACTACAAAATCAAACAAAAACAAATATCTAATCGATAATCTCAGTAATTAATCATATTAGGTTATAAATTACTCACATCTCAGAAAACGACTTTTTCGTATTCTTAAGCATATTGTAACAGCAGTCCTCGGCGGTAACTACAAAAACAACCAATAAAATTCATCAGATCCAATGAGAGTCTAATATGCAAATATGAACTGAAAGCCTAACAAATGCAAATATGTAAGAACCTAGGATGCGCCTGGCGAAAAACTATTTTCGTTACAAACAGTTAAGAAAAATTACATACTATGTCCTGCATGAAACTCCCCACCAGGTGTGCACCCAAACCAACCATACAAATTCTTACAGCTCACAATGTATTCAAGAGCTTATACCACATTGATTTTTTCCAAACAATTTAATAGTTGGAGTTATGAAATTGTGATATAAGAGAACCTACACACAAGAAGAAATGTTCATCAAAAACCAAAATGCTTCCTTTTTTTATCACAAATCAAAGTAGAATTAGGCAGTAAGTATGCATCGAGTACCAATTCGACCCAAATGTCCCCTGTAAATGAAATTTCAACCCAATTTTATTTTGAATTCAGCATCTTCCGAGATCAAGACTTGGAGACCTTCATTCCAAGCTTGAAGAGCACAGACTGGATCAATTTCAGACTGAGCTCCAGCCCGTTTAAGAGCTCAGGCTCAAACCTTTCCAACATCTCCATAATCGCAGACAACAATAACTTTTATCAGCAATCATAACATTAATATCCCTCATTAAAACCATAGGGAGATGACTGACAGCATACGCAGAGGTTATCAAACTAAACATCATAAACAAAACTCAAGATCAAAAACAGAACCCGGAACAAAAGCAGAACACATAACATACCAATTTTGGATTAAAAATACATTTTTATTAGTAAAAATGAAGACAACCCTCCCTAAGCAGCTGGATTCAGTAGCTAAAAAGAAACAAAACAGAAATACATCATCAACAAACTAATAAAAGCCCCTAAAACACAACAGTAAACCCTAAAAATCCATCATCATTAACATGAAATCTGATCAAAATCCATTAACAGGACCATGTAAAGAATAAGAAGGAAAACAATAAATAAAATAAAATACCTTTTATAACGAGCTTAATAGTTCCCTTGCACAGTTTTTTCCAAGCAAGGAGTTCAGCTATGGGTCTTGAAGCTAACATCTAATCTGCAAAATGACAACATGAGGAAGTCAGTCCTAATAATCATATCTTCGGATCTGCAAAATAAACCCTCAAATAATTACAGAAGTACTATAATTACCATAGCAGCGAACACTTTAAAGAGTAGAAGACTATGGTTTCTTACTGTGGATATGAAAGAGAAGAATAAAAAACCCCTTTCAAAACCCATACATCAAATATGAAGAAGACGACAGCACTAATCCAATGGGAATTTGAAATCCCTAATTCTAGTTGTAGTGAATTGAGAGAAATTACAACAACCCTTTTTCAAAAAACAAAATCAAATGACCTTGTCTCAAAGACCTAATTTCATACCAAAACATTATAAGAACCCTAAATTTAGATCAAATACAACAGAAGCAACTTCAAACTACTGATTCACTAATACCAATAAATCGACGAAAAAAACTACTTTTAGATCTATTCACAAAGATTTCAACAAGAAAGAAAAACATTTTCCAGGCTACTAAAAAATGGAATAAAAAGAGACCATAAAAGAAATCCTAACCTGGAAACAACAAACAATAATTACAAAATAAACCCTAATATAGAGTCATCATCAAACCCTGGTGAGATTTAGGTTATTTCTACAAGAGGTTCAGGAGGAATTTGACGAGATTTAGGTTATTTCAAGAAGAGATTGAAGAATTTGGGGGAAACAAAACCAGAATAAAATTGAACTCAATCTGAAGAAGCTACGGGCGATATGGACAGATAGAGAAATTAGGATGGGGGAAGAGAACAGGAAGGTGAAAAATTAGGGGGGAAAGGGGGAAATGGAGCGGGAATGGGGAAATTGAGTGAATTTTGGAAGATATGTGAGAGGAAAATTGATTTTGTTCGTGAAAATTTTGAGGAAGAGAAATTAGCCGTACGATCAAAATTTATCAATGGCTGTAATCTATATCTATCTAGTCATACGGATTAAGGCAAGTGTGTTTTCTTTGTGCCTTTGTGCTTTCTCTTTGTGCTTCCGGTTTGAATTTCGACTAGTTTCGTAGGTTATGAAGTAATTTCGACTAGCCATACAGGTCATGAAGTAGCTTTAGTTCACACTGGTAGACTCAAGTTATACGATTACTAGCATGATACATCATCGAAATATGAAGCTCGGTATCGATTTGAACTTCAAATGTGGTATAACGGCATACAAACTATGAACTAAGAAGCTCAGGGAGGGTTCTTACTACAAACTTAGCGAGGATACATCATAGAAATCGATAAATATGAAGCTCAGTATCGATTTGAGCGCAAATTTGGTATAACGACATACAAACTATGAACCAAGAAGCTCCGGGAGGGTTCATACTTCAAACTTAGTCGAAAACTTCGTAAGAACGATGAATCCGACCATTTACATGTAAGATTCCATCAGACACTTAGGTGTGACTTCATCCAAGGAAACTATGTATTATTACACTGGTTTAAGAAATTAGATGTATGAACTTGTTTCGTAATCAAAAGGGAAATCATAAATGTGTTGGTGCGGTTCTTCATTAAATATATTTGGATGACCAATACAAGATGACAAGGTAGAACCAATCTCGACTTATGTTGAGAATCAAGGTATAACCGGTCATAACCTATATTATGTAACAAGGTGTAACCGGTTACAAGCTGCATTTGGAAGATCACAACCGCTTTATCCAATTTCATCTTTTATTCTTGACGAAAGTCAAAAGATGATCATGTGAAAATTGCCTGGTAACATCATACATGATTTGTGCGAGACAATCATTTGGTGTAGACTCGGAATGTTTCGTATTGATCATTTGATCACTTTAAAATTGCTTTGAAGCTAATAGTTTGTGTGAGACATCTATTGTCATCTTCTAAGAATGTTTCAATGATTAAAATGGGAGTTTAGAACAATTAACCTATGATTAGATATAAGCACAGTATGCATAACGACATAGAAATTATGAACCATGAAGCTTCAGGAGGGTTCTGACTTCAAACGTAGAAGGATACATCATCGAAATCGATAAATATGAAGCTCAGTGTTGATTCGAACATCAAATGTGGTATAACGACATAGAAATTATGAACTAAGAAGCATCGGGAGGGTTCTGAATTCAAACGTAGAAGGATACATCATTGAAATCGATAAATATGAAGCTCGGTGTTGATTCGAACTTCAAATGTGGTATAACGGCATACAAACTATGAACCAAGAAGCCACATGGGAGGGTTTCTGACTTCAAACTTAGAAGGATACATCATTGAAATCGATAAATATGAAGCTCAGTGTCGATTCAAACTTTATATATGGTATAACGGCATATTGTATGCAAACCCTGGCTCCGAGATCGAAACCTGGTCGGGAGTGGACTACTATAAGTCGGAAACCTTGTAAGAACGATGAATCCATCCATTTACAAGTAAGATTCCTTCAGAATATTCTCCGAAACCTTAAACAAACCCTATTCTGGCATATTGTATGCGCACCTTGGCTCTGAGATCGAAACCTGGTCGGGAGTGAACTACTATAAGTCGGAAACTTGGCAAGAAAGATAAATCCATTCATTTACAAGTAAGATTCCTTCGGAATATTCCCCGAAACCTTAAACAAACCCTATTTTGGCATATTGTATGCGTACGTTGGTTCCGAGATCGAATCCTGGTCGGGAGTGGACTACTATAAGTCGGAAACTTGGCAAGAATGATGAATCCATCCATTTACAAGTAAGATTCCTTCGGAATATTCCCCGAAACCTTAAACAAACCCTATTTTGGTATATTGTATGCGTACCTTGGCTCCGAGATCGAAACCTGACCGGGAGTGGACTACTATAAGTCGGAGACTTGGTAAGAACGATGAATCCATTCAGTTACATGTAAGATTCCTTCTGAATATTCCCCGAAACCTTAAACAAACCATATTCTGGCATATTGTATGCATACTTTTATGCTCGAGATCGAAACCTAGCTTTGGCCTGGAGTAACTATAAGTCGGAAAATTAAAAAGAACTATGAATCCATCCATTTATAGGATAAGATTCCTTTAGAATATTCCCGAAACCTCGAAAGAAACCCTATTTTGGCATATTGTATGCATACCATGGCTTCGAGATCGAAACCTTCGGATCGAAAACCTGAGGGAGTGGACTACGATAAGTCGGAAACTTGGTAATGAAACGATGAATCCATCCATTTACATGTAAGATTCCTTGAGAATACTCCCATTATAGGAAACCTTAAACAAACCCTATTTTGGCATATTGTTTGCATACCATGGCTACGAGATCGAAACCCATTTATAGGTAAGTGGGAGCGGACTACTATAAGCCAGAGACTTGGTAAGAAGGATGAATCCATCCAGTTACATGTAAGATTCCTTCAAAATATTCCTCGAAACCTTAAACAAACCCTATTTTGGCATATTGTTAGCACACCATGGCTCTAAGATCGAAACCTGGTCGGGAGTGGACTATTATAAGTCGGAAACTTGGTAAGAACGATGAATCCATCCATTATAGGTAAGATTCCTTCTGGATATTTCTCGAAACCTTAAACAAACCCTATTCTGGCATATTGTTTGCATACTATGCCAAAATGAGATCGAAGCCTGACCGAGAGTGGACTACTATAAGTCAGAGACTTGGTAAGAACGATGAATCCATCCATTTATAGGTAAGATTCCTTTACAATATTCGAAATCCCCATTTAAGAACGATAAAACCTTAAAAAAACAAACAAACTCTATTTTGGCATAATGTTTGCATACCATGGCTCGAGATCGAAACGTGCCCGAAAATTGGTAAGAGTGGACATTACTTCAAAAGAAAGATCGAAACGAAACCTGGTCTGGGAGTGGACTATTATAAGTCGGAAACTTGGTAAGAACGATGAATCCATCCATTTATAGGTAAGATTCCTTCTGGATATTTCTCGAAACCTTAAACAAACCCTATTCTGGCATATATTTTGCATACCATGGCTCTGAGATCGAAACCTGGTCGGGAGTGGACTATTATAAGTCGGAAACTTGGTAAGAACGATGAATCCATCCATTTATAGAGTAAGATTCCTTAGGATATTTCTCGAAACCTTAAACAAACCCTATTTTGGCATATATTTTGCATACCATGGCTCTACTATAAGTCGAGATCGAAACACAGTGGGAGTGGACTAATATAAGTCGGAAACTTGGTAAGAAAGATGAATCCATCCATTTATAGGTAAGATTCTTCTGGATATTTCTCGAAACCTTAAACAAACCCTATTTTGGCATATTATTTGCATACCATGGCTCTGAGATCGAAACCTGGCCGGGAGTGGACTACTATAAGTCAGAGACTTGGTAAGAACGATGAATCCATTCAGTTACATGTAAGATTCCTTCATAATATTCCCCAAAACCTTAAACAAACCATATTCTGGCATATTGTATGCATACCCCGGCTCCGAGATCGAAACCTAGCCTGGAGTAACTATAAGTCGGAAAATTAATAAGAACTATGAATCCATCCATTTACAAATAAGATTCCTTTAGAATATTCCCCGAAACCTGAAAGAAACCCTATTTTGGCATATTGTATGCATACCATGGCTCTAAGATTAAAACCTGGTCGGGAGTGGACTATTATAAGTCGGAAACTTGGTAAGAACGATGAATCCATCCATTATAGGTAAGATTCCTTCTGGATATTTCTCGAAACCTTAAACAAACCCTACTCTGGCATATTGTTTGCATACTATGCCAAAATGAGATCGAAGCCTGACCGGGAGTGGACTACTATAAGTCAAAGACTTGGTAAGAACGATGAATCCATCCATTTATAGGTAAGATTCCTTTACAATATTCCCCGAAACCTTAAACAAACTCTATTTTGGCATAATGTTTGCATACCATGGCTCTGAGATCGAAACCTGCCCGGGAGTGGACATTACTTCCAGATCGAAACCTGGTCGGGAGTGGACTATTATAAGTCGGAAACTTGGTAAGAACGATGAATCCATCCATTTATAGGTAAGATTCCTTCTGGATATTTCTCGAAACCTTAAACAAACCCTATTCTGGCATATATTTTAGTCGGCAAGGTCTACAAAATAAATAAAGTAAATATTACAGACTGTGAAAATGACCATATTACCCTTATTGGAAATAAGTGCAATAAATATTATGGAGACTGTGAAAATGATAATTACCAAGATTGAAAATAAATAGTACATTTGGCGGTGCATACCTATTTGATTTTATAAATTTTTATGTTTTTTTCCTATTTTACCCTTAATTATATTCCCAATGTTAGAGACATACACTTAATTATGATGATTCTCAAGCAAATAAATAGGAATAGTAGAAGTAAAAAATGGTTTTGAAATTTTGGACTCCTTCTATATAGTGGTACAAGGAAAAATCAAAATTCCGGCTATACAATAGCCGTAAGGAGGGAGTATAATGATTTTTACGATAAATTTTAACAAACACCTTTCTCAAATAATTATTTATTATGCTTAAAAAAAAAAAAAAAAAAAATTATTTATCCATAAAAAATGATGGAAATAAAGAGTGGAAAAGTCAGTGATCTAGTTTTGTTTCTTGTCAGCACGCCCTAAACGCGTTACACACCTTTGGAGAAAAAGAGGTGCCCCGAAGCTGCTACATGGGCGGCACACACTAATAACCTACCGACTCTGATCAACTCTACTTCTACTCTCCTAGAGTGGGAAGTGACAAATGAGAAAAAACATGAGGTGAGTAGACACTCTTATCTCGAAAATGTTTTGGGGAAGTGACAAAACTCTACTCTACTACAGACTCTTATCTCATGCCTACTTAAATTTATCTACCTACTACCAAGTTGAAGAAGGAAGTTGCTTCCCATCCCCCACTTTTCTACACCACCATTTTACACAATAAATATTTTTATGTGTCCACTCTTATCCACCGTAGATTTCATCCTCCACCTCATAGAAACAGATTATACCGGGAATAAGGGCATCAAATATTATAAGGAAAAACAGGGGGTCCGCTTTAAAAGTGAGCCGATAACACATGGACAGGCATAGGGGTGTAAAATTTTTGGGGTATAAAAGTGGGGGATTTCTAGCATTTTCGGTTGAAGAACACGTACACATGCCTACTTAAATTTTGGCGTGATACCTGTCACTATAATTTGTACGTCTGTATGTCGAACATGTCAGAGACATGTCCATCAAATGGCGGGTCCCACGAATCAACTTTTCAACAGATAAGAAGATCTATTTATTTGCTTGTCCATCAAATGGCGGGACCTCCTCCAAACTGATGTAATTGTGAACCTTAAAATCCAATGAAGGATAATAATCGGTAGGCCCCACATGCAAATCCACTTCCAAAAGTGATCCAACTCCCCCAACTTCGAGCCACCTTAAATTATTTCCTTGGCAGTTCATATGGTTTCATTTTGATACTAGTAGATTGGTGTGCGCAGACCAATTTATATTATTTTAGCCTAACAAAAAGGGACCAAAAGAGCAGGATGAGAAGGCAACTTTTGATCCAAAATCGGTTTTTTTATTCTTTTTTTACTTTCACAATTTTCAACAAGTTAATGTTACGTTGCTCCCCTCGACGGTAAATTTTCTTTACATCCATAAAATTGGAAAAAGCTAATGGTAAGAGGCCAAATTTCATAGTCAATTGCAACCAATAGAATCCAACCATCCAACAAAATTTTGCAGGCCCCACTAACACCTTAAAACCCCACCCCTATCAGATCTTGTGGTGGAGGAGAGGTAGACCAAATTGGTCTACCTCTAATGGTCCGCGCCTAGGAAGGTCGCATAAAATTGCACACAAGGTCTTACTAGAAACGAAAATCAAATAACCACACAACAAACGGTATAGCTTAGCTGCCAAAAAAACAAAAACAAAATCCAATTCAATAATAAAAAATACTGATCCATCAGTGAAAGATATGACGAGACAACTCAAAGAGTCATGAGGAAAGGCCTGCATTTTCTCTTTCTCTTTGTTCTTATTGGTTTCTTACTTCACTCTTATCTATTCTACCCACTTATCGTACCTGTTTGAGGAATTCAGCTTCACTTTTTTTTATCATTTAGCATGAAATTGGACGTATTATTTATTTTTTTATTATTATCCCAACATCACTTGTTAAAATGCGGTACTCTACTCCCTCTCCCTGTGTTTTCATTTGGAGAGAAAATCAGTACGACTAGAGAGAGATAAAGAAAGAAAGAGACAGAAAACAGACCATGAAATCACGGATAGAAGACTGAATATAGTTTATTTACGTGATAATAAAAAGCAGAGACTATGATGCATATGAGAGAGATAGAGGTTGAGTGTGAAGTGATGGATGGAATCAGTCTACTCCCTCCCCCTGTTTTAATTAATTCTGTGAAGTGTGAAGTGATGGTCTAATCGGGTAATCTACTCCCTCTCCTTGTGTTTTATTATTATCTTTTAGCATTAAGGGAATGACAAATTCTATCCCGCACCGTTTTGCGGGATACTATCCCGCTCAAGCGGCTTCTACCGTTAGATGATCGAATCAACGGTTGGATTGCGTTCGGGAAAGGACACACCACTTTGGGAAAAGGACCATCATTTCCCCTAAAGGGTTCAAGGTTTTGGATCTGGGTTTTAACGTGATCGAACGGCAAAGAAACCGTATGAGCGGGATAGCTTTCCGCAAAACAGTGCAGGACAGCAATGCTCTTAGGGAATTAGTCTATATATTTTAGCACGATACATTTGCAAGTCTAGACAACAACTACGTAACGTGTGGTGGCGAGGAAAAGAACCTTCACGAAACCCAAAACCAACAAAAGAGTAGGGGAACAGATGGACATGACACTGCTCGGAAAAGTTATGATAAGACAACATATTGTGAGTGGTATAAAAGTTACCGTATCAAATAGTTACTACCATATCTTTAGTTGTGTGTAGCAATATCAAATATCCTTACACCCAAGGTTTACATCTCTGTTTCAGTCATTGACTGATTAACATGGTTTCGTACGACTAATTGACACCCTCAGTCACTTATCTTGCAACATTTTCCAGGTCCAGCGTTGCTGGGACCTTTTAGCTGGACATTGCATTTTCTTGCTCATACAACAAAACTAATAATTTCAACAGAAAATAGATCAAGGATTACAGGTACTCACCCAAGGCAGCTAATAGTAAGGACACAAGATAAGCAATGAAAATAAAAAAAAGATCGATATCAATTCATATCAATGATATAATCCACCACATAAAAAAACAACAGGGAGAAATAGCTGGATATAATCTATAAATGCAATATAGAAATAAAATTCTCCTAATCTCATTTTTTTCTTTTTGTTTTTGCAAGTAGTGGCATAATGACCAGGCCGATGACGGTTAGAACAACCTCGCATTTTGCTCAATTTCCTAGATTTCTCGGGAGACACACACGATGCGATCTCCTTGGACGACCTTTGCCTCTTCTTGTATTGGGATTCAATACTATACGCGCGACAACCCTCTCCAGGACATTCCAATATTCGAACTCAAGGTAGGGTAAATTGCTCAGGTGCATACATTGATCGCCATTTCCAAGTTTGGTAGTATTCTCCACAAAGAGGGACTATGTCCGACTTATATTTCTCACATACCGCAAGGACGTGTGGACACGGCAAATGCTCGTAGTTGATCACTTTCGGCAGTGCAAGACTTCTCCGAAATGTTGACTTGGTGCTGATCATTGATACCACGCTCGATGACCTCGTACTTATGTTCGATGATACGGCAAGACGAAAACAATTTTGCCAGTTCCCACCTTTCTTCTAAAATTTTGTCGGCATACGGAGTCAATGGAGGCGTCCAACGAAGAGATTTTTCTCTGAGTTCCTCGAACCATTCCATCAGTGATCTCCGAATAAAATCAACTAAATGACAAATGGGCAGATTTTTAGCCTTTTTAACTTTTGCATTCCAACTCTCGCTTATGTTAGTAGTCATCAGAGTAAAACGTGCTCTTACAGCCTCCACCCTGGACCACCTATGCTCCCCAATCTCCTGTACATACCTTACTGCTGCGGGGCTTTGTTTTAAAAAATCTTTCATAGCATTGTTGTAATGACAGGGAGTGTATGCTTTGGCAGCTATGATAAATGAATTCGCCGCGTCGCCGTCGTGAAATTTCTTAAGGAGATTTCCTGCAATGAAAAACAGGCAATTAGCATACCGGAGTGCTGAATATGCAAAAGCAAAAAAAAAAACATAAAACAACTCATGATAGTGAGAATTAAATATAAGGTTGTGTTGTTTAGTACGTTTAATATGGTAGGCGCAAAAAACATGGCACACAGCAGGATACCGGTTCGTCATGGCTCTATGAATGTGATCCGATCTATCTGGAAACCACTACAAGATCTGAATTCTTCTTCAAATATTCACTCCCAGCGCATCAAACAATTTTGTAATGAACCAATCCCACGAATCATCATTCTCGAGAATCGACGATGCCAAACGCTACTGGATATATTTCTTCATTAGAATCCAACCCTATGGCTGACAGTAGGACTCAGTAGCGTTCCCCAATAAGGTGCGTGCCATCAACAGAAATGGCTGCTCTCGAGAAATTCTTGAATCCATCAAGACATACTCCTAGTGCCATGAAATAATACACAAACTCATTCATAGAATTCGTTTCGATACATGTAATGCGATCCAGGGTTATTATGCTCAAGCACGTAACTATAACTAACAAGGTGCTTGATATGATTCATCTGTCGTACCTACGGTCGCTAGGTTCGCGTTTACAACCCAGTGTGGCCCCGCATGTAATCGATTGTTATACCATGTTCGCGAAGCATGTGCGCTCTCAAATCATTAGGTGTATCTGGAGACTATCACACTTTCCAAAATCGACTCGAACAGTTTGCCATGGCACGACCCATCCCTTTTATAGCATACTTAGGGTCCGTCTTGTTCTTGCTCTTATCACAAGTGTGTTTAGGTTACGTGCCTTTGATTACCCACCAGTCAAGAGACTTGACCGCGATGCCCGCACATACCAACCGCATGTCGGATCCTTGCGGTGGCAAGAAGGCGGTTATTGTTGGATGGTTTGGCTACGTACTTGAATGATCCTTTTATTGAAGCAATTTTCAAGCTAATATGCTTATTTGTTTTTGGTTTTGAAATGGTTACCGGGCCGATATCGTACTTGACTTTATTTGATCTTTGGGGGTAGGAGAACTAGCGTGTTCAATATGTGGAGTTGAGTCGGCATCATGAAGCTGGGGATATTTCTTGGCAGCTGTAAGGTTTTCAGCATCATGAAGATGGGTATATTTCTTGGCAGTTGCAGGGTTATCAGCAGCTATTAGACGTCTCCTCACGATTCCAGGCCTTCGAGGGGCTGAAAAAAAATTATAATTCATATTATTAAAACCGTTCTGTAGACGCATAAATTATGCACCAAATTCATATTAGTTAAACCGTTCCCAGATTGAACCCATCTACGTGACAAAATAGGAGAATATATCCACAACAGTATAACAGCTAGAGGGAGAAAATAACTAACCTACGCCACCAGTGCAATCTTCGTTGCCGGGTTGATTCTTGGGATCATCACCGTCGAAGGAACTGACTTTGCCATTGCAGTGAGGAGTTAACGGGGTCACGACCTTGGGCAAAACGGCCATTCCAATAGGAGTTATTGGGGGAGAAACTACTTTCAATTCTTGTGGAGATGGTACTATGAAAAAACTAGACGTTCCATGTACCTCGGAAACATAATATTTCAGAGCTTGTTCTCCGTGTAATGATAAACCGCATTTTTAATCCTGTTGCCGCAACGAGTACCCGGTAGTAGAGGTCAAAAAGTCCGTGCGAGAAACCAATTACCCCAAGTGCACGGTTCTTCACATCTTCAACGGTGTATTCATCAGGTACAAACGCTGGTTGTAACGTCCCATCGTAGTAATCGTTTCCTCCTTTCTTCACCCATTTTCCGTTGTAATGAATCAAAATAGTTTTGGTTTTACTTGTCATTGGGGGAGGAGGAATTATGATTCAAAAACACCTGCAACACAAGCATAGGATTAGCTCAACCAGTAAGCTTGAGACCATGACATCCATTTTAACTACAGTTGGTTCAGGTTGTTCAAACACTAAACCAAATTAAAGAAAAGAGAAACAATGTTTACTGTAAAGAAACATATTGCGCCCTAAATCCATTTTCTACATGCATCTGTATATATTTTATTCATCATGTTCTAAGTATGTATAGCTTCTGGATCATTTTGACAAGTTGAATTTGATCTGGCCAGTGGGCAACTGATGAATGAAACGGTTGACAGATATAGTGCACACAAAAAGAAGAAGAACAATAAAAAAAAAGAAGTAAGTCGAGACACAAATGTAAGATCAAGCTAACCACCTCTGCTAATTTATGAAATACAATTGAACACACTCACTCACTGATCACTCTCTCTAACTAATACACCTATGAGTTTTGGGTAATATTTTCGCATATACTCTGACATATTTCCACCGTTACACACTACCTTTGGGCATGTGGGAGGACCTGTGAAATCATTAGAAATAAAAACTAAGAAGTGTATTGGGATACAATCAAAAAAATCTTAAGAGTCGTTTAATGTGGGTGGTGGTGAGTTCACTTGACAGACAACGAGAACTACCTACATTGTTCAAAGACAATGGCAAGTGCAAAATGTGGTCACTAGGGCAGATGCATGACCCAACTGGCTGCGCATATGTTTTTTCTTCATCCGTATTCAATGCTCTAGGAAATCACCCACACTCCTGAATCTATAGAAAAATCTAAACTACCACTATGTCTTGTACGTAAACTAGAAACTGAACAGCCGAACATCAAAGGTTAAGTTGAAAATCATGGTGATCATCGAGGACCCAAATAGTCATAAAGATGCACAGTGTAAACTGAATCATATATAATACTAGTGACATTCATTCATATTGCAAGGATAGCAGAAATAAGAAAGAAGCCTTGATAATCCAACCCCATACCTTTTTTCGTGATTCGGCTAGTTGGAATGGCTGCATTCACCTCATTTGCTTTGTTTGGACACGGTTGTGATATGTCCAAAAGTCCTCCAACAGAGGCAATCGAAGCATTATTAAATGCTAACAACGCAAGCCCATTTTCTCTAGCTATTCAAGAAAGCTTTGCTGTGAGAACACTTAAGATTGGTTAAAGATTAGTAAACAAATATTACATAATTCGAAGAAAAAAAAACAAATTACCATCCTGGAAGAAACAAAATGCTAAAGTTTCTAATACATATGCATTCCAAAAAATTCAAGGGATTTATCATCTGAAATGAGATAAGAAAAAAGAACTAATTTCGAACATATAAAGCGACAATAAACATATAAATAAGGAGAATATTTGTTACATTTTCTTCACCCTTGGAGCAAGTTCCGCCAGAGCAAATTCCAGAGCTTCTTCTTTTTTTCCTTTGCCTATCAATTCTATTAACTTTTGTTGTTGGAGAAGAAAAAATAGTCGTGGGTTTATATCCAATATCTACATAAAGAAGGCAGAAAGTCAATGGAGATTTACTTCAGATAAGCCATAGAATTATGTCAAATTAACATCCAAAGAAACATTAAGTAACTATAACAGTTTCGTCGGGTTTTGAAGTGATAAGAAATGTGTGCCGGCTAGATATGTGGCCGTCGGGTTTTTGATTTTTTCATGAGAGAACCCTAGTGGAAAGTAAATGTGAAAAACAACTAGCTAAAATCATGTAACAGCTGTTGAAGCTTACCCGACAGAAATTCCAAAGGTATAAAAGTGGAACAACAGAGTTACAGGTGGTATGCGCGTATGATATAACATATCAAAGAGAACTGAGAAAAACAAATATTAGCAGCTCTTTTTCTGATGCAAGCTCAGCTGGACTAAGACATATCATATCGGGAACATACGATAACTATGATTGTATACAAAAAGAAATATTAGATCAAGTTTATCTTCTACGGATTAGCCTAGTTAGTAAACAGTAACACATCGCCTAAAGAAGACAAAGCAATTTCACACTAACTTATATGCCAAATGAGTAGGAGAACCTTGGTCACTCAACAGATACACATTTGTTTAGGATTCTTCGCAGATGGAGATCGCCAAGAGCTAAAATTCTGAATAACTACTGTGAGCTTATGGATGGTGTGGCACAACTACAGGATGAGGATTCACACTTGTGTAAGAAAACTGGTCAACATAGTCACAAGACAATCAGGTTTACCGATCTTCTCATATATAGATTTTCAAAGGCTAAGCTTCTAAAGGAACCACTGGCAGCTAATTGAAAGTGCGACACAACCACTCATATATAGATTTTTAACTTAAGTCAAAGCTACAACCAGAATAAAAGTTGAACAGATATTTCACTTAAAATGCAATGCTCAAGATATAACAAAACAACTGCTGAAACAAATATTTGGAAACCAACATAGGTTTTTATGAAAAATAGCTAACCATACCTGTCAATCAGGGAAATACAAACCATAAGGTATCTCATATAGAATACAAAGTCAGTCTATATAATTATAAGATTCAGGGAGAATGAACGAAAGCGAGAAATAATGTAAAAAAGAGAATCAAACATACCAAACCATTTCAGATACAGTCCAAACTGATTTATGTATACAATCTCAACTACTTCTTATGGAAATCAAACAAAACTATGATTTAGACATTCCATCAAACAAGTAACAATCACATCCAAAAATGATGAAACAAATCACTACCCACTTTTTAAATGATCGAATTGACATGTTGTAAGAAAATTGGTCGCCAACTAAACCGTACTCGATGAAATTGACCAGAGCTTTGATGCTCACAGTGAAGATGATGACCGGCTCGAACCCTTATGAAAAATGTTACCAAAACAGAAAATTAAAGATGACCCAGAGCTAATTTAAACGTAAACTGACTTAAAAATCTTCAGATTGGAGAACCCACAAAATTAACAGTATGACTAACTTTTTCATATAAACCCTAATTTGGATAATACTAAAATTGAAGAAAAATGTAGATTCAAAAAACCCTAATTAACAGTATTACCCGAAATTGAGCTCGAGATTCCGATTCAATAATAAGATTACGCTTTCATGAACATCAATTTTTAGGTCTGGCGATCTTAGTGGTGACAGTCACTATATCATCGAAGCCAACAAAAGAAGATGGACAAGCAAAATATGAAGAGATTATAGAACGAGAGGAGGAAGAAAAGTGTGATGTTGGTCGTCCAGGCATTTAAGAAGAAGAGGCAGGAGATGGAGATGGAGATGAATGAGGAACTTAAGGAAGATGAAATGAGAGGGGAGTGAGTGAAGTGTTGAAGAAAATGTAAGAGTGTGCATGTGTGAAGCAAGTGTGGTGTCAGACAAAATGTGCTCACAAAACATGTCTATGGGGGCACATTACGGAAAGATTTACTATGTACAAGTTACATTGTGCGCACATTTCTGGGTTCACATTACAAGAGAGGGTGTGCGTGCAGTTTGTGTGACAGAATGTGCTTACAAAACATGTCAATGGGTGCACATTGCAGTGCTGTTGTGCAGACAATGTACAACAATGGGCGCACATTGATTATTCCCTATTGTGTACCCAATGACTCAATGACTAATCATATTGGGTACGCAATATAAACCAGTGGGTACACATTCAACAAAATAAAAAATGATTATATTTTATTGTGCACACAATATAAACCCAATGGGTTCACATTCTCAAAAATAAAAAATGGTTATTTTGTATTGTGCACACAATGTAAACTCAATGGGTTCACATTCTCAAAAATAAAAAATGATTATTTTGTATTGTGCACACAATGTTAGGAGATGGGTACACATTTGATCAATTAGAATATTAATAACCATCGTACCTTTTTCAAATAGTTTTTCAAAAAATAATAAAATATTATAATGTGCAGGACTTAGTTGTCATAACAATATAACTCAAGGATAAAATAGGTAAAAAAAAATCCATAAAACATTTTTGGGAATTTTGAAAAAATTGAACATTTTTAGAAAATAGGTTCCCAAAAACAACAGTTTTGGCCATTCTCGACGGTGTAACTTCAAAGAGTGAAAAATCATCAAACTTTCCTACTGCTCCAAAGCCACTCAGAATTGCTGCTTCAATCGCCGCACCTTGAACAACAGCTGTGTATGGATCTATTCCCTCGCTTATACGACTATCTCCATTAAAGATCTTTTTAAGCAGGGGTTTGATTAATTGTGAACCAGCACCAGCTAGAATAACTTCTTGAACATAACATGCAGTAATTTTTGAAACATAAAGGCATTCTTCAACTGCCTTCTCGCATCTATCGAACAGCTCCCTGTTCAATACCTTAAACGCATCATGATTTATAGTACATATAAAACTGTTCTCATCTGGATAAAAAGAATCGAGATCAATTTTATACTTGTTATTAGTAACAAGATTTTGGTTGAATTCATCACAAGCATTTATCAACCTCCTCATGCGTGTATCGGTATTTTTAATCTCGTCCATTCTTTTTTGACGTTTGATATCATCTAGACAATGACAAACTATACCTCGGTCGAAATCAATCTCACCTAGCTGAGTATCGCCGGCTACACCAATCACCTCATACCTAGTCCATTCTTCATTCACATTCAGCATAGAGACATCCAAACAACCACTACCTAGGTAAAACACCATTAGGTTCTTCTCCTCCTTCTTCTTCTTCTTCTTCTTCTTCTTTTTAGCTTTAGCATCATTTACTTCTTCAAGCTCAACATCATTTACTAGGATTGATTTCTTATGATAACCATAACAATATGCAACAGCGGAAGACTCGTTTAGAAGCCTTAAAACATTGAGTCCTGCAAGTTTAGCAGCGTCTATGGTTGCTTGGCGTTGAGAATCATTGAATAATGCCGGAACAGTGATAACAACATTTGTAACAGTTTTTAGACTAGAATCTTCAGATATATCCTTTAATCTCATCAAAATCAGTGAGAAAATCTCTTCAGGAGAAAACAGCTTTTCAATTCCCTTATGTCTAACCACAATCATTGCTTTATCATGATTACCAGCAACCACTTTGAAAGGCCAAAACTTAATACTAGATTGAACAATAGGATCTGTGAATTTTCTACCAATTAAACGTTTCTGTTAAGGATGACAGAGTCATCACTCCGCAAGACGCTCAACAACACTGACAGATGACCGAGTATTCTCGCCAAAGTCTTCGAGGCTATGCATACGCTCACCTTGTTTAGATTTTGACTTGGTTTTGTAGTTTGTAACAAACCCTAATGTATCTCATTCAATATAAATAAAATCTCTCACCCACAGAATCACTGTGGAAGTATTCACCAAAATATCTTTACTAACTTGGTATCATCCTCGATCCAAGCTACGCTTCCAAATCATTCAAAACTCTAAAAACACAAAAAATGGCAACAACAGCCCAGCTTCGACAAGTTCAGATCCATCACCTAGTGACTCTGAAACTCAATGAAACAAACTATCCTCTTTGGAAAACCCAATTCAAGCCTATTCTCAAAGGTTATGGATTGACTGGTTTTATAGATGGCACAAAAACCATACCT
Source organism: Papaver armeniacum (assembly GCA_023531295.1). NCBI lineage: Eukaryota > Viridiplantae > Streptophyta > Magnoliopsida > Ranunculales > Papaveraceae > Papaver > Papaver armeniacum. The sequence continues at coordinate 173,197 of JAJJWW010002295.1, forward strand.
GCACGAACATTACCAAATTCCAGAGGCAATCAAACTCGACTTTGAGCGTATGATGAACAAGACTCTTTATTGGTTGGGTGGTTAAACTCAACTCTCAAGAAGCTGTTCTTGGAAAGGTCTCGGTGCAACACCGCCAAAGAAGTCCTGGGATATATTTGGAGGCTGAATTTTCACCCAAGACAAAGGCGCATCAGATGCACCTAAAGAAACAACTTCATACGATGACTAAAGGTAACAAATCCTTGAAGGTTTTCTTTAATGAAGCTAAATCTTTGTTTAATCAACTTGCAGCAACAGGATATGTTGTCACCACTGATGAGATGAAACAGTCCATCAGTAATGGATTGAATCAGTCATACGACCCAATTGTAACTTCACTCAGTACCAACGAAGATATCGATATGCAGACGTTTTATGCTCATCTCCTAACTTTCGATTTAAGGCTGGACCAACATCTCAGTGCTGTTCAGCAACCCATTGCAAATGTGGCTTTTCGTGGCTCTTCCAGCAAATCAGCACCGAGACATAACAATAATGCAACTCGTGTACCATCAAACTACAATAACAATCGTCCTCAGCAGCAACAAAAGAAAACTCCAAAGTTTGATGAGCCCTGCCAGATTTGTAAAAAGGACAACCATCAGGCAACGCGCTGCTGGTTTCGATACAAGCCTAGCAACAATCAGCCTAAGAACCCTGCTGCTTACATTGCCTTGCCGAATGGTTTTAATGGAAACCAATGGGTCACTGACACAGGAGCAACCCATCACCTCACAGCTGACATGAAAAATCTCACCATTAATTCCTCATGAATATGATGGCACTAAAATGGTCCATGTTGGTAATGGTAATGCTCTAATCATTGCAAATGTCGGTAATGCGTCCTTTACATACAAATCTCGTGCTTTTCATCTCAACAACATCTATCATGTTCCAGACATAAAAACGAATTTATTGTCTGTGTCTCAGTTTTGTAAAGATAATGGAGTGTTTTTTGAGTTTCACACTTCTTATTTTCTTGTGAAGGACATCAATACGGGGACAACTCTGCTGCGAGGGCTGAATAAGAATGGGCTATACATCTTTGATGGAGTTGAAAAGCTGGACAATCCTATAAAACCCCAGGGGAACATCTCATCTACCTTCCCTCTATGGCATCAAAGATTAGGACATCCTATGTTGCATACTGTGTCGCAGATTTGTCTTCAAAATTCTCTTCCTGTGTCCAATAAACAATTTGATTTTTGTCATTCTTGCCATCTAAGTAAGAGCAATAAATTATCGTTTTCTTTAAGTGACACGGTTTATGATAAACCGTTGAGTCTTGTTGTTTCGGATATTTGGGTTTCACTTTGAATTATCAAGGTGCAGTTTTAAGTACTACCTTTGATAATGGATGTTTTCTCTCACTTTACATGGGTTTTTCCTATTGTCCAACGTTCGATGCCTTACAAACGTTTACTCTTTTCACAAACAAATTGAAAACATCACAGGTCATAAAATCAAAGTCTTCCGGTCAGATAATGCATTAGAGTACAAAAATTCACGGCTCACCTCAACCTTTCGGGTATACAACATCGTTTTCGTGTCCTCATACATCCCCTCAAAATGGTCTAGGCGAGGCGTCGTATTAGGCATGTTACGGGAATCTGGTTTGGCATTACTTTATCATGCACACATGCCTAATGAGTTTTGAAATTTTGATGCATTCACTTCTGACATGTTATTTGATTAACAGATTACCCAAGTCGGTGAATGAAGTTAAAACACCATTAGAGCTTCGTTTAACAGAAACCCGATTACAACTTCTGCGTGTTTTTGGCTTTTGGCATATCCATGCCTAAGACAATACAATTCCAACAAATTAGAACCTAGATCACTGCCGTGTGTCTTCCTCGGTTATAGTAATGCACACAAGGGGTATCTGTGCCTAAACCAGAAATCAAATCGTATATATATCACTCGACATGTTAGATTTGAGGAAAGCACATTCCCATTTCAGCCTCTCCAGTGGAAAAATAACTCCCTGTCACAAGGTAATGTTCCTTCTAGCACGAGTGTTTTACTTTCACCTCCTTTTCATCGGTCTACTGTGGATGGTGAATCTTCTATATCACCTGTGCAAAGCCAACAAAATCTGCCGTCATTATCAGCCTCGTCAACTCAGCAGCAATCCCAAGCTGACTCAACCGCTTCGCCCGCTTCAGCATCTGCACAACACACAGCCTCTACTGCGCAATCTGGTCAGAGTAATCCTACATATGAATCTCAGCAACCTTCAGAATCTACAACCCAGTTTGAAAATGCGGGTCATTCAATGGTGACTAGGGTTAAGGCTGGGATCACGAAACCAATTAACAAGTTGTGCTTAACTGCTTCCAAGCATCCTTTGGCTGATGAAGATTTTATGGAACCAACGTCTTACACGACAGCTTCAAAGAACCCAAAATGGCGGACTGCAATGGACGTACAAATAAATGCATTAATACGGAATGGTACGTATTCTCTTGTGAAGTATGAGAAGGGAATGAACGTCGTAGGCTGCAAATGGGTGTATCGTGTCAAACAACATCCTGATGGAACTATCGACCGCAGAAAAGCACGTCTGGTAGCCAAGGGTTTCAACCAGCAGGAAGGAGTAGATTATGGCGAAACCTTGATCCGGTTATTAAACCGTGCACCATACAATTTGGTATTATCAATTGCGAGTGATGAACAATTGGGAAATAAACAGTTGGATGTTGAGAATGCGTTTCGCATGGAAATCTGGAAGAGGAGGTGTATATGCAACAACCTCCTGGTTATGTTGATTCCAAGTCATCACGATCATGTACAGTAAACTCCACAAGTCCTTATATGGACTTAAACAGGCTCCACGGGCTTGGTTCTCTAAACTCAGCAACCATCTCTTATCTCTTGGGTTTAAGGGTTCCATATCTGACACCTCATTGTTTGTGTTACAGACACCTACTTCAATCACGTATGTACTTGTATACGTTGATGATATAATTGCAATAAGGCTCACGGCCGGCGTACTATACGGAAACTTATTGCTGATCTTGGTGAAGCCTTTGCATTGAAAGACATGGGTGATCTATCGTTCTTTTTGGGAATTGAAGTTCTGGAGACGTGACAATGAGTTAGTGCTCACCAGAGAAAGTATATTACGAGACCTTTTGAAACGCACAAAAGCTGGATGGTGTTAAACACATTAACACTCGTTAGCCCCAAATGTTAAAATACAAAAGCAGGGTTAGTAAGATTTCAGGATGCTACTTTATATCGCAGTGTCGTCGGAGCGCTACAATACTTGCACCTGACAAGGCCTGATATCTCAGTGGCTGTTAACAAGGTATGCCAATTCATGCATGATCCATTCATAGAGCACTGGGAGTTAGTAAAAAGAATAATCAGATATTTGAAGAGTACTGTGGACTTTGGATTACATTTGAAACGCACACAAGACTCTTCACTTCAAGCATACTCAGATGCGGACTGGGCTGGCAATCTCGATGACCGGCGATCCACTAGTGGATACTGCATTTACTTTGGAGGAAATCTGATCTCTTGGAGTGCCAGAAAACAAAAAACGGTGTCAAAGTCAAGTACTGAAGCTGAGTACAGGGGTGTTGCCATTGCTACCTCAGAACTTATATGGATTCAGTCTCTTCTAAAAGAGTTACGGGTAAAACATTCTGCTCCCATCTTGTGGTGTGACAATTTAGGGGCAACATATCTCACTTCCAATCCAGTGTTTCATGCGAGGACGAAACATATAGAGATCGATTATCATTTTGTTAGGGAGAGAGTAGCGACAAAACAACTCCAAGTTCGTTTCATTAGCTCTCGTGATCAATTGCGGATGTGTTCACTAAGGGACTAGCGGCACCACGGTTTTCAGATTATTAGAGGCAAGTTGCACATTCGTCAACTCCGGTACAACTTGAGGAAGGTGTTAAGGATGACAGAGTCATCACTCCGCAAGACGCTCAACAACACTGACAGATGACCGAGTATTCTGCCAAAGTCTTCAGGCTATGCATACACTCACTTTCTGTTTAGATTTTGACTTGGTTTTGTAGTTTGTAACAAACCCTAATGTATCTCATTCAATATAAATAAAATCTCTCACCCACAGAATCACTATGGAAGTATTCACCAAAATATCTTTACTAACTGTTTCAAATCGAAGATAGTGTTAGGAAGATTATCAAGTACCTGATCTTTAGCTTCTTGACCTATCAAAATCTCATCCGAATCTGTAAACGCGACGAAATTTGGTATTCTTTCGTTTTTATGTGAATCTCTGATGATCTTTAATAATCCGATACAATCCATCCTACCTCTCCAAACACATATAAAACTGAACTTTGTTACTCAATGAATCCCAATTGATTTACAACCTTGTCTCTCGTAATCACCCATGGGAGAAAGAATTGAAGAAAGCAAGAATTGAGAAAATGATGTTAGAGATGGTAGTTTCTAGATCTATACTCGTAAGAAGAAATATGATGAAGTTTCTGCAATCAGTTTTAGGTTTAATGTTGATTGTTTTGTTCAAGAACAACAAGAGTGTTGTTCATGAGAAAGAATGGTAGAAAACAGAAATTGAGCAGAAGATGATGTTAGAGATGATAAATTTGTAGGTTGAGAGTTTATAGATTCGTAGGAAAAAAAGAGTTTTGATCAAGATTATGTGACTAGGTTCAATTTTGATTGTTTTGCTCAAGAACCAGAGTGGTGGTGTTCTTGAGAGGGAATGTTTTGAAATGTGAAGAACGGGGCGGAAAATTTATTTATAGTCCAACCTGAATTATGGGCCTGGTTTTGACCCGTCCGGAAATCCAAACGGTTAATATATGTCCAAACTACCCTCCTTTGATTTATTTCTTCTCTCTCCTCTTGGGGTCTTTTGCTCTCTGCAACTAAACACGATTTCTAGGGTTTATAGGAATCCATTGTTAACATATTACTTTCTGTTGGTGTTGGTGGTGGTACGTGAGATGAGAGGTATGCTACTTGTAACGGATTTTTTCTAACTTATTTGGCGTTACTTTTGTACACCTCATTTCTGGTTCAATTTGAGTTGAAAGTATAAATGAGATCCTGATTTTCTTTTAGTAATGGGTTTGTTTATTTTTAATTGCAGATTCAATTTGTTCTCATAAGATCTTGAGTGTTTGATTTTGGTTATTTATTGGATGATGCCCGGTGATAAGAAATCTGCCATCGTGGATGGGTTATAGACAAAGTGGAGGGGAATCATCTAATGGGAATAAGAAAGTTTTGGTAAGTGTCTCGTGTAATTCGGATTTTCAAAATAAAATTATGTGATTTACACGAGTACATAGTCTCTATTATGTGTAGCTATTAGCTAGTGACCTTTTACAGTACATTTCAAATATACTCGATTATGCGTGCTTGATGATTGTATCTAAGAAAGTGCGATAATTACTGAGCCATCAAGATAGCAGCATGGATGTGATCAAGTTAGCAGTATGTACTTGAATTTTCGATCAGTGAGTATGTTGAAAGAGGCCCCTGCCAGCTCAATGGCCATTAAGTGCATTTTACATGGTTAAGATTTGCTTTGTTGGCTGAATATCTGTAACTCTTGGTTTCTTTGTCGAATGGTATCTTGAGCTAGCTATTTCATAATCGCAGGTCACTCTGTTAGTCCCATTAGTTCCTTATATTTCTTTTCTTATTTGACTTCAAAAGTAATATGTTGAGCTCATACTAGTGTTTGCTTATTTGTTTCCATTGTGGTTCGTCTTTCTATATTTCCATTCACTCGACATGTTTCTTTCTTAGGTGATTTACTCTGATGACGAGCATAAGTCTAACAAAGATACTACTGTTGACCTCCTTCGTTCTGAATTACAAGCCACGCGGATGCACATGGCTAAGCTTGTTGATGCAGGGCGAAATAGTATGTATACGAGATTATCTATTTTTGTCTGGAGAGATTTAAAAGAACACTCGGTTCATGAAATTTATAAAATTGCTGATGTTGCAGGAACTGCTAGGGAGTTTGCGATCTCCCTTCTCCAGACCTTAATTACCCGGGAATCCTGAGTTTGCCATCTCCCTTCTCCATAATCTCATAGAGCCACTGGCAAAGGTTAGAAGGCCTTTGTTTGTTATTAAGTTTCGTATCAATATATTTATGGTGTTCATTTCATTCATTTGGGATGGTGGTTTTCTAAAGCCTGAAATTTGATTGCGTCAAGACACCACTTATGGATGGTCTTATGTTATTGCAGATAGGTACACGACCTTGGTCTCCTGAATATTTACCGCAGCTTCTTTGGATTGCCCAGAATGCTTCTGCTATTGTCCCTGCTCCTATGGGTTATATAATTAGCAACTCCTATGGGTTATATAATTAGCAAGGACAAGAAAAGGAAGCAGTGTAGAGACAGAAAGGTATTCCCTATGGGTGTTTTTTATCTTGTTAATTTCTCTATATCACATAATAATCACAGCATTTTTTTTAGTTATTCATTGCATTTGTGTTTCTACAGGCTCCCTCTGCTCATACACCTGTAAGGGATGAGGGGTCCATGACATAAGATTCTCTTGGCTTCCGTAAGCACTAAGCAGGTAACAACGTAAATGCCAGTATGCCACTTTGCTGAAAACAGTTTGCATGCTGCTTTATGTTGTTCGTTTACTGTATTTTTATGTTGTCTCTTTTTTGAGGTATTGTTGGTGTGTATTCTACCGATTCCACTTTATTACATTATTCACCCATTATATACTCAGTGAGGATAGTAGAAATATCTGTAGAGCTCTCTCTTAACATCTAGTTTGTTGCTTTGTTGAATTGAGTGAATGCACATCATCCTCTACTTTGTTTGTAAACGATGCGTTGTAAAACAGGGGAGTTAGAGATTACGAGTTATTCCGGGAAGTGACGTGCTGTTAAGGGAAAGATATTCTCTGGATACTATTCTGTTCGATTGGAAAGAGTTCAAAACAACTCAGGGCATGTTTTCTACGTGTGATAAGAGAAAATAGAGAAGATTTCTTTTATTCCCGGAAACAGAGCAACTATATTTACGGGAAGAATATGTATGGAACTTTGGTTTGTTTAAAAAAGAAAGAAGCTGTATAACGAGAAGATATTCCTTATATGATTTGGGTTGATCGAATAAAGGAGTTGGGATGAAAACAGGTAGCCGCATAGAGGAGAAGAACAAGAGGGAAAGTCCGTACTCCGTAACCTAAGGGAAAAGAAAGAGATTCTCGGGATTTAGGGGTTCTGCCGGATATATATAAGTTGTTCCGAGTCACAACAGAGGAGGTCGAGACTTGGGGATAGTTTTGGGGCCGAGCAGAGGGTTTGGAGGAGCTACAGAGATCAACAGAAAGAGTTTCAGAGAAAGTTCTCTGCTGCTGCAAAACTCAAGAACATCAAGAACATTGAACCAACAGGAGCGGTCGCAGAAGCAGTCTCAGAAACAACGACAGAGACAAACAAGTATCGTTGTTCAACAGTCTTAGAAATCTGTAACAGTGACGTCTGTAACACCATTACAGCGTTACAAATCTCTGTTTTATATAATTTCTTCAATAAAACACCTTTTTGAGCTATGGATTATTATTTTGTGCGTGTTTTTGATATGAGGAGCTAAACCCCAACACTGGGACGACGGAGAAAGCCATATTTCATGCGTGTGGTAATTATATTTAATTCTTTCATGACTTTTTGCATGGATTGTTAATTGTTTTATGGTTTTTATTGAATGGTTGTGATTTCAATTGATGGGTTATACTTAGGTTAAGTCTTTTGATATCCCATGCTTTAGATATACAGTCGTTGCTTTTCAAAAATCTACCTTGGCAAAGAAACAGAGTCAATATTTCATTATTATTTGAGCTATAATTGTCTAGAATAAATATATGAATCGCATGAATGAATTTTATGGTGGAATCCGAAGTCCCAGTTCTCTCGATATTTGTGACAAACTTGTGTAAATATTTTCTTTGTTTTTAGTATTTTCTTAAATCGAGTCTTTACAAGTCTGAGAGGAACGACATCTTACTTACCACTTTTACAAACAACTTCAAAAACGACATCAATTTTGAGCGCCGACGCGGACTTGTATTTAGATTTGTTTTAGGTTTATTTTTATTATTTTTTGTTCCTTTTACGCCTTTGGTATTTTTCGATTCTTTTGGATTTGGAGCGAAGCTACAAGGAAAGAAAAAGTGCTATAAAAAGGAAAGCATCGCCAAAGAAGGAAAGAAAAGAGGAGTCCAAGGAGCGAAGAAGATTTTGTATATAATTATTTTGTTTTATTTTTAGAAACTGTAAATAGGGTTGTATTTTTGTAATTTTTTTTTCTTTTTATTTTTGGACACTTTTTGGACATTTTTTTGATTTGGACATTATTTTAAAACCCTAAGGAAGGGTTGAAATTAAATATAAAATCTGTTTGCGAGGGGAAGGACGACGGTTACGATCTGTCTCGGCCCCTCGGGTTCGTACATCGACATCGGAGTCGGTGGCCCGAGTCGACTTCAACGGTTCATCGCCCGTCAGTACGGGAGGTAAGACTCTATCCACCCACGAATCCCCTGTCAGTGGGTTTTATTCTGTGTGACAACTCACACCCCTGTGAATAGAATGTCGAACTGGTATAATAATAGCCAATACAATGAATATCCGACTGAATTTCAAAATGGACGTTACTACTTTGACCATGGTGTGAATAGTGGTTGGGAACATCAGCCTTTTCAAGGTTATGGCTCATACCATGATGAGCCCAATTACTATCCATACACCCACCGGTCATACGAGCAAAATTCCTCTCTACTAGAGTCCGCATGTAAGTTAGGCCGAGTCAACACAAAAGTTACTTGAGTCAACACGTAGTTCGGATGCAATGAATAACTTAGTTTTGGACGAAAGCAATGCAACGTGTGAACCTTCTTTCCTAGATGAAATCGGGAAGTCATGTGAGTCGACTTAAAAATCTTTGTTAGAGGCCCGGAAAGAAATGCTCAAGATAGTTTTAATTTCCAATATAGTGTTTCCAATAGTACCTTTGAAAATGAAGATAGTTATTTGCATAATCAAGATGACGAGGTTAGAATTGGTAACACTACTTTAGATGAGGTTCGATCAGTTCCATGTTATTATAATGATGATTATGATGAGGATAGTGTTGATGAAGAATTTGAAATAAATAGGCATAGTGATCAGGAATTTGCTACTCCAATTGAGCTTTACAATGATAATATTATTTCTAGTTCAAATCCAAATAATTTTAATAATTATTCACCTATTCAAAAGGACGAGGATTTGACTAGAGATACCACCGTTTTAGACGAGGTAGTATTTCCTTATGATTACGAAGCTGATTATGGTTTAGAGGAACGGGTATATTTTGAGTCTAGCGATGTAGAAACAATAGACTTAGAAAAAGAAAATGAACTCGTAGAGATAAATGAGGATGAACCTGACTTAGAAGAATCAATTGACCATTTTCGGTGAACGATGACCTTGAAATTAGGGAAGTTGTGACTAGTCTTTCTAGAGACTTGAAAACTCTAAGTTTGGGGGTGATTATCATTCTCCATGTGCTTTAACTCTTAGAAAGGTCCCTCACTTGGGACTTGACATATGTGCCTCAACCATTTTAAAAGATTATCTTCATACACGTTTTCCTGAACCTAGTGATGTCCACAGGGAAGTTCAATTGTTAGAAACCCATCCTCTGGTTGATGTGGTTAGCCCAGGCTATGATACCCAGATTGATTTTGTTTTCCCACCAAATATTTTTTCAACCAATTGTGGGAATGTATGAGTTCAAAATGTGTCACTTATTAAGTTCTGAGACCAAACCTAATTATTTTAGGATAATAGAAATGACACGTTTTCTTATGATTGACCGCCAGTTTCATCGTGGTCAATTGTGTGAGTCAAAACTGATTGACTTTAAGGATCCGCAGCTATTTAGGTTATTATTATGTGCTTCTAAGTTTTTATTTGAGTTTTTCCAGACTCTAATACCTAAATCGGATCTTAGCTTCGAGGAAATGCAACCCATGAAAATATTTTATCTAGACCCTTTCATAGAGCCTGAACCTGAACCACAGCTAGATGTAGTTGTCTTAAACAGGAAACTAGACAAGGGTGTGCTTTATTTGTTCATTTTCTTGGCTTGTTGCAGATTCCTTTTACTTGTGATAGCTTTATTTGGTTTTGATGACCCACGTAAATTTGGCTATTACTCTATGATTCTATGAGGCGACTAATCCTTTGTTAGTCCGGCTGAAGACGTTAAACTTAGCACTTCTTGGGAGGTAACCCAATATTCATGCGACACGGTAATATCTTTCCTTAACTCTTTTACTTCAAATGGTACAGTTTCTCCTTGTTCATGCTTTTAATTTTATCTTTAGAACATTGAGGACAATGTTAGATTTAAGTTTGGGGTATGGGAGAAACATTTTAGTTGCATTGTTAAACTCCGAGCCTAGAAATTTATGTTTATTAAGGATGGCACTAACCAATCTAAGTGGATGGAAGCATTTTGGTTGTAGGAGTTGAGGAACCAACGATTAGATGGCAACATCTAAAGAGTCTATTCATAAAAGCACAAGAGCTCGGGTGTTAGAAATAACATGATAGTTTCACCAATCTCGTTGAGTCCTTTTCACTTCGTTTTTATTTTATTTTGTTTTTAAACTATGTTTCTCTAAGTGATTAGGTGGGTCCCACGATTCAAGTTGTTACCAATGCTAGGGTGAATTAGAGTGATTGAGATACCAAAAAAAAAAAAAAAAAAAAAGTGAAAAAAAAAAAAAAAAAAAAAAAAAAAGACTAGACCAATTAGACCAAACGGAATAAAATTAACACTTGGGAATAGCAATATGTGTGTGTTTTCCCTGTCTCCGTCGCCTAAACAAGCGTGGAATGCAGGATCCACGGGAACTATCATGTAATCTGCTGACAAGAAGCATGCGCTTGGATCCAAAAGATCTAATCATGCAGTTAAATAAAAAAAAAAAAAAAATATTAATGTTCAGTGAATAAATCGACTGCTGGTTCCCTTGTATATGCCAGACGTGTTGATCTAGAATTAGGATTGTCGACCACTGGTTCCCTTGTATATGCTAGTTGTGTTGATATTAGTCAGACCAGTATCTCAGTCCATTAGGATAGGTTCATTTTGGCGGAGGCCTTCAGACAGATATGGGAAACATCGATCACTTAGTAAACATCAAAACCATCTATATTTTTTCTCTATATCCATCTTCTTATCTATCCATGTGATTAGTTTTGACTCCGGGTATTGATGTCCATAGTGTGACTATCCGAGTAGAGCTTTGTGACTTATATATGAATTTTAGTATGCTTGAGTGCAAACTCGTGTACAAGAATTGGAATTTCGCATCGGGGTACTTCCTCCCGTAAACAATAAGTATGCCAACCAAGGAGATTTTTTAGTGCCTTCCAAGGTTCTCGTAGATAGTTAAGTGAGTATAAAGGTTTTGTGGGTACACCTCACGGTAAACCCTCCCGAGACTATAACTCGGCCACTAGGGCCACCTAGGGGTTTAAAGGCTTATTGCATACGCTAAATGCAATCGACGATGCCACTGCGATAGGTGAGTTAGGATTTTATTTTTGGATTTGATTTGCTCGGGACTAGCAAATAATAAGTTTGGGGGTATTTGATAGACACATTTTTGTGTCTGATATAATCTCAATTGTATATAATGCTAGTACTCGATTTTGTGCTAATTTTGGTATTTTATGTCTTTGTAGGTGTTTTTGGAGAAATAAACTTTTGCGGGAAAATTGGCTCGAAAAGTGGTATTTGCGCTGTGGGAGAAAATTACTATTCGGACCACCCAGTTGATAAGGGGTATCCACCGCTATTTGCACCCCAGAGTTACTATTTCCCCCCATGGCTATTTCCACCCCAGTCTGGTTAGGGGGAAACCTTTCTTCACGGTTTGAAAACCAAATTAGGCGGGAAACAATTGCTACAACAGCGTAACTCCCTGGATTTGGTTTGCGCGAGTTTTAGTCGGAGTTTCTGTTGCAGTTGGACTGGTATGGGCCTGTTACGGAAAGACAAGGCCAGTAAGTGTTTCACAGTCAAAGAAAAAGGAAGCTTACGTGGAGATTTTCTAAAACAGGGGAGTTAGAGATTACGAGTTATTCCGGGAAGTGACGTGCTGTTAAGGGAAAGATATTCTCTGGATACTATTCTGTTCGATTGGAAAGAGTTCAAAACAACTCAGGGCATGTTTTCTACGTGTAAAAGGAGAAAAAGAGAGAAGATTTCTTTTATTCCCGGAAACAGAGCAACTATATTCTCGGGAAGAATATGTATGGAACTTTGGTTTGTTTAAAAAAGAAAGAAGCTGTATAACGAGAAGATATTCCTTATATGATTTGGGTTGATCGAATAAAGGAGTTGGGATGAAAACAGGTAGCCGCATAGAGGAGAAGAACAAGAGGAAAGTCCGTACTCCGTAACCTAAGGGAAAAGAAAGAGATTCTCGGGATTTAGGGGTTCTGCCGGATATATATAAGTTGTTCCGAGTCACAACAGAGGAGGTCGAGACTTGGGGATAGTTTTGGGGCCGAGCAGAGGGTTTGGAGGAGCTACAGAGATCAACAGAAGGAGTTTCAGAGAAAGTTCTCTGCTGCTGCAAAACTCAAGAACATCAAGAACATTGAACCAACAGGAGCGGTCGCAGAAGCAGTCTCAGAAACAACGACAGAGACAAACAAGTATCGTTGTTCAACAGTCTTAGAAATCTGTAACAGTGACGTCTGTAACACCATTACAGCGTTACAAATCTCTGTTTTATATAATTTCTTCAATAAAACACCTTTTTGAGCTATGGATTATTATTTTGTGCGTGTTTTTGATATGAGGAGCTAAACCCCAACACTGGGACGACGGAGGAAGCCATATTTCATGCGTGTGGTAATTATATTTAATTCTTTCATGACTTTTTGCATGGATTGTTAATTGTTTTATGGTTTTATTGAATGGTTGTGATTTCAATTGATGGGTTATACTTAGGTTAAGTCTTTTGATATCCCATGCTTTAGATATACAGTCGTTGCTTTTCAAAAATCTACCTTGGCAAAGAAACAGAGTCAATATTTCATTATTATTTGAGCTATAATTGTCTAGAATAAATATATGAATCGCATGAATGAATTTTATGGTGGAATCCGAAGTCCCAGTTCTCTCGATATTTGTGACAAACTTGTGTAAATATTTTCTTTGTTTTTAGTATTTTCTTAAATCGAGTCTTTACAAGTCTGAGAGGAACGACATCTTACTTACCACTTTTTACAAACAACTTCAAAACGACATCAGTCCATGACATAAGATTCTCTTGGCTTCCGTAAGCACTAAGCAGGTAACAACGTAAATGCCAGTATGCCACTTTGCTGAAAACAGTTTGCATGCTGCTTTATGTTGTTCGTTTACTGTATTTTTATGTTGTCTCTTTTTTGAGGTATTGTTGGTGTGTATTCTACCGATTCCACTTTATTACATTATTCACCCATTATATACTCAGTGAGGATAGTAGAAATATCTCAGAGAGCTCTCTCTTAACATCTAGTTTGTTGCTTTGTTGAATTGAGTGAATGCACATCATCCTCTACTTTGTTTGTAAACGATGCGTTGTAAATGCACTGGGTTTCTTAAATAGTGCATATAAAACGCACTCGATTGTAATGCACTGGTAGAACTACAAGGTTTAAAACTTAGGAGCATTAAACTATGAAATTTCTGAGACTTGCTAGTAAACGAGAAATTCTGAATTCAGTAGATGTTTTAGGATTTCTTAATTTTGTTTTTCCTCTGTGATTTGCACGAGTATAAGCATCCCTTGGCTCTATGTTGTCTATCTACTGACCTTTTAGAGTGCATTTTATTTGTACTCGATTATGCAACCGTGATGATTGTATCTAAGAAAGGGCGAAAAAAATTACTGAGGGATTAAGTTAGCAATATAGATTTAATCTTGGTCTTAACCTGATTTTTTCTGTGCATTTTCCATGTACTTGAACTTTGGTGCATTTTAAGTGTAGTCGATTATGTGAACTTGACGATTTACACTATTTTACACGTTTGATTGAAATTTGTGTTGTTGGCTCAATATCTGTAAGCTTTTGTTACTTTGTAAACATGCTTCAAAAAGAAAAAGCGCACCTGATTTTTTGCATTAGTAAAAACATGCATATGACTCCTTGTATTATCATGCAGGAAATCACATGAAGTAGTTGCCCATGGCCAGTGGCGGAGCCAGCCTAGTGCAAGGGTGTGCACTTGCACCCCCTGCCAAGCTGGCTCCTAAGCCTAATTTAAGGGAAATTTTAGATTTTGTCGTACTTGTAAACTTATTTTTGCTTCTTTGCATCCCCTATTTAACTGGTTCAATGGGTGAGTAAATTTTTGTACTCCCATCCTAGAAATCTTGGCTCCGCCCCTGCCCATGGCTACCGATGAGATTTGTTGTTTTTTCCGGGTGTGTTTTATTTAGTGTGTACATATCAATGTCAATGCTAATGCTCACAGACAGAAATGATTTTATAGAGTTTTCTAATATGCTCACAGACAGAAATGATCTTTTTCCTCAGGGTTTTTTTTTGCTCTACAACTATTGTTAACGAAGATGATTTCTAGGGTTTATAGAAAATAATAAAAATAGTAATCTACATTATCTCCCTATATCATTGTTAACTTCGAAGATACTTTCTGGTGGTGGTGGTGGTATGTCGAGATAAGAGGTAGTCTCTTAGTAGCCAGGAACGTCAAAACCCATCACGAATCTCACTGAGAAACGCGGTTTTGCGCTCCTCACTGAGATACGTGATAGGAGCGCGTTCCTTATACGAGAGAAACTCGCTCCCATTCAATGAGAAACGTTTCAATCCTGTCACAGAGGAAAATGGACAAAAAGAAAAAGGAAAAAGAGAAAAAAGAAAGGGAGAAGAAAGGGGAAGAAGAAAAAGGAAGAAGAAAGGTAGAAGAAGAAAAGAAAAGAGAGAAAAGAGAAAAGAAAGTAGAGGAGAAGAAAGGGAAGAGAAGCGAGCGAGACGTGCGGGCTGCAAAAATGGAGAAGAAAAATACGGAGTTTGCGTTAAAACCCTAGGGCTGCAATTAGACACGTCTTGTTACTCTGGGCTAAGTCGAAGCCCAAGCCCAATGTTTTCGCCAACACTATTTTCTCGTATACACTTCCGCCTGCACTATATATGTCTACACTTCCGGTCTTGCACCTCGAAGATCAATGAATACGATAAAAGTACGAAACTAGATTCAGAATGCTCCAAGAAAAGAAAAAAATAAGTGAATGAACGAGATATTATAGGAAAAAAAGTAGTAGAACTGATATTTCTATAAAACCTAATATGCGTTCCTGACACGCTCCTCGTATCTCAGTTTTTTAGAATTTCATGAATCCCGCTTCCGTCCTCGCTCCCGCTCCCGATATCGTTCCCGTTCCTGGCTACTAAGGGTAGTCTACTTCTAAAGAATTTTGTCACCTTAGTTAGCTTAAATGTTCTATAATATATGCTGTTTTTGGAAGGACTTCTTTAAGTTCTTAATAAACATATTCATTAGCTCATGGTGCTGGTGCATATGCATGTGATGATTTGGAAAGTAACTTGCTAAGACTTCTCAAGGGGGTCTTAAATAGGTAAATGTCTCTGGATTACCTTTAAAAAACTCGTGTGATTTACATTACATGAGTGTAAACGTCCCTAGTCTCTCTGATGTGTGGCTACTGATCTTTTACAGATAATTCGAAGTGTACTTGATTATGCAAACATGATGATTGTATCTAAGAAAGTGTGAAAATTACTGAGAGATTAATTTAGCAACATAGATTTAATATTTGGTTGTAATGCACCTGATCTTTTATGGTGTTCTTGAATTTTTGTAGCCATGAACAGGTTGAGACACCAATGTATATGTATAAAATGTCAAATTTACCACTGTATTATTAATCCATTTTTACAGAATTTATTCACTTGGTCACAATTTAGGTCGTTGGCTGAATATCTTGAGCTATTTCATAATTACTTATAGCAGTTGTGATGGGGTCACTCGCAGGTCATTCTGTTAGTCCCATTAGCTCTTTATATTTCATTCTTATTTGGAGATCTTTGATATGACTTCAAAAGTTACACGTTGAGCTCATACTAGTGTTTGCTCATTTCGGTTCATATGTTTTTTAACAATTACTTTTATATGGTCTATCAGGCATTACTCTAGTCTTTCTATATTTTCCATTCACTCTACACGTTTCTTTCTTTTAGGTGATTTACTCTGATGGCGAGCATAATTCTGACAAAGATATTATTGTTGTCCCCATTCATTCTGAACTACTAAACCTCGCGGAATACACTATGCACGTGGCAAAGCTTGTTAATGCAGGGCGAAATAGTATGTGAACAACATTTTCTATTTTTGGTCGGAAATTAAAAAACACTCAGTTCATAAAATCTAAAAAATTGCTGACGTTGCAGGAACTGCTACGAGAGTTTGCTACTCCCTTCTCCATTTCTTAGTTACCCCGGACTCTGAATTGGTGTCTCTGAGCTCTATAATCTCATAGAGCCACTGGCAAAGGTTAGAATGCCTTGTTATTAAGTTTCATATCACTGTATTCATAATTGAATGGAAATTTATTCTGAGAAAATGATGTTGTTTACCCCATTCACTTGAGTTATCCTCGTAGAAATCCAATAGTTTTAGTCAAACTATGTGGACAGACGACCTTTTATTCAAACCCATTTGACGGACAAACCGAGTTTGTCCGTTCCTATTTCTTAAGTTTCGTTTTGTCTTCCTTCTTTACCCCTTAACCATAGGTATTAACCCAAAACTCGGTTACTCCTTGCACCGGGTTCGGAAAATGGATTACTTTTACAACCGGAAAGTATGGGTACTATACATTCAAGTTCCATTATTTTCACTCTAGTTTACCTCTCTTTTCTACGGCTCTAATAGTAAATCGCCGGTCTCAAAGTTGTTCTAATCTCCCCATTCAAAGTGTATAAGAAAGTAGTCACCAAAAAAGCGTTGATATGGAAGTTGTTCATTTGATTACATAGATAGACAGATGTTTAATCTCTATGGTTGTAGCCCCCCATTTTTCTTGTTAAACCTCACGAAGTTTGGATTTTACCCGAAATTTAGTCCACAGGAAGAACGGAGGGGAAAAAAAGGGATTGAAATTCAATGCAATTATTGTTTACACAACTAGGTATGGATTTTTCTTTTATACTTCTTATTATCGGCACAAGAACAATACCTAATTAGTTCTTATTTTGTTTCATGATCTTTGAATTAGGTTTTAAAGAGTTTGAACTTAAAGATGTGAACTGTTTTCTATGGTTTCGTTCTTTTTTTGGGTTTGATTTAGCATTTTTTTTATCAATGAATATATAGTTTCTTTTTTAAATTGTCGATAGTTAGTTGAGGTTATCATGATGCAGATGCTTACAAGTATGTCTACTAGTCCTCAAGGGCCTAAACGAGGAAGAACTCTTTGGAAACATAACAAATCCGAAGTTCCAGTTGCAAGAACATAATTGACCAATGACAAGCTCCGATTACTTGGCAACAATAGATGTTGATTGATTCCACCTTCCAATTATAGGGATTTAAAGATTAGCTTTATTGAATTGACGTTAAATTTAGTTTGGATTCGACATGTGGGCATCTGTATTGTTGTACTACGATTTCTTGGTTTGGACCGAAGAAGCAATGTCATCATTATCAAACTGACCGTAGTTTTAGTTTCATGGTATTTGATAATTTTATGAATGGTTGAAGCTTGTGGTGAAATGGTGAGAGTTTTATAGTTATTTATTCTAACTTGTTCCATTGGTATTCTATGGTTGTAATCCGTTTCCCAAGTTTTTGAATTTTGAAAGGTATGAAACACTGTCGAGAAGTACAAGAAAGGAGATCACACTTTGGTCATTCATGGTTAATATTGCCATGAGGAGACGTTAACAGCATATGATGTATGTTCCTCAAGTGGGTGACGAATTGCATCACTTCGGTGCCGTGGAGATCCATCTACCAACCGCGGTTTCCTTATTTTACCATCACTGTTGTAAGAGTAATATTCATGATCTTTTTACATTGCAGTAATCTTCTTTTAACTAGTGTTGGGGATAGAGAGATTAATTTTCTTATGCTCGTTTTTTATCTTGCTAGGAGTGGATACTAAGTTGCGGCAATTTTTCTTTATAGGCCCCCTATTTGAAATCCACGGTTTCGCCACTCATTAATATAAGTGATAATTGGATATTCGTAGATATTATATGAATTAATACAACGTAACATTTTTGGTAGTCGAGGTTGCTAATTTTATGCTTGATTGTGTATATTTAGTGACATTAAAGATTTAACGAGGATTATGAAGAGCTTAAGTCGAAACTTGAATCTCAAAAAGAATTTGTGGGTTATTTGGTAGATGGGTTAAGTACTCCTTGTTACAAATTATGCAGGGTTCAACTGTGCTCAATCTTTCCAACACAAAGTTTTCATCACTGTATCCCATGTTTGTTTATATCTAGTATTTATTACTTCATGTATTTCCCTAAAAGGGATGAAATAAATTCAATGAACATGTCACGGTCCATCATTTCTGAACCTCTCTTCTCTCTAGCATTTTGACCCTTTCAAGCGATGCGGGGCTTTGATTTTGTACGTAGAAGTTTGGTGCCATGAAGGAGGCATTATCGGCTCTTTGTGAGTGACAACAAGCAGATACATCTACTATCTGAATTAGGTACCCATTTTAATTTATACTACCACGAACATCATAACCGATTTATTTTATACGACCTTCTTTAAGTTCTACCCAATTTATTTTATACGACCGCCTGAAAAGTATGTTTATTTTTTCATGTCATTTGATGTCTGATCAATTGAGCGATCTTCCAGTTCCAATCCCAGTCCCACGAGTAAGCAATCGTTTGGCACTCTGCTGCAACCTTTACCAAGCGAAACATAGCTAGGTTTATTGAGAAAATCTATAATATTCTCTTTGGCAAACTTCTTAGTTTTTGTTTATTTCAACTTTATGCATAAAGTAAAAAACATGGAAAACTAATCAATTCTATGAAATCAAAATCATCAGTTTTCACTTGCATTAATTAAATTTAACCATCCTTGATTAACAATACCACATTTATCGTTGTGCTTGTTCATTCTGTCAAAACGTACAGTGTTCATACTTTTAGATGATTACTATGTGTTGTTTGTGATGTTTATATTGTATACAATCTACAGAAAAATAACTACTAACTTTTTCTATTATTGTATATGATGCTTTGCACACACAACAAAAGGTGCCAGAGATTTAGTGTTGTAGTATAGCTTGATTATCTAATTAACAAGTGCATGTCATCATTATGCAAATAAGACTGACAATAACCATTTCATCTATGTTGTGTTAGGGGTAGCTTTGAGGGGTGCCTTGTACAAGTAGTGACAACAAGCGGTGATGAAAGTTGGAAATCGAAGTATGAGAACATCTCACCGTCGATTGTGCTTTCATTTTAAAAATTAGATGGTTGCTAAATTTATCATCTTTGGTTATTTTGGGTATTTGTTCATTTGTGTTTCTAGCTCCGCAAAAGGAGTTCATATTTCTCTTGTTGGAAAGTGACGATGTATTTACTATTCTTCTAAGAAGAATTCAATGTGATTGATGACCAGTATATAACTTAATTCTGTTTGATACAACTTTACTTTTACCTCTAAGCCGTTGTTCACCCGTACACCTGTAATTGGCATTGTTTCCCCTAAAGTTTCTGGGGTAAATTTAGATTGACACTTCACACAAATTTAGAAATAATTAGAAGACATGGTTATGCTGGTCTAGTGTCACTTTCGGTGTTTTGAATATCAAACATTCATCAAACCTATAATAAGTAGATGGCTAGTACATGCAAATGCCTGATCGGATTAGAATGTTTGGTGTATATTGTAACTGAAATTCGGACCGATCAGATCTAATACCTGAATAATGTACCCGATACGCCCATGGACCGGAGAACCCAACATATTTTGTACGACCATCTATTGCCGTACCCAATTTATTTTATAGGACCATGTTTGGAACAATATGTGTATATTATTTTCTGCCATTTGCCGGCTGGACAATATATTGTATGAAAAATATTATGAAATCACTAGTCGCGTTAAGCAGCTAATGCAATTAAAGGATTTTTCAGTTGATACGTAACTGATCATTTGGATTAGTAAGGAAGATATTAGCTGCGTAAATATCTTTTGCTTGCTTCAATTTCGCTTCATCTTGTCCCGACGAAGTTCCAAAGTCAATTTGTTCAAAATTAGGGAAATAACTCTTCTACATTTCGACCATTATAAGATTTGACGATGGTACCGTTTAGGGTACTCATATCCTATACCAACTGAATATACAACTCTCAGTTTACTACTTTACTGAAAATACTAACTAGGTTTGATTTGCACGAATCGTAGGAAATGGGTATAAAATTTGTGATGCCACTGATATGCTAACTGGAGATTCATTGTTTTAGATTTCGGTCACCTGGATTCAGCTTCTCATTCGCTCGAAACTCTATTTTTTACCCAACAAAGAAGAAGGAAAAAAATGAGGGGAACGAAGTAAACGAATAAAGTAGTTAGGAAAATTGGTATCTGACGGGTATGGATATTACTTCACCCTTTTGACACTGGTTAAGTTAACTAAAAGGGACACCAAAGTAATTACACCAAAAATCCGAGCCAACCAGAACCGATCCGATTCCTTCTGGCCGTCAAAATAGGATGACTTATATGTTGTCCTTATGTGACGGAAAAACCAAACTATTGGATTTCCATGAAGATTGCTCCATTCACTTGGGGTGTTAGTTTTACTTTATTTAATTTGATATTGGCATCTTATGGATGGTCATTTATTGCAGCTAGGTACAAGACCTGGGTCTTCTCAATCTTACTACACATCAAACATCATATTATGCCTAAATTATGGATGTGTACATATCCTTACTACACATCCACGTGGCATCAGTAAAAAAAAATGGTGGGGCCCAGTCAAACATAAACTTACCATAATATTATAAAAAAGAAAGAAAAATAATAAAAAAATCGGATGTCTACATATTAAGCGTACGGACATGACAAAATCTGGTATTTACAGAAAAGACCGGGGCATACTTGTCCGTTGACCGGTCATGATCACACTTTTAGAACAAATTTCAAATTGGTTATAGTTTTGGAAGAAACCCACTTTTCAGTCACAGTTTTGGGTAAAGTCCCTAAGGACAAAAATTCAAAATATGAAATCATGAACAAAGAAACCTTGAGATAAAAAATTGAATCAAACGAACACCATCAACACTTCCTTCTTGACTCCCAATTTCTTTCGTAAACTTTATCTCCCAAAAATTTAAAGATGCCACTCAGACTTGTTTAAAGAAACCTTGATTCCCTCTTTATAGCTTTTCTTTGAAAAAGACAAAGGATATATTAAAAAAGAAAGAAAGAGTGCCAACATAGCACTCTCCAAAGATACACGAAGATAGGCGACTAGAGAGTTTACATTCCCTCTTTATAGCTAGCTGAAACACTTATAGGAAGTTTGGAACTTCATACACTCTGTATGATCCAGAGATCTGAATAAAGAATAATTGACCTCGATTCAAGTTGGCGCCTAAAACGTTTATTTTTAACGGCACTCTAAACACATGCATAAGAATATAAGATCAATACCAAATTTCAAAAATATTTAAAAAAATGTTATATGAACTCATTCCGAGTTTGATCAATGCCGGGCAGAAGTTTTATTTTAACTGGAACTGAATGAAACTTTAAGTTTAACTGGCTAAGGTTAAGGTAGGTGACCTGGTGGCGTAAAGCCTGCTATTATTCTTCAAGCTGAATTGTTGATGCAAAATGGAATCTGATAAAACCCCATGTCTTCTGAACCTTCTCAAATACACTTTCATAATATTCCATCATCCATTTATAAATCCAAATATCTTCTCCGCCATTGTTTTATCGCTCAAACTGTCTACTGATTCGTCCCCATCTTTCCAAATTCCTTGTAAACCCAAGTTACTTCGACGATCTCAACCATCGATCACAAAATCAATGGAACCATCTTACTTCATGTTTGTTATTACACTCTTGCTTGGTCTGTCCGTAGTGACATTAAATTATTACGAACAAAAGATTCTTACTTTAGTATCAATGTCATAATCGATAAGAGGAATTTGCTAAAACCAGTTTATTAGCACTTGATAATCTTAACATCAACTAAATGATCTCGTTGAGGCAATCAAACAAACAGATAACTATACTTTAGAATCCTAGATGGAGTTGCGCTGGGAATTTTCTCTAGATAGTTATTATGATCAGCGGCATCATGAGCCCTTTCCCTTAGGTTGCTGATTTTGTCATCGGTGTTCCTTTCGATGTGATTTAGCTACAAATTCCGAAATAAAAAGTAAAACTCATTGGGCCATTGATAAAAAATGAGTGATTTTTCAAAAACAAAACCCATAGAGTTAAAGTTAGGGAGAAGTAGCTTACTTTTCGATGTGAGCTAAAGGAATCAATACAGTATTTCGATGTTTAGTAGAGGGCTTCGGTGATGAATAATGTTTCGGATATTATGGAAGAAACCAGTGATAACCGAGAGTAACGATCGTTAAAAAGCATTATTGTAAGTCGTGACTTACAATAATCTATCTCGATATAGATTATATCTCGGTTAACAAAACCCTAACACACCACGGTTTTTCGGTGTTGAGAATTTTGTTGGAGCGGCTGGTCCCAACTGGTCGCAATTGGTCTCTAGGTTATGGTTTGCTTTGAGTGGGCCGAGGCGCAATCTCATCCATCCAACTTAGAGAAAATCTCAGCTGTCCTTTGTCCATCATAGACACTACCTTTCCTTACAACATTGAATTGATAAATCCTAGGGTTTTGTTGATATGTATGATGTCCGTCTATGTTGTCATCCTATGTTTAAAACTATCTGTTTCATCAATACGTAACTTGCATTCTTTGCCTTTTTTTTTGTTTTTTGTTTTGTATGCTCAGTTGACTACTTAATCTTTACTAAACAGGGAAATGAATACAAGTGCTGAAAATGACAAAATAAGTTGTAACAGTATGCCATCAGAAAATGGAAAACCATACATTGGTTTAGAGTTCTCTAGTATCGAAGATGCTGATATCTTGTATAAAGAATATGGGAGAAGTAACGGATTTTTGACACGTAAGAGATCATCGTATGCCACTGCACAAAGAGGAGGTATAAGTAGAGTTATATTTGTTTGCAGTTGCGAAGGAGTTTATGGAAAAGAACCTATTTCCGATGATTCTGATAATGAGCCGGAGCCCGAGGATGAGAAGAGAAAGAAGAGGAATACTTCCACCATGAGAACTGCTTGTAAGGCTATGATGCGTATCGCTTTGGACACAAAACGCAAGATATGGTACATTAATGCATTTATACAAGAACATAATCATGGCATGGTGTCTCTTAAAAAGCGAGTCCTCATGAGGTCAAACAAGTATATACCGCTTGAAGCTAAAAGTTTGGCCGAGGCATTTAACAAAAATAGGTTTCCAGCTGGTAAGGTTGTATCGTTATTTGGGCAGATTGAAAATACTACATTCACTTCTAGGGATGTTTATAATCATTTGAGGACGGTCAGAAAATCATTATTAGATGTTGGAGATGCGAAAGCGGTGGTTGATTATTTTAGAAAGCGATTAATTGACAACCCGAGCTTTTATTATGCAGCAGGTGGATGAAGTAGGGAGGGCAGCAAATTTATTTTGGGTCGATGCGCGTTCACGAATGGCTTATAGCTGCTTCAGAGATGCTGTAACATTTGATACAACATATAAGACCAACAAATACAGTATGCCTTTTGCGCCTTTCACAGGTAGGAACCATCCCCACCAGTCTGTTACCTTTGGATTTGCATTACTAGGAGATGAGACCAAAGAAACTTTTACCTGGTTGTTTAAGACATGGCTTGAAGCAATGGGAGGTACTCCAATTTCTATACTTACTGATCAAGATCAGGCCATGAAAATTGCAATTGCCACGATCCTACCCAGAACTCGACATCGTTATTGTTTATGGCATATTATGAAAAATTTTGGAGAGAAGCTAATTAAGTCATGTATTTTTTAAGAAATCAAAGTTTAAACGAACAGTCAAAGCGGTTACTTGATTTACATATACAGTTGAGGATTTTGAAAAACAATGTCAGTCTATGCTAATAGAGTTTAAATTGACTGAGAATGAATGGCTCAAAGACTTATACGATATTCGTGAAAAATGGATACCGGTTTACAATAGAAGTACTTTTTTTGCCGGGATGAATACAACCCAGAGAAGTGAAAGTATTAATTCATTTTTCGATCACTATGTGAACTCTAAGACATCCCTTCGGGAATTTGCCGAAAGTTGTGACCAGGCATTGGAAAGAATGTATGCTGGAGAACGAGAAGAAGACTACATGCATCTAAGATTTTCACCCGTGTTATCTTTAATAAGGTTCATGCAGAGTTTAATGCATCTTTAAAGTATCGATCAAAAGTGGTTGAGGTCAATGGTGATGAACACACTTATAAAGTATATTGGAAAGTGGATTTTGTTAACTTGTATACCCGTATACATGTTAAGGTTTAATAAAAAATTATTTTATTTTTTTTGGAAATTGTGTTTGTTTGTCTTATTCTACTAGAAATTGGTTTTTCTTGCACTAGAAATTGGTTTTTCTTGGACTAAAAACAAACAAATCTTGTTCCCAATGCAAAGAATTACTGATTTCAATGCAATAAAACAAACAAATCTTGTTTCCAATGAAAAAAATTGTTGTTTTAGTGAACCTTAACATATATACGGGTATACAAGTTAACAAGACGGGCGAAGATATAGTTGAAGAATTTATTCTAAAAATTAATGAGGCGACCAAAAAGGGTACATGTGGTTGCCAACATTTGAGTTTAAAGGGATACCATGTAGACATTTGCATCATGTTTTAGTATCTCGTCTTTATGAGACAGAGATCCCCCCTTATTTCGTAATGGAAAGGTGGACAAAGAATGCAAACAGGTCGGCAGTTTTGGGTTCTGATTGCTTGGAAATGAAAGATGATAAGCTTGGGATTGAAGCCATGCGGATTAGTCACTATTGTCGGCGATCAGTTGAGCTAGCATATACTTGGGTAAATCAGAGAAAGCTTATGATATGGCAATGGATTTTCTTAACCAAGCATTCGATAAAGCTAAGGAAATCGACATTACTGAACTTGGGAAAGAACATGACCAGGACACAGAAGAAGAATCATTTGGTGATGTTGAACCACAAATAGCTACAGATCAGTCATATGCAACTGCTACACCTACAAAAGTACCTAATGATGGGTCATGCGTCTCAGCCTCTACTAAGATTATCATAGGTGACCCTCGCATCTCCGAAACGAAAGGTAGAAAGGCTGAAAACGGAAAGAAAAATGCAGCAGATAATTTGCGCTACAAGGGTGGTTCAGAACTATCTAAAGAAACAAAAAGACCTAGAACCTGCAGGTATTGCACTTTGAAAGGTCATGACTCACGCACATGCAAAAAAAAAGAAGGAAGACCAGTTAAATGCTGAGAATGCTAATGGTGGTACGTATATGTCTTATTCTTAACTATCTAATTAATACCTTGGTGTTGGTCATTACTGGGAGCTAGTGCTATCTAATTTATATATGTATGCATTTTCAGTAAACAAATTTAGTACTGTTTTTCTCTTTTTTATAGGTATGCATGACATTGAAAGGGGATCGTTGGTGAACTAGAACGCAGTGCAAGATTATGTTAACTGCATCCAGTCCGTAATTTTGTGTCTTAGTCAGGCGCTTATATAGCGAATCATTTTCTTTGCCGTGTGACAATATCCGATTAATTTTTTCTTGTATGTAGCCGAGATTATATATTTTAAAGACGGCTGTGATGTTTTCATTGTTTGATACGGTGAATGGATTCAATCCTTTTTTTTTGTTGAAGAAAAATCATATTGGTGTTACAAGGCCAAATTGCATCTATCAACGAATAAGCAAACCCAAAAAAATTAAGAGGATTACTTAATCTCATATTTATCTCTGATAATCAAGGTTTAAATCGATCTTATTCTTACTGGATTATTTTAGAGGGGAAGATGATCGAGAGAGAGAGGGAAGACCTAAATAAGATACGAGAGAGGCAATATCCCAACAAAAAAAAAAACGAGTGAGACCTAAAAAAGATGTCTGATATGTAATCGGGTCACGGATAAAGCAAAATATCCGTCAAATTATGAGAACTACCTTCCAAATCTACACCGTAGATACATTGTTATCCAATAGTTGAAAGACTTTGTCAAACCATGTCAAAGAAGAGGCTGTCACCCGATCCGCCCTCAAAAATAAAAATAAAAATACTAATAATATTCTCAGAATCTCTGATTTTGGTATGTTGAAAGACGAACCAAAATCAGAGATATATTACGATTATTGGCAATATTACGATTTACGTAGATATATGATTCTATTGCCTTAGGATTATCTATTAGTTGATGTATATAGGAATGTAGGATATTCTGTATTCTAGAAAGCGATCTCTAGATGTACTATATATATATCTATTGAAACCCTAGCTAGCTAGGAGAAGAAGAATAAGGAAGAAGAGAATTGAAACCCTAGCTAGCCAGGAGAAGAAGAATAAGGAAGAAGATAAGAAGAAGAAGATGTTGAGGCTGCCAGAAGAGATTCTGGTAGATATTTTCTTAAAGTTACCTGCGATATCCATTTTAAGATGTAGATGCGTTTGCAAACCTTTGTGCAGACTACTTTATAACCCTAAATTTATTAAGGATCACCTTAACTATAACAAGAAAAACCCCAGCCTCATGCTTATATTTAACGAGTGTGAGTGTTGCTCAATAAATAATGCTTCAATATTAATAGCATCAGCTTTGTCTACAAAATGTACATGTGATGCAGATATTCGAAGGTATAATTGTCACCAGAGTGAGTGGGCGGAAGGTGTTCGAATAGTGGGCTCTTGTAACGGTTTGATTTGCATAAACATAAATGGTGGTCCGAGATTTTGTATTTGGAACCCTTCAAATGCTGATTACACCCCTGTATCATTATTCCATTTCTCAAGTAGTAGCTTAACATTTGGTTTTGGTTACGACTGCAACCTTGATGTTTACAAATTGATGAGAATTGTAGCAGATGATCTCGGAAATTGTTATTCTCAAGTTCAGGTCTGTACATTAAGAGGAAACATGTCATGGAAAACTATCCAAACCTCGAACCGATACTCATTTTTTCCTGAAGGTCCTATTGGTCACTTGTCCGTTTGGTTTTTGAATGGAGCTCTTCATTGGAAAAGCTTTATCATGGTAACAAATTCCTGGGTTATAGTCTCTTTGGATATCAGCACCGATAGACTTGTGGATTTCGTATATCCAGAAGTGGTTAATTCGCGAATATATTCAATTCCTGACCATATGCGGATATTTGACCATCTGGGGATATTGGAAGACCGTCTCTGTTTGGTTGTTTATGATGCCCGTAATATTAAGAACTGCCCGTCGTTATTGATTGATGTCTGGTTGATGCAAGATTATGGAGTGAGTGAATCTTGGACTAAACGATACAGTTTAAAGCGTTCATGCACTATCAAATACCCTTCAGGTAGGTTGGTGTGGTCTTCTTCTACAAACGGCGAGGTTTTACTTTTAATAGATGGTGGATACAAAAAACTTTTATATGACCCCAAGAATGATTCAACCAAATTTTTGGAAGTCCCAATCTTTGGAAGTATTAGAACGGGAGGTAGTCGACTGGTGAGTTATGTGGATAGTTTAGTATCACTAAGATCACGTACTACTTTCGTATGGGAACGGAATGCGAATGAAGTGACGAAGAAACAAAGACTAAAGTAACAAGATATCTTGAGTCATCAGATCGCAGTACAAAGATGATTTTACATAAGCTTGATATCAAACCGCTGCCCAGGTAATTTTATCTACAGAAAATTATTCTCTTCATCAACCTTTTCAAAAAGTTTTGTTGTTGCAAAATCAATGTATATTTTTTGTTGTTGCAAAATCTTTTACTTATAACTCTGTTTTCTTTTTAGATGATCGTCCATGCCCTTTTCCACTTAGAGTTAGAACAGGCAAATCGCCGAGGAGCAAATTCTCACCAGATAGATGAGACTATAAGATTGTTTTACAACATTGAAGATGTTGATCACTTGGAACACATTGATGATTGTTTGGGATTAATGTTGTCTAAAAAAAATCAATTTGTAAGAGTCGGACAATTCCGCTTTATGTTCATATATCATGGGAAGATGTACAAGGACTTTGTAGCGTCAAGAGCTGGTGGAGGGCTTAGGACACTAGGCCAGAGTGGTAATCTTCCAAACCATGACCGAGTATCCACAGGTTAGATAATTCATTATGTACATGATACATATCCAGAGTACGTAGTCATCCAAATCATATTGAGCACACCATTTCCCACAATACTATACATGATAAATATTGTTCAAACACCAAAATTAATCATTATATCTGTATGTTTTTCTTCTTGCAGATGATCATTCACGCAATTCGGTCGGCCGGAAATGCTAATGGATCAAATGTGGAGGAAATAGCAAACCAAATTAGGCGTTTATATGAACGCCTACCCTACTCCCACAATCTTCAAGTTGAACTTTGGACTAATATGCTCAAAGGGAAACACATTGCATTAAAAGCCGGAGCAAGATATAAGAATATGGCTGGTTCTAGCATTTTAAGAAGATTCTTAAGAGTAGGAGGAGGATTTTGGACCCAAGTTGTCCCTAACCCTGCTACCGCTCCTATTCCTAATGTTAATAATGGGGCTGATGGTAATAATGTTAATAATGGGGCTGATGGTAATAATGGGGATGGTAATAATGCCTGATTATTACCATTTATTTCTCTAGTTCCTAAGAAAGAAGTGGTGGAAGAGGTGAAAGATCTAAGGCCTATCAGCTTAACAGGGTGTATTCACAAGACTATTTCGAAAGTGTTAGCCGAAAGACTTAAACCTTTTCTGCCTTCCATTACTTCTAAGAATCAAACTGCTTTCGTTAAAGGTAAGCAAATTTTGGATAGTATTTTGGTTGCTAATGAATGTCTAGATTCCAGGCTTAAATCCAAGATACCCGGGATTATTTGCAAATTAGACCTAGAAAAGGCCTTCGACAACGTAAAGTGGAGTTGCATTGATGAGGTTCTGATTGCTATGGGATTCGGCTCAATCTGGAGAATCTGGGTCCAAGGATGTATCAGTAAGGTTCCTTTCTCTGTCTTAGTTAATGGCACTGTTTGTGGCAAATTTGTTAGTGAAAAAGGCATCCGTCAAGGTGACCCACTGTCACCTTTTTTGTTTCTGCTGGTGTCTGAAGTTCTGTCTTTTATGTTCGAGAAAGCTACTGAAAAGGGCTGGTTGGGGGGCTTCCAAGTCTCTGCTAACGGGATTAAAGTTAGTCATCTGCAATTTGCAGACGATACCTTAGTCTACATGGATGCTGATCTAACTCAAATTAGATATTTAAAGTATATAATGTTGACTTACGAGTTGGCATCAGGTTTACAAACAAATTTTTCCAAGACTAATCTTTTTGCAGTGGGAGAGGTTCCAAATATGGATGCTTTGACTGATCTTATGGGTTGTGCTAGTGCTACTTTCCCTACTACTTACCTAGGCCTTCCATTAGGTGCTAAGTCCAGAGCAGGTAGCAAGTGGGATAAAGTCATCGAAATATGCAAGGCTAGACTTCCAAGTTGGAAGAGAGGAATTTTGAAAAAAGGGGGTAAGTTGACGTTAATTAAATCAGTTTTACTTAGCTTACCTGTGTATCAATTCTCTTTATTTCTAGCTCCTCAAAATGTTATAGATCAGATTGAGAGAATTATCTGCAATTTCCTTTGGGATAGTGCAAATGGTGGAAAAAACACCATTGGGTTGGTCGGAAATCTATTTGTAAACCCATATCAAAAGGGGGCCTTGGGATAAGAAGATTGAAACCTCTAAATAATGCCCTTCTTATGAAATGGTGGTGGAGATTGGGCAAGGAGAAAAATGCTTTGTGGGCTAAGATTGTTCATGAAAAGTATGGGGATCCGAATTCGATTTGGAGGACTAAAGTTCCTAAGGATTGTTATGGTGTTAGCATATGGCGTCATATAAACTCCGTGGCTGAGACGTTCTTTGGTTCTATACAATTCAAAATTGGCAATGGTAACTCAATACGTCTTTGGGAAGATAAATGGTGTAGCGGTGGTATTCTGGCATCTTTGTGCCCCAATCTGTATGCGATTACTACAGTTAAAAATATTAAAATTGCTCAAGCTTTCTCGGTTAATGAAGCAGGTACTTCTAGTTGGGATTTGGGTCTTTCTAATAGAAGGAGACTTTATGATGTCGAAATTCAAGAACTTACTATTCTCTTCCCCATCCTTGATACGATTCAAATCAAACCTGATGAGGATGATGAAATGGTATGGACAGGACACAAGACTGGTACTTTCTCAGTCAAGTCTGCTTATAATCTGGAAATTCAAGAGATTGGTTGTGATCCTTATTTTCCTTCTAGAAGAATTTGGTCTCGCAACTGGCCTATGAATCATGGTTTCTTTCTCTGGCAAGCAGTTCTTAATCGTCTTCCAACTCTTACAAATTTACAAAGAAGAGGGTCGGCAATCATCTCAACCAATGGCACTCCAATTGCTAATGTTTGTATCTTTTGTCGGCAGTGTGCTGAGGATAGCAATCATCTTTTCTTGCATTGCAGGTTTTCCTCCAAGATTTGGTCTTATTTTAGGAACTGTGCTCACAAATTGGAAGCAGCTCCTTCAACTGTCTTGAGTTTGGTTTCTTCATGGAATTGCGCTGGTTTGTCTAATATGGGAAAAGAAATTTGGAAGAGATTGCCAACCAGTATTATGTGGAACATATGGCTGGAAAGAAATAATAGGTCCTTCAATGGTCTGTTGCGAAAAAGAAAAAGTTCCGCCTTAATAGACGACATTAAAATTCAATCTTTTTACTGGGCGTCTACAAAACCAGGATTCTCTTCGATACATCCTCATGATGTTGTGGTCAAGTGGGAAAACATCTTTTTTGAAATACATTGAGTGGTTTGTCCTCTTAGGGGGCTAGTTGTAGTCCATTTGTTGTGGCTTTGTTGGGAGCTTTTCCTTTGGTTAAGCTTTTTGCTGTGTCCGTGGGTTGGGTGCCTGTCACCTTGTGCTGTAATCGCTTTTGTGTTTCGTCTTGTTTTTTAATTCAATTCTTTTTATCGATCAAAAAAAAAAATAATGCCTGATTATAAGTGAATATTGAAGAAGAAAGACAAGAAAAGGTTGGACAGAAACAATCGAAGTTCATTTTCTAATTCATTTAATTATAATAAGTTAATTATATTGAAGGAAACATACTGATTCATTTGTCAAAATTAGAGTGTCCATTTGACTTACTTCTATAAGATTTGCAGTTGCCTTGAACAAATTTTTTTCTTAATGGGCGCAGTGATTTGTCTCTATTTTTGTGTGTGTCTAAGTTGGCTAACAATAAATGGCCAGTAATAATTGGTAGTTCACAGCTAAAAGTTAATAATGCTGCCAAACAGTTCACAGCTAAAAGTTAATTAGCAGGCTAAATGATACCAATAGAAGAAGAGATAAGCCCTCATCAAATCTATGTCATTGTCCTCAAATGAGCAAGTTAAGAGTGGCGATTAATGGGACTGGACCGATTGATATAGAAGTAGTGGCTTACTTCGAAATTTAGGAACTTGAACTCAAATTGAATCAATGAATTATTTGAGAACTCAAAAACTACTAAATTAATTTGTAGTTACTGGAAATGAGAATGTCATCGCCCTCAAATGAGTAAGTTGGGTACATTTCACATTTTGATACAACGAGTCAAAGTATACACATCATTCATGGAGGGAGAATGCGAGCACGTTCAGAATTAGCTTTCTCCAGTGCAGATAAGTCCTAGATAATCACCTTGGAAGCTTCTCAGAATCCAAAGATTCCCTCTCCTATTCGATCCACCTTGTATCGAGGACCTTGAAACGAACCTCCGCGTATTTCTCTATCTGGGAGTCCTTGTCATTCTGGAAAAATGAATTCTCACCAGGGAAGTGATGGCAATCTCCCATCTTTGTAGGAGGAAGGAAAACCTTTCTAATGGGACCACAGCTTAGGAAAACGCCTGTTTCATGATCTTGTTTACCAAGCCACACAGGAAATCTCCCTTTTGGTTTGAAGGTGATACAGTTGAAAACAACAGGGAAGAGAACGTTGCTTGAATCCTGTCTGACCTTTCCATCCCCTGTACATTCCCATATGGTAGGAGGAGCCACGAAATACCCATCATTCAAGGTAGCTTTGCAGTTTGAGAAGTCCTCCAATAATTGCAAGATTATAGCTCTTTGGATAAGCAGCCCTTCACCGTACAGCTGCTTGGCAGGCACCACTTCGTTCCAGGGAAATTCCATGTTTACCTGCCCAAAAAAAAAGAGAAAAATAAAGCAGTTAGCTGCTTAACCAAATATTGAAACTAGGAAAAAAAATTCTTTAGTTGAACCATATATCATTCACTTGAACATATTATGGCGGGGATTGACAATAGTGGGTACCAATATAATCCTAACAAATACACAATCATTTCAATTGCAACGAAAACTAACACACCATCAAATACATAGATCAGAAAGACAGAAACCTGTGAACCACTAGGAGAAGATTTCCAGAAGACAATATTTGCCAATTTACTAAGTCCACATGCGCATCATATGCTTAAAAGTAAACAACTCATATACATATCTACAATTATGTACATTTTCCCCCAACACATATCTTAGTTAATGAACGCAGACAGAAACAGTGACATGGTTCGTGGTGGTGAAGTAAATAAGATATACAAAGGGTTTAAGTAATGAACTATATGGTGTAGCACTATCCAATGTCTACTAGCAAATGGGTTTCCCATTCTTGACGAGTTTTGTAATGTTCTACACAGAAAAATATGAGAAACATTTCAACCACGAACAGTCAAATTTAACCAAGACGGGATAATAAACCTCGAATAGCTTTTTGCAGGGATGAAAAATGACTGTAATTTGTAAAGGCAGGCATATGCATGTACTCACCATTTCAGCTTTGCATAAAGGGAAGTTTTTCCTGCCCATTTTGTGCTTGGTTTTCTGCCGGGTTCTACTTTTGATGTTGCGGGCAGAAAGTACCTTATAAATACACAAGTTAGTTAGACACGAATGTAAAGAGGAAAATTACTGGGGGAAAATGACAGAGTTCTGATTATTGTACCTGATGGTCTTCAGAAGTCCAAAATTTCACAAGATCCTTCTGCTCCCTGTTCATTAGCGCTTTGGTTTTATCTTCAATACATTTTTAATTTGTATCGTGGGGTGTATAGTGATGTCTTTTCCACTTAGCTTTCTTGTTCCTAAATATTCCACTGGCAATTGTCAGGTAGCTGTTACCATATTCATCTTGTCCGGACAAATCCTGAAATAGATAAAACAATAAACTTTGTTAATAAGTGCATAAGTCACACAAATGAACTATATGGCACACAAAATAAGCAAACTAGTAATCATGTGTCATTCAATGTTCAATCAAAGATGTCCTTTCATATATACCGAACCAAATGATTGTGTGTAACTCATGACCAGCTTGAGAGCATACATATATCAATCAAAAACCCCAGAAAATCTCCCTTCTAATGGGCTGGATTTCTATCCAATTAGCAAAGAAAAATCTCCAAGGCACTCGAAATTTAAAACAACAAGGATCTATACTAAAAAGAGACAAAGTTGGATTTGCTGGGAACAAAGTTGGTCTCCTAAAGTCATCTCACAAACCTTGCTGATAGTAACCGTAACTCCCAAGTTG
This sequence comes from Papaver armeniacum, assembly GCA_023531295.1. Lineage (NCBI taxonomy): Eukaryota > Viridiplantae > Streptophyta > Magnoliopsida > Ranunculales > Papaveraceae > Papaver > Papaver armeniacum. The sequence continues at coordinate 207,238 of JAJJWW010002295.1, forward strand.
CAAAGATATACTCAAAGTAAATCCTAAGGGTCAAGTTTCAAACCTATGTATGCAGCTAAATGAAGAGATTTGAACAATTGAGTAGCACTGGTGTCCAACAAAATTTTAGCACGAGAACTAAAAATCAGAAATTTACCCTCGACTAGTGCATTCTCAGCTGCCCATTCAACCTCTGCAATGTTATTAAGCTTCCCTTGAACATACACTTGCCTCGGCTGAAATGGTGTTGCATTGTTGAGCGGCTGGTAAGGCTGCTTGCCAAGGAAACCTGGGGTTCGGCGGTGCAGTAACGGGACAATTATTGATAAGGTTATCTTTAATTCCCATCTGTATGGCTGTTAAATATTCAAAAACTAATGAATGATAAGTGTTCTCTTCTTTTTCATACACAAAAATGAAAAACAAATATAGGCATATAGTAATCCTAATAGTCATGTCCAATATACTATTTGTAATTGCATAGTAGCAAAATAATTCCTTAATTTTTACATAAGTGACTTGTATGGCTAGATTAAATCAGTTTATTCAAAGCATTATTAAGAGAATTTTAGAATACAAGCAGAGAATTAAGTGTATAGTGAGTTAAAATGGCAGGTGAAATTACACCCATACCTTAAAACCATTGCATTTCTCGTTGCAACTCTAGATCCATGTGTATAAAGGCAAAATTTATTTCTACAAGGTTTCATTTTCCGATTCCGCTCGTACCCATAATGAAGATGAGTAATTGAACCATTTTGTTTCTTCTTCTTTCTCTTTCTCCTCTTCTGAACCTAGAATCATTACTAATTTTTCTCCTTCCAACACCTTTCATATTGTTCGATCATCTATCTACTCTGGATTTCAGAAAGATTGGTTTGATTCAGATTCGCCGACTTTCTCTCTCAATCTTTTCCATTTTATAGCTAGGGTTAGGATTTAGGACATCCACTTCCACCTGTCCAATGTTGTTTACCCTGTAGCCAATGGATAAGGGCAGGATAGTGGATATCAAGTGTTTATCAAATGAGTTTGAGAAATCAAAGATTGTTAAATTTGTATGTGGAAATCTCAATGTCCTTTTTTTTTAATGCAAAAAGTAATATATTAATCAAACAACAAAGTACATAAGATTTATAATATCTTTTTTTTCAAAAATATTGGTCTTCACACTAGATTGCGAAGTCCTTATCTGAATTTTGGTAGAGAGATTCCGAATGTTCTTTGCTCGAGCTTCCTTAGCTATGTTGTCCGCCGCCGAGTTATATCTTCTGTTAATATACTGTACCTGAGCTTGAGGGAGTTTTTGCAGAATGGTTTGAGTCTCATTTATTGTGTTTTCTGCATTCCATTCGGGAATCTGACTTACCATATTGATGGTTTCAGCTAGCATTTTACAATCTGTAACCAGAGTAACGCTAGATAAAATGTTATTACTCGGCCGGGAGGAAGCTTTTAATAAAGCTTTCGATTCCGCATGGAACGCCGAAAAGCCCTGTCGATCCTGCGCAATGTGCATAAAAGTTTGTCGTCATTGAGTATAGGATGAAAGCATATCCCATTGTGGCATTTTCCTTTTTAAAAGCCGCATCTATAAACAGAATCCAATCCGATGTTAAGCTTGACCATTTTACTTTGTATGTCGTGCCTTCTTTGGACCCTTTTGCTTTTCTTCATATTTTCTTGAGGATATTGTTGTATGAATTTTCTTATTTGCTCTATGAGGTAATTTGGGTTTGGTTTGATTTTTTCAAAGACTACAGAGCACCTGTACTTCCATATGAACCAGACGATTGTTGCAATATTTTCTGTGAGGTTCCCAAAATCACGGTCTCGTAATCCACTCTTTAATCCAGGTTTCGATTGAATCAGTAATAATTCTTGAGTTTACCACTTCTAAAGATAGGCCAAACCAAACATCTCTAGCGAAATGGCAAGTTCTTATTAGGTGTTGCTCTGTTTCTTGTGTTTGGGCGTTACACATTGGGCAATCCGTATTGAATTCTTTGTTGTGTTCTCCTAATCTTGCATTAGTTGGGAGAGCTTTTTGAGCTAATTTCCAAATGAATAATTTGATCCTTGGGATCACCTTAATTTTCCAAATCTTACGCCAAGGAACTTCACTCGGTTCTTGTTTTCTTGGTCTTGGTTAATCAGGAAATTGTAGATATTTTTCGCCGAGAAAGTCCCTGAAGAGTGGTGTTGCCATCTAATCTTATCTTTTTCTTGACTATTTGGAGAAATGGCTAGAATTTTTTCTTTTATATCAGGCGTGAATAGATTATCTAACTTATCCTGATCCCAATTTTCTTCCGGTGTGATCAACTCATTTACCCTTTGTGGAATAGGTTCCGTAGACTCCATCGGTTGTTGAAGACTATTTTCAGTCGGAACCCATTTATCCTCCCATATCTTGACCGACTCTCCATTTTTGACTTGCCAAACAAAATTTCCTTTAATGAGGCTTAACCCTTTTTGTATGCTTGTCCAAATCCAAGATAAATTTGATGTTCTAGAAACTTCTAAAGGGTGGTTATTAGGAAAATATTTGGCTTTTAATAATCTGACCCAGAGTTGATCGTGTTCTGAGATAAGTCTACTAGCCAGCTTCGTTAAGAGGGCCATGTTGAATTGACGTGGGTTTTTAATTCCAAGACCTCCTTGTGATATTGGTTTGCAAATGTTTGCCCAAGCTTTAAAATAACCTCCTCTTTTTTTGTTCTTATCTTTATTCCACCAAAAATCTCTTTGGATTTTATCCATTTTGTCTAGAGTTTCCTTAGGAAGATCAAGGATCTGCATCTGGTAAGTAGGGTAACCTTGTAGAACAGATTTTATCAGCACCGTTCTTCCAGCTTGAGACAGTAATTTTGATTTCCAACCTTGCAGAGTAGCATAGTATTTTTGTAGAAGGGGTTCAAAATTTTCCTTTCTTTTTTATCAAAAAAGAGAGGTGTTCCTAAGTATTTATCATTTTTTGTCATCAGCGGGACTTTGAGGATTTTAGCTATAATTTTCCCATGTTTTGGATGAATTCTATTGCTGAAATAAATTCCAGATTTTTTGAAGGTTCACCATTTGACCCGTAATATCCCCAAATCTGGATAATATGTCAAGAAGGTTTTTTGCTTCTCCTAAGTCGGCTTTAGTGAATAAGAAGCAATCATCTGCAAAGAATAGGTGAGAAATGTTGGGGGCATTTTTGTTTATCTTTAGACCAGATATTTTCCTCTCCGAAACCGCCTTATCTAGAAGCCTAGAAAGAATCTCCATGCATATTAAGAATAGGTAAGGGGAAAGAGGGTCGCCCTGTCTTAGACCTCTAAAATTTTTGAATGTAGGACCCGGAGAACCGTTTAGAAGGATGGAGAAAGATGTTGTAGTAACACATTGCAATATGAGATTAATCCAGGTATTGCTAAACCCTAGCGCTGAAAGGGCAGATTTAAGAAAATTCCATTCCACTCTATCGAATGCTTTGGAAAGATCTAATTTTAGTGCCAAATGGCCTTTTTTCGCTTTGGAAGTTTTCATTGTATGGATAAGCTCGTGTGCTATGATAATATTGTCCGTGATTTGTCTACCGGGTAGAAACGCTGATTGGTTCGGGGAAATTATCTTATTCAGAATTGGTTTAAGACGGTTAGAAAGAATTTTGGATATGATTTTGTATATAGTATTACTCGAGGCTAATGGGTCTAAAATCTTTGGGGTTTGTGGGGTGGATATTTTTGGAATAAGAGTAATGTAGGAGTAGTTTAAATTAGGGTCGATTAACCCGGATTTAAAGAATTCTTGAACAGAATGAATTAAATCTGGACCCAAAATATCCCAATTGGCTCTAAAGAAGCCGAGGTGAATCCATCCCAGCCAGGGGCTCCCCATTGATTCATATTATTAAGAGTGTTCCAAATTTCTTATTTTGAAGGGATGATGGTTAGAGAATGATTTTCCTCTTCGGAAATACAAGGATCTATTAAATTAGATAGGTCTTCTAAATAATTTGAGGTCTGAGAGTTGCCTATCTGAGTGAAGTGGTTTATCAGAAGCGAATTGATTTGATCTCTTTCAGAGATCCAAAGGCCTGAAGGTTCTCTAAGAGTATGGATGGCATTTATTCTTTTCCTATTAGAAGCTGTAGCGTGGAAATATTCAGTGTTTTGGTCGTATTCCCTGAAGAATTTATCCCTAGAAATTTGGTGGTAGTAATCATTTTTTATCTTGTACCACTCTCCTAATTCTTCTTGAAGTTTTCTAATTTTTTCTATATTTGTAGGAAAATAGCCGGATTTGTGTAGAGAATCAATTCTAATGTTTAGGGATTTTATATTTTTGTGAATATTCCCGAAAACATCTGAATTCCATTGAGAAAGGTCTGTGGAAAGAAGTTGAAGTTTGGAATGGAGGTTAAAATTTTGATCACTATTGGAATGGAGTGTCCAGGAATTAGTAATTATGGAGAGAAGAGATGGGTGAGAAAGCCAGGATCTAAGGCATCTAAAAGGTTTTTTTAAGATTAAATTTTCTGGGTGAGAATCTAGCAGGAGCGGATTATGATCTGAGCCTACTCTAGGAAGATGACTTACCTTAGTATTGGGGAAATTCTGTGTCCATTGAAAGGATGTCAGGGCTCTGTCAATTCTTTCGCATATATTGGCCTCTCCTTGTCTATTATTTGACCAGGTGAATGGAGCTCCCTCGTAACCTGCATCTTGTAGGCCTAAGGAGTCAATTGTATGAATTATGAAAGATTTGCTGCTGGAACTAGATTTATTCCCTCCTTGTTTCTCGTCCGGATCAAGTATCACATTTAAGTCTCCAATTAGTAACCAAGGTTTATTGAAATCTCACATTTGTATTGGCAATGTATGACCATTGCTCGATTTTGTCTTCCGCTTCCACTGCACCATAAACACACGTTAAGATGATTTCTTTTTCTCCAATTTTTGTATCAATGTGGCAAACATTTAGGTTTGTTGATATCAGATTTATTTCTATATTATTGTGCCAAGCAATCGCTAACCCCTTCGCAATTCCCACAGACGGTACTATAACCAATCAAAAAACCTACATTTTTTTAAAAAAGGTTCCATTCTAGATTGTTGAGCTTTGGTTTCCGATAGAAAAACTATATCGGGTTTATAATAAGAGTTTAGGTGAGTAAAATGGTCTTGTGTTATTGGAGTTCCAATACCTTGAACATTCCAAGATAGAATCCTCATTATCAGGATCCAAAAGAGGGAAAATAAAAATGAAAAAAACTGAGACACAGAGAAAAGGGATCGAGAAATAAGCAGAGATAGACTAAGATTAGGCCTTTCTCAAAAAGAAGTTTGTAAAATTACCCGCCTTGAAACCAAAGCAAAGTAAAGGAATTAAAAGTAGTAGGAAATCTAAAAAGAGATATCCGATAGAATGAAAAAACCGTTAGCTCAAAAAGGATCAATTATCGAAACTAGAAGGATATCTAATCGAAATTTTGGCGGTGGCTTTAAATTTAAAAAACCAAGGAAATAGACAGGAAGGAAGCAGACCTAAATTTAATCCCAACAAAACTTCACCAGTGAAAAACAGACTGAAGGGATCAAGTCGATTGAGTATGGGTAAAGACAATTATACACAGTCCTGGATTTTAAAAAACAGAGAGGGCTTCAAAGATTTACAGCGTCTAGCAGAATATACAAAGACTTAAGTAAACTATATTACAATCAGAAAGCAACAAGAAATATTTACAGAATCTAGGAAAACTAAATTACAGAGATACTACTAATATACTAGGAAACACTATAATACAAGGAACTGAACTAACAATAATAAACCTAAAGATTAGGAACTACTAAAGCAAAAAATACAATGTAGGGGAAAGGAGAGGATACAAACGAGAAGCCTATAGGCCCTAATGGATTCTCGATGTTGTTATGCTAGATATGGATATTCATTTTGTGGTTGGATTATGGGAGTTGTCATTATCTGAATTTGCATCTCGAGCCGGATTGGCCTTTGAACCAACTATGTGGTTGTTCCATGAAATTGATGTGATGGGTTCAATAATTATGACATCGCTCGCTTTAGTTGCTTCATTGTTTCTTGACAGTTCATTAATCCTCATTCTTTTATAAGCTAGCATATTACTTTCCTCATTGAAATACTTCTCCATTGAGTTCCAATTGTTCCAAAGAATCTTGATCATCTTGAGAAAGTTGATGTTTAGATGAGGATGGCACACTTTGTATATCCTGGGTCGCTCCTGGTTAGGTGAAGAGGAAGGCTCCAAAAAGTCCAACATGTTATGTACTTGTTGAAAGTCTGCAAGTTGTGATCTTTTGTGTTCCTGACTTTTTATCTCTACATCTAGTTCTCTCTGAAGATCAGTGAATGTCACTTCTGAGGCTAGAGAACTAGTTGAAGAGGAGGACAAAGAATCCTCATTCCATTCCATACCTACTTGCTCCATTGCTGGCTGGGCTTCCTCCAAATTATCATAGGCAAAGGGATCATGATTTTGATTTTCATCCTCTTCTTTGTTGTTGCATTTCATTGATGATCTTCCATTTCACTTGTTGTTCTTTGGAGTTCGCATGTTGTTGTGCAATTTCAAATCTTGCACATTCACCGATTTTATGTCCAATCAAATCACAAGTAACCACAAAACAGGTGATGGGAAGTTATGGAATTCAAATCTCACCCCATTAAAAACACCAAGAGCATTTTTCGCATTAACCGAAAATCGAATTGGTTCTCGATATTGACTAAAGATTTGATATTGATAGAATATTTACCATTGGGATGGCGAAATGGAAAACCAAAAGATGAAATATGACCATTGACTAAAAAGTACCTCCTAAGATTTTCACTAGAGACTTGTTCAGGAAATAGGTTGTGAATTGTGACAAAAAACATCTCCATAGTTGGAAACCAGTTTATAATATCATCAGTGATTTCTAGCTTTTTTATACACAAAAGATCCCCAAAGACTCTTCTAGTATCAAGCGATAGAATTCTATTCATCTCATGCTCGAATTCAAATCTAATAAGAAGAACAACAAAACGACTTCTACTAGTTCTTTTGACTGAAATCCTACCTCTTACTTTCCAAAGAAAAGAAAGGGCTCTGGAGATATCAAAGTTTCTCCTATTAGCTGGGATTGGAGCAATAAACCTACCCAGAATAGTGCTCGTCCACAGACGCCTATTGTTTTGAAAACGATAAGGGATAATTTGGCTAAGGACAAAGTGATTACCATTACTTAAAACCACAGAATTGTGCAGTTGATCAGAGAGTTGAGAGACATCACCATGCCAAGCACACATGGTGAACCAGTTGAAACACAAATCAGTTTAAAACCACACACAACTGAGCACAAAAACTTGACACAATAAAACCAACAGAGCGATAAACAACATAAATTACTAAAGATACTTAGCATGAGATACAAAACTATGGGACTAAAAAAACCCAACTTACAGAGTTTAAATAGGGAGAAGATTGTTTGCATCGCAAGAAAATCACATATGAAAGCTTTTGATTTGTTTACCAATGAAGACATGATTACGGTTCAGGATTAAGAAACCCTAAAAAACGTTATTGGGAAGAGAACACAACCATGAATTGCTCCATATGTAAAATTAGTGAAGGAAATTCGCCAAATGGCTAATTGAGATTAAGAAATTCCATTAAAAAATTAGCAGATCTAAATCAAATCAAACCCGGGTAAGCTTTTTAACGAGTAATCCCATCACTAGGTTAATGATTACCTTGATTAGCCATGAAAAGAAACTCCTGAGCTTGCCAGAATAAACGTGTTGCAGTTGATTTGTTCACTGGAAGAATTTCGATGCAAACTTCAAGTTCTCCGCCTCCATAAACAACCATTAAATCCATATCTAATTGAAAAATCAGCAAACAGTAGCCACTAGGGCCTATAAACACCTAATTAGCTACTCATAATGAGGAAACCACCTAAAGATGAAGATGAATTTGGCTCGGAATCGAGAGAAGAAGGAAGGGTTTCTAGTGGAACGGGTTATTTTTTTGGGTTCACCGTGGGAAAGCGTCGAACGGGTTTTTCAGTAAAAGACCATATCGAAATCTCAATGTCCCAAAATGATTTTATGGAAGAGATTAATGGGGTAAAAATATCAAATTGCTGTCATGAAAACTTTTTGCCAACAAAAAAGTTGAAATAGTGTTAATGGGGTAAAAAAAAAGATTTGCCAACAAATTTTTTTGCCCAGCAAGCCACCATACCACAAGTCTGATTTTGCACACCAGCAAGACAACATTTTTTAACAGACTTTCTTGTTCAATTGTTTCCCCACATAAACCAGATATTAGAATCACTTCGCAAACAAGAAAACGTGTTGAGCAACCACTGCAATGCTGAGATTAGCAACCAGGGAATACATATAAGTTTGAGAAAAGAGCTCTTTTTACCACTTGTATAGGTTTATATATAAACTTGGCAACTTGGATTCCACATAGAAAGTAACCAATCCCCAAAATAGTTATATCCTAAGCTCATTGGCAAACAAAAAAACGTGTTGCATTTTGCAACCAGTGCAATGCTGCAAGGAAAGCCGCCTTTTCTTCTGCAACAAAGAGGGCAGAACCAAAGAGTGATCCTGCTTGGAGATGTTATAGTAATACTTAAATCACTACCGCAATTTGAGTTGATAGAGGAAATCCATAACAATATAAGACAGGAATATAATCTAAAAAGTGTACTACACAGGAAAACAGTACAAGTATCCAAAGAGTAAAAATTCCTAAATATTACTTGAGATTACAGATTTCTAGATCTTAAATATGGAGGTGAAGTGCTATGCTGCAAATATTCTTCTTATCTCTCACTGGAAAGGAGGACACCAGTTACTCCACAGAATATAGCTCTTCTCATAGTGCAGTCCAACAGCACTCCCCTCTAGACAAGGAGGTCATCATTTGAGAGCAATGACATTCACATTTCCAGAGTTATGAACTTACCTGATGCTCTCCAGTAATCCAAAATGATCCTTTCAATCACTGTCAGTTAACACATTGGGTTATGACTTATTGCAAGACACATTTCATTTGTATCGTGGGGTGTATAGTGATGTCTTTTCCATTTAGCTTTCTTGTTCTTAAATATTCCATTGGCTGTAGACAAGGTAGCTTTACTGAAATAGATATAGCAATAAACTTGTCATTCAATGCATAACTCACAGAAACAAATTCTATGTCACAAAAACAAGCAAATGAGCAATCATATGTGATTCAGCGTTCTATCACAGATGTCATGTCCTATATGCAGATGTGACTAATTTCATAAATGCCGAAGCAAATGATGGTGTGTTAATTGTGACCAGCTTGAGAGCATACATATATCAACTCAATATGAGATCCTCCACTAGTGAGCTCTCACAGATAAGATTTCAAAATCAAAACGATATTTACTTCAAACAGAAAAACTGAGAATTGATGTGTTCTCATGATATGAAGAAGTGTTTCAGAGAGAAGAACAAAGAATGAATAGTATTGAATATGTAAGAAAACTTAACAAAAATAATACGGGGATATTCAGACATATTTAATGTGTCTGAGAGACTATTACAAAGACCATTGACCTTAATAGTCAAAGTCAATTGACTTGACTTTGACTTACATATAATATTCCTAATAGCCCCCCTCAAACTGATAATGGCAAACACTTATCAGTTTGACAGACAAAAAAGGTTTCAAAAGACAGAACAATAAGATCCTGTCAAATAAGGTTTCAAAAAAGGTTTAACGAGTCTTTGACCGCGCCTTTACTCCGCGTCACCCGATTTAATTGTCCACGTGTTAGACCCAACGAGGCTACACGTGAGGGGGCGTGTTGAGATTATTAGCCCCACATTGTTGGGCAATCTAAGATCTTGCGGCTTATACACCCAATTTACTATATAATCCTCTGTTGCGTTTTTTTATTTATCGTGTACCCAATGGATAAGGGAAGCTTCGGATGACTGGAAATGAGTTTGAGAGATTGCAGACACCAAAAGTGACTGACAGGACTAACAAGCCAACATAAATCGTAAGTCTAGACAAAACCATATTCCCCAGCTTTTCCTGTTCAATTGTTTCACAACATAAATCATGCATGAGTTGCATTTTGTAACCACTTGAATGTTGCAAAGAGAAGTTCTCCTAGAAACATAGTCTTTTTTTAATCCATTGCTTCATTTACAAAAGAATGAAGTTATATTTACACATCCAGAAATCATTTAGCATGTCAAAGGCTTCTCCTAAATGCTCCTTGAGTACAATACACAGTTTCTAGGAGCAAAGAATCCTACCAATAAAAGTACAAAAGCTGGTAACTTCATTGCCACCATCTTAATAGTAGCCAGTAGAAATGCGGAAATGGAAAACATCCTCGAGTTCATCCCAGAAGTCCTATATAGGAAGGTATTGATTATTTTTTTTCCCTTCCTGTGACTTTAGTTGCAGGCACAGCAGACACAAAAAAATGTTCTTCACACTCTAATCCCATGTATCCTGCACAAAGAATTAGTTTGTTTGCATCAGATTAGAGATCATTAATACAACTCCACGGTAGACACCCAACGTTAAACATCCAATTTTAAGATACTAAGTCGTTGCACTGGACTCTTCCTAATCAAAAGGCGGATGAACTTCACAACGAAGATCCCATAATCAGAGCTGCAATTGAAACAAATGGAGTATCTGTTAGAATACATGATTCTGGAAGCAGTTCAATTTGCCAGCAATTATGTAAGAATTTGTAGTCTGTAGAGCTTATATAGAATCCAGTAAACCAAAAATCCAAACCCATGTTACTCATCAAGTAACTGTGACATCCAACTTAAACTCTATGTCTCATTTCACCCTTTTTTCGAAGAAAAAAAATTCACAAAGAGAGTTCAAGTTGGAGGAATGAAAAATGACTGTAATTTGTAAAGACCGACATATGTATGTACCTATCATTGTGTGCTTGGTTTTCTGGTGGAGATATTGCGACCAAAAAGTACTTTACGAACACACAAGTCAGAATTACTTAGACATGATGGTAAAGAAGATAATTACTGAGTGAAGATGAGAGAGTTCTGATTATTTTTTACCTAATGCTCTTCACTAGTCCAAAATTTCACAAGATCCTTGCACTCGCTATTAGTTAGCGCTTGGGTTGTTAATTTGTATAGTGATGTCTTTTCCATTTAACTTTCTTGTTCCTAATTATTCCCATGCAATTGTCAAGGTCGCTGTTTTATAACTTTCTTGTTCCTAATTGTTCCCATGCAATTGTCAAGGTAGCTGTTACAAGTCCTGAAACATATAAAACAACAAATTTTTTCACACAAGTAAATAAGTAAGTAGTCTTATTTGACATAAGACTACTTATTTAGACTACTTATTTAAGGTAGTCATAAGTAAACTACTTATTACTACTTATTTAAGTAAGAAAGAGACAAAAGAGAGAAGGACATTTTATTAACCAGAAAGAGGAACCCAATTACATAGGTGTAGTATTCTATTTATACAAGAGTAGAAGGGAAAACCCTAGTGGTCTAGTGGACCGCACATCCATGGGCCATAGGCCCTATAACACTCCCCCTTGTGCGGTTCAAAAACGGAACTTCAAATGTGTTGCCTCATTAAAAACCTTGACAAGGAAAACCCAATGGGACAAAACCTTGACGAAGGGAAAAGAGTACAACGTGTTGATAAAGTCGGCCATTTCTCTTGGAAAACATAAAATATAAAAACCATGTGGGAAAAAGATAATTTCAATAGGAGAGTCATAAACGTAGTGTTGTTGTTGTCTCATTAAAAACCTTGCCGAGTAACAAAAACCCAATGGGACAAAATAAAACTCGGTGAAGGGAAAAAGAGTTCAACAGACACTCGCTCCCCCTGATGTCGACATCATATCATTAGATACTCCCCCTGATGTCGCCATCTCCCCCTGATTGCAATCAAGGGAGTTCGGACAATTTCCTTAGTCCAATACTCTTTACGTGCTTTTCAAATAAGGATTTAGGAAGTGACTTAGTAAATAAGTCGCCACATTCTCATCGGGACGGTACTTTGTTGACTTGAATGTTTAAAAGACATTGTTGTTGCTTTGATTGTAAAAGAACTTTGGTGAAATATGTTTCGTATTATCACCCTTGATATATCCTTGCTTCATCTGTATTCGATACAAGCTGCATTATCTTCATAAATGCATGTTGGCTCTTCCCGGTGGTAGAATTCAAGCCACTAGTACCTCGAATATGTGTAATGATAGACCTTAACCATATACACTCACGAACCGCTTCATGTAGGGCAATGATCTCCGAGTGGTTCGTGGAGGTAGCTACAAGAGTTTGCTTGGTCGATCTCCAGGATATCGCTGTGTTCCCTATGGTGAATACATAACCAGTTTGGGATCGAGCTTTATGTGGGTCAGAGAGGTACCCAGCATCAGCAAAACCAACCAAAACATTATTTGGGGTTTCAGTGTAGGGGGTTGCTTTAGCAATCTTCCTTTCGTCCTCATAGGGATAAAATAGACCCATGTCAACGGTTCCTTTAAGGTATCTGAATACATTCTTGATACCGTTCCAATGACGCTGCGTTGGCGCTGAGCTATATCTAGCTAACAAGTTCACTGAGAATGATATATCCGGTCGAGTACATTGTGCTAAGTACAATAATGCGCCTATTGCACTTAGGTAGGGAATTTCAGCTCCCAATACCTCTTCGCCATCTTCCTTTGGACGAAATGGATCCTTTTGTACATCTAAACTTCGACCAATCATGGGAGTGCTAGCAGGATGCACCTTGTCCATATTGAATTGCACGAGTATCTTATGGACATATGCAGATCGGTGGATTAGTATTCCACATGAGCTCGGTGTTCTAGCTCAAGTCCTAGACAAAACCGAGTTTTCCCAAGATCTTTCATCTCAAATTCAGATTTCAAGTAGCTTGCGGTTTCTCTTATTTCATCAAGAGTACCTATTATGTTCATATCATCAACATAAACAACTATAATTGCAAATCCAGAACTCGTTTTCTTTATAAATACGCAGGGCATAACTCATTATTTGTATATCCCTTCCCAATCAAATAATCACTTAGACGGGTATACCACATCCGCCCTTAGGATTGCTTTAATCAGTAAAGTGAGCGTTTCAACTTAATCCCCAAAAACGCACTCCGTGGTTTAGAGTTACTTGATTCGGGCAATGGAAGGCCATCGGGCACTTTCATGTATATCTCTCGAATCTAGATCCCCATAGAGATATGTTGTAACCACATCCATAATTTTGCATTTCAAGTCCTTATGAAACTACCAAGCTAACTAAGTAGCGAAACGTTATGACGTCCATTACGGAGAGTATGTTTCCTCATAATCAATTCCGGGCGTTGTGAGAAACCTTGCGCCACAAGGCGAGCCTTATACCTCAAGACTTCATTCTTCTCATTACGCTTTCTGACAAATACCCATTTATGTCCTACGGGCTTTACACCTAGTGGGGTTAGCACTACCGCACCAAATACCCGTCTTTTCGCCAGTGAATTTAATTCTTCCTGGATTGCAATTTCCCATTTAGGCCAATCGCTCTTTTTGACATTCTGCAATAGAGCGTGGTTCGATGTCATCGTGCTCAATGATCTCTTGAGCAACAGTGTATGCAAATGCATCATCAATCTGCGTGGAGGATCTTTCCATCAACACATATGCACTCTCATAATCCATAGAGATTTCTTTGTTCTCTGGAATCATTTCAAACATCGGAGCGTCCTCCAGTATTGATTCATGGACATAACTATAATCAGAGACAATTTCATGAGAGGGATTATCTGTATCAATGATGAATGGATCGGATTGTGCCTTACTCACTCTTTTCTTCCTTGGGTGAGTATCCATCGAACCAGGTGGTCTTCCCCTCTTCCTTTGGGGGGACACGGCCTCAGCTACACTTCCACCAAGTGTAGGTTTGACACCTCTATATAAGGTGACTTTTCCCGTATTAGGGATTTCTAACCTTGCGAGGCACGTTTGCGGTGGTATGTATGATCTCGTCACTTTAGCAATATCAGTGAATGCATCAGGCATTGAGTTTGCCACATTCTGAAGATCAATAATTCTTTTCACTTCACTTTCACATTGTGAGGTGCGGGGATCAAGATGAGACAAAGTGGGAACACACCACGACAATTCCTGTCGTTCCCTTAGGAAATCCTTTTCCATACCTCCCCCTAACGACGGGAAGGTTGTCTCATCAAAGTGACAGTCCGCAAATCTAGCGGTAAAGAGATCGCCTGTAAAAGGTTCCAAATAGCGGATAATTGTTGGGGATTCGTATCCAACATGAATACTTAATCGTCTTTGGGGACCCATATTAGTACGCTGTGGGGGCGTAATAGGCACGTATACAGCACAACCAAAAATGCGTAAATGTGAAATATCAGGCTCATATCCAGTTACCAACTGGTACGCAGAAAATGGTTGGCTAATAGTGGGTCTAAAGCGAATAAGTAATGCTGCATGCAATATGGCGTACCCCCAGGCAGTAATAGGCAGGTTGGAACGCATAACCAATGCCCTAGCTATCATCTGTAACCTTTTGATGGTAGCTTCTGCAAGACCATTTTGAGTGTGTACGTGGGGTACAGGGTGCTCTACGTCAATTCCGATAGACATACAAAAATCATCAAATCCTTTAGATGTAAATTCTCCAGCATTATCAAGTCTGATAGACTTGATTGGATAATCGGGGTGGTGAGCCCTCAAACGTATAATTTGTGCTAGGAGCTTTGCAAAGGCAGCATTTCTTGTGGATAGTAATGCAACGTGTGACCAACGGGTCGAAGCATCTACCAGAACCATAAAATACCTGAATGGTCCGCACTCTGGATGTATAGGTCCACAAATATCACCTTGTATTCTTTGTAAAAATGGAATATTTTGTTTTGTATCTTTAGCATAGGATGGTCTCGCTCCTGTCTTTGCTAAAGAACAAGCTTTGCAAAATAAGTGGTGTGCTTTTGACAAAGTCCACGAAGTAGAATGAGAAAGAGGTTGCACATCATTTGCTTTAGATGGCAGTGGCTGGTAGACGTTGTTACTTTGCATTGTAACTGTCTTTTGTCTCATTTTACTTTTCACTCGAAAGAAGGGATGTCCGTGTGAGTTCTTTAAAACACGGATCATCATATCACGACACAGGTGCCCCAAGCGGTCGTGCCAAAGCTTGTACAAGTCACACTGTTCAACAGGTTCATCGTTGGTAACAACATGTGATTAGATAATCCGAATAGTAGTAGTGTACAAACCACTAGAGTGACTCATTAATTTCTCCAAAATCGTTTTCTTCCACATGTATTAGAGATAATATTTATATATTCAATTCCATTTTCACGGTGAGTTTCCAAGTGATATCCATTTGCACGGATATCTTTGAAACTCAACAAGGCTCTGATTAGCTCTTGGTGCATATAGAGCTTCGTGACTTTAATCATCGTGCCATTTGGCAACAAAAATTGAGCATTACCTCGCCCAATGATCACTTGTGATGATCCAATCATCGTAGTCACAGAGGATTTATAAGGAATTAAGTCAACAAATAATTGTCTATTTCTTAAAATAGTGTGTGTGGTGCCACTATCAGCTAGGCACTCAATCTCTTCTGAGGATGACATTCCTACAAGTAAATGGTACTTCAGAGAATTCGGTCACGTAATTCAATCATGTAATAGATTATCACAATAAAAATTTAAATCCAATGCATAATAAGTACCCATAAGAATTAAAATCACTGATCCATCAACAACAACAAAAAAAAACCGATAATTTAAGACTACCTAACATAGTTTAAGTTATCAAAATAAATGTTTAAACCATAATCTTGCTTAACCACAAAGCAAGAAAATAAACAAGTTCTTGGGATCAAAGGATAACTAAAAAAATAAAAAAAAATAACAATCAATCAAAGTCGGGTGTTTCCATAAGGGCATGGTTATTTTTGCCTGGAAGGTTTGAAATGGTGAAGTTGACATCCGGGGAGGGATGATCATGTTCTTCCACATAGTTAGATTCTTGATCTATAGATTCCGGTACTTTTTGTAGCTAGTTGCTACCTTGGCACTAGCCTTGCATTCTGGTACCAATGTCCGGAGATACCACACCTGTAACAAGGTTCATTGCCATTCTCTACCTTCTTAGGTGTGGGGTTCTTATGTGTTTTTTCAATAGTGTTGCCCCTACCACTAGGTCCAGAAGTAACATCTCTAGACCAGGTATTTGAGTGGCCTCCACACCCATGGCCTCCACGCCCATGGCCCCTTCCACGATGACCCTTTTGTCCTCTTCCACGTGGGTTATTATCCCCACGTGAGTATGGAGCATGAGAATATGAATCATTTTTAACCCTCTTTTCTTTGGGGTGTTTTCCCTTGTTATCCTTGCCATAGTTAGCCTCGGGAATTTTCTTCTTCCCGGGGGCTCTAGCATTGTTGTTTGCTAGAACTTCATTGTGCCTTTCGGCTACCCGCAACAAGTTGATCAACTTACTAAAAGTTGTTATTCTCTTGTTATCAACTTCTATGCGGTATTGGTTGGCTAGAATAACAGATGACAAAGGGAAAGTAGACAATGTCTTTTGAATCATATCTTTATCAAGTAAGTTTTATCCCATTTAAATTGAGTTGTGCTTGTAGCTTAAGCATATCTCGTTGGAAATCACCTACCTTCACATAATCAAGAAAGCGAATGTCATTCCATTGTTCATTCAATTGTGGGAGAAGACAATCCTCAATGCTCCCAAAACGGCTTGCTAATGCATCCCACAGTTCTTTAGGACACATCATGTGTTGGTATCCCCAAAGGAGATTAGGGTCAATGTGTACCTTCAAATATCGAAGGGCTTCAGCCTTTTCTTGTTCGATTCTTTGGGACAAGCATCTTTGTCAGTAGAGGGTATGATGGTGTGGGTGCATTCTTTTGCCACAAAAGCGATCTTCACATCAGCCATCCAACGGTGATACTCAAGCCCATCTATGCCCAGCTGTGCAAATTCTTGTCGGATATATTCCTTCTTGCTCATCTACATTAGGCAAGGTTAAAGAACATTAGTATGGCCAAGTTTCTTAATGGCCAATGAAGTGAGAAACCAAAATTCTTTATGGTTCTTAAAGTATCCCGATTGAGTCAAAGTCTATTGGATGACCGTGCCCCATTAACAGTTTAGATAAAAGTAATTTTTAAGGATAAAATATAGGTCATATTATTATAGATACGACCACACGCACAAAAATATTCATACAAGGTACAAGGACATTTGGCACAATTACACATATAGAAAAGAAAAGAAAAATCTAGGCAATCATCAATACAGACAGACATTCATATTCATTCATGTTAAAAACATATAAATAAAGCTAGGCAAATATTACAGTCATCATAACAGACAAGATATTGTGTTAAACACTCACACAAAGGCATACCAACACAGCATACGATGAATGAAATATATATTATATATATAAACAGAATAGTACCACTACTATAATAATAATAATCTTTAATAAAGTAAAGAAGAGACAAAAAGAAAATGAAGACATACATTATAATAGTTGTAAATAATGACGTGGGAGCATACATTAGAAATAATGAAGACATACGGTACAGACAGTTATAAAAAAAATTTACCGTACGTTACATAGTTCCAAAAATAAAATCCATTATTACATTATTTATTTCCAAAGGCAATAAAAGTCATTTAGTACTAAATACAAAGGGGAAAAGGAAAGAAATACAAAGAGACGTGCAAAAAGGTTTGTACACAGCAATCAAGAGATATGTCATAATCAATCAAGAGATAGAATATAATAATACATTTGCAATCACAATCACGTATTAGTATATAATATTGATTCAAGGAGGATTTTGTTGGTAAGTACATGGATGGGTCCAGATCAACTAGGATAATACACCAAAATACATAGATCAGACAATAGCACTTGACATATATTTATATATATATTAATCCAATACTTATATTTATATATTAATTTATTTAGTATTCAAAGAATATTTTAATCAGTCAATCATACAAGGACAAAACATCAAAGCAAATGTATTTACAAAGAGATCCATCAAATGTTTTTTGTTTTTTTTTTTTCAGTGGTAAACTATCTTTCACACAATTATGTCTAGACATAGCACTACAGCAGACACGCAAATGAAAGACAAAAGAAAAGAAAATAAAATAATAATCACAAATCAAGGCACTGCAGACAAGATTTGACAGATCCCATTCACATCTTCAAACATAGTGTAATAAACGAAATAAGAGGATAGGTTTAGGTGTACCTTTTCGATTGATTGAATGTAGAAAAGAACACAACACCCGTTTACAGATCGTACCTTCGGAACACAGTCAGATGGGATCTCGCAGATTGCACTATCAATGGATGATAAATTTTTTTTTTTTTTTTTTTTTTGTTAGCAGGGTAGAGCTCTCGCGCTTATAACGTATTTAAGTAAGAAAGAGACAAAAGAGAGAAGGACATTTTATTAACCAGAGAGAGGAACCCAATTACATAGGTGTAGTATTCTATTTATACAAGAGTAGAAGGGAAAACCCTAGTGGTCTAGTGGACCGCACATCCATGGGCCATAGGCCCTATAACACTACTTAGTTAATAAGTAAATAAGTAGTCTTATTTATGAGGCTACTTACTTAGTTAATAAGTAGACTACTTACATAAGTAGTCTTAGTTAATAAGTAGTCTACTTATTTATAAGTAACTAAGTAGACTACTTACATAAGTAGACTACTTATTTGTCAAATAAATAACTAGTTATTTATTTGATAATAACTAATAAGTAGACTACTTATTTGTTATTAAATAAATAACTACTTATTTGATAATAATAAATAACTACTTTTAAATAACTACTTATTTGTCTACTTAATAAGTAGACTACTTAGTTACTTAAATAAGTAGTCTACTTATGACATAAGAGCAACTGCAGTGGTGCGACCATAACCAAAGAGCAAACAGCAAAAAAAAAAACTAAAATTTGGGTTTAGTCCGTGTTGTAACGCAATGAGGGAGACTAAAATTTGGTCGCGCAACTTTGAGTTACGCCCCAATCAAAGCGCAATTCCAAATCTCGTCCTCTTTTTTTTTTTTTTTTTTTTTTTTTTTTTTTTGGGGCGCAACTCAAAGTTGCGCCCCATTATTATTTTATTTTTTTTAATTGTTGGGGCGCAACTTTGAGTTACGCCCCAATCAGGCGTGATCCAATGATTGTGTCCCCCTTTTTTTTTTTTTTAATTCGGGCGTAACTTTGAGTTACGCCCCATCAGGCGCAACTTTAATTTACGCCCGACTAAAGACCAGACTAAAGACTAAATATGGTCTGGATTTTGATTATAGTCCGGTCTTTGGTCTTTAGTCCGTCTCCACTGCGTCTGTTTTTTACCAAAAAATTTGGTTATACTCCACGACTGTGGATGCTCTAAGTAGTCTTATTTATTTGTCAAATTTAAGACTACTTAGTTAATAAGTAAGTAGACTACTCATAAATAAGTAGTCGTATGTCATATGACAACTTATGTCATTTATTTGTCATTTATGTCATTTATTTGACAAATAAAGTCTTATGACAAATAAGTAGTCTTATTTGCTTATTTGTTGTCAAATAAGCAAATAAGTAGTCTTATGTCATTTACAGATAAGTAGTCTTATCACTACAGATTCTTTTATTGTCATATATGGCAATAAAAGAAGCAAATAAGTAGTCTTATGTCATTCAGTGTTCAATCACAGATGTGCATCTGTCAAAAGTTCCGAGTAATTTCAAAAATACTGAAGCAAATAATTGTGTGTCAATTGACGTTGTGACCAGCTTGAGAGCATACATATATCTAACCGAAATGAAATCCTTCGCTGGCAAGCTCCCGAAGATAAGATTTCAACATAAAATTGAATACATGCAAGAAAACAGATTGGCGAGGCCCAGCAAGCCAATAAACCACGAGTCTGATTTTTCAAACAGTATAGACAAAACCATTTTTCAGTTTTCACAGCCTTTCTTGTTCCTGCATAAACCAGATTGAATTGTATTCTCCGGATTATGCACTTAAAATCAGGGGAAGGCTTCCCCAGCCTTTCTTGTTCCAAATATGTGAAGATTGAATTGTATTCTCCGGGTTCCGGCAGATTATTTCGACGAAGTCAATCCCAGGATAGAGTTTCCCATTTTAACTGAACCTGGAGTAGGCATATCATAAACCAACCTGCAAGCTTCAACGGAAACTCTGGGTTTATGCAGGGAATTCCATTAACGGCAAACCGTACTTTCCTGTTAGTGAGAGCTTCACTACTCTCTAGAACTAGTGTTCGGTAAGTTGCTTGTGGATTAGGTCTCGTTGCACTTGACGTCAAATTCCATCTACATTTAAAATTAGATGAAAAAATAAATACTTAAATAACAGCATAACAGCATAAAGCAAAATCAATGACAAATACGAGGTGGAAGTTTAGTGTTTTTACCTGAATGTTCTTGCTTGTTTCAAAGATCAGTGACATGGGTAGTAGAGTCGATTGGAAAAGCACCAGATGCTCTAATATTAGTATTGGAGTAACAGAGGTAAGAAGTTATGTCAAGAACAGGAATTATGAGTAGAGATGAAGCAACGAAGTAGGCTTTTGGTGATTTGTAGCAGGTAACATGTACATGCTATGCTGCAAGTATTCTTCTTATCTCTTGAACATTCTACCTCTCTATCATCAGAAAGGAGGACCCCTTACTGCACAAAGTACAGCCCTTCTTAAAGTGGTTGCAGCAGCACTTCCCTCTGGATAGGGACGTCATTCCTTCACAAATATTTAGTGATGGATAATTTGCTTCTACTTGAAATTCACTATTTCACCATCTCTACTGTTCCGATCACATAAATAACCACTCAAGTCATCAATGAGGTCTAGAGCGGTTCCAGCACCATTTGACTCCCACATTGAATGACAACGACCCTTAACATATAAAGGCAGCTTATACTTATCTATATGCTACCTCGCATTTCAACTGTTGCTCTACAAGAGGATGTCTCAAGTTAATCTATAAGATAACATCATCGCTAAAACAATAGTGTTTCTTATCAGATATACCAATGCCGACCTTGCTCCCCCATTTTCCTGATCTCCATCCTGTATAAAAGAATAGTGATTCCTATGTAAGATAACATCATATTAACTGACCAATACACTGGATCAATGCAAAAAAATCTCACTTTACATCTTTTTAAAAGGGGAGGGAGTCTCAAGGGGTCTAAACAAACACTCTAAGACGACACCTAAATAGCAAAACCCAATATCTGCCACTAAATCTAAAATCAAACAAATATACACATCTAGTGATCCAAATAGTCATGCATCTACTTGTAACGGTAACGAAATTATTTCTTAAGTTTGGTAGATGCCAGGTAATTTTCTACATAAATGACTTGTGTGGATGGATTCAACTTCTTTTCCATACGCTCTGTATGATTGTTGGAACTACCTATCTGCTCACTAGACACTCAGAAATGTTTGGTTTACCTGAGTAGAAGCATATGAGAAGGTTCCACTTGTGTTAATAACCATATTTCCGAATCTGCACATGCCGATCGATCATCCAAATCAGTACATACATTAGTTGGTTCGTCCATCCTTTCTTTTCCTCTTCCTCTTCTTCTGTATTACCTCAATCTTTAATTGATCCTCTGTCAGACACTATTTTCTTTTTATATGCAAGAGGACTAGGGTTTTTGGCTTAGGGTTGCACCCAATTTAATGGGCTGAAATGTCTGTCCAGTGGATAAGGGCAGCAAAAGTATTGGATTTGAATTGTAAGCAAGCTCACAGAACGATAACTTTAGTAGACTACGAAGTTTTAAGTTACAGGTAACCAAAACTAAAAAGACTGCAACATAAATGACAGCAAGATAATCTAAAAAGAGTACAGAACAACAGCAAGATAATCTAAAATGTTACTAGAGATTACATTTTGATATTCCAAACCCTGCACAATTTCAGCATGAAAAAGGTGATAATATCATCTATAAACTAGTATATCTACCGTAACCTAAACCAGAGAACTTCCAGAATTCAATATGGTTGATACTATGACTGGGTTTTCAAATAGACAGCAGACGAAGCAGCACATGAATGATACCCATTGTTTCACTTTCCTCTTTTCTTTATGCATTGTCACTGGAAACCTTGCAGGGGAATCCAATTCCTTCTGCTGGTCGGTTTTCATGGTCAATTCTGTGGCAGTTGTAGAATTCAGTCTTGGGTAAGAGATGATCCTCATTTTGTTTGGTTTTCACCTTCTTGCTTTCAATTATTGACCCAAGGAGACTTCTTAATGAAGCAGTATGTCTTTCTTCTCCTCTCGAGTAGTTGGCGCCTGGATTTCAGAAGAAGCAGACTGGATTTGGCCAAGGATGTGATAGAAGGTGGCTCAAATCTGTTGGTGCAAACATTCTGTGAGTCAGTTCCTTGTGCTGCCTCCATCGACACTGGGGTATTAGTTTCTTGTACATCACTCACATCCTTCAAACATCTGCAAACAAATAAATCATCAAGCAGATTTACTAATTGCTTTCGCACTATTACTTCCTTTTCTTATTATCTTTGTCCTGTTATGATCTTTCTACATAAATTAGCCAAACTAATATGAGAATAACTTTATCTATGATTTCCTATGGAACACTCTATTTCCTGAACAATGTGGTATGTGGAGAAAAGAGATACTTCTGTAACATACAAAAGAATTACAATGAAATGGAGGATCTAGAAATTGATGTTAAGGGTAGTTATATGAAATAAAATAACTGCTAATTTGCAACAAGAACCAATCAAATAGAATCAAAGACTTGCAACAATAGCATGAAACCGGGACGACAGTATCCAGAGCTATAAAGGTATCTTAGTTGTCTATATACTACCTTGCATTTCTACTGCTCTTCTATAACATCGTATATCAGATGCATCAATTAGTCATACTCTTTTGCTTTCTGAAAAGTTCACAGCTTTCAAGTTAATTGACGAAACATCAATGCAGTTAGCGGCAGTGCTTCTATGGACCAATATGGATACTTGGACCTAGTAGTGTTACAAAAAGTTCTTGTTCTCTTACCAATTAGGTATATAAGTTGCCTCATGTTAATCATAATCTTTTTCACTTTTGGACATCTCAAAGCGTTCTAATTTGTTTCAAAAGTCTGCATACAGGAAGAAAAAAGAATAAATCAAATAGCACTCTACTTGTGGTGTATGGATTATGTTGAGTTTGAATGGTTAACACTTAGCAGTTACATTGAGTAGGTAGTACCATGAATGCAAATTGATGTGAAAAAATGAAAGTTGGCTAAATTTTTTGCAGCAGTAAAACATGGTGTAGTACTATCCAATGTCTACTAGCAAATGAGATTCCCATTCATGACAAGTTTTGCAACGTTTTACACAGAAAATATGAGAACATTTCAACCACGAACAGTCAAATCCAAGACCAGATAATAAACTTCGAATAGCTTTCAAGTTGCAGGAATGAAAAGTGACTGTAATTAGTAAAGACTGACATGTGTATGTACCTACTGTTTCAGATTTGCATCGTTGGAAGTTTTCCCTACCCATTGTGTGCTTGGTTTTCTGGTGGGTTTTACTTTTGATATTGTGACCGAGAAGCACCTTACTGGGTGAAAATGACATGAATACACAAGTTAGAATTAGTTAGACATGAATGTAAAGAAGAAAATTACTGGGTGAAAATGACAGAGTTCTCATTTTTCACCTGATGCTCTTCAGTAGATCAAAATTTCACAAGATCCTTCCTCTCTTTGTTGGTTAGCGTGTTGGGTTTATAACGTTCATCTTGTGCAAACAAATCCTGCAGTAGAAAAACACTAAACTTCGTCATTCAGTGCATAATTCACACAAATGAACTATATGACACACAACACAAACAAATGAGTAATTCAGTGTTCAATCGCCAATGCCCTGTGCTTGAGAGCATACTCATTTCAAACTGAAACCCCAGGAATTTTCCATAATAATGGGCTCAACCCAGTTAGCAAAGAAAAACCCTTGCGGCTCTCGAAATCTAAAACCATGCGTATTACACAAGAAGGTATAATAAAACCTATATATAATAACACAAGAGACAAAGTTGGAATTGCTGGGAAGAAATTTGAACGATTGAGTAGCACAGGTGTCAAACAAAATTTTTGCACGAGAACTAAAATTCAGAAAAATTACCCTCAGCCACGGCATTCTCAGTTTCCCGTTCAACCTCTGCAATGTTATTAGGCTTCCCTTGAACATCCGGTTGCCTCGGCTGAAATGGTGTTGCATCGTTGGGCGGTTGGTAGGTGGTTTTCCATGGAAATTCTGTCTCTGCATATACAACTGAGGAGGTTGATTTGCAACTGGTGGTGCAGGAACCTAACAATCTCCCCTTTCACCTCATCTATATGATATTGTGCAGCTGAGCATGTAGAAATCTGTATTTTCCTGTCGAATATTCATAAAATAATCAATGACCAACTGTTTTCTTCTTTTTTCACACACATAAAAATGAGAAACAAATACCAAATAATCATGTCTTGTAATTAGTCGGTAGGTAGCAAAATCATTCTTTAAGTTTGATAGATGCCAGGTAACTTTCTAGTATGGTTATTCAAAGCACTCTTACAAAACTTTAGGATATAAACATTGTTAGATAACTAAGTAGTCAATTAAATAACAGTTGAAATTACCTTCAATGGTAACATTCACCCATAAACTTTTCTCCTTAAATGTCTTTGGAGGTAGTGGTGACCACAAGGTATGTTAATTTTTCTTTTCCGAGTCCGCGCATACGGAATATTTAGATCATTGACATACACAGTTGTACGGTACCCATTGGATAAGGGCAGGCAGCCAGGAACAATGACTCATCTGGATGTTTGATTTTAGAAAGGGAAGACAGATTTGGTTTGAATCACCAATTCTCTGTCTCCCCCAAACTTTTCCATTTTATACCTAGGATTTGGATTTAGGATGCCCACTTAAATATCTTCCACCTGTCCAATACGGTTGATTTAGTACTTACACTGTATCCATTGGATAAGGGCAGGCAAGCAGGCAGGATAGAGCCATGACTCATTGTTTATTGAGGTGGATATCAAGTGAGTGTCATACAGAAGTTGCCGAGGGTATGTCTAAAAACGAGTTTGAGAAATGAAAAAATGTTAAGTTTGTAGTTATTAGAAATCCCAATGTCTGAAAATTGAGTTTTATGGAACCTATGCATGAACAAGAGTGGAGGCTGAGATTTCTGATCTCTAACTCATTGCGTCATTAGCAACTGTAATTTTAGAACGTAATACTGTAGTCATGAAAATGGATTAGTAAGGCCCAGCAAGCCAATAGACCACAAGTATGACAAAACATTTTTTTCACTTATCTTTTTAATCCATTAACAAAAAAAAATGAAGTTAAATTTACAGATCCAGAGATAATTCAAAGGCTTCTCCTAAAGTTCGTAACTTTATTTCTACCATCTTAACAGTGACCAGCAGATTTATTTCTACCATCTTAACAGTGACCAGCAGAAACGCGGACACAGAAAAATTCCTCGTGTTCATCCAGGGACGGACCTAGGAGTCCTCATAGGGTAGGGCTAGAATATCACAAGTTGTCAATGCGGCCGAAGCCCGCAGCAAATATTTTTAAACGAGTTACAAAAACAGTGGTTTGCTAAAATTTGCCTATAAAATACTAGATATATGGACAAGTATAAGATTAAAATCCGCCAATTTTAATTACGAAAATTGATTAGAGAAATGAATTTATGGTTTATAGAAGAAAAATAGGAAAATAAATAGATGTGACAAAAAAGTTCTATTTCAAACAAGATCTTGGGCTAAAAACTAATTGTGTTACAACTATAAGGATTAATCATAAAGAAATGAGGGCTAATTACTAATGGGGGAGGGCTAATTACTAATTATGAAAAAATTACTAGCACAATATCAAGCTAAAACTAGGGACGGGCTATAGCCCGGGTTAGCCCCTTGCTAGGCCCGTCCCTAGTTCATCTCAGAAATCCTATCATAATTAGTTCCTGTGCCCCTAGTTGAAGAACACCATACAAAAAAACTGTACAGACTCTAGACTCCACTCCACACTCTATTTACACTACTATATAATATAAAGATCTTATTATTCACCATCTGGCATTTACCTTTACATACTGTTTTTTTAAACAACTCCATGGCCAACACCCAACGTTTAACATCCATTTTCAAGATACTAAGCGGTTGCACTAAATTCTTCCTAAGCAAAAGCCTGATGATCTTCACTACGAACATCCCATAATCAGAGCTGCAATTGAAGCAAATGGAGAATGCGTTAGAATACATGATTCCAGAAACAGTTGAATTTGCAAGCATTTTTACAAGACTGTAAACAGGCACAGACACGGAATAAAAGCACAACATTTCAATGGTTCTGGCCTAGTCTAGTGTGTCGAAATTTATACCCTAAATACTAGAAATCGTTCAATTGATATGCCTCTCTAGAAACCGTTCGATTCATATGCCGAGAGGATGTTTCAGAAAATCCAATAGTTACCCAGGCTAGAATTGATTGACAGCTACAATAATTGAAATAATGGTCTGAAAATTAAAATTTTAAACCTTTTCCTGCTGAAACACAAAAGTCCAGACACCCAAATTACAAAAAGAGAAGTTCAGGTAAAACATATTACTCCTACATTTTATCTATTACATTAAATTGTCCTTCAAAATCTTTCTAAAACACAAAGAGGGTCTTCTATAACACCAATCAATTCATCAAAATTAGATTTTAGCGTAGCAGTTCAATTCTATTTAAACTAAGTACGTACAAACTATCAACGTAAAGTGCTTTCTGACAAAATTGAAGTTGCAACACTTAAGTATTGATACAAAATTGAACCCCAATATAACTGATAACAGACGATCTGTCTTACAGTTGACCCTGTTATCCATTTCCTATAAGTTTACAATTGCACTATATGCAGCTGTCAAAGTACCATGTAATTTCATAAATACTGAAGCAAATGATTGTATCAATTGTGATCATCTTGAGAGCATACATATACCAAATCGAAATGAGATCCTCAACGCGTAAACTCTCAGAGATTGATTTGGCCATCCCTGATTGTTTCAAATGAACCCTTAGCTGGGTTGAGATCTCTGGGCATTACAAGTTTTCTATTAGTTCTATTCTTGTATGTTCTTTTATATATAGTACAACATACATATGAACATTTTCAGCATATACCTATAAGTAATACCATTTCTACGAAGTAACTCATTTCCAATCAAACAGCTGTGCAGCAGAAGATAAAGTAAATATGAAGTAGAGTTACCAAGAGGCCTTTATGAAGCAGTGGTTGTATCTTCGTGGTTAAAATGCTAATGAAAATTTGACGCCTCCCCCGGTGTTCTGTAACTGGAGACGGTTGACTGTTGCGTTGTCCAGAATTACTGTGGTTTGGAGGAGTGCTTGCTCCGGATTATGAAGGAATGGATAGTTGGTGTTCAACTGGTGAGTTTCTGCTGCTGCATTGTTGTTTGAAAATCATTGCAGCAGATTGTCTGATGTAGAGATTGAAGTAATAGACAGTTCGTCTTCGACTGGTGACTGCCGACTCCTGTCATGGATACTGAAAAAAGGAGGAGCAAGAAAAGCAGCTTTCAAACTTGCTTGAAAAAGCCTAACCAGCATAAAAACCTTTTAACACTAAAAATCCAAAGAAGAATTTTAAATACAAACCATGAACACTAGAGACCAGAAAATGAACAAAGTATAAAAAAAAAACATAATCAAACACCGAAAAACAGATGTAAAGCACTAAACTGAGAATATCTGGAAGTTGATCTTTCTCCAAACATCCTACATCTTTCGGTGCATGAAATGCTGAGTGATAGTATACCTTTCAATATTTGGCTTCGGCGAAGAACATCTCATGGGAGTCGGGATTGAAAACAATCCATCACTCATTGGCTTTCTTCTTCTGTAAACACGCGAAGTGCGTTGCACAATTTTGTTGGCATATTAAGATTCAGTTTACTGCGTTACCCTTATCTCTTCAATTGTATTAGGAGTTAACTCTTGAACTGCTACTGGTCCAATTTGTTGTGTACACACGAAGCTATATCCAACTGAAGCAAATGGAGTATATGTTAGAATACAAGATCCCGAAAACAGTTGAATTTGATCGTATTTTTACAAGAGTGTAAACAGGCAAAAATTCATAGATAGATAAAAATGAATATACTACTTTTCAATTCTTATGGCCTGGTTCCACTTTTTGTCTAAGCTAGTGTGCAGAAATTATTATCCACCTAAATACTAGAATACATTCGAGTCATATGCCGAGTGGATGTTTCAGAAAACATAACAACTACTTAGAATTGAATTGATTAACAAGTACATCAATATATCACCAGTTTGAAGTTCATTTTGGCTGTTACGCAACAAAAATTGAAAGACAGAAACAAATGGTCCAGCTTTGGACATGTGAGAAGTTTGGTAAGCAGATAAAATCTCACAACTGGCCAGTAAGATTGTTTTTTTATAAAACCAATCAAGAACAAAGATACAAAACCACATAGCATCACAATAACTTAAAAAAAAAAAAAAAAAAAAAAATCCACAAACCTAAGTTGAACATGTCTCTGACCCTAATTTGCAACATGTTTCTATGAATGTGCGGTTGGAGATGTTACCATTTGGCGTAGATTTCCAGCAATTTTTTAGGATTCATTTAGAGGAGACCGCACCCATCCGTTTAATAAATTCTAATCCCCAATAGCAATAGTATAAGAGAAAATATAAGACTGGTGGTATCGAATCGCTGGTTGTCTCCTATTAAAACCATAATTCCGATTCCGCTCATACCAATTGGATCTAAATCAATACATAAACCAATTTTTCCTTGGTTTGTTTTCTTTTTGGTCTTCTGATTCATTACAAACAACTCAAACCCAATATTTTTTTTCCAACACCTTCTTCTTCCATATCCATTCTTCATTATGATTGTTGGATCTGTAATTCTACCTAGCTACCCGCATCTTCACACTCAGAAATGATTGTTGGATCTATCAACCCACTCACTTCACACTCAGAAATGATTGATTTTACGAACACAGACGAGTTTTGAGTCACTGCCTCCCCCTCTCTCCTACGCTATTCCTTTCGTTTTTATATGGCGGTTTAGGGTTGCACCCAATTTAATGGGCCAGAATATCATCCACCTAGCTGCATTTGGGCGTTATCAATTTCTAAAGTGGACTACTTGGGATGTTAGCAGGCTAAATGACACCAATAGAAGAAGAGATATGTCATCATCAAATGCAGAAGTCGGATTCAAGGAAGAAGTGAGTTACTTTAAGAAATCAAAAACTAAATTTTGGGTTTATAGTTATAGTGAAAATCTATGTCATTGTCCTCAAATGTGTAAGTTAAGAGTGGCGATTAATGGGACTCTGGATTGATATAGAAGTAGTGGCTTACTTTTGAAATCCAGGAACTTGAACTCAAATTGAATCAAGAAATGAATTATTTGAGAAGTTAAAAAACTAGAGTACTAAATTTGTAGTTACTAGAAATGAGAATGTCACCGCCCTCAAATGAGCATGTTGGGTACATTTCAGATTTTGATACAACGAGTCAAACTATACACATCATTCATGGAGGGAGAATGTGAGCACCTTCAAAATTAGCTTTCTCCAGTGCAGATAAGTCTTAGATAATCCCCTTAGAATCCAAAACTCTCATCCCCGACTGGATCCACCTTGTATCGAGGACCTTGAAACGAACCTCCACGTCTTTCTCTATCTGGGAGTCCTTGTCATTCTGGAAAACTGGATTCGCACCAGGGACGAGAACGTTGAAAACAACAGGGACGAGAACGTCACTTGAATCCTCCTTGACCTTACCATTCCCAGACAGTAGGAGGAGCCGCGAAATACCCGTAATCCAAGGTAGCTTTGTGGTTTGAGAAGTCCTCCAACAATTGCAAGGTTATAGCTCTTTGGATAAGTAGCCCTTCACCGTACAGCTGCTCGGCAGGCACCACTACGTTCCAGGGAAATTCTACATTGAGATAAATGACTGTTTACCTGCCAAAAAGAAAAGAGAAAAGGAAAGCAGTTAGCTGCTTAACCAAATATTGAAACTAGGAAAAAAAAATTCTTCAATTGAACCATATATCATCCACTTGAACATATTATGGTGTAGAATGACGATAGTGGGTACCAATATATAATCCTGACAAGTACACAATCATTTCAATTGCAACGAAAACTAACACACCGTCAAATACATAGATCATAAACCTGTGAAGCATTAGAACAAGATTTCCAGAAGATAAGATTTGCCAATTTACTAAGCCGACATGCGCATCATATGCTTAAAACAGCTCATATGTATCTATAATTATGTACATTTTCCCCCAACACATATCTTAGTTAATCAAGGCAGACAAAAACAGTGGCATGGTTCGTGCTGGTGAAGTAAATAAGATATACAAAGGGTTTAAGTAATGAAATAACTTCTTTTATAAAAACTGCAGGGGTCTTCTAGGCTTCTAGCTGCTATGAGAAGTTTTTCCTACCCAAGAAAGGACAAGTATTCAATTTACTAACATTCCCCAATTTACTAACCATTTCAGCTTTGCATAAGGAGAAGTTTTTCCTACCCATTTTGTGCTTGGTTTTCTGCTTGGTTTTCTGATTTTTGTACCTGATGCTCTTCAGTAGTCCAAAATTTCACAAGATCCTTCTGCTCCCTGTCCATTAGCGCTTTGGTTTTATCTGCAAGACGCTTTTCATTTGTATCGTGGGGTGTATAGTGGTGTCTTTTCCACTTAGCTTTCTTGTTCCTAAATATTCCACAGGCAATAGTCAGGTAGCTTTTACCATGTTCATCTTGTGCGGACAAATCCTGAAATAGATAAACAATAAATTTTGTTACTCAGTGCATAAGTCACAAAAATAAACTATATGGCACACAAAACAAGCAAACTAGTAATCATGTGTCATACAATGTTCAATCACAGATGTCCTTTCATATATACCTAACCAAATGATTGTGTGTAAATCGTGACCAGCTTGAGAGCATACATATATCAAACGGAAACCCCAGAAAATCTCCCTTCTACTGGGCTGGATTTCAATCCAATTAGCAAAGAAAAACCTCTGAGGCACTCGAAATCTAAAATCATATTATACATGGATCTATACTAAAAAGAGACAAAGTTGGATTCGCTGGGAAGAAATTTCTGGTTACGAAAATTTAAGAAAAAAAACATACTCCCGTTCTGAAGGACAACTATTACAGGGAACTAGATGATTTCCAAAAACTAGCAGAAGCACATTTGGGACTTAGACAGAGTTGAGGCTTAGAATGAAAGTCCTAATTTAAATAAAAAAATCTATTTACAATTTAGACTGGATAATGATTCATGATTTAGCCAAATATCAGATCAAACTTCAAAGTAATCTTTTGAATTTGCACAAAGGGGTTCAAAATCCTTAACATGCTCAGGTGGTGTAATATTATGCCCAGAAAATGAAGCTCAATGTTTATGTGGCTTCAAAACAAGAAATAAAATAAAATAAAATAGTAAATGAATGAACTTAGCTAGCTCATGCTTAGGAAAGATGACCTCATCCCCCTAGGCGGAACAGGGTGCTAGCTAGCTAATTTAAAAAGCTAAAGGTATGATCAAAAAGTCGATCCCTCTCTTCGGTTGTAACCGGGAGTTAGGACAGAATTTCTCGAACGATATCAACAAAGTCTTTAACCACTAAGATGTCTTCACCCATATCTACAACTTCGCCCCCCTAACTAAGATGTAAAACAATAGCTTGTGTTATTCAGTTTCGTTTCATCATCTCTTTCCTGGAATTGATGGACTCATCACTCTCCATTTTTCACATTGAACAAATCCATGGTTCCCATTTGCCGTCACAAAAGAAACCCTCTTCTCAGCACAGCACAACTCAAAAATACAAAACTCAACATAGCCTGATTCGTCGACATCCAGTCCCCACCTACAATAACATCGTACTCTTGCATTCTCATTGGTATAAGATCAATACTCACAATGCGGTCACCAAAAGTCATCTGACTCATCTCACAATACTTGCAAACCTTGCTGACAGTAACCACACTCCAAAGTTGCAAAGACACACTAAAAGTAAATCCTAAGGAATCAAGTTTCAAACCTAGTATGCAGCTAAATAAAGAGATTTGAACAATTGAGCAGCACTGGTGTCCAACAAAACTTTAGCACGAGAACTAAAAATCAGAAATTTACCCTCGACTAGTGCATTCTCAGCTGCCCATTCAACCTCTGCAATGTTATTAAGCTTCCCTTGAACATACAGTTGCCTCGGCTGAAATGGTGTTGCATTGTTGTGCGGCTGATAAGGCTGCTTGCCAAGGAAACCTGGGGTTCGGCGGTGCAGCAATGGGACAATTATTGATAAGGTTATCTTTAAGTCCCATCCGAATGGCTGTTGAATATTCAAAAAGTAATGAATGATCAACTGTTTTCTTCTTTTCCATACACAAAAAAAAAAAAAAAAAAAAAATATATGCATATAGTAATCATAATAGTCATGTCCAATACACTTGCCCATATCTATTTGTAATTAGACAGTAGCAAAATTATTTCTTAATTTTTACATAAGTGACTTGTCTGGCTAGATTAAATCAGCTTATTCAAAGCATTATTAATTGAATTTTAAAATATAAGCAGAGAATTAAGTGTATAATGAGTTAAAGGGTAGGTGAAATTACACCCATACCTTAAAACCATTGCATTTCTAGTTGCACATATAGATCCAGGTTTATCAAAGGAAACGCTTTCACTACAAGGTTTTCTTTTCCGATTCCGTTCATACCGACAATGAAGATGAGTAATTGAACCATTTTGTTTCTTCTTATTTTTCTTTCTCCTCTTCTGAAGCTTCAGCAGCAACCCAAACAACCTAAAATCAATACTAACTTTTCTTCTTCCAACACCTTTCATATCTTTCTGTTTGGATAGCCAACAACTTTGATCATCTATGTACTCTGGATTTCAGACAGATTGGTTTGATTCAGATTCACCGACACTCTCTCTCAATCTTTTCCATTTTATACCTAGGGTTTGGATTTAGGACACCCACTTCCACCTGTCCAATGCTGTTTACACTGTACCCAATGGATAAGGGCAGGATAGAGCCATGACTCATCAAATATCGATTTCCCAAATATTGAGTTTGGGAAATCAAAGACTGTTAAATTTGTGGTTTGTGGAAATCTCAATGTCCCAAAATGAGTTTATGGAAGAGATTAATGGGGTAAGAATTTCACATTCTGAATACCCAAGCTCTAATTAAACAAAAAATTAGAATTTTTTTACCAACAAATTGCAGTCATGAAAACTGACTGGCAAGGCCCAGCAAGACAAACCTTTTTTAACAGTCTTTCTTGTTCAATTGTTTCCCCACATAAACCAGAATTTTAGAATCTGAGATTAACAACCACTGCAATGCTGAGATTAACAACCAGGGAATACATATGAATCTGAGAAATGAGTTCTTTTTACCACTTGTAAGTTTATATATAAACTTGGCAACTTGGATTCCACATAGAAAGTAACCAATCCCCAATATAGCTCATATCCTGAGCTCATTGGCAAACAAGAAAACGTGTTGCATTTTGCAACCAGTGCAATGCTGCAAGGAAAGCCTTTTCTTCTGCAACAAAGAGGGGAGAACCACAGAAAGATCCTGCTTGGAGATTTGAGTTGATAGAGGTAATCCATAACAATAAAAGACAGAAAAACAGTACAAATATCCAAAGAGTAAAAATTCCTAAATGTTACTTGAGATTACAGATATCTAGATCTTAAATATGGAGGTGAATTGCTTGTAGCATAGTTGCCGAGGCCGAGGGAAATAGAGAGGCTTAGCTCCAGAAGTGATGATATTATCGACACTCAACCTGGAAAGAGAAAGATTGTGATGTCAGTCCTAATTTAAAATTGAAAGTTCAAAGTTCAGTTTGGAATATACAGTCTATTTCAGTAGTGCCATGGATTCTAGTTTCAAAAGCAAGCTTAAGTTTTGTTCCTACGCCATCAATACCAGTAACAAGGTATGAATCAGAATCCCTTGTTCAGTGAAACAAGATGGAAGAACTGAATCGATTCAAAAGACTGAACCAAAATGAAAAGATCATTTCACAGCTGAATTCTCTAGAGTAAATAAGCAAACTAATGTCAGCAAGATGTAGACCAGATCTACAACATACTGTATGAACCTCAAAATTTCAAGACAGAGCAGACCAAACCTTGACACACTGATCCTAGCATATCTTTTTAATATCCACCCGGACCATCCCATTAAACGCATACAATTATATACGAAGAAAGAAAACATATAGCAGGCATATACTCTAAGACTATCCATTATTAGGATTAGAACTCTCAGCAAAACAACAACAGCAAATTACACAGACAAATATGAGAAATATTTCAACCATGAAGAGCCAAATCCAATACTAAATAATAAACCTTGATTAGCTTTCAAGTTGCAGGCACAAGAAGTGGATATAAAGACCAACATATGCATGTATGTACCATTCCGGTTTTGCATCGAGAAAAGCTTTTACTCCCCATTGTGTGCCTGGATTGTTGATGGCTTCTGCTCTTGATTCGCGAGAGGAAAGCACCTTATTAATACGCAAGTCAGAATAAGTGAACATGGATGTAAAGAAGAATGTTACTAAGCAAACATGGCAGAGTTATGAATTTACCTGATGCTCTTCGGTGGTCCAAAATTCACAAGATCCTTCCACTCTTTGTCGGTTAACGCATCGGGTTTATCTGCAAGACGCATTTCATTTGTATCGTGGGGGTGTGTATAGTGATGCCTTTTCAGTTTGGTTTTCTTGTTCCTAAATATGTTCCACACGGAATCTACAAGGTAACCTTTTTTTTTTTCAACGTTGATCTAGTACAAAAAAACCCTGAAATAGATAACACAATAAACTAGTCATCCAGTGCATAAGTCACACAAATGAATCGTATGACACCCAAAACAAACAAACATGTTATAAAGAAATGGCTCTTCCATGATAACTTATCCAATAATTCAATGGTTAATTGCATGCCGACAACCGAAAGAAGGATAAACTTGCAGGCTATACTGAGTTTGTTCACCTGAAGTTCGGCCAACATCCACTCCAAGACCAGTTGAACCGCTGAGATTGCGTATATCATGTTCCTGACTCTTAGATGACCAATTCTCTTCCCTATGTATTCAAATAATAATATCAAGAACAGTTTCAAGCTTCAACTAATATTAAGAAAATCTAAGAAAATACAATCAATCTCTCAGCCAACATTGTTTCAGTATACAGAACCAACAGTATCATTCGAAATTACATAATTTCAATTAAAAAATTCTAATCAAATCTCAAATCAACAGGAATATTTACGATCCGAATACATGATTCAATCAATTTTAATAAAATCAACAACAAAAAAGTGAACATTGAATTTGAATCAGATGAAAGTCCATTCTGATATTGAATAAGAACTACTTACAATCAGGAATAGTTTTCTCCAGCTTCAGCTCCATTTCTCATCCGTTCCTTTCTGAGTTCATTCCTACCGAACTCTGAATTCTGAGTGGCCTCATTTAGAGTGCTCGGCTTAATTGAAGAATCATTAGCCACCCAGAAGTCACCGGTAAAACGAAACGATGAATGATGAGGTGAAAGCAGTATTTCCGACTCAGCTCGTACCGAGATCCCAACATAAATCATGCAATTTCTTCTTCTTCTTCCGTTTCTTCTTCTGAATCACCCGAGTCTTTACTAACAACAACTTGAATTTAACAATTACTGTTAGATCAGCTCCTTCCATGCCGTAACCCTGGCTACTGCTGGTGTTGAATTTGGTGCAGCTTCGTGATCTCAAAACTTGAATTTCTTGACTAGGGTTGGTTTCGCCGTCGGCTTTGATCTCAAAAGTTTGAGAAAATGATTTTGAGTTGGTAAAGGTTAGTCCCCCCCCACACACACATTTTTTTCCAAGCTTGATTGGGGTATACTCAAACTAATTGGGGTATACCCAATAAGACAAAATATGGTCATTATGAAGTAAAACCAAGCCATCCCTTAACCTTTTTTCTTTCTAAATGGCTAATATGTCCTTGGTTAATTAACACTAAAATTCTGATTAGGTTAATTAATTGAGTTTAGATTAAAATTTTCAAATTATGAATTCAATAGATTAACCTTTTGATCCGTCTTATGAGTTCGATTTCGACCCAAAAATTTTGGTTTTGAAAATGCATAAAGCGGCAAGGTCGTGGTTTGAATAAGATTCCGACCAAACATCCTCGGAATGGTCAACTTTGAATAAGGTGTCGATCGCTCTTAGCCGTAAGCAGTGTCAACTTTGAATAAGCTGCCGAGCGGATATCCATAGGAATGGTCCTCGGATGAAGAACACGCCGACTATCTTGGGCAAGCAATCTTGCGGTCGGCATGTAAATATTTCCTACCCTTCCGCTATATTAATCTCGGCATGCAAAAAAATACAACATTTCCTACGACATAATATGGAAGATATAATTTACTTTATTCATTCAATTTTGGTTACTACATTGATTGAAACATAAAACCTAATCCTTGTCGACGGAAAAACGAATGCACTTAGCATGTGTATCAAGCCTTTGAACCCCTAGGCGATCCTATTGGACGAGTTATAGTCTCGCGAGGGTTTACATAGAGGTCTACCCACAAAACCTATACAAAAACTTCTAAAGCCATCAATCTTCCTCCTCCGAAGACGATACACCCTCCATCATCTCGGGGCATACTCCGGGATTTTGGATTCCATGAATTGATAGCTTGCATCGAATGCGAATGCTTCCCCCTTTTCCTCCGAGTAGCGCGCTTTGGCGACTTCATGCTAGAAAAACATAACACAAACTTACTTTGTTAGTGCGGTTTAATTTAGAAGATCAAACAACATGGATCACGTAAAATAAACCACAAAAATACTTACAAATTGTTCAATTGACAAGTTAAAGTGGGAGCGTTGAAAATTGGTTTTGGATAGCTAAATAAGCAAGTATCGCATTTTCAATGACTATGTGCCTATCGTGCACTTGTTGAACACTTCTTGAGTTAGGATTCCCACACTCTTGACTAAAAGTGTTGTGAACCCTAGCCCAAAAGGTTGTGGAATCCACCCTTACGGAGGACTCGCCTTCGAACTCTAGTCTCCGCATACCAAGCTTTGGTGATTTCCAAATCTTCATTAGAATCAAATGAAGCCATTTCTTGTGTGTAGAGAGCTATTGGGTGAGTTAGATGGAGTGTGTGATGGTATGAGCTTTGGAGAGTATATGCAAATAGTTGTGTGTTGTTTTGTGGAGATAAGTAGTGCATTTATAGGATGGTGCCCAAATTTGGTCGTTATAGTGTCCAAGTACAAGTGAATCAATGCAATTGTACTTGCAAAAATTTGAATTTTGAATTCACAGGCGTGGTCGTAAATTTGCTAAAAATGCCGGGATCGTAAAACGGTAGGAAATGTATGGGTTCAATAGCATGTCGGCCAAAATACCACCGGCATTTTCTTGTTTTGTTTCCCTCCCACCTTACATGATTTTAGGCATCGAAGATTGGTTTTTATTTTCAAGATATGGGCCGGGCAGGTCTCTATTTTAGTACCCTTAGGCTACAAAATGCCGCTTAGTAGGAATCGTATTACCTTTTGGCCCGGTAACTAAACAACTTTTGTTGATGTGGTCGGCAGTCGACATTTCACAACCTTGCCGGCAGGTAACTACACAATTTTTAGTTGACAGGAGCGTGATCGACATTTCACAACCTTGCCGGCCCTGGGACAGCCGACAGGTAGCTTAAAAAAAGCATGCCGGCATGGTAATACGACACTTTATAGAGCTAAACAAACCATTCATTCAACAACTAGAAATCCAATATTTTTGTCCAAAATACGAAACATGTCCCATAAACCGTAAAAAAACATTTGTCCACACCATTAACTTAAACATTTGTCCACCACAACATAAAGAAATGAACTAGGAAAGCATTCATTGGCCACGACCACGACCACGGCCCCGTTTTGGAACACTACCTTCACCACCACGACCACCGCCGCTACTTTCACCACCAGGACCACCGATGCTACCTTCACCACCATGAGCACTACGAGTCCTCTTTATCAACCTTTATCTTGGCTTGTGCATCCTTAGTAGCTTTTTCTTCCGCCTTTACTTGACTGAAGTTGCTTGAACAATAGTTGGGCATCCTCATTGTCAACATTGAAAGCATAGTCAATGTGCTTGGTTTGCACAGTTCTCCCTCTCTCTTTTCGCGCAACACAACACCCTCACAAAGGTCTTCAACTGATCCTTCTATATTCAATTAAACAACAAATAATTAATAGAATGATTCTAAGTAATGCAATCAATCTTGAAATAGTAAGAGCAACTCTAAAATACTTACAAATATCTTAAGCAATGTTGATGGGTCTTTCGATTCGATCTTCTTCTTACGAGCCAGTTCTTCAGTAGTCATTGGCCTAATCACAGTAGAAAGAGCCCAACCCAAGTACCACGCCATGTATTTCTCAGTAGCTTCATGACCGGTGGTCACCTCGTCCAAAAAGACTCATATCGATTTGACCGCGACGCCTATCAGCCCAATGTTCTTGAGTTGGTCCTGGAAGTTAAGAGACGTTCATACCTTTTTGGGAGGTGGTGCAATCACTCATATCCACAGTAAAGGCCGGATTTGCTGCACCGAAATGAGGTTCTTCTTGTACGTAACCCAATTGTCGCATTACCCGATGTGGATCGTACATTGAAAATCCTTCAAACACGCTCATCAAGGGTCCATAGTATAATGCAACAACTTCATTTCTCCTTGGGATTAAACCTTGATTTCTATCCTCTCGATACGGATCAAATATCACATCTTCCGCAGTCAAATTGTCGATGGCGGCCGGAGTTTCATAAGATTTTATGCATTTCCTTATCCCGAGTACCCTTAAAACTGCACCTTTGCGCTCTTGGCAAATGAACCTAACGTCGTTATCCACTTTTACGTAAGAGTTGTCTTTGAACAAAGAAGGAAAGCGTTCATATATCCAAACCTATGCAAAAAGAAAAAAAAGTTTAGTAAGAACCTTATCTTACGAGAATTTTGCGAATATAAATGTTTTAGACAATAAAATTACCTGGAAGAGACATGTGTTTAGTTAACTTGCTTAGTGAGTGCCCTAGAATATTTTGTCAACTCATTGTTCAAGAAGGCGACCACCAGGACCCCAAGAATACCCACGCATCTCATGTAAGGGATCCAATAGTTGCAAGTAACCGGCCTCGACTTGGTTTCTGAATCGTCGGGAAGATACATCCGCCCAAGGTGTATAGCAAATAAGCGGCGCGGTATCATTGATTCGCACACGGTGCACCATTCCTTCCCTATCAAGGATTTCCCGAGTCTTCCATAATCCGTCCCTCAACTTCTTCACATTAAACTTCTTGGTTAGTCGACCATCCTTCTTGTCAAGAACATCATCCGTCGAACCCGACTCCAACCGAACAATTTCTTGCTCAATTCGTAAATCTTCCGAAAGAAATGGCATTATCGAATCCCTCGGCGATCGCTTTTCCATCAACCTCGAGGCCTAGAATTTGTTGAGCATCGTCGGGAGTTATCGCCATCTCACCGAATGGGAATAACATAGTATCGGTCTCTCCGTAGAACCTCTCACGAGAATGCGAGAGATAGTAACTTTATCATGATTAATATTCGAACTCTCCACCGCAGGCAACAACTCGGAGTTCCTCACAATCACTTTCACCTCCTCACATTCCAAGTGAAGATTCCAAGTATGCATCACTGAACACGAAGCTTGGCACCTCATGAGATGGATGGCATGCTTGTGATCCTAAATACCAAAAAAAAAAATGAAAAGAAATACAAACACTTGAAGCAAATTTAATTAAGATAGTTACACACTGAATAAATAACAAAGACGGATTAAGATTACTTATGATAGTATTATGGACCGTACATGCCCATGAGTGTTTGTATCCAAAAGAACAGCTCCACCATCTGTTGGGTCCCTTTTGGAGGCTCACCTTCTTTCAAAGTGAAACCATCAAGTGTTTGGAAGGCATGTGAGAATCAGCCGGTTTAGTGATCACCCTCTTCTTCGTTCCGGTTGAAGTTGAAGCCGAAGCTTCGGTGGCTTGAACAATATCTAGAGTTTGTTCTCCTTCTCCATCTTCATCTCCTTCTTACTCTTCTTGTTCCTCTTCCTCTTCAACAATTTCATCTTTGATGATATTCTTACCTTTATCTCCATTACCATCATCATCATCAACATCATCATTACCTCCTCCAGCCTCAGGCATGTCTTGATCATCATCATCATCAACATCATCATTACCTCCTTCAAAGGCTCGGATTGGTTTCATCAACATCATCATCATCACCTCTTCTACTGGATGGAATTGATTGGTCTTCATCGAGTCTCGTTCAATCATTGGGTTAGATAGTGGTTCTAAGACCTTTGTCGTTCCCGCACAACATATACCCCTCGATGTTTTGAAGACAAGAGTTTATCACCAACACGAGGAGGGTTTGAAGGAGGGCTAAGAGCTGCTTTCAGAGCTTCTTTCTTCTTTTCCATTCGCAATCTGAACAAGAACAATTCAGAAAAAAAACATTATAGGCCGGCAGGTTAGACATATACAACATACCCGGCGGAACAATGGCCGGAAAGATCGACCAAAAGATGAGTGCCGGCTAAGACAAAGCCGGCAGTGTATCATCAAAATAGCCTTCCGGCGCACAAAAAAAATATGGCATTTTTCACTAAACTGGTCGGAAAGGTCCATTTCCCACACATCGCGTAATGACAAACAAATTTTAATGGTTTTATATAAATACCCTTAGGGCTCAAAAATTCTAGGCATCAGGAAACATTCTAAACAAGTAGCCGGAAGGGTAAACAATAATAAGATGCCGGCTTCATTAAAAAACAAAAGACACCGGAATGGTATACAGATGTATAACCTGTCGGCCCTGCTAGTAGTAGTTACAGAAACTATACAGCCGGCAAGTTCTTCAACCTTATACCCTCCCGGCCAAACACTAACTATGAAATCCCGGGAAAGGTCGATAAAAAAACCTTGCCACGCCGCAACTGCCAATTCATGATTCGAATTTTCTGACCTAATTTGACATGCAAACATGAAATCAAGTACTAGAGTGAGTTTAAACCAACCCTTACTTTCTTAAGCGCACCATTTCACGTGTTCAAATGGGTTCAATTACTTCTTCTTCAACCGTTTTTTTCTTCACTTTCTTAGCAACCAAACTTGCAATTCCGTGGTTATATTCATTGGGTTTTCGATTAGTTTCTTTCATACGAGTTGCCTTCTTCCGTGGTGGATCCATTGATAAAGATTAATAGGAGTTTTCGAATCGACGATTTTAACGAATTGATCGACGAGTTTTGGTGGTGGGGGGTGATGGAGACGGTAAGGTTGTGGAGGAGAAGAAGAAGAGAAGAAGATGAAATGAAATGAAGAGAATGAAAACTGATTTAGGTAGTAATTAGAGTTATAATGGGAAATGGTAATTTTGTAACTTTACCCATTGACCTCCCCCTTTGCTCTTAAAAAAGAGTCCCTTTAAAATTGGGTATACCCCAATTAGTTTGAGTATACCCCAATCAAGCCAGGATTTTTATTGCAGTATCTTTTTATTTTTGGTTAGGC
The DNA here is from genome assembly GCA_023531295.1 of Papaver armeniacum. Lineage (NCBI taxonomy): Eukaryota > Viridiplantae > Streptophyta > Magnoliopsida > Ranunculales > Papaveraceae > Papaver > Papaver armeniacum. The sequence continues at coordinate 249,109 of JAJJWW010002295.1, forward strand.
CTATTCCTATGCAAGTATGCATTTGCCAAAAAAAAATGTTATTTGGCATGGCAAACCATTTGTGCCACGTAGCGACCGAGTTTCTAGCGATCTTTATTGACAATATCGCCAGCGATAAAGTCTTTATTATTGGCGATATTGTCAATAACGCTCGATATTGACTCCGTCGCTGGCGTTATAATCAATATCGTCAACGTTCGACTTTCTAACTCTTATAAATACCACACTTTGTTCTCTTCTCTTTTCAACTCTTCTTAATTCTTCTTCTCAATTCTTCTGTTCTTAAACTTAAACAATTGTCTTTCGTTTTACTTCTTGAACAAATATGGAGAGAAGAAAAAGAAATAGAAAAGCCAAAGGATGTACTAGTACCCCAGCTAGTGGAATAAGTTTTGTTGTGGGTACAAATTATGAGTTTGGTAATGTCAGACAAGTAGCCGGTGAAGGTATGTTCTCTAATCACCTATCTCGACCATGAGGAGCGAGTTAATTCAAAGAACTCTAAGAGGCGGATGGACTGAGTTACATACGATTTTTCAATTACTTTCCCATGTTGTTCAAGAGAGAGTTAAGATATCCTTGGCGACATCTATATCATATACAACCTAGAAACCACAAGACTCAAGGAGTTCAAGTTATATAATTAGAATGATGGTGGAAGACTACAAACACGTTCTTTTTCAAGGACTTTGAATGAGGTAAGTCAGCTTTTTTCTAGTAATTTAATTTTTAGATTATGTGTTTTGTTTTATAAAATCAACAAATTCTAATTATGAATAATTATTGTTAATAGGAGTTATACCGATAGATTTGTACATCTTAACGGGAATTCCATGTGCTGGAAACTTACTTCCATTTAACAAACTAAATTGGTTATCAGAAGATAAATGGAAACAAAGACTTCCCTTATATTCAAGTGATGTAGAAGGAAATGTTTCATATAGACAATTAAAAGCGCATGGGTTAAAAGTGGCTGGGTTGAAAGCATTTTTTATACGTTATGCTAGGAAAATGAATGACAACAGGGAAGCTGGTAATGAATATTTGTTCCCCGACCATTATGAGGAACTCGAACGTCTATCTGTATTGTGGACACTAGGCCAATGTCTATTTCCAAATGCTAGCTCAGTAGTGTTAATTGGGTTTCTCGAAGCATTAGAAGATTTAGAGAAAGCACCAACATATGATTGGGGGTCTTCGATTTTATCAGAGATTTACATGGCCCTCGGTGATTGCTCGACGTGTGTTAAAGATAGTTTTAATGCATTTTTGGGAGTTCTGGAGGTAAAAACCAATATTTTTCACAATATTTGTTTGTTATTTTCACTTGGAAAATTGCATGATCTCAATTTAATTCCTTAAAATCAATCAATCCAATGAAACGCAATATGAAGTCACTAACCCTAAAACATCATCAGCCTCTTACAACAACATATCATGTGAAAATTAGATTCATGAACAGAGTCATCTAATTAAAATATCAAGAAATAAAGGATAGAAACCATACAATTGCAGAATTGAGATCGTTTTCAAGCGTCTTCTTCTCCAGATTTGCTTTCCGATCAACTTCAGCGATCCATTCCTGATCCAAACAGTACCAATCCCCTAATTTTCCATCGATTTTATCAAAAATTTCTCTCAGCAAATCGGTATCACCTTTTTTAACTTCATCGTAAACCAACCTTAATGTTTCTAATTTCACCTCTTCATCATAAGATTTATCAGAGATGAATAAAAGTCTCATCAGTTTAGTTCTTCCCCTATATAGACTTGAATAAGTTTCAACATCAAATGATCCACTTCTTGAATTACTGGTACTACAGGACTCCATTACCGATTTCTTATCACCGCCTTCAGAAATTCAATTTCAAAATTCAGATACTTAAATGTTATCAATGAAAAGTTATTTGCATTTTTCTTCCTCACCCTCAACGATGCTTAAATGTTAGCCAATCATGCATATGTTAGCAAAATAAAATAAAATAAATGATTTCTACAATTTCCAATACTTTATAGATCTTCTTCTTTGACGTCAATCATATTCTAAATCTTCTCAAACAATTCTCTATCCATCCCTAACTTCTCAATCCAAGCATTCAATATTTTACCGAGACAAAATCGACACTTTCTTAAGAGCTTCCTCATATAACTACCATTTTGCATGTTTTTCCTGTAATATATTTTTCTGATCCTATGAAGATATAACATCTGATAGCATTTGCGTAATCGGTTCCCCCTCTTGTACACAAATAGCCATATCTACTTCTTGAGATTCCTTTGTGGCATCAATTTTATTTTTTGTAATACTTTCTTTATCTTCTTCTTTGAATATATTTTCTTCCTGAGTAGCACTACTTTTTTTATCTAAGTTCAACCAACGGTTTTATTCTTTTAGAAGCGTGCTCATCCTCTAAATTTGAACCACTACGTACTATTAGCATGTTTTTTTGTTTTGTTTTTTTTCTTCCCTCTATAACCAGGTTCTTCCAGTTATCATATAAGTTTCTTGGTAGAAAATGAGTAATTTCATTGAAATTAGATACTATTAGTTTTGGATATCGAGACAGAAAGGGAGAGAAATTATAAATAAGAACGAATAAATCACTCTCATGCTCATATCTATTTATAGGAAAAGGAATCAGTAGACTAGTAACATCAAGAAAGGGATACTTGTTTCTCTATCAAAAAAGAGATACTTATTTTCTTTATCAAGAATAATGAGTGAATCACTCTGATCATCTTGAGGAATTTGTTCTAGACGATTACTCGAAATCTGTCGAGTAAACTAGAAAGAAGGAAAACAAATTTATAGCCAACCCTAGTTGAAAAACTCATACTAATTAATATATAAAACGTATATTAAAGTCAACAAATAACAAAAAGTGACAGAAACTCATAGATGTGATAAAAAAAAATTATACTAAAGAGTACCCCATGCATGCGCCAACAGTAATACCAAAGAGTGTGACGTTCCTAGTCCGCGTGATCTATAATTTTTATAAACTCAAGAAAAAAAGTTGAAAGCTAATACCAAATTGAAATAATTACAAGATTAATGAGAAATAAAGGTCATGAGAATGGTAAAAGTAAAACTGTCGACTTCAATAAATAAATAAAAAGATGTAATACCAAATTGAAGTAATTACAAGATTAATGGGAAATAAAGGTCATGAGAATAGTAAAAGTAAAACTGTCGACTTCAATAAATAAACAAAAAGATGTAAGAATTCTTATTAACCTTTTCATTTTAGTCAAATTAGTTATTTTTGTTTTATTATTTAAGTACCTAAATCTCTATCTTGCATTTGAATTAATAATTCTCATGCTATGGTCTACTCATACGAGAAATTAAAACGCTGACGAAGGCATAAATAAAACACTTAGTTTCTCACGATTCTTTCATGTTTGTCTTCAAACTTTTTAGTATATTGTGTTTATGAGGTTTTTTTGTGTTGTGTAGGTACAGTTTCATCTTCAATATGTTGTACAATTGCTTCAGATATTTTTTCCTATGAAAACTGTACATATATGTTATATTCTCTTTCGTTTTTTTTTATTTATTTGGGAGTGTAATATTTTCTTTGTGAAGTTATTGATGAATTATTATTTCCTTTTAATATATTATCCTAGTTTTTTTTTTCTTTTTTCTATTGAGAAGAAAGATAATTATATTAAAGAAAAAGATACTTACAAGAGAAAACATCTAATACTCAGAGATCTCAACCCAACAAACTTTTCTTTAAAACAACAATGGGTAATAGTCACAATAGCCACATTTGATTTTGGAACCTCTTACTAGCCCTAGATCCAAGTTCACAATAGCCTCACCCATTTAATACACGCCTTACATTTCTAAATATTATTATTGGTTTGAAAAAGATGAAATTCGAGAAAAACAAAACAGAAAAAAAAACTTACCAATCCATGCATTTACTGAGTATAGGAGGATTGTGCACATAGTATATGATCATATTGTCCGAATGCTTTGCATGTCAAGATCTTGAATCGAAGATGGTTTTCTCTGCAGTAAATCTAAGAAACTTTCCCAGCCTATACAAAAATAATTCCCTTCGGTAACATCATCTATATTCGTTGACGTTTTAATTTAAAACTTGAACCTTTCCAGATTAACTCTATGATGAGAATGTCGCCCCCAAATGACACGTAATATTCTTCTCTACTAGTAGAAACTGGGTTTAACTTAATAAGACCCTGACCTATGCGACATTCAACGGTTAAGAATGGTACTACTTTGAGGATGATTTGTCATAATTCTCAATCACAAAAAAAAAAACTGAGATGGTTTTCTATGCAAAAGTCTAAGAAACTTCCCCAACTATAAAAGAATTTCCCTTCAACAACATCATCTAGAGTCATTTGCATTTACATGATTGTGAAGTATAAATTAGTTAGTGAAGGGTGGAGTCTACAACTAGTAATGATTCAACAAGAGTAATTATGCATAAAATAAATGAAAAATCTATAACCAGATTAAAAATTTATGTTATCTCCAAAAAGAGAAACTCATAACCAGATTTATGGATAACTCTTCCTACCCATAGTTGGTAAATATGGTAAAAGCATATTAACTTTTTCGAGTCCGCTCAGACTTGATTATCAACATCAATGACTAATAGTATTTTCTTCTTACTACCCATTTTCAACTTTGATGAAGGGTAAGAGGGTTTACTGCATATGGTTCCAAATGTACGCTCACCCTTTCTTGAATATCTTACAATATTTATTTATTTTAGGATTAAGCTTTAGGGCTCTCGGTTTTTTAGCATTTACTATATACCCAGCCAATAAGGGAACTCATTGTTTGTTATTTTTTTCTTGGAAATAAAAATATTGTATTAAAGAAAGAGATTCCAGGTTTTGTGGAAGAATATCAAAAGTAAAAGTAATTACTCACCAATCATTACAAGTATTAGGTCGTTTACAATGCTTAGCTGCTTTATCAACCAAAGACTTAAATTTCCGCTCAAATAACTAGTTTTAATAAAAGAAAAAGAATCCAACAAGACGTAACAGTATTCCACGATGAAACAACTAAATTTATGTGGGTTGTTATTTTATTCTTTAAATAATCCATGACTTTCTTTGCATCATTGCATAGACCAATGGAGTCCACATTCTTGATTTTCGCCCACTGAATGGCTTCTAGGACTGCTAAATCAAGTTTGTACAACTCTTAAGGCAAAGAGAAGAGGAGCGTATTTTTTAGTATTTTTTTACAGCTATACCCTTATGAATAATAATTAACAAATTTTTATTAATGATTTACCTCTTGAACCGTACCACGGATAAATGATTTAATTACTTTTTAATTGTTTTGATGTCTTTCTACATATTTCTTCACTATTTAGGGTGATTTTTCTTCGCCGTTAGGAGCTTTCGTATTTTCGCTCCGAGTGCGATTTCTTCAAATCTTCATGGTTGGATCGTGGCTTGCTAATCTCGATTCAAAAACATAAATTCCTCAACACGGTATCGATTTGAATCTATTCTCAATCTAAGAGATTTAGGGCATCCGGGTTCATTTGGGTATGCAAGATTATGGGGAAAAAAAACTCTTTTCCTTTAGGAGCATCTCGTATCAAAAAAGAGGAAAATCAGATCAAATGGTCCGAGTTGATACGGATAATGCCATCATTATTCCCTACTACATAAACAAAAATTGGGTATCTTTACGGTTTTTTCTCTTTGCTATATATGCTTGTAATTGATATCTTTAATTGTATTAGGGTTTTAATTATCATGTATTTTGATGCTTTTGTTGTTCTTGTAAGCGATTATGTAATCAGTATTTGATTGAAAAAAAATATATTATACATATTCCTTATACAAAAAAATAATAATCGACTAAAAGGGTAGTTTTTAAAAATATCAATTTGTTTAATGATATAGGTCAAATATTAGTGGGACAAAATTTAAAAATAAATAGGTCATATATTTAGGGATGGAGGGAGTATTATATCATTGCGGAATTAAAAATTGAATGTTGAAGGGGTTTGAAAAATTACTGGGTTTGCAAAAAAAAAAAAAAAATGTACGAGGCTTAAATCTATCTTGTAAGCAACTTAAAAAAACCTTATAAAGGAATCCTGTTTTGAGGCATACAACATCATTTTCCTATCCAGGGTGGGTTGTAAGGTGCGTCCTAGCAGTAGGTAGATTACTAAGTTACCGTTAATTATTTAAAATTACTTAAATACCCTTCACCTACATCTAAAACATAAACCTAAACTAATCAAAATTCAAAATCATTTTTACAATCAAAAATCATTTTTATTCCTAACATAATCTAATCATTATCAAACCGCTTTCATTTTATTTTTCATTTAAACGATTATTTGTTGATTCATAAATCTTTTATCACCGATTAAAACCACAAGTATAATTCTTTGATCACCGAGTCGTGTGAAGCGTCGTGCAAGAGATTTAGTTCTAGATCCGCATGTTGGAACCTGCATTTTTGTTCTTCGTTTTTATGTTTCGGAAGAACAGGTTCTACTGATATTGAAACATCACGTTTTTAGCCGAACCAGTTTATTATGAAAAGACCTTTATGTTCTACTGATTATCTGATATATTATTTTCAGCCTAACCTTGTTTATTTTGGATAAAATCCGGCAAGTTCAAAAAAGTTAGATTATTAGGCGAACCTATAAAAATTTTCTACCAAGGCAAGGTTCGGTTGATACGATATCTAAACTGCAAGTCGAACCTTTATCTTGTAAGGTTCATATCATACCGAAATGTAATTGTATAGTAAAGAACCTTTAACTTGTGTTTTTACACTACCAGGTTCGATTGTAACATATAGTAAGTTGAACATGACTCTGCAAGTCGCAACTTATAAAACACCAAACTACGAAGTACAAGTTCGTCCAACAACGATTGCAGTTTGAATAAGCCGAACGTCATTGTTTTTTTCATAACTACGGTTCGCCTTTAGGAATATCAGCCGAACGGTTCTTCCCAACAAGATTCGGTTTGTAAATCTTTACCCAAGCCCAGCAATGAACATCCGAAAAACTTTTTTTAAGAATTCAACATGAAAAATGGAGATTAAACATCGTCTATAAGTATACCTGTGAATCTGATTTGCATCATATATTTTGGTCACTTTGTTGTATGAACACAACAATTAGCACACAGAGATGATAAATTTGGTGTAAACACCTCCTAAATTTGAGATTCAAAGCCAAACCGCTTAAGAAAGCACAACCACAAATTCTATTTCATTAACTTTTCAATTATTGGAGAAGATAAGCTTCTCTTACACATTTATAACCAATAATAATCCCTAATGATTACGCAATGGATGAAGTACATGCGTCCGCTAATCAACGGACGAAAAGTAAAATACTGAGGCACTCGACTATCTAGATTAGGGGCAGCCAATTCAGTGGCCCGTATATCAAAAGAGAAAATAAGAAGAGAGCTATTAGGCCGTAGTATGCAACATTTCCTTCCCCTGAAGAAGATCCTTGTCCTCAAGGATAAACCTAGGATAATGAGCTCTGATGTTGGATACGGCTTCCCAAGTAGCGTCTTTAGCCGTGGAGTGTTTCCATTAGATTAAAACTTGACATACATGATGTTGGCCAATGAGCACGGTGCGTGATGGTAGCACCTTTTCAGGAAACATAATCACAGCTCCATAATGATCCACAACAGGTAAAACAGTAGAGGGTGTGTGCTTGAGGACAATGTGTTTCTTCAATTGCGAAACATGGAATACAATATGGATACGTGAACTAGAAGGCAATTCCAATATGTAAGCTATAACACCTACCTTTTGCAACACCTGAAAAGGGCCATAGAACTTAGATGATAGTTTGAAGTTATTCCTGAGTGATACAGATGCTTGCCTGTAAGGTTGAAGCCTCAAATAGACAAAATTCCCCACTGCAAGTGATCTCTCAACCCTTGAAGTGTCAGCATACAGTTTCATACGTTCTTGAGCTTTGTGGAGTGATTCTTTGAGCAGATCCATCATAATGGCTCTGTCTTTCAGATAAGTCTCAACTGCAGCCATAGAAGTAGGGAAAGCCATGTGGGGAAGAACATACCCATATAATGCTTGGAATGGAGACATTTTCAAGCCTCTGTGGAAGTTAGTATTATACCACCACTCTGCAAGTGATAGCCAGTGACTCCAACTGCTTGGTTTGTGACCACAGATGCACCTTAAGTAATTTTCCAAGCATGAATTTACTCTTTCAGTGTGTCCATGTGTTTATGGATGATAAGCAGTGCTCAAGTTTAAGCTAGTCCCTAAAACTTTGAATAAGTCTTGCGTGTAAATGTCTTGTGAACACTTTATCTCCGCTCAGACACTATGGAGGAAGGCAACCCATGTAGCTTGAATACATTAGTGAGGAATGCTTGAGCCACAGATGCAGCTGTGTAAGGATGTTGCAGAGCAATGAAGTGAGCATACTTGGTTAGCATGTCTACTATAACCAGAATAACATTCTTTCTGTTGCTGACAGGTAAGCCATCATTGAAGTCCATAGTAATGTGTTGCCAAGCTTGATCAGGGATTGGCAAAGGTTGAAGCAGGCCAGCATCATTTGTTTGATCACTCTTATTTTTCTGGCAAATGTCACAGTGGGACACAAATAATAATATATATTTTAGCATTCCTTGCCAGTAAAAATGGCTCTTAGGTATGACATAAGTGTCTTGCATACCATAATGTCATCTTATAGCAAAGGCATGTAATGATTGCAAAATGTTGTCTCGACATTGCCTCCGAGCCAATGTATATTTCGCTTTTTGTATCTCGTAATGCCTTCCTTGTATGTGAAATATGGCACACTATCAACATTGATGAGTAGCTGTGATATAAGTTGCTCTGCCTTGTGGTCTTGTGCATATCTGAAAACCACATCTTGCATCCAAGATGGAGTAGAGAGAGATAATGAATTGCAAGAAACCGCATGTCTTATAGAAAGTGCATCAACAACTACATTATCTGCACCTTTCTTATACCGTATGTCATAATCAAATCCCAATAGCTTGATAAGCCATTTTTGTTGTAGAGCAGTGGTGATATTTGTGTAAGGAAGTATTGAATATTTTGATGGTCAGTTTTAATGATAAATTTGGCACCCTGCAAATAGTGTCTCCATCTTTGAACAACAAGGACAATAAATAAGAATTCCTTCTCATAAGTAGAGAGTGCTCTTGCTCTTGGACCTAATGGCTTGATGAAGTAAGCAATTAGTTTGCCTTCTTGGAGTAAAACTGCACCAACACATAAATCACTAACATCACTTTCTACCAAAAATTGCTTAGTAAAGTCAGGGAGAGCCAAAACAGGAGTGTTGCTCATGGCTAGCTTGAGCTTTTCAAAGGCAATGGTTGCTGCAGGACTCCAATGAAAGGAATTCTTCTTGAGTAAGTCAGGCAGAGGTTTACTAATGGCACCATAGCCTTACACAAATTTCCTATAATATCAGTGGGGCCAATAAAGCCTCTTATCTCTTTGATGTTTTTTGGAAGTGGCCAAGTCTGCATGAATGAAATCTTTGTAGGATCATCAAAAACCCCTACAGGTGTAATAATGTGACCCAGATACTCCAATGATGATTGGAAAAACTTGTATTTAGACATCTTTATAAATAGCTGGTGTTGTCTTAATAAGAAGAAAACAATATGTAGATGCTCTAAGTGCTCATTCATACTGGAACTGTAAATAAGTATGTCATCAAAGAAGACCAAAACAAATTTCCTCAAGAATGGTTGAAAGATGTCATTCATTAAGGCTTGAAATGTTGCAGGGGCATTGTTGAGGCCAAAGGGCATGACCTTGAACTTATAATGGCCTTGATGAGTTCTAAATGCAGTTTTGAATATGTCCAAATCACTGACCCTGATTTGGTGGTAGCCAGCTCTAAGATCAGTCTTGGATAAGACTTGAAATCCTTGAAGTTCATCTAACAGCTTATCAACAATACGAATAAGAAATTTATCCTTAATAGTAATGCTATTGAGTTTCCTATAATCAACACAGAACCTCCAAGAATTATCTTTTTTCTTGACCAAAAGTATTGGAGATGCAAATGGACTGTGACTTGGTTGAATAATCCCAGAATGAAGCATGTCATTAATCAATTTCTCAACTACTCCTTTCTGTACATATGGACATTTATAGGCTCTTTAATTGACATGATTTGAGTTAGGTTGTAAAGTAATGGTATGATCTAAACTCCTTTTTGGTGGGAGTTTAGTGGGTTCTTGAAAAATATCGTTGAATTCTTGTAAAAAATGGTAGTAAAATTTCAGGAGTTGGAGGGGATGTTGATGTTGGAGAAATAGAAAATAGATGGGCTGCCATGCCATGAGAATGCTTGTAAAAGTACTTTTTAATGGCTGTACTACTCATCATTAAGAAGGAGTTCTTTGGGGTAGTGCCTTCCAAAGTAATATGCTGGTTTTTATAATGAAAGGAAATATTGAGTTTGGCAAAGTTGAAGATCACATCACCTAGTTTCCTTAGCCAATCTGCTCCAAGTACTATGTCACATCCTCCAATTATTCTCAAATCATCCATAAATGTGTGTCCCTGCATACTTCATTGTAGTTTAGGACAAATACCTGAACTAACTGTCTGTGCTCCATTAGCAACAGTAACCATCATTGGTGGTGTGGGTGCAATGGAACATTGAAGTGAAGAAGTTAAATCAGTATCAATGAAGCTAGTGGTGCTGCCTGTGTCAATAAAAATAGAAACTATTTTCTTGCTGATGATGCCAGGAATCCTGATAGTATCACCAGTGACAGTGCCTGTGAGAGCATGGAGAGAGACTGCAATATCAGAGTGCACTGGAGATTCATTTGCTTCTTCAAAAAAAAAAAAAATCCTCCTCTTGAGTATCCTATGACTCAGGAGTGTCCATATGGACCATGTAAAGTTTTTGCTTCCCTTTACAAAAGTGGCATGGTCTATATACAACATCACAATTGTAACATAGCCCTTGTGCTCTTCTTTTATCCATCTCTTCCTGTGTTAGTTTTTTAATAACTGGAGGTGGAGGGTTAGTCTTTGGAGTAGGAGTGAAAAAGGTTTTGGGAGTTGTAGGAGTTGATTTAGGTAATGTGAGAATGGACTTAGGTGATAAGGCTGTAGGAGAGTATTGTTTATGAGAGTTATAAGGGGTAGTGAAAGTTTTGGTAAATGGTTTAGTAGCTGTGTTGGTTAAGTGGATTTTTTGTTCTTGTAGTCTGGCTAGTGAAAATGCATCAACTAAAGTTTATGGGTGGAACTTTTTTTGCTCGATAAAAAAAAAAAAAAAAAAAAGTAAGCTTAACTCAATTTCATCCTTTAATCCACTAAGAAAACTCATGACAAAGTAAGCTTAACTCAATGAAGGATTCATGCAAGACATTAGTGCTTTAAGTGACTCAAACTCCTCATAGTAATCATCCACACTTGAACTTTGTATTAGCTTGTTAAAACTACCCACAAAATTCTCCTCAACGGGGTTTTCAAATCGAGCACATAAATGGTGAGATAATTCAGTGATATGGTTTTAACAAGTTGTAGAAAATGGTAAGAAAGGTTGTCGTTCACTCAGACTTGTAAAGATTGATTTCAGACTTAATAATAAAAATATATACAAAAGATGTCACAATATCGAGAGATACTAGGACTCAGGATTCCACCAATTCTTATATTCATGTGGTTCAACTAATAATTCTAGACATTCATAGCTCAAGTAATTGACTCTAATTTATTGCCGAAAGTAGATTTTTAAAAGATTAATTGTAAATCACAAGCATGACGCATCAAAAGTACTAAAACTAAGCATATGTCATCAAACGAAATCACAACTAATTAGAGAAAATCATAAAACAATTAAATCAAGTGCAAAAAGTCATAAAAGAATTAAATAGAATTACCACATGCGTAAAGAATGGCTTCCTCCGTCATCCCAGTGTTGGGGTTTAGCTCCTCATATTATTCACGTGCTCAAAATAATAGTTCATAGCTCAAATAGGTGAAAAACAAGAGAAAACTAATGATTCAGACAGTTTGCAACGCTGAAAAGGCGTTACAAACAGCTGTTACAATAGGTGCGAACTGTTACAGAGAAATAAGTCTGCCTTATAAACGATATTACGGTTCTGCTGTTGAACAGCGATAGCTTTCTGCGACTGTTCCCTGTGCGTCAATGTTCTTCGTGTTCTAGGTTCTTGCAAAGAAGAAGAACAATTTCGCAGCTACGATTACTTCTCCTCTCTGCCTCCCGTTCGGTCCCCCAAAGTCTCGACTCCCTTCTTGGACTCCCAGAACTTGTATTTATACAATGAGGTGTCCTAAAATCCCGAGTATAACTCTTTTTCCTCCTCCTCAAGCCACGGCAATATTTTCTTTTCTTTTATTCTCACGCGGCTCTGAATTGGTTAAAACTCTTCAAAACTCTGTCAAGATACGATAGAAACAAATCCTCCCAATATCTTCAAGTCGGCAAGGAAGATATCCTCCCTGTTTTATCACGGAACTTCCATAAATAATCTCACCAGAAAATAGACCACCAAATACCCTGTTTTACCGAGAATGGATAGTTAGCTTAATCTTTTTCGAATCAGAGCCCATTACCAACCCTGTTTAGTTGTAGCGAACCCAGCCCAACCTGTTTCAGTGACCGAGTCTCTCTCAGACACACCATACAAACCAGCGAACAAACCATCCTTCTCTGTTTCACGAATAACAAACTATCCAGCCAAAGTCCTTCGCTTCCATCACCTACATCAACCCTGTTTACTTGAATCGAGTCCAAAGATGCAAAAATTGGCGATTGAATCTCCTTAAAAGTTGCCCAAATCCAACCCTAATTCTCGTTTATGTCTGCAACATTTTCCCGCCAAAATCAAATTTTGAATTTGAGAAGATGAGTGCCCCTTATCCATTACAGGGGTGCGAATAGCAGCTGACTTGGGTGTCCTGAGGGTGCCCCTTAGTAATTTGGGTACCCCTTATCCAAAATGGGGGTCCGTATAGTAATTTTCTCCCGCGAGCGCAAAAATCACTTTTCGAGCCAATTTCGCCGCAAAAGCTTATTTCTCCAAAAACACCTACAAAGACACAAAAAGCCATAATAAATACAAAATCGAGCACTAACAAAATATACAATTGAGATTAAATCAGACACAAAAATGTGTCTATCAAATACCCCCAAACTTATTATTTGCTAGTCCCGAGCAAATCAAAAACAGAAAATAAAATCCTAACTCACCGTCGCAGCATCGTCGATTGCATTTAGCGTATGCAATAAGCCTTTAAACCCCTAGGTGGCCCTAGTGGCGAGTTATAGTCTCGGGAGGGTTTACCGAGAGATATACCCACAAAACCTTTACACTCTGGACCCTAACTATCTACGCAGAACCTTGGAAGGCACTAAAAAATCTCCTTGGTTGGCATACTTATTGACTACGGGAGGAAGTACCCCGATGCGAAATTCCAATTCTTTGTACACGAGTTTGCACTCAAGCATACTAAAATTCATATATAAGTCACAGAGATCTACTCAGATAGTCACACTATGGACATCAATACCCGGAGTCAAAACTAATCACATGGATAGATCAAGAAGATGGAAATAGAAAAAACATAGATGGTTTTGATGTTTACTAAGTGATCGATGTTTCCCATATCAATCAAGGCCTCCGCCAAAATGAACCTATCTTAATGGACCGAGATAATCGGTCCGACTAATATCAACACAACTAGCATATACAAGGGAACCAGTGGTCGACAATCCTAATTCTAGATCAACACGTCTGGCATATACAAGGGAACCAGCGGTCGATTTATTCACTGAACATTAATATTTTTTTTTTTTTTCTTAACTGCATGATTAGATCTTTTGGATCCAAGCGCATGCTTCTTGTCAGCAGATTACATGATAGTTCCCGTGGATCCTGCATTCCACGCTTGTTTAGGCGACGGAGACAGGGAAAACACACACATATTGCTATTCCCAAGTGTTAATTTTATTCCGTTTGGTCTAATTGTCTGGTCTCACTTTTTTTTTTTTTTTTTTTTTCACTTTTTTTTTTTTTTTTTTTTTTTTTTTTGGTATCTCAATCACTCTAATTCACCCTAGCATTGGTAACAACTTGAATCGTGGGACCCACCTAATCACTTAGAGAAACATAGTTTAAAAACAAAATAAAATAAAAAGAAGTGAAAAGGACTCAACGAGATTGGTGAAACTATCATGTTATTTCTAACACCGAGCTCGTGCTTTTATGAATAGACTCTTTAGATGTTGCCATCTAATCAGATTGGTTCTCAACTCCTACAACCAAAATGCTTCCATCCACTTAGATTGGTTAGTGCCATCCTTAATAAGCATAAATTTCTAGGCTCTGGAGTTTAACAATGCAACTAAAACGTTTTTTCTATACCCCCAAACTTAAATCTAACATTGTCCTCAATGTTCTAAAGATAAAATTAAAAGCATGAACAAGGAGAAACTGTTACCATTTGAAGTAAAAGAGTTAAGGAAAGATATTACCGTGTCGCATGAATATTGGGTTACCTCCCAAGAAGTGCTAAGTTTAAAGTCTTCACCCAGGACTAAGAAAGGATTAGTCACCTCATAGAATCATAAAGTAATAGCCGAATTTTCGTGGGTCATCAAAACCAAATAGAGCTATCACAAGTAAAAGGAATCTGCAACATGCCAAGAAAATTAACAAATAATGCACACCCTTGTCTAGTTTCCTGTTTAAGACAACTATATCTAGTTGTGGTTCAGGTTCAGGTTCTATAACTGGGTCCAAATAAAATATTTGCATGTGTTGGATGTCCTCGTAGCTAAGATCCGGTTCAGGTATTAGAGTCTGGAAAAACTCAAATAAAAGCTTAGAAGCACATAATAATAACCTGAATAATTGCGGATCCTTAAAGTAAATCAGGTTTGACTCACACAATTGACCACGATGAAACTGGTGGTCAATCTTAAGCAAATGCGTCGATACTAATTTCCTAAAGTACTTAGGTTTAGTCTCAAAACTAAATAATTGACACATCTGAAACATATACGTTCCCACAATTGGTTGAAAAATATTTGGTGGGAAAACAAAGTCAATCTGGGTATCATAGCCTGGATAAACCACATCAACCAGAGGATGGGTTTCTAATAACTGAACTTCCTTATGGACATCACTAGGTTCTGGAGAACTAGTATGAAGGCAATCTGGCACAATGGTTGAGGCACATATATCAAGTCCCAAGTGAGGGATCTCTACAAGAGCTAAAGGTAAAGCACGGGAAAATGATAATCACCCCCAAACTCGAGTTTTGGGTGTCTCTAGATAGACTATCTACAATTTCCCTAATTTCTAGATCATCTGAATCTGAAAATGGTCAATTGCTTCTTCTAAGTTATAATCGGAAGGTGCATCCTCACTCATCATATTTGAAAGCTCTACGAGTTCATCTTCTAAGACTAATGTTTCTAAACCGTTAGACTCTAAAACAATGTTCTCGAGAATAAACTCGTTTCCTCAAAACTATCATCGGCCGTAAAAAGGAAGTACTACATCGTCTAAAACGTGGGTATCTCTAGTCAAATCCTCGTCCTTTTGAATAGGTGAATAATTATTAAAATTATTTGGATTCGAACTAGAACTAACACTATTATCTTGATTATAAAGCTCAGTTGGAGTAACAAATTCCTGATCACTATGCCTACTTATTTCAAATTCTTCATCAACACTATCCTCATCATAATCATCATTATAATAACATGAAAATGATTGAACCTCATCTAAACAAGTAGTGTTACCAATTTTATCCTCGTCATCTTGATTATGCAAATAACTATCCTCATTTTCAAAGGTACTATTGGAAACACTATATTGGAAACTAAGCCTATCTTGAGCAGACTCTTTCTGGGCCTCTAACAACATTTTCTGAGTCGATTCACATGACTTCCTGATTTGATCTAGGAAAGAAGGTTCACACGTTTCATTGCTTTCGTCCATAACTAAGTTATTCATCTCGTCTGAACTACTTGTCGACTTAAGTATCTTTTGTGCTGACTCAGCTAACTTACGTGCGGACTCTAGTAGAGAGGAATTTTGCTCGTATGACCGGTGGGAGTATGGATAGTAATTGGGCTCATCATGGTATGAGCCATAACCTTGAAAAGGCTGATGTTCCCAACCACTATTCACATTATGGTCAAAGTAACGTCCATTTTGAAATTCGATCCGATATTCGTTATATTGGCCATTGTAATACCGATTCGACATTCTATTCGCGAGGGTGTGAGTTGTCACACAAAATAAAACCCACCTGGGGGGATTCGTGGGTGGATAGAGTCTTACCTCCCGTACCAGACGGGCGATGAACCGCTGAAGTCGACTCAGGCCACCGACTCCTATGTCAGTGTACGAACCCGAGGGGCCGAGACAGTATCGTAACTGTCGTCCTTCCCTGCAAACAGTTTATATTTAACCTCAACCCTTCCTTAGGGTTTTAAAAATAATGTCCAAGTCCCAAAAATAAAGTCCAAAAAGTGTCAGAAAATAAAAGAAAAATTACAAAAATACAACCCTATTTACAATTTATAAAAATAAAACAAAATAGCTATGTACAAAAGTCTTCTTCTTCACTCCTTTTGGATTCCTCTTTTCTTTCCTTATTTGGCGATGCTTTCCTTTTATAACACTTTTTCAATCCTTGTAGCTTCGCTCCAAATCTGAAAAGAATCAAAAAATACCAAAGGCGTAAAAAAGAACAAAAAAAATAAAATAAAAATAAACCTAAAACAAATCTAAATACAAGTCCGCGTCGGCGGCGCCAAAAATTGATGTGATTTTGAAAGTTTGTAGTAAAGTGGTAGTAAGGTTGTCGTTCACTCAGACTTGTAAAGATTGATTTCAGACTTAATAATAAAAATATATACAAAAGATGTCACAATATCGAGAGATACTAGGACTCAGGATTCCACCAATTCTTATATTCATGTGGTTCAACTAATAATTCTAGACATTCATAGCTCAAGTAATTGACTCTAATTTATTGCCGAAAGTAGATTTTTAAAAGATTAATTGTAAATCACAAGCATGACGCATCAAAAGTACTAAAACTAAGCATACGTCATCAAACGAAATCACAACTAATTAGAGAAAATCATAAAACAATTAAATCAAGTGCAAAAAGTCATAAAAGAATTAAATAGAATTACCACATGCGTAAAGAATGGCTTCCTCCGTCATCCCAGTGTTGGGGTTTAGCTCCTCATATTATTCACGTGCTCAAAATAATAGTTCATAGCTCAAATAGGTGAAAAACAAGAGAAAACTAATGATTCAGACAGTTTGCAACGCTGAAAAGGCGTTACAAACAATTACAATAGGTGCGAATCACTGAGGAGAAATAAGTCGCCTTATAAACGATATTACAGTTTTGTTGTTGAACAGCGATAGCTTTCTGCGACTGTTCCCTGTGCGTCAATGTTCTTCGTGTTCTAGGGTTCTTGCAGCAGCAGCAACAATTTCTGCAGCTCTGATTACTTCTCCTCTCTGCCTCCGTTCGGTCCCCCAAAGTCTCGACTCCCTTCTTGGACTCCCAGAACTTGTATTTATACAATGAGGTGTCCTAAAATCCCGAGTATAACTCTTTTTCCTCCTCCTCAAGCCACGGCAATATTTTCTTTTCTTTTATTCTCACGCGGCTCTGAATTGGTTAAAACTCTTCAAAACTCTGTCAAGATACGATAGAAACAAATCCTCCCAATATCTTCAAGTCGGCAAGGAAGATATCCTCCCTGTTTTATCACGGAACTTCCATAAATAATCTCACCAGAAAATAGACCACCAAATACCCTGTTTTACCGAGAATGGATAGTTAGCTTAATCTTTTTCGAATCAGAGCCCATTACCAACTGTTTAGTTGTAGCGAACCCACCCAACCTGTTTCAGTGACCGAGTCTCTCTCGGACACACCATACAAACCAAACGAACAAACCATCCTTCTCTCGTTTCACGAATAACAAACTATCCGACCAAAGTCCTTCGCTTCCATCACCTACATCAACCCTGTTTACTTGAATCGAGTCCCAAGATGCAAAAATTGGCGATTGAATCTCCTTAAAAGTTGCCCAGAAATCCAACCCTAATTTGTTTATGTTGTAACATTTTCCCGCCAAAATCAAATTTTGAATTTGAGAAGATGAGTCCCCTTATCCATTACGGGGTGCGAATAGCAGGTGACTTGGGTGTCCTGAGGGTGCCCCTTAGTAATTTGGGTATTTTTATCCAAAATGGGGGTCCGTATAGTAATTTTCTCCCGCGAGCGCAAAAATCACTTTTCGAGCCAATTTCGCCGCAAAAGCTTATTTCTCCAAAAACACCTACAAAGACACAAAAAGCCATAATAAATACAAAATCGAGCACTAACAAAATATACAATTGAGATTAAATTAGACACAAAAATGTGTCTATCATTCAGCCCAAGTAATACGATTACGATTAATCTGAAAATTTAAAAACCATTTTTCAGCCTTACCCTCAAGATAGATAGCTGCAATGCAGTGTTTTCAGACTCGGATCGGACCGGTTGGGTTGGACAGAGAACCTAAAACCAAAGAAGAAAAACGATCCGGTTCAATACTGACTCACTAAAATGTTAAAAACACCAGTAACCCGGGTAAACTGGCCGGTTCAACCAGCTAACCCAGCTGGGTTTTTGACGGTTCAAACGTTTCCTTTCTTATCGATTTTTTTTTTCCTTTTGAAGTTTTTATCAAAAATTATAAAACAGAACTTTCCACTGTGTTTTACTTGAGATGTTTATAGCAATTGATAGATGAATCTTGCTTTAAAGAATCAGATCTATAGTCATCCATCATCAGATTAATTCATGGAAAAAAAAAATCATCCACATCAAATTCATTCATGGATATATAAAAAAAATCTTCTCATAAAACAAAGATGAATTCATAAAATAGAACTCATATTTAAGATAATAAGATGTTGTTGGACTAATTTAGAAAACGAAACAAAGAATTCTACGGATGATCTTCTCTTATATTGGTAACAAAGAGAGAATCAAGCCAACAAAAAAAAGAAAAAAAGAAAACAGAGAAAAGAAAGAGTTGGGTGGCAGGACTTGGGAGAAGGAAAAGTATCTAAGGGGGTGATTTAGATTTTAGATATACCGAACTCCTATCTGAAAATACATTGAACGGGGTTCGGTTATATTCATAAAAATCTTTGCAAACCGAACTGAAAGTTCGGTGCGTTCGCAAAAGTTTTAGAAGTTTTTTACTTAACCGAACTCTTATTTAAAAAAACTTTTATATATTTTCTCTTAGCCGAACTTCAAGTTCGACTAGATTTATTATTTTTCCCATAACCGAACCACATACAAAAAATACAAAAAAAAAAAATTTAAAATTTTTAAAAAATATATATTTAAAAAATTTGAAAAAAAATAAAAGAAAGAAAAAATTAAGACTTTGAAAAATTAATTAATTAATTATTTAATTAATAAAAGGGTAACTTAGTCATCCCCACCTTTTTAGGTCACCCCTTATAATCATAGGGAAGGTGGCCTAATCAAATCATGGTCCCCTCAAAGAAGTCATGGTCCCCAAAAAAATCCTTTTTTTTTTTTTTTTAGCTTGGAGACAAACTTAAAAGCTTGTGAGCATGCAACTTCCAAAGCCCATGCATTCTCAATTACTTCATTTTTTTTTTAAAGAGTAAAATGCAAACTGTATTAAAGACAAGACAGAGCTTCATCAAAGAGATGAAACTAAGAGCAGTTCCAATGGAATGAGCAAACTCAGAGTTTGTTCATTTTGCTCCCACTATGGAATGAACAAACATGAAAAATGGATGTTCAAATCAACGAATCTGTTGCTTTGAACATTGAGTCGGAACATCTAGCGCGCGTCTGTGTTAAAGACGGGCGGCATTTCTACCAACTCTGGCGTCTGAAGAAATAACGCCAGCGTATGTACTTCCGACACGTGTTTTCACTTAAAGCGCCCGCGTCAGTATTAAAAGCGCTAGCGTCTGTCCCAATGGCGCCAACGGATCAATCTGAACGGCTGCAAAAACCTTTGATACAACGGCTACATTTTTTGAAATCTATAAATACTCCTCATTTCAACTCTAAATTCACACATTCTACACATTCTTCCCTCTCAAATCATCTACAAAAATGCCTCCCAGAGTTCGTTCTGTTAGATTCACTCAACAAGAGGATTTAGCTATTTGCAGAGCCTATGTTTTTCAAACACAAGATGTTTCCGCTGATGTTGCTACCGGTAGGAATGTATCACAATCAACGTTCTGGTAGAAAGTTTTTGAAATGTTCGCTGCTGAAACGATGAACATTAATAGACGCAATTGTCAGGGATTGGCGCATCGTTTTAGTGTAATTAGTTGTAATGTATCGGAGTTCATCGCTCAACTAATGGAGAATCACAAAAATAAGCTCAACGGTGAAGCCGAACATGAAGTGGAACCCAGAACTCTAGCGATGTGGCCAGCATCTCATCGCGGTCGTCAGTTCGAATTCCATGCTTATTTCAACATTCTTAGGGTACTCATCAAATACGATACCTACATCGCCTTAGGAATTCCACCACTCACCGAGAACTGACGCCGCCTATGTAGTAGTTGTTTTAATCTGATGTATTTTTTTTATTCTCATGTATGGTGTGGTTGTTCAATGCAGTATGTTTTTATTTATGAAATTGATGGTGCAATGTTTAATAGAGGAATAATTTAAATTACTTGATATTGATGGTTTTAGATAATCGTAATAACACAAAATAAACAACAAATTAATAACATAATAACATAGTGAATCGATTTGTCCTACAACTTCAATCATCCCACTCCACCAAAAAACACATGGGACATTCCCAGAAATGCCTTCCATATGTGTCTTCTTCGAAGAAGTTCGAAAATGCATACAAGTCTGCAATAGGGCTTTGATCATGAAGCGATTCTCTGTGGACAATGTTTTTATTCGTGATTTCCATATCCACAATGCTTGCAGTGTAATAACTCCTTCTTCAATTTGGCTTTAAGTTTGAAGTTTTTGCAGAGTGTTGCAATCTTTTCTTCTTCTTCTTTTTTAATCTTCATAGCATCATCTAGCATATGTGGTTCCTCTGGACAATTGGGATCTTGACATTGCAAATACCTGAGCTTTTTCGGTTGTGATTCAATCACCATTCTGATGCGTGAACAACCTTCACGCAGACACTTTGAATACATCCAAGGACATTGCATAAGACTGTGGTTATCCATGAAACATAATGGACAAACCTCTTTTGCTTCGGCACATAATATTTGTTTCGCTTTGCCTTTAGAAAACATGGTGGATGATGAGAAAGAAATCGGTTGGTTTGGTTTAGAATAAAACCTAATGATGTATTTATAATAGAAAATAGGCGTTGGTAATTCAAACGGGCGCTCAAAGGAAAGTCGCGGGCGGTTTTACTACAAACGCCAACGGCTAAATTTCCATTTCGAACGGCAAACTTTTCTTTCCCGACCTATAAATTTCATTCCTTCCTTCTCCAAAATCACATCTTCTTCTTGTTGTTTTTTCCTACATCTCTCCTCCTTTGCAGAATGGTCTGTTAGAAATCGTGGTCCCAAGTTTACTCAAGAACAGGATATAACTCTATGCAAAGCATATTTGTTTCAGAGGGTAATCACTGGTGTTGTTATTTCTCATGACGGTTCTTTTTGGGAGAATGTTTTCTCAATGTTCGTCTCATTGATGGGAAACCCAGAAAACCGAGATGCTCGTCGATTGCGTGCTCGTTTTCATTCTATTAGGCTTGCAGTCCAGCCATTTCTTGCTCTGGTGTAACTGAAGATGAAGTGATCCAAACAACTCTTGATAATTGGGAGGAAGCTCACGGTAAGCCTTTTCGTTACGAAGCGTGTTTCATAATTCTAAAAGATAGTCCATCTCAAGCACATCGTTACTGCACTCGAATGCCGCTGCCAAGCAACTTCCAAAACTTGCACTTCCCTTTTACAATTTTCAATCTTCTTAAAACTCCCACATATCATGGAAACAACAGCTTCAAGTTTTGCGTCGCAAAAAAGTGTGATCGCCTTTTCAGCCATTTTATAAGAGAAAATTCAAGTGAATTTTGGTGTGAGTGAATTGTTTGAAGATGGTGGTAATTTATAGAGGTAAAAAGTGAAATTCAAAATTCAAAAAACTACCCGTTGGCGTTAGAAGCAAAAACGACGACGATATATCTTGTGACGCCGCGTTGGTTCTTCTAACGCAAGCGTTTTTCCTTCCAACGCCAACGTTCGATCTAATGACGCTAGCGTTTTTACCTAGATCGCACGCCTATTGATCTAACGCTCAGTGCTTTACCATAGTGGAAAACCTAGTTTGGCCATCCACCTGGCTCAACAAACGAATGGGTTTGTTCATTCCCATAGGAATTGCTCTAAGATTACAAAAGTTTGGGATTAGCTAATTGTTACCAACAACTGCCTCCCAAGTTGAGATTAAGGTACTCAAAGAGTAGCCCTCAAATAACTGTGAATTCAAAGACCGGTTATATATAGAGTATATTTAATGGAAGTGATAAGCTGATCAAAGTTCCTCCGATATCCCATGTAAAGCCGATACTCCATAGTTCCTCTGATCAAAGTTCCTTCGATGCAAGATACATTCCACCAAATCGCAAAAGGCTAGATACTCCATAGTTGTCGGATGAAACTTCTGCTCCTCTTTCTTGACCACTCCCAAACATTTCTCTCAAATGTTTCCGAGAATACCCACCGAACCGGAGATCTTCCATATATGTAATTTCTTATCGGCCATAGGGGATATAGATTATCGACAACATTTTCCTTTTTAATAAGAAGAAAAAGTGAATCACAGAATCGCTATGAAACACACCTAGCATCAAGTCGAGTAACTAACAAATAGGGCACGACATAACATAAACCAAAACCTACTGGAACAATTGAAACATCAAAGTGTCACCCCTTGAAACTAAAAACATACCCATGAGAAGAAAAAAATATCAATCCCCAAAGCACGATATTACTGACCCCAACACATTTCAGTCTTGCCAACTGTTTTGTTTGTCTTTCTGTCACTTTTATTTACAATCACAACTTTTTAAGCCTGCGATAAAATTGATTCCAATCTTTTTGAAAAGAAAAATTCACATTTTCAGTAGTCAAGTCTGTCCCATTTCAGGATAAAAATGGTGCCTGAACGTTAACCCCATCCAGCCATGGTTATATACTCGGACCCCACTTAATCTATTAAGAATCTAAGATGTACGTTTTGACTCTGAAAAATAAAAATCTATTACAAAAAACATATCCAAACTTTTTTCTTTGTTTTAATAATGTTATATCTTTAAGATCTTCTTGTATGCGCCGACCTTTTCTGTGTAATAATAACACAAGTTGATCAAATTTGAGTTTCACAATACAAAAAAATGTAGGGAATTTTGATAAATTGCCCCACTTCCAATTTCCGGTTTAATAAGTTGCCCCCGTTTTTTTCAACTTTTCAAAACTGCCCTTTCTGTTTTGTTTTCCGTCTTGTCCCACATAACTTAGTCAAAATTCATTTACCAAGTCAAATAATTGTGTCTAATTACTTGTTTATCCTCTCAAACCCCGATCCTTCCCAACATGCGTCCCATTTTTCTTGTTTTCGCCTCCTCCTCCCGCAAACAAACCCTCCTTCTCTATCTCATTTTTCTTCTTCTGTTTTTTTCTTCCGTTTCCTCCATATTTCGATTAAGTTTCGTATAGTTGAGATTGTGAGGTGTATTGAGTTTTTTAAGGATGAAGAATCAAGATTGTTATTGATTAATTTATGTTGTAGTTTTGATTTTGATGAAGATTGAAGAATTAAGGTTTCATGAAGACCTCAGAGAAAATTCGAAAGATGGATCTGGTGTTCTAGGAGGAAGATTAAACATGGGTATTGAATCATGGAGTGGATTAGAATAAAGTTACAGGTGGAATCAAGTTTTAGCATATGAAATTGATGTTGGTGATGAATTTCAGGACCAGAAACGAGACTGAGTTGAGTATGAGGTTGAACCGTGGAGGTAGTTTATGCTTGTGTTGAAGGGTGATGTATATGATGAGTTCAGAGTGGATTGAATCTTTAAATGTATGTTAGGTTATTGCAGATGTATGAGGTTGTATTTGAAGCTGATTTTGAGCCGAGAAAATCATGAGGGATGGGTAGTGATGAGTGATGCCATGAATTGCAGGTGAAGAAGAATGGTTAGGGTTTAATCGATTAAACAGGGAAAAAAGATAAATTGATGAATAGTGAGGTTTATGTGGTTTTGTTGAATCGATTTGAAGAATGGTTGGTATGTGATTCGTTTTGAGAAAAAAATTGAAGAATGAAGAAGAAGAATAGCATCAGTTGTTGCTGCTATTGAAGACTCATATGGGGTTGCAATCAAATTTGGAATTGGCCTGAGTTCGTGATAATTAATGAAGATCTGATACTAATTATTCTAGATGGGTTCTGTTGGAAATGATTAACTGGGTTAGTGGCTCTGAGATCTGATTCAAATTTATGAATGAAACTGCAGTTGTGGGTGTTGATGAATGGTTTAGTAAACTAGGGTTGATGATGTTGCATTAGCAGCAAATTGTATAAGGAAGATAAAGGTGGTATTGTTGATGCTTCAAATGGGTTGGTACATAAATGCTTGAGTTGTGAATTAGATGTATACTAGGTTGTGCAGGTGAGAAGAAATACAGGTCTGAAAATGGTTGGAATAGCACCGGAGGCAGACAAGACTCTGCCTGATTAAGTGAGTCGAGTCACTGACTCGATGAACCCTAACTCGGTGATTCAACCGAATTATCCTTATTCGTACCAACTCTATTGAGGGCTTTTGAGACTTTTATCAGGTGCCAGTTGGAACTTAACGGACCTAACGAGCCGTTAACCGATTTTTGAATAAAACGGTCAAAGATGGGGCAATTTTGAAAAGTTGAAAAAAAACGGGGGCACTTTTATTAGTGTATTTCAAAAGTGGGGCACTTTATCAAAATTCCCAAAAATGTATTCCACGACCTTTACAAGATTAGATTATTGCTTAGTAATAACAAGATTAATCATAAGCGCAGTGCTATCCCACACGACCTTTCGGGATGATTTTCCGCTCAAGCGGCTTCTTTACCGTCAGATCATGCTAAAACCCAGATCTAACAGCCTTGAACCCTTTAGGGGAAGTGATGAGTCCTTTTCTGAAAGTGGTGAGTTCTTTCCTAAATGCGAATCTAACCCCGTTGATATGATAATCCAACGGTAAAGAAACCGCTTTTACGATAGGCCATCCCGCAAAATCGTGTGGGATATCATTTGTCTAATCGTAATTCATGCAAGTTGGAAAACCATAGAACACCCATAAAGTTTAGGTAATTACACCCATCGTTATCTAGAAGAATTATATTCAATGAGAAATGACTGATTAGATGATTCTGTTACCCACCTTTTAAAACCGCAGTATGAACAGTATTTTGCAGGCTTAAAAAGATGAGAAAGACAAACAAACAGGCAGCAATGTAGACAGTATTTTGAGTCGGGGACATCCGATAAAATTGGAACGAAACTGTATTTTGCATGTAATGTAGACACAAAAGATTATATAGATTCTGGAAATATTTTACTTAAAAGTGGACTACATCACTACATTTTCTTTCTTTAAAAGAACTAAACTTTCATTTAGCTAGCATAAGAGATTACATATGGGATCAAGGAGTTTAAACCTCATGTCTGCTCTTACAAAAAAAATAAAAAAGGCTTTCTCCGATACAGATAAGGGGTTCAGTGCAATATCGCCCAACTGTTATGACTTGTGAGCTTTGACTCCCAAGTGTATTTGTTTTTGAGCAGTAAATGATCATTTACTTTATTAAGTACTTAGATAAGATGCCAAAATCAGCAGCTAATTCAGATAATACATCGCATTTTTTTCCTTCCGGTTTCGAGAATAATCAAGTACCCAACAGGTTCCTACTAAAATCATAGTTAACATCTGATTAAGCTAAAACTACATGCATGAAGCAAAAATTTAAACCATGCATACTCTTAAGCTCATCTCATGCATGACAAGTACAGACACGAATTACAAAGGGTTCCAAATTGGATCTCTAGGGCTAAAAACGCAAGACTTGACTCGGGAATTAAGTAGTTCAAGAGCAAAGCTAGTCTTGATGCACCTTGGAGTTTTGTACTGATTAATGGAAGCACCCTGACTGATAAAATGATCCATTAAAGCATCGAAGGAGCCAGGCTCGACCACACGTATCTCCAGTGGTCCAACGGACTTATCATAAGTACGACAACGTTTGTATATGTAATCAAGTCCTTCTTCAACGGCCATGCAACAATCTTCAAGAACACTAACCTCCATCGTATCATTGACCATCTCAGAGCTAA
Organism: Papaver armeniacum; assembly: GCA_023531295.1. NCBI lineage: Eukaryota > Viridiplantae > Streptophyta > Magnoliopsida > Ranunculales > Papaveraceae > Papaver > Papaver armeniacum. The sequence continues at coordinate 275,582 of JAJJWW010002295.1, forward strand.
AACCGTTAACCATTGGCGGTGTATGATGTACGATCTCCCAAAACAATACGTAATGTCCAGGTATAGATGAAGTATCAGCATAACTGGTGTATTCTACGAGCAGGGCACTTTCCAAGAGCTTTTTAGCTGCGGTAACACTGTTATGAAGATCTTCTTCACTAGTTTTATCATTGTCAATGCTTAACACGACATTTCTGCGGCAGATGAATCGTAGTTGTGGAGCTTTATTGTAAAATCCAGTTACCTGCACGACATCTCCGATCCGGTACCTGCATAATCCTAATATATATTTTGTCCCAAAAGAAAAATCAAAGGGTTATATAAATCATATTTGAAAATACTAACTACCACCAAATGAAATCTAAAGAGTTCGTCTCACCAGCAAAAGTTGTAACAACAAGTTCATAGTAAGATCCAATCCTAACATTGGCCATGTCGACTAATTTCTCCTTTTCAACCTCATCTTCATCCACTGGTCCATCATCATTCAACGGTATAAATTCGAAGTAACCCATGTTTGGCAAAAGGGTAAATGCCACGTCATCCGGTTTGCACAGAGGCTTCAAGTTTACACCAAAGTAGCATTCGGATGATGCATACATTGTACAAACCAAGGGTAATTTTCCAGCAGTATAGTACTCTAAGGCTGGGATATACTGTGCCATGGATCCAGTAACTACAGCTTCAATATACTTAGTTTTAGGCCATAAATAGCCTAATATTCCGTTCCACGACTGACAACTACAAATTTCTTCAATTTCGTCAGCTGCTTCTGGGTTTGGTGACTTCAGTACACCCAACATTGATGATCGACAGCCCGCGTCTGTGATAGCTGACCCTAATCGACCAGTCCTAATGTCCTTGCACAATTCCGGCCAGTTATTTTCAAGAAAGCTAATGGCTCGGAGGAAAGCCGAGGCAAACACGGCTCCAAGTCGGAGGACTTGCTTACGGTATATTAAACCAGCTAGAAGTTGACAATACATACTTTGACGACTATCAATGCATAAGATGGTTTTATCAGGGCTCGTAAAGTCGTTGAATGAGTCACGTACTCTGCACTTAAAATGTTTGCTTTTGTAGTAGCTCGTGAGCACTGGCCGAGCTGGTAAGCCAGATGGTGTCAATGTCTCCGCTTTCACGAAGTTTAAGTACATGGCTTTTCCCTCGTCAAGGCCGGGTACATACCTGCATAATTCACGTCGACATAAATGAGATAAAAGGCCGTAGCAACGATGAGACGTGACTGAAAATAACCTTTATTGCGGGACACGCCGCAATGCACTAAACAGTGTTTGCATTTCGTCGTTAAAATTTAAATGCGTCATATGAACGTGACATACAGATTGTTCTTTACGGCTCTTTGATGCCATTAACCGAGAGAAAGTAAAACTGAAAATAGTTTATGATTAAGATTTGAAGTAATTCATAAGAACTTACTGGTTCACAATCGGCATAATCAAGTTGTATAAATATGTTCGGCGATCATGGTCTTCAGCTATAGTAGGCATCAGCTTAGGTACTCCGGCCGAAGTTCCCGAACTGTAAATTAATTAATTAATTAATTAATAGACAAACGTCTAATAATTAATGGTTGAGAATAGTTCTGAATTAATTAATTAAGAGTTGAGTAAGAATTCATATATAAACCGTATAAAAGGTGGGATTTATGAACATAACGTACCTGCATAACATTTCAGTGATAGGGTGACCGGAAAGAATAGAAGAGTCTTCACCATTAGCAATTCGCTGAATATACGGCCGAATTCGAGCATAACTTACGACGGGCACACGTTTCTTGAACTCAGAGATCATCGTCTTCTTCGAACTACTACTCACTCCATCCATGAATTTTTTCAAATATTCAGTAGACCCATTTCTAGTTATAATCTCTTTCAAAATATTTTCTTGAACTTCATTAGCATTACTTGTTAAGTGTTCAAGATCTTTTAGAGCTTCATCACCTTTATATTCCAACCTTTTACCATCCATAATGCAAAGAAAGAAAGAAGAAAACCAAGTGTTTGATGAAACTTGAATAGTCTTTCTTATGTGAGGATATCAGCCCAGTGAATGGTCTATTTATAATACAGTGAAATTAAAGTATTTAATTAATTAAGTCAATTAATTATGTGTTGCGTCAATTAATTAATTAAAATATTTAATTAATTAGTGAATGGAAAGTACTCTGATAGTTATGTGTTGAGTTGTGTATTTGAACTTTTTCCAGCAGCTATCCCAAATTCCCAATGGCCAAAATGCTTTGTATTGGCCTCAAATCAATTCCTGGTGTCGCTGGGTGCTGATATCAATAACCTGAGTTCGGCACCAAATTCTTTATCATATATAAAAAAGAAGAAGACCTCAAATCAATTTGTACTACTAGCTCGGAGAGACTATTCCGAATCTGAAACGCGATACGTTACGGTGCATCCATTTCTAACACCGTTATACTATTGTCTTCAGTGATTTAGAGCGCGAGAGCAAATTCTTTTCAAGTCGAAAATAAATAAATATATAATAAGATAAGAACCCTCTAATTTATTTCTAAATATGATATCATCAATCTCTTCTTGGTTGAGGGAAAAAAAGAGAGGGATATATATGGTTGGTTAGCTTGAGAATAACTGATGAATAAGTTTTGACTCCAATTTCACATTACATTTATTGGTGTATCTATATTTTGTGAAAAGTGTAGACTATGAACACTGAATTCATTTAAAACAAAACAATCATAGATCTACGGGATTTTGATAATTCCTCGTATACGTAATTGGTACCCTGTAACAGCAATGGCATTTTGCAAGTTGTAAGAAGTATCAAAGGTCATTCAAAACCCATTAAAATGAAGCCTTTAAGCAATTATATTCCTCTAACTACTAGACTGGCTACTATTTAGAAACACTGATTAGATTAGATATATCGGAATTTATCCGAGTTGGATTAGAAAGAATTCCTGTAATCGATTCTAGGACATGGTAATCAACAGTAATATTATCTATCTATTGATATTTGTCCTTGTTGAGGATATCTTCATCACACATGTCCATTCTCATAGCTATGTGCTTACGATCGCCGCGTCCTAATTCCATCTTTTTTCTTTTGCTTGTCGAATAGTATGCGGGTCCTTCTTGTCTATCCCCTTCCTCCCCTGCCCTCCATTATTGATTCTTGCAAAAGGAAGAATAATGTACGCACAAATTCCATTTACACTATTTAATTTACCTTGTTAGGCAATTTTTTCGATAATGCATGAGAAAGTAAATATGTACTGTAGTCCTTTGTTTTCTGTTTTCTTCTCTTTGTTGTGTTTTAACATGCATGACTAGGTGCACACTCAAATGATACTGCCTGCCTTCCATTACTTACATGATGATCCAGGAAAATCTATCCGAATACTTGATTGATTCCACACTGCATTCATCGATAGGATGACGTTGGCGCAACTCTTATCCACATATTTGATGGCCGCGTGTAAGATTCCCATCTCCACCTATGTCTCAAAATTGTGCTAAAGCATGGATTGCACCCTTATGGTTATGGATGACGAACAAATTATTAATCCCCTTAAAATTTACATTAATTAAGTTTTCTTTCTTTTTCATCATCACTTCCTTTTTGCTGTTTCGAATCGACAAATCTTTTTTATGATGGTTGCATCCACACAATATAGACTACTTAAACAAGAAAGACGTACGCTCTCAACTAAGTTTTATGGGTCACTAATTGCAGGAAGCACTACAGGAGGCAGACTTTTGCAAGAAGATATAAAACACCCATTTTCCTCGAAACTTAATCTTTAGTGACACTGTCTTGTGTTGTACCTTAATGGGTGTTTGATGATGCATGCAATTGTACTCGCATGGAAACTTTTATTATTGTTTGAATTTGGTTTTGCCTTTTCTGAAAAAGGTTAAACAATGACACACCACACACTTGATGATTCGATCAGTGTTTCAGCCTTATTGAATCATGATTGAAACCAATATGGGTTTCAACTTTGAAATGAAATGTGAAAGAGAATGAAGTTCTGGAATGTACATGGAAAAAGAGGTGAAATTATTGAGAGTTTAGGTATCTGTCTCCTTTTATGTATCTCAACAATGTAAACAAACTAAGCATGCAAATGATCAATAATTTAAAACATTTCCCTTTTTACTGACTCAGATATGAAAGTTATCTGTACTCAACTTTTTTCTTTGTTTTCCAGTGAAGAAATTTTGAGTGATGAATGGCCTAAAATAAAGTGGTTGGTATTTGTGGGTTCCTATACTATTATAGATGGTTAAGACATGGCATTTTTGTGCCAAATGTTCGGGTTGGAGAGGGAAAGGTACTTGCCCGAGCATTGCTGATCAAAACAGGGCATTCTTGTGATAGATGTTTGGGCCGGAGACGGAATTTTTTTTTTTTTTTTTTGCTCGGAGCATTTTATTTTTGATATAGCCAGTTGTGAAGTTATAAGTAAAAACTTTCAGCAGTTCTACACATACCGCCAGTTTAGACAAAATATAAACAGTGCACTCCCACCAAAAATAGGCCCACCACAAGAGAAAATAGGGGGCTAGTTATGGACCCACATTGTGTGCCTATGGGGTTTATAAATTGTTTTTTCAATGGTATGTCAAGCTTTTTTGAAAAACTTTTCCATAAAAACTTTTCCAAGTAAACTAAATTATTTGTCATTCATATATTTTAATAGTGGCTGTGATATTGTTAGATAAAAAATATTCGAACGGTGTTTTCTTCCGGTTGAGACCAACAAAGCTCTAGGAGATTTTGGGTGAAAAATAAAGGAAACTGTTTCCAAACGCCCAAGATCAGGTTTATTCTAATCTAATCGTGCAATTCGAACATAGAACTTTATTTATAGGTTTCACCACATCCCATTAGGGACAATAGTAGATAAAAAAGTAGAGTAGATAAAAAAGTACATCACATTTGTCATCAATAGTCCCATCAAATTGCCTTAAAAATAAAAATAGTCGTAGTATACGCGCTGGTATCGAGACTAACTGGGGGCACCGTTTGAGCGATCCGAGGGTCAATATCCATTTATGAATAAGGGAGATGATAGTGCACATTTCATAAAACACAATTCAGTTGGCAATGAATTGATTAAGTACCGACAATGTTGCACCAACAATTTTACATGGCAACTTTCAGCGGAATAATTACTTCTCAAAACAATGCTGATTTAGATTTTAGAACTAATTTGGGACTGGACGTTATTTATTTCACTTCAGCAGAAACACCAGAACTCAAAGTTCATCCTGCAAGATGATAAAAATTGAACTTCAATATAAGATAACAATATTTGAAGAAGAATTCGAATTCAAGTAAAAATGTTATCATGAACTAGTAAAGACGCACGCGCGATGCGAGTGCCATTCCTTTCCATTCCAAATCCCACAAAACACATTTTGATTGATTATTTTTGAGTTGGACGATTCTAATAACTACGCTGGCTCCTGCAACAGAAAAAAGAAGAAGGAAAAAAAGAAAAAAAAACTCAAAATTGAGATCACCAACACTCATAGGATTGTTGCAAAGTGATCTGTAGATATCCAAAGTTGTGTTAAGAGTTCAATTTGGTTTTATGACATCATATCTCCTTAACTAATACAATGTACATGCATTAATTGCTTCTGTAATACCTTTCAAGCTTTCAGATTTCTATTCCTTGTTAAGACAATTTATGTTTGAATGCCTCATAAAGCATCCTGTCTTAAGTGCTCATCCCTCTGGCAACGGAAAACATCCGAGCAGTAATGCAGATGCTTCCTCAAAACATGCTTTGCATGAGCTAGCATTCATTCGCAAGAACATTAGCTGACTCAATTCCTGAAGAACATCCTTTTACTTCTGCTTCATCCTTTGCATATCCAACATCTCGTACCGCAGCAACAATATCAAGCACAACCTTCATTGCCGAATCCTGGAGTTTTTGTAAATTTCTCAGAAACAACCTATAAATTCGTCAAACAAATTATAATTTTTTATTCCTAACTTCCATGTCAAGGATGAGAATTGGAGTACTGTATGAAACAAAAATTTGAACTTGCTAATGGAGATCATTGACATTTCTATTTCTAGCAAAACGAAATTCTATTCAAGGGTGCTCAAACTAAATATATAAAAGAGTTACATAAAGAGATAGTTCCAATTGCTACTTGCGCTATCAGCACCACCTCGTAGTTGAAGCAGTTCGATTCTGCAATCCTATTTGACTCAGTTCAATCTTTGTTGTTTAAGTTACTCAATATACACCCTAATTTTAGTAGGAAAACCCTTGGAAAACTAATCAAGGTTAATAATTGAGTAATTTTTGATGAACAAAGTTTGAATTGAAGTTGAGAAAGATTGGATATTGGGGCCTAATCAGATGAATATCAATATATGATCATCCCCCTCATCTGCCATTGAAAGAGAGAAATTAAAATTTCTGCTTGAGATTTGTTGAATGTATCGTTTACTCTTAGGTCCTTACAAATTAGTCATCGTAAGATTAACCCTCACAATATTAGACATATTATAGAGAACTCCTTATTAGATGAACGGTCTCCGTCAAATTCCGTGTTTTAAATCATCTGATCCAACGAACTGTATCAAAAGTACACACGGAAATTAGAGGTCGTACCAAAAGGGGACCTTTTCTTTATTATAGTAAGATTGCTTACATGGTAATCAACCATGTAATAACGGCGACCAGCCGACCACACTGGAAAGAGAAAGCCCAGGACACAAATTGAGAAAGGCCATATACCTTCTTCTTCGTCATCCCAGTCAGGTTGATCAAAGCCCAAGGCACAAATCGATTTAGTGAGATATATGTTTGGAAAAAGAGAGAATTACAATGAAAGACTAGCTTGAGCAAAAAGAGAGGGGCAATCATCAAAGAGAAAATTGAGTATAATATGAGATTTATGAGCAATGAACGGACCTCTTAGGCTTTTGGATCAGGAATTTCGGCAGGACGGAATCATAGCCCTACATATTTCAGCAGAGATTAATATAGCCTACTTGACACAAAAATGTGTAACACGCAAAATAATAACAACAGTTGTTCATTAACAAAAACAGCATCACACCTCAGTATTACACAAGTTATTACATTGCAGGTATAGAAAACTACTTCTAGACAAGCTATGACAGAAACAGGTCAACTGCTTCATTATTGGCTATTCAATTATGAAAATCAAACAAATTAGATTTTCTTAATTTCTCGTGCAACATGCATCAGTCAAGTCTGGAGATATTATTGCTGCAGACCTTGGCATACGATTTTCTTTACCCTCATTTCAATGAAGGAACAGGACATTAACTGCCGTACGTTAACTAATCAACTCCACTATCCCATATACGTTTTAAGATCATCCGAGTCTTTCATCAATTCCGTGATGATCCAGTTGATAGGGTCAACTAGACCCGCGTCACAACGCAACAAAATGAGTTATCCATGTCGCCACGGATACTCTAAAGAAAGTATGACATTTTAGACGCAACAGAAAATGCAACAGTTGAGAAATTGTATACAGACCTGTAAGGACTATCACCACCAAATTTCTTAAGTCTGACATAACTGGAAAGAAGCATAATATAACCAGCACCACATTTCATGTCTTTCTCTAACTTAATATAAAACTGGACCCCCAAATTTCTGCTTTTGTTAGAAACTCCAGGTATCTTTGCAGATACAGTGAAATGCCTGGCATCGGTAGACGTCTGAAAACCTGCAAAATTTGTCTCTCAATAAGAAACTTGTAAGTTCAACTCATTATATATAGCATCAGTTACTCGACTATCATATGAAGATTCAGTATGTAGCATTTGCATGCCTAATATACAACCCATATCTCTATCGCCAGGATCACCACTCACCAGAACATTTTCCTGCTCATACAGGCAATTTTTGTTACATATCAATAAAAGATAATGGTTCTAACCAAAGAGCAATACTGTAACTCATAAGTTCAAAATGGTTAACTGATGATTTCAACAATGAGGTTGGGCACATATACGAGGTTGACCCAACCAATCCAAGTCTATAGTGATCAGACACATCTACCATTCCAAGGTGCTGAAGACAATTGGAGTTTCATGGTTTGGTAACAGAAAATATTCCCACACAAGAGAGCTAATCCATACACATTTACCTACTCAACTTCATAGGTTTTCACACTTTTTTACGTATCTTAACATACTTTTTGAGGTATACAAGTTGTATCATATTTTCAAATTATACAAGCAAACTACTAGATATGGCAACTGATTTGGCCTGGGATCATGTCAAATATCATGGTCCATAATTACTACTACCACACATAATCAAACAAGCAAACTACTAGATTGGGCAGGCAGTACTATATAAGCAAGTGAATGTGAAAGAATGAAAGTTCCGTAACTTTTTACAGCCGTAAAACTTGGTGTAGCACTATCTAATGTCTATAAGCATATGGTATTTCCATTCTTGGCAAGGTTTTGCAATGTTTTACACAGACAAATATGAGAAATAATTCAACCATGAACAGTCAAATACAAGACCAATAATAAACTTCAAACAGCTTTCAAGCTGCAGGAATGAAAAGTGACTGTAAAGACCAACATATACAATTTCTTACTGTTGGGGAAAAAAAGAAGTTAGGTGTACGCAATAGACCTTGACTTTGGCCGGGCGATTTTGACCATTAGTCAAGATTGGTTTTCTTCATCGTTTTTCGATCAATTTTTTCTCAATCTCTGGTTTTTTTGCATAGATCTATGAAGGGTTTGCTGTTATGATGGTTACGAAATCAACTCCACCTCTATCTTCTTCTTCCCAGAGGATAGAGGGCTCTAGTAGGGGAGATAATTCTAGATCTGAATCTGTAGTTGGGTCTGATGGTGATGCTTTGATTCCTCCTGGTTTTGAAGAGTTTCCTCCTAGTAAACCAGTGTCTAAAGCCTGGGCTTCTACTCTTTTTCCTAAGAAACAAGAATTGCATCCTGGAGCTTCGATGAAGTTTTTTTCCTCCTCAAATGGTAAATGGTGAGAGAATTACTCCTGTATCCTCATCAGTTTTTAAAGAAGAAATTCGTCGTTGCGAGGATTTGGTAGCAGGGGTTTTCGTTGGACGAAGACTTTCTTATTATGTGGTCCGAAATGCTGTTCTCAAGGCGGAAACTTAAAGGAAATCTACGAGTAACCATTAATGGGGATAGTTTATTTTTGTTTGAATTTGATAATGATGAGGACCGTGTTCAAGCTCTTGAACATGGTTCAATCTATATTCAAAATAGGTTATTCTTTATTCGACCTTGGTCAAAAACTATTGAAAAAGATATGGAAGAATTGAGAACTATTCCTATACGGTTGAATTTAAGGAATGTTCCACTCTATATGTGGAATGCAAAGGGACTAAGCATGATAACCAGTAATGTAGGGATCCCTATTATGATGGATCAACAAACTCTAAATAGAACTAGGATGAGTTATGCAAGAGTGTGTGTTGAAATTGATCTTTGATTGTGATTTCCCCGCTATCATTCCTCCGGTAATTGATGGTAAAGACAGAATTGAAGTAAAGGTGGAGTACACTTGGAAGCCACCAAGATGTTTGGATTGTAAAACTTTTGGGCATTCTAGTGCAAGATGTCCAAAGAAAGTGGTTACTACTCCAAAAATAGTAGAGAAATGGATTCTAAGAAATCTCTTTGTGACTGTGGATCTTTGAGGGATGGATTACTAAGTCCACAAAAAGGGGTAGAGATATCGGGGATGATACGTCTTGTTCTTCCGAGGAGGCAATGGTTGTTGAAGAAAATGTACCAGACTCAAAATGTTTTAATGGAGGAGGATTTAAGGATAGTAAATGTTAACTTGGATCATCCTGTTTTGAATGAAGTGCCTGTTGTTCAGATGAATACTTCAAATGAGATGTTGCTTAATAATAAATTTATTTTACTTGATAATATGAATGATACACATCATGAACTTGTTTTGAGCAAAACAAAGAAAATATGGGTGCCGCTATAGTGGGGTCTTCATTGGCGCAAGTTGGTGAAAATAGTTCCGAGCTCATTTTCCAAAGACGGGTTTCCTCAATAATCTTTGTGAACTCTAATCTTCTTCCTAGAATTGCAGATCTAAAGAAATCTGCAAGAGGTACTTCTCCCCTTTCTAAATCTAAATAATGTTTAAAATAGGATTTTGGAATATTAGAGGTCTAAATGATCCTCTAAAACAGTTTGAAATAAAAAATTTAATTAGGAATAATGCCCTTTCCATGATTGGGATTCTTGAAACTCATGTTCAAGAAGAGAATAAAAGTAGAATTAGGAATAATATTAATCCTTCGTGGAATTTTTTAGATAATGATAGTGTCAGCTCCAATGGCAGAGTGTGGATTGGTTGGGATCCTTCTGTTATTCAAGTTTCTTTAATTCATTTATCTTCTCAAGCCATTTTTGTAGACGTCTCTTATGATTCCAAGTTCAACTTTATTGCTACCTTTGTGTATGGTGACAACTATTACCTTTCAAGAGTTAGTCTTTGGGATTCTTTGAAAGCTTTTGCTAGTTTCAATAGTAAACCTTGGGTTGTTCTAGGAGATTTCAATTCTCTTCTTTACCCACATGATAGGGTGGGAGGAGCTGAAGTGATGCCTCATCATTATGCTGACTTTCAGAGTTGTACTGATGCTTCCCATTTGTTTGATTTGCCTTTCACTGGTTGTTTTTATACTTGGTCCAACTGTCAACAACATGGAGGTATTATAAGATCCAAAATAGACAGGGTTATTGTTAATATTCAGTGGATTCAATATTTTCTTAATTCTTCTGCTGAGTTTCTTCTTCCAGGGATTTCTGATCACTCTCCTGGTGTGGTTTCTATCTTTGACAAAAGAAAACATGGTCCTCCCCATTTAGGTTCTACAATTATCTTCTTTGAAGATGAGGATTTCATGAATCTTATAAGGAATATTTGGAGGGAATCGGTTAGGGAAATCCAATGTATGTCTTAGTGACTAAACTTAAGAGAGCTAAGAAGGGGATCGGCTTTGTGGAAGAAAGCTCGATATAGATCGGTCTACTGCTCTAGTTATTCAAGCAAAGGAGGTCTTAGACACCACTCAAAAGTTACTCCAAGAACAACCTCTCAATCAAGATTTAGCAGGTAGGGAAAGGGTCTATGTGCGGGAGTATGCCAAACTAAGAAGATATGAAGAAGCGAGAGGCTAAACAAAATTCAAGAATTAAGTGGTTGCATTTAGGAGATTCAAATGTTTCTTTTTTTCATAACTCTTTAAAAGAGCGAAGATCAAGAAATAATATTCTCAGTCTTTATAATGATGAGAATGAAAAACTTGAGGATGATATTTCTATTGCAAATGAATGTGTGTCTTTTTTCTCTTCTCTGTTTGATTCCCAAACCAATAGTGGTGATCAGAGATCTCAGTTTGAGAACATAAATATTCCTTGCTGTGTAAATCAAGATGATATTTCTGAGTTGGTTAAGGATGTTTCTAGAGAGGAAGTGATGACTGCTTTAGCTTCAATTGGTTCTAATAAAGCTCCAGGGCCAGATGGGTTTTCCAGCCACTTTTTCAAAGCTTGTTGGGAGGTTGTTGGGGATGATTTTGTTGCAGCCATACAGAATTTTTTCTCTAAATCCAATTTGCTAAAAGAGGTAAATAGCACTTTCATCACTCTTATTGCAAAGATTGAAAATCCTTCTTCAGTTTCTGATTTTAGACCCATATCTTGCTGTAATGTCATCTACAAGTGCATCACAAAAATTTTATCTTTAAGGATGAAGCATGTTTTGTCTGGTCTAATTAGTCCCAACCAATCTGCGTTTATATCTGGGAGATCAATCCAAGATAATATTATGGTGGCTCATGAGATTGTTAGAAATTATCATAGAACCAAAGGGACTCCAAGATGTACTCTAAAAGTTGATTTAAAGAAAGCTTATGATACGGTTAGTTGGGAGACCATTATCCGGGTGTTGCGAGAGAATTGGTTTTCCTTCTAAATTTATTGATTGGATTTCTATATGCTTCTCTACTTCCGGTTTTCGGTTATGGTTAATGGTTCCCCTTATGGGTTTTTTGGTGCCAAAAGAGGTCTAAGGCAGGGTTGTCCTCTCTCTCCCTATTTGTTTGTTTTGGTTATGGAAATTTTCAGTGCCTCTCTTCTCCATCAAGTGAATATTCAAAGTTTTGGGTTTCATCCAAGATGTAAGCTTACAAGGTTAACTCATTTATGTTTTGCGGATGATATTTTGGTTTTTTTTAAAGGGAATGTGAAAGCAGCTGAGAGTTTAAATTGTGCTCTTGAGCAATTTAGTAACCTGTTCTCGGCTTAGTTATGAACAAATTTAAGACTTCCCTCTATTCTTCTTTGTTAATGAAGAGGTTTTGGATCAAATTGTTCTTTGCAGAGGGTTTGTACAAAAGGTGAGCTTCCTGTTAGATACTTGGGTGTCCCCTTACTTTCTACTAGATTATCTTATAAAGATTGTATCCCTCTGCTTAATAAAGTTGATATTAGGATTAAATCTTGGAAGACTATTTTCTTAGCCTATCCTGGCAGAGCCTTACTCATAAAGGCTGTTTTGGCTGGTATGATTTATTTCTGGTGTTCTTGTTTTGTCCTTCCCAAAAGGGTCATTAAAGAACTAAATACTAAGTTTAAAAGGTTTCTTTGGGATGGTCCAGATATGGGGAAGAAGCATAGTCCTATCAGTTGGGTTAATGTGTGTCATCCTTATGAGGAAGGTGGTTTGGGTGTTAAAGACTTAGAGTTTACAAATGCTGCTGCTAATCTGAGGCACATTTGGGACCTTATTTCTGGTAAAAATACTATTTGGACTGAATGGGTAAAATGTAATCTAATAAAGGATAAAGATTTTTGGAGTTTAAATGTTCCTCAAGAAGCCTCTTGGTGCTGGAGAAGAATTTTAGATCATAGAGCTCTTGCCAGGCAGTTTATTGGAGTGATTATTGGTGATGGGACTTCTTTGAACTTTATGAATGATAATTGGCATCCTAAAGGCAGAATTGAAGATTGGGTTGAGCCACATGTGCTTGCAGCTCTGGGGATAACTCATTTGAGTAGAGTTGCTGATTTCATTACTGATGGAAAATGGGTCTACCCTGATAGTATGGAGGAAGATGTGGTGCAAGCTGTGACTGAGCTATCTACTGTTGATTTTAATGTTGCTGATGCTGATACTTTCATATGGAAGCCAGGAATATCAGGTCAGTTCTCAATGAAAGAAACTTATAGGTGTTTATCTTCACACAATATTAAACCTTCCTGGAACTGTCTTGTTTGGTTTAAAAACCATATTCCTCGACACTCGTTTATCTCTTGGCTTGGTATGCAAAAAAGACTGAAAACTAGAAATAAACTTTTAAAGTGGGGTGTGATTCAAGATGATAGTTGTATCCTATGTAATAGTAGTTCGGAGACTGAGGACCACCTTTTCCATGCTTGTCCTTTTGCTGCCATTATTTGGAAGGGTTTGCTTCTTAAAATGGGTTATGTCAAGGAGATGGAGAATAGCTGGGATGAGGAAATTGCTTGGTGCATTGGGGCTTTCAAGGGGACCAGCTGTATTTCAAATGTTAAAAAGCTTGTGCTTAATGGGTTTATGTACCATATGTGGAGGGAGAGAAATAACAGGGTCTTTAGAGCTCAGTTTGCTTCAACTGATGTTGTCAGTTTTCTTATAGTGCAAGAAGTTAGGTTCAAAATGTCAGCTTCTAGTCATCAGGAGATGGAGAGTACCCATGCTAGAAATTTTATGCAGAGATGGAGCATTGATTGTTCTTTTATTGTTCCAGAATTTATCAAATGTACTTGGCAGGGCCCTTGCGATCCTGATATTATGATAAATTCTGATGGGTCTCTCAGAGAGGAGTCTGGCGGATTTGGTGCTATTCTTAGAAAGGCAGGTGGTGCAGTGATTGCTGCTGCTAGTGGTGGTGGACCTCCCATGTCTGTGGTTGCTCATGAGATGCAAGGGTTGGAATTAGGCCTTAAAATGGCAAAAAAGGAAGGAGCATCAAGTGTTCATATTTCCATTGATTCTATGGTGGTCTATAATCTGCTTATAAACTCTGATATGGTTCCTCCTTGGCCAGTGTTACAAATTTGGAGAAGAATCAAGACTTTGAAGGCGTGTTTTCATGGTTGGAAAGTCTCTCATTGCTACAAAGAGTCGAACAGGGCTGCTGATCACCTGGCTGGGATTCATTCTACTGGTGAGTGGGTAGAGCTAAAAGAAGAGAATTTCTCTCCTGAGCTTAAGGACATTTTGGCTGATGATGCTTCTCAGAAAGAGATTCTGAGGATGAAAAAAGTTAGGAGTAGGTAGGTTTCTTTCATGTTTTTTTTTTTTTTTTCTTTTTGTTTGTTTTTTTTGTTGGTTTGGGTCTCCTTAACCCAGCTGAGCGTGTCAAAAAGAAAAAAAAAAAAAAAAAAAAAATACAATTTCAGCTTCGCACTGAGGGAAGTTTTCCTACACATCGTGTGCTTGGCTTCTAATATTCGATCGGAAAGTACCTTACAAATACACACAGTCGAATTAATTAGACATGAATGTAAAGAGGAAATTTATTGGGTGAATATGAGAGTTCTGAATTTACCTGATGCTCTTCAAGAGCCCAAAATTTCACAGGATCCTTCCGCTCCCCGTCGGTTAACACGTTGGGTTGATCTGCAAAACGCTTTTCATTTGTATCGTGGGGTGTATAGTGATGTTTTTTCCATTTAGCTTTCTTGTTTAATAGACAAGGTAGCTTTTCTGTAACGTTCATCTATTGTGAAGAAATCCTGAAATAGATAACCCAATAACATAGTCATCCAGTGCAAAAGTCGGACAAACGAATCATATGGCACAAAAATAAGGAAATGTCATATCATTCAGTGTTCAATTACAGATGTCCTGTCATATATGCAGCGGTCAAAAATACTGTGTAATTTGATAAACACTGACGCAAATGATTGTGTGTCAATTGTGACCAGCTTGAGAGCATACATAAATCAAATAAAAATGAGATCCTCCACTGGTAACCTCTTAGAGATACTAGATACCAACCTGAAAATGATATTGACAAAAAAGAAAAAGAAAAGAAGCAAGAATTAAACTTAAAGCAAACATGTAACTCTCAGAGATCTTAATCCAGTAAATTAAGGTATCATTTAAAACAACCCGGCTGTCCAAACCAATATCTAAGCTCCATCCAGAATTGACTTATCTCCCACACAAAGGAATCTATATATAGCTAGAATACAGCTAAAAGGAAGAATTGAATTTAAAGACAGTGATAAACTTGACAATGATAAACCATTTTCCTCTAATTCTTCATTCCCTATGGAACTCATTTCACTTGTTTTCAAGACTAAAACCATGAGAGTAGAGTTCAAGAATTAGCTGATAGTAAGTACTGATTCGTATTTGATATTTAATAATGAACTTAGTTATAATGAACAATGATCAGTAATTTTACCTGTTCTTGTTTTTGAGAGGCCTTTTTTTAGAAGTGTACCTGAGACCACATGTATATTTTAGATTAGGAAAAAAAAAAAAAAAAAGCATAATTGTCTTCTACCATTAATATTGAGATCTGAAAGTACCTTACAAATACACAGGTCAGAATTAATTAGACATGAATGTAAAAAGGAAACTTATTGGGTGAACATAGTGATGTTTTTTCCATTTAGCTTTCTTGCTTAATAGACAAGGTAGTTTTTCTATAAATTCATCTAATGCGAACAAATCCTGAAATAGATAACCCAATAACTTTGTCATTCAGTGCACAATTCGGGCAAACGAATCATATGGCACAAAAACAAGCAAATATGATCGTCATTCAGTGTACAATCACAGATGTCATGCATGTTCAGAAATACTGAATCAAATGATTGTTTGGTGCCAACCGTGGCCATCTTGAGAGCATATATAATCAAATCAAAATAAGATCCTTCACTGGTAACCCCTCAGAGATAAGATATCAACTTCAAAATGATATAAACATAAAAACAAAAAAAATGCAAGAATTAAACAAAGAGCAAACATGTAATACTCAGATATCTCAATTCTCAACTAATCTAATTGAAGTATCATTTAATACAACCAGGGGAGGTCCAAATCAATATCTAAGCACCATCCAGAATAGACTTATCTCTCACACAAAAAAGGATTTTACATATAGTGACAGCAATAAATATGAGCATTTCACCACAGACCTATAAGTAACACTATTTCGACAAAGTAACTCATTACTAATATTCTTTCCAATCATATAGCTATAAACCATCTTCCTACATCATTCCCCGTGGAACTCATTTCCAAGACTAAAACCATGAGAATAGAGTTCAAGAATGAGCATCAAGTAAAATCTAATTCATCATAAGTTCAAGAATGACACATATTTAATATTTACTAAAGAACTTAGTTTCAATGAACAATGATCAGTAATATTACCTGTTGGTGAGAGGCCTTCTTTTAGAAGTGTACCTGACCACATGGTATATTTCAGATTAGTTTGAATTTGTTAGAGCCTTAAAAAAAAAAAAAAAAGCATAATTGTCTCCTTATTAGCAAATGGAATGAGTACGAACCCTGTTCCTGTTGGTTTGCCATTACCATAAGTAACAGTGAGAAGTCCTGACAGTGGAATATCATAATGAACTGCCAAATCCTTAAGTGACCGATCAGGTTATCTTCCAAATTTGTATTTTCCGAGTCCGATCATACCAATAATCCAACATAACTTTTGCAATTTGATCTTCTTCTTCCTTTTCTTCTTCTTCTTGATCTTCTTCTGTGTCTTTAATAACAACAACTCAGATTCATTACCAACTTTTCTTCCCACACCTTTCATATCTTTTTGTTTGCTGATCAACCAATAACTGCTTTGATCTATCTCTGCGTGTCTGATGTAGTAGGTTAGAGGGTTTAGGGATTCCAGATCCCAGATTGATGTATGGTTCCCAGTTGCACTTTCCCTTTCCCTTTCTAAATAGCTACACCGACACTATTGTTATTTTTACCAATATAACCTTTGGATAGAGACATCCTACCCATTGGATAAGGGCAGCTTCTTTCCACACTGTTTCACAACATCAAAAAGAATTTTACAATCACTTGGCAAACCAAAAAAATGTGTTGCACTTTGCAACCAGTGGAAATGTTGCTATGTGAGATTTTCCTTCCGCGATATTTTGAAACAATCATTACGGGCTACTTCTATTATCCCTCTGTGTGTCAAAATATGTGTTCAGGGCCGTCTCTGAAGTTTCGATGGCCTTGTGCGAAAGAGATCGGAATGCCTTTTTATTCAAAAAAAAAATTCACACATAAATAAAATCTACTTAATAGCATTGAAACGAAGTAATTTGTGCCGCACAACTTAAGAAGAACGTATGGTAAAAAGTATTAGGAAGTTGGGAACTTTCCATCAAAAATGAAAACAAACATAACTATTTGGGACTAAACTACGTTGATTAACAGATTGAAACAGAAATAAAATTTGAGGACTAAACTACATCGAAAAACAGACTGAAGCAAATAGCCATCATCCAAATACTCTTTCACTTTAAAACTTGCGAAGTTGTTTTAGTTCTTGACATACCTGCATTAAAGGAAAAAAAGAGCTCAAACAAGGAAACTAAAACCAAAAATGTTGTTGTCGACAAATAAACTCTAGTAGATAAGAGTAGTAGAAATGCAAGGTGTAAGCAAAATTCAAATTACTAAGCAATGCACTAAACATTATAAAGACCTGAATGTATCATGCACGGTGTAAGCAAAATTCTACAACTATTATAATAAATTGGTGTTGTAGGGGATATACATATAAACAAATGTGAAAGTTACTAACCTAAATGTATTATGCAGTCAAAAATTGAAATGATATTGCTAACAGAGAAGAACTTGTAGTATTAAATACTGATCTCTTATTAATTGTGTGTCCATCGTCATTTAAACTTCGCTCGTCTTGCGTTTTTGCTAGCAAACTTATTGATTAGTTTTTGAAGATCAATCATACCCAAAAACCCACTCTGTATGGATATCAAAGCTAATCCGTTTAGCGTTTTTTATGACATGGTCGATCTCAAATACGACTTCAACTATTTGAGTTTCGAAAAGCTTCTTTCCGCAAATGCCACCGTAACGAAGGGAAGCGACTAACCTGTTGGACAGAGTTTTCTCTTGTCTCTCCGGTTTCAATCTTATTTTGAGATGCATGTTGATTGCCTTCTAGGGTTTTCGATATGATTGCCTTCTAGGGTTTTCGATAATTTAAGAGAAGTTAAAATATCCAAAATGGACTTTTTTAGTTCGATTCCAACCAAAAAAAGATAGTGAATCAGTTGGGCCCAATACTGAACACTGCATAAAATACGCCTTCACAAATGGTACGCCTTGTGCGGGAGCACACCTTGCTCCCCTTCAGAACCGGCCCTGTATGTGTTCATGAACAAAAAGCATTGACTTGGTTTTTTTTATTTGATCTATCGTTTCATTTACAAAAGAATTGAGCTAAACTTACAAATGTACTTGCAATTCAATGTGGAAGTTTCTGTAAACACAAAAGTTTGAACTTTATTTCTACAACCTTAACCCAGGCCGGCCGCAACATGGATCAGGAAAAATGCCAACGTGTTGATCTCAGACACACCATACAAAAACTGAGCAGACTCGAGACTCCACAATAAACACTCTAATCACGCGTACCCTGCTCAAAGAATTAACATGTTTGCATTAAGGGCGCTACTGTGCAGCACAAAAAGCTCAATATTTCATCATCAGTGGCATTTACCTTTAAATACAGTTTTTTGAACAACTCCAAGGCCAACACGCTTACGACAAACATCCATTTTCAGGAGGATGAACTTCATTACGAATATTGATCAAAAAAATAATAATAATAAATAAACTTCATTACGAATATCCCACAAGCAGAGCTGCAACTGAAGCAAATGAAGCATGTGTTAGAATACACGATTATGAGAACAGTTGAATTTGCCAGCATTTTGGTAAGATTGTGGACAGGCTCTATTTGTCTAATTTAGAATGTGCAAACTATACCTAAATATTTGAAAATGTTTGATACATATGCGGAGAGAATGTTTCATAAAACCTAACAACCAAGGCATTGATTAGACCACGTGAATAAGCAAATGCATATGAATGAAGCAAAAAAGAGTATAATGGGGTTAGACATGAGGATCTGTTAGTGAACTTACCTGTATTTGTAAGTAGAATAGAAGATATGTGTCACCAAGCAACACTTTGTTCTCACTCACATCAGTTACAGACTCATCGAGGCACCTCCACCATTTGCCATCTGAACCGCGCTTGTCGGTGGTGTAGTGGCCCCGAGTAGACTCATTCCCAAGATGAATGATTGCTGCAACGAGTTGATACTTATATGAAGGACCCTGTGAGCGCAAGGAAACTAAAGTGAGTGACTAGACAGATTCACCAAAATATTATGGATAAGTATTTGGCGCAGCAATACAGGGGAAGCTTACAAAGGCGTGACATAAATGCAAACCAAAACCAGAGCAATTGAAACATCAAAATTTCACCTCCCGTAAATTCTCAAACAGGAGCATCAATGTCATTACCTTGAGAAGTGCTTAACATATACAAGTAGCTAACATGGCACTTAAGAATATAAATAAACACGGTAAACAAAATTTGTTGAATCCTAAATCTGAAAGAACCTTATGGATACAGAATTAGTTAGACATTAATGTAAAGAAGAAATTACTGGGAGAACATGAAAGAATTGTGAATGTACCTGATGATCTTTAGTAGCCCAAAATTTTAGAAGATCCTTCCGATCCACGTCATGGGGTGTATAGTGATGTCTTTTACATTTAGCTTTCTTGTTCCTAAATATTCCACATGCAATACACAGGGTAGCTTTTCCATAACATTCATCTAGTACGAACAAATCCTGAAGTAGATACAACAATGAACTTGTCATTCAATGCACAAGTCACATAATTAAATCATATGGCACACAAAACAAGAAAACATAATTTAAAGAGATGGTTTTGATAACTTATCCAATAATTCTATGGTTAATTAAAATCACATGCCAACGATTTAAAGAAGAATAAAATTGCAGGTTCTGCCGAGTATGTCACCTGATGTTTGGCTCACAACCATTCCTTATCCTCTTGAGCTTGCCTACCCCAATGGTATGTAAAACAGAACCGCTGACATTGTTTTTGCAACACTCCAATGGCATCAAAGAAGTAATGTGTCCTCTACAAGATAACAGCATCATTCATATAAGCAAGCTCCAGATCAATATTACAAATATAGTCTTACTGTGTTTTTAAAAAGGTGAGGGAGTCTCAAGGGATCAAAACGAACATGAATACTAGCAGGAATTGAGTGGACATATACTACCAAACACTCTACCTGGCACCTAAATGCTAAACCAATACCTGTCATTAAATCTAAAACTAAGCAAATATGTGCATACGAAACTTTAGAAATAAGAATTAGACAACTAAGTAGCTAATTAAATGACAGTTGAAATTACACCCTTACCTTAAACCATTGCACTTCTTCTCGTAAGACGTGTTTGGAAATGGCCAGGAAGTTGCATTCTGTGAACATTTGAGAAAATCAAATTCAAGACGACTGGCGACGCCTAAAATCAAACAGGCGATTTAGAGAACCAAACACCATCTTCCTTGGCTATTATACTTGCAATCGGCTGGCATTCCCAATCAGATTTTCCGATGAAATTGTTGTATTTTCCGAGTCCGCTCATATTAAGATCATCAAATAACCCATTTATTTCTCTTCCTTTTCTTCTTTCTCTTCTGTATAACCTGATTCTTCAACAACAATTTCTATTTTCTGCTACTTTTTCTTCATAACACCTCCATATCTTTGATAGAAAATAGAGAATATGTTTGATGATCTTGTTTTACTATTTGGATCAACCAATAACTCAGATCTATATCAACTCATTTCATACTCTCTCTGCATCTGTGAACTTTGGAATCATCAATCTCTCTCTCAAACTTTCCCATTTTATACTTAGGGTTAGGGCTGTAGGGCTTACTTCGGTTTTATAAATACCAGGTACCATTTGGATAAGGGCAGGATTTACCATGTGCCTAGTTGGCTAGACTATAATTGATATAATTATAAGGTGATATGAAATGTGATGCAGTAAGTTGCTCAGTTTGGAAAACCAGAACCTATGTCTCAAACTTGAACCAAGAAATGAGTTGTTTTCAGAATAATAAAATTTTGGGTTTGAAGTAAGTGAAGATCTCAAAGAGTCAAAGTTACAGTCCTCGTATAAACTTGACACCCTGAATTCCTACTGCAAAAGTAGCAACTGTAATTTCATAACATGGATTCATGAAACATAACTTACAATTGTTTGACAACATCAACCAGAATTTTTCACTAACTTACAAACATAAACAATGTGTGACCACAGCAATGCTGTAAGCAGAGTTTTCCTTCTGCAAGAGCACAAACTTTTCCTTATAAGATTGTTCACGAATCTTTCACCCCTGATAGAAACAATTATATGGGTTTGCTTCTGTTATCCTTCAACGTGTCGCATACTGGAGGAGTTTTTTTCAAGAGCCTCCAAAATAAACTGTCAACATAGCCTGATGGAAAAAAGTATAAACGAATGGTTACGGGAAGGATTGAAGCAATAAAGAACTTGAAGAAAGGAATCCACAAACCTAAGTAGAACATGCATCAGTAAAGTCTGGAGACATTCTTGCTGCAGACCTTAGCATACGATTTTGTTTACCCTCATTTCAATGAGGAAACATGATATTGGCTGCCGGACTTTAACTAATCAACTCCACTATCCCACATACGTACTGTTAAGATCATTTGAGTCTTTCATGAATTCCGTGATGATCCAGTTTATAGGGTCAACTAGACCTGCGTCACAACGCAACAAAATAAGTTATCCATGTCACCCAGGGATACTCTAAAGATGGTATGACATTTTAGACACAGCAGAAAATGCAACAGTTGAGAAATTGTATACAGACCTGTAAGGATTATCACCACCAAATTTTTTAAGTTTGACATAACTGGAAATAAGCTTAATATAACCAGCACAACATTTCATGTCTTGCTCTAACGTATATAAAACTGAACCTCTCAGAGTTCTGTTTTTGCTTGAAACTCCAGGTATCTTTGCAGATATGGTGAAATGCTTGGCATCGGTAGACGTCTGAAAACCTGCAAAATTTGCCTCTCATTAAGAAACTTGTAAGTTTAACTCATAATATATAGCAATAGGCTGAGAGGAAGTTTCAGAAAACCAAATAGTTACCTAGAAGGATTGATAATTACAGTATATAACACCAGTTCAAAGTCCATCGAATTGATAAGTACCCAGACACAGATACTTTGGTTTGTTAAACAACAAAAATGAAGACGGAAACAAGTGGTCAAGTGTTTGAGGAAGAACCAGCTTAACTAAGCATGAAATCACTTATTTACTAAAGTTATGATGCGCACAGAGAATCGCTATGCAAAGATCACATTATTATTGATTTGGACGATTTTGCTCTGCCAATTGGCTACTGACACCAACATAAATTAAACACCGCAAAATTGAAGAAATCTGGTGTAGACACCAATAGAAGCTATCGGTTGGTATCCTAAGTAGATATGTTGAACTTAAAGAGGAAACTTACTGGGTGAACATCACAGAGTTCTCAATTTACCTGATGCTCATCAGCAGTCCAAAATTTCACAAGATCCTTCCGCTCCCTGTCAGTGAACACATTTCCGCTGGGTTCATCTGCAAAACGCTTTTCATTTGTTTTGTGGGATGTATAGTGATCTCTTTTCCATATAGCTTTCTTGTTCCTAAATATTACATGGGCAATAGAGAAGGTAGGCAGGTAGCTTTTTTATAACGTTCATCTAATGCGAACAAATCCTGAAATTGATAAACCAATAACCTTGTCATCCAGTGCATAAGTCGGACAAAACATATGGCACGAAAACAAGCAAATGAGATCATATGCATTCCATCACAGATGTCCTGTCATATATGCAGCTGTTGAAAATACTGAGTAATTTCACATATACTGAAACAAATGATTTGTGTCAATCATGACCATCTTGAGATATATCAAATGATTGTTATGAGATTCTCCACTGCTAAGCTCTCAGAGATAAGATATCAACCTCAAAACTATATTATCATTAGAAAAAAAATCAAGAACCAACAAGTAATACTCAGAGATCTAAACCCAGCAAATGTTTCATTTAAAACAACCAAGGGTGTCCAAATCAATTTCTAAGCACCAGTCAGTAGAAACTTATCTCCCACAGAAAAAGGATTTTATGTAGAGTACAGCATAGATGACCATTTTATCACATACCTATATGTAACAATATTTCTGCATAGTAACTCAGTTCTAATATTTTGCCAATCAAACAACTATAATGCAGCAGATGATAATACAGCTAAAAGGATGAATTGAACTCAAAGGCACTTATTAACGTTAAACCATATTGCTCTACTACTTTATCCCCTTTGGAACTATTTTCAGCTGTTTACAAGAGTACAACTATTTGAGTTCAAGAATGAGCATCAAGTAAAAGCTAACTAATTGTACCTACGTGATTCATCTTGAAATTTGAAACCGACCTTTACGAGACATAACATCTGGAGATGGACTTTTAGAAGAAGTAACCTTACCATCATCCTTACAAGCATCAACTTCACCACCACCCTCAATGAAGTCGTCAGCCATACCAAGAAGTTGAATAATTATAATATCCTTAGGTTGGTTGGTTGGATATCTCTGCCCGATGATTCAGCTTGCTCCGTTCTACTCTGTTGAGGTTTCCTTTTTTAAATTTTGGCTGCAAGAAAAGCAATCAAGTCAGATGCAAAAGTTGAAGAATCATACTTTGACCTCTCTAGTTACTAATTAACAAGTAATATACCTCTGTCTATGAAGTGTTAATTAAGTCAATTCCATTTTATTTTGTATAAATATAACGCTGCAAGGGATATAGGTTATCTACAACATAAGTAATTTTTCATATGATGTCAATCACGGAATCAATTCAAACCGAGTAACTAAACAATCCAAGGCATGGCATAAGGCTGGAACAATCGATAATCAAAGTTCCACCCGCATCAATTCTCGAATAGGAACCTAAATTTCATTACCTTGGGAAGTGCTAAATGATCATATGCATCAAATAATACAACTAGAGATTGACATCAAAAACAAGTAACCTTAAAACATACTAGTACAACCGTTGCCACGGTGGCAGGGCCGACCAAAGAACTTGGTGCAAAACTAAATTTCGTACTCACAATTTAGTTCCGCCATAATGGCACAGAGTCGGACTTGTAAATTTGTAAAGCGAAATTGTAAAGCAAAGAGATGTTCAAAGCCATCTTGCATAGGCTGTATTCAATGTTGCGCCATCTTGCCTCAATGTTGCACCACAATGGTGCAGAATCTTGCAATCCTTCCCTGCATGCATGCATTCCTTGCACCACCACAACCTGGCCCATTATCCATTCATTTCATTGCTTCAACTGCAATCTGTCCAATTCATCCAGCTCACTGCACACCATTCCATCTCACGCCATCTGCGCCAAACAATCACCAAGAATCGCATCTTCTCTTCTTTCTTGTATCACTGTACATCCTTTGACTGCAACAGCAACTCCTACCCCCTGTAGTGAGCTCCTCAACTAGCCATTTAACACCACTGCTGCCACACCATCTAACTGACAGCAACCACCATTCCTCCTGAGCTGCAACTTCAACGCTTATGTTCCCCCGATCTATGTTGTAAAAGGCGTGCGCCAAAGGCGCACTAGGCGTAAGGCTGGCGACTGGCAAAAAAAGGCGCCCAGGCGCCAAATAATACTTCATTTCGGTTTTTTCCAAAAAAAAGGCCCTCGCCTGGGGCGCCAAAGGCACTAGGCGTTGGGCTTGGCGCCTCACCTTGCCTAGCGCCTTTTACAACATAGCCCCGATTGCAACTTCTTTCCGTCGAGAGGAGCTGGCATTCCAATACGGCGGTGAAAGGTCTGTGATATCCATTCTCTTCTGAAGGTTCTAAATGGGAAAGAAAAGGAACTGCTGCAGAATCCTCCCTTTCTTTTAGCATTTTTACAACCAATAACTTGAGAAAGTTCATGATTTGCACGGCATACATCAATGCAGTTAGTGGATCCACCATCTGCAGTTTGGTGAAGTTAAGGATTATTCTTCTAATATTCTTCTCAACACAAGAATGTTGCTTATCTAAGAAATTTAATGAAAGATTGTTTCAAACCTGAGTCATATTTGGTGCAAAAACCATCGCAATATTGTGAGCGTTCATCTTGTTTAGATGTTCTTCCAGGAAAACATCCGCTATCAGGTTTACTGTCCAATTGAGCAAAGCGCCTTCTGTTGGGGGTAGTAGCCTCACAAGATGGGTGCTCGGGGTTCAAGAGGGTCTAATATTCCACTCGGGAGTTCTCTGAACATGAACACATAAAAATTTAATATACGTACTTGGATATTCAAATTCCAAAATTTGGAATACAACTTTGTCAAAAGTAATCAATGATCTTGAAAGAAGACCAATTTACCTTTATAAGACCT
The DNA here is from genome assembly GCA_023531295.1 of Papaver armeniacum. Taxonomy (NCBI): domain Eukaryota; kingdom Viridiplantae; phylum Streptophyta; class Magnoliopsida; order Ranunculales; family Papaveraceae; genus Papaver; species Papaver armeniacum. The sequence continues at coordinate 301,229 of JAJJWW010002295.1, forward strand.
GCTAAAAAATGTATATCAACGTCTTCTGGCACAACTCCGTTGTTTAGTTGCTCTCGGACATATTCTTCTTGGATGTTTTCACCGTTAGATTTTGAAAATCCATTCTACCTGCAAATTATTAGGTTCGGTGCTTTAATAGAATATCCAGCAAGATAGGACGTTCTTTTTACAGCTCATTACAACTGTGTATCCAGCTCATTCACTGGGAGAAGGAAAAAATTGAATTATACCCGTAAGGCTCCTAAAGCATACAAGAGTTTATGCATCAACAGGAGTATTGTGGAGATGCTGTTTCCTCTAGAGCCATAAGAACACTGCATAGATTCTGTAGAAACTCCAAAAACACTTGCACTACAAAAGAAGGATATATCCGGATTTAGACAGACTTAGATAAGAAACGACTACGTGTTTACTGCGATACAGTAGAATGTAATACGAGAAATTTCATTTCGGTGCAGAACACCTTCAAAAAAATTGTTTCAATTAGTTGAACCCCAAACTATTAAGGAGGGATCTCACATAATAACATTTTTATGAAACAAGACGAATAACTAAGAGAAAATTCAGAAACTTCCAAATAGAATAAGGATTCATTTTCAATCTAAAATCAAGCCAGTTGTTAATGTACACACTAAGGTGTAGCACTAAGCCACTAACAAAGATCCAAAAACACCAATTGAAATTCCTCTACCTCAAATTTGTTAAGCAAAGGTATTACCTTGTCCTTGTATTAGAATGCTATAACAATGACTCAAAATAGGTCTTAATCCAAACAAACAGTATTAAATCTTGAGACTAAATTCACATATCTCCTCCATTACTCCTACGGTTCCGTAACCAAGATTTTCGATAACTTACCCAATTAAAACCAAAATGCAAGATTTATAAAACTTCCCCAAAAATTCAATAACAACAAACAACAATAAACACGAAAGAATAAAAGAAATAAGTTTTTACCTAGCACTAGGAGCTCTCCCGGCGAACTTCATGTTCAAACTCGATCTAAGAAAATCAAGCATTACCTCCTAAGGATTGATAATCTTAGGAGGATTTCCTTTCTCATTAGGATTTTCTTCATCCATGCTGCTTATAAACTGAAAGAGTGCAAGAATCTATAAACTCAAAAAAAAAAAAAAAATGAATGAAATCATTAAAAAGAAAGATAACCCATTTAATAAAAATTCTCATACACCATATATATGATCAAATATTGTAAGAACTCAATAACTAAAGTAATTTAATTCAAAATACTAGAATTAAGATATATTAGAGGCTTACCCAATCCTTAGCACCCTCTAAAATGCTACTTCACCAATCACAACTGAAACCCTAGAACTATTGTTCTAGAAAACCCTCCTTAATTTCCCAATTAATGTTCTTCTTTAAAATCAGATCCTCAAATTAAAACCATAACCTTCTTCCACATCATGTTCTTCAAAACCCATCTCTTATTTCTTCCAGAATCCACACATCATGTTCTTCAAACCGAGTGTGTTCAGTGAAATCCCATCGATTTGATTTTTCCGAGAAGAACCGAGAGAGGAGATTGATATATAGAGAAGATCGAGATGGAGAGTAGTCGTTGATGATGAGTTTGAAGAACAAGAAGAAATTGGGGTTTAGTTCGTGTTCTTCTTTTGGGAAGAAGAAGAAGAAAGAAAGGAAAGGAAAAAAAATGAAATTTTGGGAGGTGGTCGGATTCGAACTCAGGGCCTCTACCTGGGTTTTACTAAACTGTCCCTCAACATTTAAACAAATTCCAACCTCCGTGTCCTTTTTTACGCCCCTGAAATTTACGTGATTACCCATCATGTTGTGTTATATTTACGCTAGTTTTAGTAAGAAATAGAAACATGGAGGGGCTCTTTAGTCCTTTCATTGTTGATTGAAAATGGTTTGGGACACCAAAATCCAATCTTTTTGTGTCAATTGATGACTTACAATTTACAAAAAAGTGGTCATATAAAGGTCCTCCCTCGCTTCGCTCGGTCGGCCCAATCATATTAAACCTGAACTCTAAGATGAAAACAAGAAGCTAACATGGAAAATTTTTAGATGCCTAAAATACTAAATTCTGTGTAATTTAAAAACATACCGATCCAATAATAAATCAAGAAAAACGCAACCATGCGAAAGATATGTTGAGTAGTTGCATCTGCATTTGGTTTCTGTATCTCTATTGAAAATATTGAGTAGAAGCACATTAGATAGATCCAACGCTCCTGAAAACCACAATTCCGAGTATCTCATACCGATTATTTCAACCAACATAATTCATCCGTTTTGTTCTTCTTCTTCTTGGATTCGTGACTAATTTTCCTTCCAACACCTTCTTCTTCCATATCCTTCTTTATAATTGTTGGATCTGTGATTCTATCAGTCTTGTGTTTCATTTTATAAACACAAGACTCCTTGTATCTCTCTCTCTCTCTTCCTTGTTTCTTTTGCTTTTTGTATTGTAGGAGCACTAGTGTTTAGGGCTTACGGATCCACCCAATGGCTGAAAATACACTGTTGTTTTAGATAAAGGCACGACAGCCCGCTATTTTGATAATGTGGATTATAGTGTCTCGAGTTTGAGAAATGAGATGCTAGAATATTTAGCTAGTGGAAATCTCAATGTCACGGTTAAGTCAAGCATGGGATTAAACAAAATTTCCAAGAGATTTATTAATATTACATGGGCACAACACAACCATTTTCCACTATCTAAATTTATTGTTCAATTATTTCTAACATAAACTAGAAATTATAGAGAGTTTCTTAGGTATCTGTCTCCTTTTATGTATCTCATCAATGTAAACAAACTAAGCGTGCAAATTGTAGTAGTAAATAGTTGATAAACATAGGTGGCACAATCCTAAGATGCGACTCATCAAAGAAAGTGTGAAGCAAAGCATGGAATCACTGCCCTATATGAAGGAAATCTCATCTAGGTGTAGCAGGAGCGTGTAAAGCATGAAATCAGATACGAAAAGAAGTCGGGAATCAAGACATTAAATGCAACCGACAAGGCACGCGGAAAAAGCGGAAAAGCAGAAGGGTCAAGTCATGGTGGGCCATGGAGCGGAAGATAAGGTACTCGGATTGGAAGGAATCATGACATCATATCAATATATAAAGATTAAGTCACTGATATCGTACCAAGGTTCAATCAAGATAGACAATCTACATCGGGACACACGTCTCTCGGGAGAAAGAAAGATTAAGTACGAAATACTGGAAGATTACATGGGTATAGTACCCGACAGGAACATCAAAGTAGATAGACTATGTCTAACACTGTAATCTCGTTGTGTAAACATTTCGGCCTATAATATAAACCTTTGTAAGGGGAGAAAGGCAAGTAATCTGTAAGTGAGTGAGAGGAGAAAGAGAGTTTTGTTAAGAGCATTCTTCCTTGTAAACCTGAGAGAAGTAATAAGATCATCCTTTCACCCCCGTGGACGTAGGTAATCATGCCGAACCACGTATATCTTGTGTTCTTGTGAGTCTCTTACTTGCTTACATTATTACCATTTCATGTTGATTTTTGGATGTAGTTGTATAAATTTTTACACCTACATTCTGGCGTTGACTAAGGGGACGAGTAACATCTTTGGATACCTTGAAAAACGATCAAAAGAGTAGAATCTAAAGCTCCTAATCATCTATGATGTTAGTTGAAGCTAAAGAGGAACTCTCGTAGTTAGTTTTAAAGATTATGTTTATAGACGCGTTACATATTTCTCACCATGAGTTTTTGAACCCATGGGTTTGTTTTATTATTTTTGAAAAATCATTGTTTCTCGTTCTTTTAAAACTTTGATTGTTTCGATTTCGATCTTTGGGTTCGTGTTAAAATTGCAAGAAATTGTTTGATTTTTAGGTTACTTTGGCTAAGAGAGTTGTTAGAAAGGTTCACAAGCTCCCAAAATAACATCTATGGTGTTTGGTTGAAGCTATAGGAAACTTCATCTCCTTTGGCTAAGAAAGTTTATTTTTCAAGTTAAAATCTTCAAAAGTTGAGAAAGCGGTATTGTCAGATCGCACCATACCGGCTCAAAATCATTGAGTTAGGTTGTTGAGGTCGATACCCACTGTGTTTCCTTAAAACATTTTGTCAAAAGTTCTTTTTCTTCTCCCTGTATGTCTTTAAGAACGTGGAGTAGAATGGGCAACCAAAGAAATCCCAAGGTAAGATTATCCTTGACTGAATTTGAGGAAACCATGGACGAGAGGTGAATCGTACGCCTTGATTATTTCGATTACACACGACTGGTATCCCGTCAAGTTTCAATGAAGGGATTCTTTGCATCAAAACTCTACTAAAGTTACTTTTCAGACCACTTGTACGGCTGAGTAATGATACCAGTAGAAGGAATATTAGGACAAATAATGATTAATGCATATGGAAATCTTGAAAGCGACATTTCGGTAACTTTTTTCACAAAAAATAACATAGTAGCTAAACAAACCAATTTCTTTGAGTTCAACATAACAAAAATAAGGGAATCGTACTTACGTCCGAGTCTTGTCAAACCGACAGAACATTTTTATTGTACTTTCTTTATAAAGCATTTTCAAATACGAGTTCAAAGTGAGGTGTTGTATGTTTGCTTTGACATAGGTGAAGTTCTTGGAGGAAAAGGTGAACTTGATCGATGGCTAGCACTTTGGGACCGAAAGGATTCTAAGGAGTCGAACAGTGCTGGGAACTAGCGTGCAAGAGGGAGTTACAAACTCGCGATAGGAGAGTAGCCATCGACCACGACCTGAAGAGAGTCACGTGCCAGATGGGGGAATGGCTACCGTCAACGAGGAGGTTAACTTGGGCCAGGATGATGACAACACTTTCCTAGGACGCATCGAGCCCAGTCATAGGAGACCCGAGAACATGATAGATAGGCTGACCGCATCGGACACTAAAGACGATGAGGAGGCGATACTGATGCAAGAGGATCGCAGGCGAGCCAGGAAGCACGATGAACACCAAGACGCTTTGGATCGAGAGGAGGAACGACTCCGACAGATTCGGTTAGGAAAGGGCACGGGAACCGAGAACCACCGGTGGCGCAACCATTAGCACCACTAGTAGAACCACCCGCCGCACCAGAAACTACCAACACGACCCTTCAAGTCATGAGAGCACGAACCCGACTTTAATGGAAATTCGGCAAACTAGGGAGGCTAGAGGAATTTATGAGGGAGCTACAAAGGAGAAACATAGCATTTGAAGAAGAAAATTACCGACTTAGAAAGTAAGGGCCGAGATCACGAGGATCGTCCGGTAGGGGAACTTCAAGTAATCAGACCCGATCACGATATACCCATTCCCCCACGTCACCGAGGACCCGTACCCGCGCCCAATCATCCAGGAGAAAGATACGGTCCCCCCGAAGACTCGTCGACCGAAGAGGAAGCACCCGAACAGAATGAAAGATCCTATAATATAAAGCTAAACTCAAACAACTCGAGGAGATGGTTAAGAAGCTCGTCGTAGATGGTGAAGATGACAAGTTAGCAGAAGTAATCAATGAAGCCGGAAAAACGCCATTTACACGAAAATTGGAACAAGCACCATTCCCACCGAATTGCACTCTTCCAACTTTCCCATCACGGTTTGTGGCACAGGAGATGTTGTGGAGCATGTTAAGATGTATATGATGTCACTTCTACAGTGGAAGAGCCATGATAGTCATGTGCAAGTTTTTTCTTGCAAACTTGGAAGGCGAGGCTAAAATTTTATTTTACACACTACCCGATGAATCAATATGGAGCTATGAGATCCTAGTGGAAACCTTTATCGAAACCCATACGCACAACAACATTGCTAGACCAAGGGTGAACAAGTTATTCACTTTGGCAACAAAGATTCAGGGGTCCCCTGAGGTCTTTAATGGACATATGGAGAAAACTGTGTACCGGTATCGGAAAGGTACCAGTGGACCAACAAATATTCGGGTTTGAGAACTCACTCAGAAAATCAGATCCTATCGGATAGTTATGTTCACGGAGAAGCGGAAACACTTGAAGGAAAAGAGAGAAATGCAAGAACATTACATCGCATTGGATGAAATACAGGAAGGAGCACAAGATAAAAGTGTGTAAGAAACTAACTAGCACAGCAGAAATGGTTCCGAAAGAAGTTTCAAAGCGACCGAAAAGAGATCGGGGCCTCCAAACAAAGGGTCGGGAAAGAATGAATGGGTGAAAAGGGAAAGAAACCTCGGTACGAACCAAAAAAATACACGCCATTGAATGCTCCCCTGGAGGAAATTTTTGAAGAAATAGAGAAAAGAAATGATATATGCTATCCAAAGATCCGAGGAATACAGTTTGACGAGACAAATAACCATCCCGAGTTTTGTCAGTGTCAGCAGTTCAGGGGACACTCCACCAATGACTGTCGAGAAGTGAAACATATATTCCGGCACTTAATTCGGGATGGCTATCTAAGGCGATTTGTCAAGCAAGTACCTAATGCTCTTGTACATCAAGTTAGGATTGATCGAGGTACCCAATTTCGGTGCAACACCATATTACATTCCTTCCACAAGGCTTAGATCTCAGTCCGGGAATTATGACCAGGATCCACAAAAGGGATCGGTCGGGAAAAGAAATCTTTAGTGCGGCCAAGACCTTGCCCATGGAGGAATGGATAATGCAACCAATCACCTTCTCGGCCAAAGATGTTCTTATGAATGGTCAGGCGCATGGGGATCCGTTGGTCATCACTCTAATGATAGAAGAATGGGTAGTAAAGAGAATCTTGGTCGATAGTGGAAGCTCTGTGGAAGTATTATTCTACGACACCTTTAAGAGGATGCAATTATCGGACGACATATTAATCCCATCGACTGACACCATCTATGGTTTTAACGGGACAGTAACCGTCCTGAAAGGAGAGGTTACACTGAGAGTCTCTGATGGAGCCGATTATTTTTATACCCTTACTACCTTCGGTGTAGTAGATGTTGTGTCACCATAAGAAACGATTATCGAGAGACCCTAGATCGCCGACATCAAAGGAGTCGCTTCCGTGTATTACCAAAGGTTAAGGTTCCCAACATACAAGGGTGTGGTTGAGGTTGTAGGAAACCCGAAAGTTGCTAGACAATGTATTCAAGTCGACATTCAGCAAAACGAAGATAGGCGAGCAAGGGAACGTAGAGAAAAGAACAAGGCTAAAGAAGTCAAAGCAGGTCAGGAACTGGAGAAGGTGATATCACAAGCAGTTATGTCTTATGAAGCAGGCGAGGACAAATTTTTATAACAATCAAAGGTAGCAACACCGATCCGGGAGCCAAAGCCGAACTTAATGGCCCTAGAGCCTACTCGAAAGGTAAACCTGGGGACGGAAGAAGAGCCGAATATAGTAAAGATCGGGTCGTTGTTATCAGAAGAGGAGTGAAGTCGATTGATAACCTTACTTCGAGAGCATATAGACGCATTCGCCTGGAAAATGCACGATATGGAAGGTATCGATCCCAAGGTGTGTTGTCACCACCTAAAGATAGATCCGAACTTTAGACCAATCCGATAGAAGATGCGCATGATCGCGCCCGAACTACAAGAGGTAGTAAAAGTGGAGCTGGAGAAGTTACAATCATCTGGGATCATTCGAAAGGCATAGTATCCGTTATGGATTTCGAGTATGGTGATAGTACCTAAAAACAATGGAGGAGTCCGAATGTGCATTGACTTTAGTGATCTAAACAAGGCCTGTCTGAAGGATAGCTTCCCACTCCCGAACATCGATCAACTAGTAGAGTCAATAGTGGGACATAAGGTGATATCGTTAATGGACGGATATCGGGATATATCCAGATCCCCCTGGCTCCCGAGGATCAGGAGACAACATCTTTCTTTACACCCAGGGGACTTTATTGCTATACAAAGATACCATTCGGGATAAAGAATGTTGGCGCCACATATCAAAGGCTAGTATAGGACATGTTCGAGAATAAAATCCAGGATACCATTAAAGTGTATGTAGACGACATGCTAGTCAAAAGCATTTTTGATCTACCCGGTTATAAATAAAAACTTTTCCAAATTAACTAAATGAACAAAGTGTTTTTCATATATTTTTAATAGTTGGTTATGATGTTACCAGATAAAAATGCTCAAGCGGCACTTTTTTCCTCTTGACACCAACATCAAATTCAGCTCTAGGAGATTTTTGGTGAAAAATAAAGGAAATTGCTTCTAAACGCTCAAGATTAGGCTTATTCTAATCTAATCGTGCATTTCCAACACAAAACTTTATTTACAGGTTTCATCACATCCCATTAGGGAAAATAATAAATCAAAAAAGCGCATTACATCTTTCTTTAATAGTCCCATCAAATGCAAGATTTATACGCGCTGATATCAAGATTAGCAGGGGACACCATTTGAGCCATCCAACGGTCAGGACTCAGGACCTCCATGCGAAAAACTGTATACAAGGGAGATGATACATGCACATTTCATAAAACATAATTCAGTTGGAAATGAATTGATCAAGTAACATTTTACATGGTAACTTTCAGAGGAATATTTACTTCTCCTCAAAACAATGATGATTCATGTTATAAACGTGTAATTATGTTAAGAATATCTTGGGTAAATCTCGTTTATTACTGGGATGCCCTTGTGTTTATCCCTATAAATAGAGGCTCTAATGTTTGTCTATTGAGCTAATGAATAAAAAATCTCTCTTTGTTTCTTCCGTCTTCTATGTGTCTTCTTCTCCTCTTTCTCTATATTACAATACGTGATCATACACGAAGCTCTGCCGCTTAGTCGTACACTTTTTTGTTTGGATATTAAAAGTGGAAGAGTTTATCTAAAAATAATTTTCCCTTTACTAGAAGACTCTCTTATTATTTTTGTTTTCAATCTTACATTATCTAATATTCTTATTTAGTTATTGTAATCACGAACAGAGTATACTAACTGTTTCTTTGATTTAGATTTGTATTTTAGACTTTTCTAATCAAAGCAACATCTAGACGTTTTTATCCACAAACACATGGCGGAGAGATACCATCCTATGGCTAGTTGGACAGTTTCAACTACCACGATGGTCTCTACAATATTTGGTAGTTTTGTTTAGGAAAATTTGCTAGTTGGTCCAAAGCCCATTAAGTTGGTTATACTAGGGTCCAACCGGATTTTAGACTTATCACTAGGTCCATAATTATTTGAAACAAGCAAAATGACCACATTACCCCAGCACCACTCACGTGTGAACTCCACCACCTTATTACAGTTTCTCTTTCCGTACCAAAACCAGCGTAAAACGGTCAAATTCATTAAATGAATTTATACTTTACAGAGAATCATTCAAAGAGAAAAAAAATTCTCTTCACAGATAGAATTCAGAGAATCAAAACCCAAATTCATTCAGAGATTTTCAATAGTTTGAAAACAAATTCTGATTCAGAGAAAAACCCTAAAACCTAGATTCTGTTCTGATAATGGTTACAAAAAGAAAAATCACAAGAACAATCCAAGAAGAAGAAACAATAATGGATGATAGCACTGCTCCTAGAACATTAGATGACGATTCAAGAAATTCAAGACGAAAATCAAAGAGGAAAAAGAGTAAAAAGGTTGAAACACCAAAGAAAAAAGCTTCTAAAGGTTCATCGGACGATGAATCTCCAGATGTCGTAACCCGAAAAGGAAGAAAACCGAGTAAAAGGCACCAAATCGGAGAAAAGGTACTATTTGAAAACTTTTAGTATGCTTTTTGTGTTTAGGACATAGATCCACCAAGTACATATGTGAGGTAATTGATGAAAAATTGATGAATACCTATCATAGTTTAAATGCAACTTCGACTTTGTGTTTCTAGCACTTAGATTTGGCGTACATAACTAAAAAGCGTAGAATAATAATCAAAAGTGATTTCCAATGTTATTTGTTTGTTTCTGATACATAGAACCACCAGTACATATGTGAAGTACTGAGGTTTTTTTATGATTTAGGGTCTTTTTTACCAGTTGTTTATGGGTAAAAATCGTTTCCGCCGATTTTGGTAAATTCGGTAGGTGAGTGAGAAAACTGGTTTAAACCCTAAACAAATGTCTTGCACGTGAGCACTTTATAGATTCGAGAGATCAATCGTACAAGTCCGGCCTAAACCAATAAATGGCCGTTCCAGGACTTGCTTCGGTCACAAAGTGGAGGAGAAGGGTTGATTTGGGGAGGGAAGCAAAGAAAGGTGTTGAGACCAGAATAGTTCTGGGAGAGTAGTGTCTCGACTTGTATCAGAAAGTGAAAGCTTAGGAAGCTTGCAAGAGATGAAAGATTTTTGGAGAGCTTGCAAAGTTGCCTTTTCTGAGAGTGTTGTATTTTTCTCCTGACCGAGACTTGTCGTTTGGTGGAAATAGGTAAGACCTATTTATACAAGTCGAGATTGAAACGTACCCTGGCCTCATAAAGGAAGAGAGTAAAGGGTGAAATAATGGGAGGAGGTGGTAACCGCATGGTGTTAATGGGTGAAAACGTTTTCACCATTATTTCCTCATTTATTTGGCCGCTTTATTCCTATTCACGCTTTATTAATATGAGCGTAGTGTACGCTGCAAGCTGTGACCGCCAAACCAAGACCCTGGAAAGCATCCCCCAGTTTGTGTTGATGTCTCGAGTGTTGGTTGCATCTTGAGTGCAAGTGGTGCTGCTAGGGGCGCATGTGGCATGTGCCAATGGCATGTGCGGAATGCCTTTGTTGCGAGTTGCACCTCGAGCGCAAGTGGCAATGCCGAGAGCTGCTAGTGGCGTGTGTGGCATGTGCCAATGGCATGTGTGGAATGCCTTGGTGGTAGGTTGTACGTTGAGTGTAAGTGGCAATGCATAGAGCTGCTAGTGGCGTGTGTGGCATGTGCGGAATGCCTTGGCGGTAGGTTGCACGGTTTGCAAGTTAGGCTACCAGCGTGGGTTTTGGCATGTGCCAATGGCGCGTACGGCCAAGTTGGCCTAGGTTGCACGGCTTGTAAGTTGGGCTACCAAAGATGCGTGTTTTGCATGCGCCAATGGCATGCGTGGCCAAGTTGAATCATGGCCCGTGTTTAGAAAAGCTACTAGCGAGCGTGTTGGCATGTGTCAATGGCATGCTCGGCCATTAGGGCCACGTCCTGGTAAGAAAAGTTACCATCGAGCGTGTTGGCATGTGCCAATGGCATGCGTGGCCAATTTTGGTCGCGCCTTGGTAGAAAAAGCTACCAGCAAGCGTGTTGGCATGTGCCAATGGCATGCGTGGCCAATTTGGGTCGCGCCCTGGTAGGAAAAGCTACTAGCGAGCGTGTTGGCATGTGCCAATGGCATGCTTGGCCAATTTGGGTCGCGCCTTGGTAGAAAAAGCTACCAGCGAGCGTGTTGGCATGTGCCAATGGCATGCGTGGCCAATTTTGGTCGCGCCTTGGTAGAAAAAGCTACCAGCGAGCGTGTTGGCATGTGCCAATGGCATGCGTGGCCAATTTGGGTCGCGCCTTGGTAGAAAAAGCTGCCCAATGAGCGTGTTGGCATGTGCCAATGGCATGCGTGGCCAATTTGGGTCGCGCCCTGGTAGGAAAAGCTACCAGCGAGCGTGTTTTGCATGCGCCAATGGCATGCGTGGCCAAGTTGAATCATGGCCCGTGTTTAGAAAAGCTACCAGCGAGCGTGTTGGCATGTACCAATGGCATGCTCGGCCATTAGGGCCACGTCCTGGTAAGAAAAGTCACCAGCGAGCGTGTTGGCATGTGCCAATGGCATGCGTGGCCAATTTTGGTCGCGCCTTGGTAGAAAAAGCTACCAGCAAGCGTGTTGGCATGTGCCAATGGCATGCGTGGCCAATTTGGGTCGCTCCCTAGTAGAAAAAGCTACCAACGAGCGTGTTGGCATGTGCCAATGGTATGCGTGGCCAATTTGGGTCGCGCCTTGGTAGAAAAAGCTACCAGCGAGCGTGTTGGCATGTGCCAATGGCATGCGTGGCCAATTTTGGTCGCGCCTTGGTAGAAAAAGCTACCTGCGAGCGTGTTGGCATGTGCCAATGGCATGCGTGGCCAATTTGGGTCGCGCCTTAGTAGAAAAAGCTGCCAGCGAGCGTGTTGGCATATGCCAATGGCATGCGTGGCCAATTTGGGTCGCGCCCTGGTAGGAAAAGCTACCTGCGAGCGTGTTGGCATGTGCCAATGGCATGCGTGGCCAATTTGGCCTAGGTTGCATGATTTGCAAGCCTAGGCGTGGGCGCCATTTTGGCATGGCATGGTTAGGGCCAAGGTAAGGGTGCTTGGCTTGGCGTGACGTGACTAGCGTAGCTAGGGCCAAGACAGAGTGCGTTTGGCATGGCGCGGCTAGCTCGGGCTAAATGTGGCTGGCATGATTTGCCATTGGCACGGAGGTGCGGCTAGCATGGTTGGCATGCTTTGGCGCGTTTGGTGTGGCTGGCATGATTTGCCATTGGCACAGAGGTGCGGCTAGCTTGGCCTAGGTGTGGCTGGCATGATTTTCCATTGGCACGGAGGTACGACTAGCATGGTTGGCATGCTTTGGCGCGTTTGGTGTGGCTGGCTTGATTTGCCATTGGCACAGAGGTACGGCTAGCTTGGTCTAGGTGTGTATGGCATGATTTGCCATTGGCATTGAGGTGCGGCTAGCATGGTTGGCATGCTTTGTTGGCGTTTGGTATGGCTGGCATGATTGCCATTAGCATAGAGGTGCGGCTAGCATGGTTGGCATGCTTCGGCGCGTTTGGTATGGCTGGCATGCTTTGCCATTGGCATAAAGGTGCGGCTAGCTTAGGCTATGTGTGGCTGGCATGATTTGTCATTGGCACGGAGGTGCGGCTAGCATGGTTGGCATGCTTTGGCGCGTTTGGTGTGACTAGCATAGCTAGGGCCAAGGCAGAGTGCGTTTGGCATGGCGCGGCTAGCTTGGGCTAGGTATGGCTGGCATGATTTGCCATTAGCACGGAGGGGAATTAGGGTTTTGTTCGTTGTAACCCTAATTTGAAAAAATACCCCCTATTAATTATTGACTACATGCATTAAATGTCCTAATAAATGTGTCACCGGTGACATTAGGTTATTTGGGGTTTTACGATTTTACCCTTTGTTTAAAAACCACCATCAACATTAAGTCCCCTGCTTAGCTCGGAACAGGAGCTTTGTTGCGAGGTAAGCATAAGATGGTGACAAATTATCAACAACAAATCGTAAAGAGGATTGAGGAGGCTTGTCTTACCTTTTTTATAAATTAGATTTGGAATCCTTGCCTCTGGCAGTTTTGCGCAAATTGGGAGGCTGGCACAATTGGGAAGTTAGCGTCGTGAGAGACAGGAAGCTGGGCGGCATTGAAAAGTTGTTGCGAGTTGGGAAACTGAGCGTGCTAGTCTGGCGGGACCAGGCGCAAAAATGGGAAGCCGATCGTGCTAGTGGCGTGACTTGAGTTAGGAACCGATCGTGCTCAAGTGGCGGGGACCGACGCAAGGTGGGGAAGCTGAGCGTGCTAGCTGGCGAGACTTGGGCGGCGTTGGGAAGTTGGGCGCAATTGGTGGGACCGGTGCAACTTGGGTGGCGTTGGGAAGTTGGGCGCAATTGGTGGGATCGGTGCAACTTGGGCGACGTTGGGAAGTTGGGCGCAATTGGTGGGACCGGTGCTACTTGGGCAACGTTGGGAAGTTGGGCGCCCTTGTGGGCCCGTTCCTTATATGCACGATTTTTGGTATAGGGAATTCCTTCCCTATTTCAGAATCTCCACGCCCAAAAAATATATAATCCCTTTCTCTCATCTTTGTTCTTCCATCTTTTCATACTAGCGGCAGAGTCATAAAGAAAAACCGGTTTACAGGTATGTCTTCTAGTACTTCTCTTGTTTCCCTTTTCATGTAGGTGCAAACCTTGTAGAAAAACGCTCCATATATAATTTTGAACCCGAAGAAGGATACCATAGACGCATTCGAGCCCGTAGAAAATACTGCGTGCATAGTCTTGAACCCGAAGAAGGATACTGCAGACGCACTTGAGCCCGTATAAAATCGCATATATAATTTTTGAACCACAGAAGAAGATCTTTGCGTGTGCATTTTCGAACCCGTAGAGAATACTGTATATGTGCTTCATATGACTTCGAACCCATAGGAAATATTGCATATATGAATTTCGGACTTGAAGAAGATACTGCGCGGGCAGTTTTGAACCCGTAGAAAAATGCTTCACATATAATTTTGAACCCGAAGAAGGATACCATAGACGCATTCGAGCCCGTAGAAAATACTGTATATGTGCTTCATATGACTTCGAACCCATAGGAAATATTGCATATATGAATTTCGGACTTGAAGAAGATATCACATGCGGGCGTTTTGAACCCGTAGAAAAATGCTTCATATATAATTTTGAACCCGAAGAAGGATACCATAGACGCATTCGAGCCCGTAGAAAATACTGCTTATGTGCTTCATATGACTTCGAACCCATAGGAAATATTGCATATATGAATTTCGGACTTGAAGAAGATACTGCGCGGGAAGTTTTGAACCCGTAGAGAATACACCCTCTCTCTTTTTTTTTTTTTTTTGTTGGGTGCGGTTATGTGTCAAGGAGATAATTTCGTCTTTCTCTGTGTGCAGATATCTCATTACTAAGTTGTTATGAAGAAATCCGACAAGATGTTACCTGAACAAAATTTTGCCTCATCGAAGGATGTTCATAGTTCCAAACCAAACACGGATGACGAATTCTTTGCTAGACCCCTCGCCCCGCTCGGAAGAATCACCCGAGGTTTCGTGCCAATTTTGTTAACCGGTGGTGAAGATGAAAAGAAGACACGTTCGGTTCGCCCGAGAAAACACCATACGGTTAATCGCATAAAGGGGTATATTCTTCTTCCAACATTGATTTCGGGATGTGTCAAAGCCCATTGCGTTCTTTTGATAGATGGGTTGAGTTCATGGTGAGTAGGGAGCACATAAATACCAACTTGACTCGAGCGCAGATTATTGATCTTTGTCGAGCTTCGGTAAATCTCCAGATTAGAAAGGATATCCCGGGCTTGGTTGCTTTCATCTCCAGATGGTGTTCGGACACCCATACGATCATATGTAGATGGGGTGAAATAACTTTCTCCTTGGAGAGTATGGCTCTCTTGCCGAATCTTCCGGTAACCTAGAATCTTAATATCCGATTGTCTGAATGTGAGGAGAAGATGTGGGAAGACCTTGCCGCTAAGTTGGGAGATTACGCTCGAAAAGACTCCACTGTGAAGTCGAAGGATTCTGTCCGGAAAGAAGATGAAAAGTGCTTTTACAGGTGGTGGATATCTCAATGGTTTCCGGACGAAATGGAACCTAAACAAAAGCAGGTGATCTTCATGTTGGCAAAGCATTTTTGGCTCTCTGGTTGTCTAGAGACATTTTTGATGACGGTTAAAGCAAGAAGGAAATAAGACCCAGAGTTGCTAGTAATTCTTTGTGAAGTTATCAAAAGGTGAAGTTCTTCCCATTGGCAAGTTATTTCTTGGTTCCCTGTATGTGCATCTGAATCACCTAGTTGCGAACATGCGAGTTTCGAATGGTTTCATGAAAGTGGATTCATATGTGCACGTTGCTTTTCTGCAAGCCTAGTTATGGGAGCACTTTGAGAAGTATGCTCCGAAACCGTTGCCTTCGATTCCCGCGAGTTGGGGCGGCTCCCGAATTCTTCGATGGGTGAACAAGCGTCCAAAAGTTGGCATGAGCTTGGTTAGTTTTCTCGATAAGTCGCATGAAATCAGTTTTCGCCCATGGGAGCCGGTCCATAGGTCGGTGACTCAAATTGACACCTATGCTTCTGCTCCGATCGTGTCTTTATCTTCTGACGACAACTTGAGTGTTGGTGAAAACTTGTTTATTCAAAGCTGCATGTCCGAATATATGTCGTCTTTCTTCATGGGGTCTTTCTGAATAGCTGCTTACAATATTGACCGTCTTTGCTCGTCACATGGGTTTCGATCAAGGGGTGCCTCTTGCTTACTATTTTGGTGGTTCCTAAGGATTCATTGCATGCCGCCCTCAATGCCGGTGCCCTTGAGCGGTATCCGCCTTCCCTTCTTTCAGACGGGAAGAGTAACTTCGACGACTTTTGGCTATAATAAGTTCTGGTACGATGAGTTCACTATGACCCAAGATTTTGTAAATAACGTGGTGGAGAATGTTCGTTGTAAACCTTCCCCAGCAGAGTTTTTGAAGAAGTATCCAATGTTGAGAGATCCCAAGCGAAAGTTGCACGGCAACTCGGAAAGTCCCCAGCAAAGGAACAGAGAACGAAGAATCGTCTTTGGCGGGTTCGGGCGGTTTCAAAAGATCCTTCGCAGCTCTCGTGTCTTTCGGTTCTTCCAATAACCAGGTATGTGTCACCTCCTTGTTGGTTTGTCTCAAAACACGTGAATTTCTGCTGAAAACATGTGTCTTGTTTCTTCCGGGGCTTCGGTAGTGTTAATGCTTTGTTGCCCTTGCACGTTGCCGGGAGACGACAATTTCTTCGAAGAATTCCGGCGGCGAGCCTACTCATAGTGGTGATGAGTCAGAGAAAGAAGAAAGTTCGACAAGTGAGAGTGATTCCTCTAGCAGCACTGGCTCTTTCTCGGGAAGTGGTTCGGTGAGTTTCGCGCTTCTTTTCTCTCTTCTTCCGTTTCCCTTTTTTTTTTTTTTTTTTGAAAAAATATCTAACTCAAGTTCGCAGGAGGAATCTGGTTCGGAGGACGATTCTGGGGTGGAGCCATACGAAAACTTGCCTTTGGTGACCAACGCCGGTGACTTGGAGATGGGAGTTAGCCAATTGTCGGGCACAGATGTGGTTCAAAAGGTGGATGGTTCTCTGATGGTTGATGCCGTAGACATGGAAGAAGACCCTTTGCGAGTCGTGAGGCCATTTGCAGGCACCATTTTTGATCCCCCGTACTTGGTTCCTTATCCAGGTCATGTGCTGGTTGGCGGTTTCAGCGTACTGGACAAGTATGAGGCGTTGTACACCAGAATCTGGGAGAAGTACGGACATATGGCCACAACCAAGAAGGTCACTAGTCGATTTGCGCTGGTTAAGAGTGTGGAAGAGGCTTTATCTTCCATCGAGGATATGCGTGAGGTGACTGGTCACACCGTTTCTGAAGACGTTATTGCCGACTGGGAGCACCATCGCGACGTGTGCGTAGAAAAGAAGTTTAACGCTTCGTGGTTTGTCGAAGGCCTTGCTGAGATCCAGAAGTCGAAAGATGCAGCAACCGAAAGCCTTTCTGCAGAGGAGATTGCAGGACAGGAGGTAGAACTCGAAAAGCTTTCCAAGATGTTAACTATGAAGAGAGCGGCTCTTGATGACGCAAAGTTGACTTTCTCCAAGAAAAGCAGACCTATGTTGGATGATTTTCCTTGAATGTTTCTCTGTTAAACTTTCATTTAGGTTCTTCTTCTTTTTTTTTTTTTTTTTTTGAAAAACATCTTTTGGATGTCCGGTTCAAGGTTCGACTGGTTTTGATAGACAGTGGTAGCTTTTGAGGATATTGGATTATTTCTGGGATGAATGGTTTTGATGATATAACTTTGATTATGTTTTGGGAAAGGAATATTTCTTTTTATGAAAGTGTGTGCTAGCAATGGGCACAAGACGCAGTAGTATGACGGTTTTATTAAGAACCCAAAAACAGATCGTATATCTTGCCCAATCTAAATTTACTCACTTCATAGGTTTTTGCAAACACGCCTCTCTCCAAGTAAAAGGCGGCTTTGATGGTAGCATCGCCAGCAAGTCCTTACCGGGTTGTCTGGCAGTTGAGTCGGATTGAGTCGCAAGTCCCCAATCGCTGGTAGCATCTTCAATGAGTCCCCAGTTTTTAGGTGTAGCTTTTACAACTCGTAACCGATTTGTCTGGCAGTTGAGTCAGACTGAGTCGCCTTCCCCTACCATCTTGACATCTGGGTCGAAGAACGAGATCGACAGTCTGACATTGTAGCCGATAGATCAATCCTCCCGTTGTGGTCGCCAATTGTTTATGGGTAAAAATCATTTCCGCCAATTTCGGTAAATTCGGTAGGTGGGTGAGAAACTGGTTTAAACCCTAAACAAATGTGCTGCACGTGAGCACTTTATAGATTTGAGAGATCAATCTGTACAATTCCGGCCTAAACCAAGAAATGGTCGTTCCAGATTTGCTTCGGTCACAAAGTGGAGGAGAAGGGTTGATTTGGGGAGGGAAGCAAAGAAAGGTGTTGAGACCAGAATAATTGCAGGAGAGTAGTGTCTCGACTTGTATCGAGAAAGTGAAAGCTTAGGAAGCTTGCAAGAGATGAAAGCTTTTTGGAGAGCTTGCAAAGTTGCCTTTTCCGAGAGTGTTGTATTTTTCTCCGACCGAGACTTGTCGTCTGGGTGGAAATAGGTAAGACCTATTTATACAAGTCGAGATTGAAACGTACTGGCCTCATGAAGGAAGAGAGTAAAGGGTGAAATAATGGGAGGAGGTGGTAACCGCATGGTGTTAATGGGTGAAAACGTTTTCACCATTATTTCCTCATTTATTTGACCGCTTTATTCCTATTCACGCTTTCTTAATGTGAGCGTAGTGTACGCTGCAAGCTGTGACAGCCAAACCAAGACCCTGGAAAGCATCCCCCAGTTTGTGTTGATGTCTCGAGTGTTGGTTGCATCTTGAGTGCAAATGGTGCTGCTAGGGGCGCATGTGGCATGTGCCAATGGCATGTGCGGAATGCCTTTGTTGCGAGTTGCACCTCGAGCGCAAGTGGCGTGTGTGGCATGTGTGGAATGCCTTGGTGGTAGGTTGTACGTTGAGTGTAAGTGGCAATGCATAGAGCTGCTAGTGGCGTGTGTGGCATGTGCCAATGGCATGTGCGGAATGCCTTGGCGGTAGGTTGCACGGTTTGCAAGTTAGGCTACCAGCGTGGGTTTTGGCATGTGCCAATGGCGCGTACGGCCAAGTTGGCCTAGGTTGCACGGCTTGCAAGTTGGGCTAACATCATGCGTGTTTTGCATGCGCCAATGGCATTCGTGGCCAAGTTGAATCATGGCCCGTGTTTAGAAAAGCTACCAGCGAGCGTGTTGGCATGTGCCAATGGCATGCTCGGCCATTAGGGCCACGACCTGGTAAGAAAAGTTACCAGCGAGCATGTTGGCATGTGCCAATGGCATGCGTGGCCAATTTTGGTCGCGCCTTGGTAGAAAAAGCTACCAACAAGCGTGTTGGCATGTGCCAATGGCATGCGTGGACAATTTGGGTCGCGCCCTGGTAGGAAAAGCTACCAGCGAGCGTGTTGGCATGTGCCAATGGCATGTGTGGCCAATTTGGGTCGCGCCTTGGTAGAAAAAGCTACCAGCGAGCGTGTTGGCATGTGCCAATGGCATGCGTGGCCAATTTTGGTCGCGCCTTGGTAGAAAAGGCTACCGGCGAGCGTGTTGGCATGTGCCAATGGCATGCGTGGCCAATTTGGGTCGCGCCTTGGTAGAAAAAGCTTCCAGCGAGCGTGTTGGCATGTGCCAATGGCATGCGTGGCCAATTTGGGTCGCTCCCTGGTAGGAAAAGCTACTAGCGAGCGTGTTGGCATGTGCCAATGGCATGCGTGGCCAATTTGGGTCACGCTCTGGTAGGAAAAGCTACCAGCGAGCGCGTTGGCATGTGCCAATGGCATGCGTGGCCAATTTGGCCTAGGTTGCATGATTTGCAAGCCTAGGCGTGGGCGCCATGTTGGCATGGCATGGTTAGGGCCAAGGTAAGGGTGCTTGGCTTGGCGTGACGTGACTAGCGTAGCTAGGGCTAAGACAGAGTGCGTTTGGCATGGTGCGGCTAGCTCGGGCTAAATGTGGTGGCATGATTTGCCATTGGCACGGAGGTGCGGCTAGCATGGTTGGCATGCTTTGGCGCGTTTGGTGTGGGTGGCATGATTTGCCATTGGCACGGAGGTGCGGCTAGCTTGGGCTAGGTGTGGCTGGCATGATTTGCCATTGGCACGGAGGTGCGGCTAGCATGGTTGGCATGCTTTGGCGCGTTTGGTGTGGCTGGCATGATTTTCCATTGACACAGAGGTGCGGCTAGCTTGGGCTAGGTGTGGCTGGCATGATTTTCCATTGGCACGGAGGTGCGGCTAGCATGGTTGGCATGCTTCGACGCGTTTGGTATGGCTGGCATGATTTGCCATTGGCATAGAGGTGCGGCTAGCATGATTGGCATGCTTCGGCGCGTTTGGTATGGCTGGCATGATTTGCCATTGGCATAGAGGTGCGGCTAGCATGGTTAGCATGCTTCGGCGCGTTTGGTATGGCTGGCATGCTTTGCCATTGGCATAGAGGTGCGGCTAGCTTAGGCTAGGTGTGGCTGGAATGATTTGCCATTGGCACGGAGGTGCGGCTAGCATGGTTGGCATGCTTTGGTGCATTTGGTGTGACTAGCATAGCTAGGGCCAAGGAAGAGTGCGTTTGGCATGGTGCAGCTAGCTTGGGCTAGGTGTGGCTGGCATGATTTGCCATTGGCACGGAGGGGAATTAGGGTTTTGTTCGTTGTAACCCTAATTTGAAAACATACCCCCTATTAATTATTGACTACATGCATTAAATGTCCTAATAAATGTGTCACCGGTGACATTAGGTTATTTGGGGTTTTACGATTTTACCCTTTGTTTAAAAACCACCATCAACACCAGTACATAAGTCCAATAGTGAATGAGTAACATTGTTTATGTGTCTATTTATCATTTTCAGTAGATAACTCAAAAACTGTTGAGGCAATAATCTTGGATTGTCAGTACATAATAAAAAACTGTTGAAAAACAGTTTGTGGCATGCCTATATTTGCAAATACTGAGACATTGTAGTGTTTATGTTCTCTAAATTCATCAGTTTCTTTGTTTATGTGTCTATTTTTCCTTTATGTGGTGATAATGATCTTTTGATATGCCGTACATAAGGCCAATACTGATTGTTTGTGTTTCTGACACGATGAATGTGCAGTCCATAAATTTTATACTGAAATAAAACCAATTAAATTTTGCAGGAAAGGTTGTGCCAAAATCTGTTAGGAAATTGTATAGGTCTGGTTTCACAGCATTACATAGCCTGGTTGCAAAAATGAAGGCGAGTAACTATACTTTGAGTGAAGCCACATTGCAAAAGATAAGCGAATCTTCTTATGGACAGATTTTCTTGATGTTCTGGCACACTAAGTACACAGAAAGTCATTGGGAAAAGTTGGAAGGTGCTGTGAAGAAGTACTTGAAGTGTTACAAAAGGGGTCGAGTTAAGAATGAGCTCACATTTGGGTTTGTTAGAAGAGGTGAAACTCACATTATCACGTCGACACCAGAAAAAATAGGTGTAATGTTTGGAATGCCAAGAATGGCAGGAAGAAGAACTGATGACACCTTTTTGATGGGAGGTGGTGGATGGAGACAGAAACCATTCTACATTAGACACTTTGGTGATAGCAACATGGTTACAAGACCAATGCTACAAGATGCAATCATGAACCTGCTCAAGCGTACTGATAGGTGTCTAAAACACATTGATATTTATCTATAGTTTATGCTTTCTTTGCGAGTTTTCTTGTAAATTATGTATCTTATGTTTACTTTTAAGTGTTTAGGTATTTTGGAGTCATTTGGAACAAACAAAGAAGAAACAGGGAAAAAGTGTCATCTCATGTGCAACTGCTATTGGAGGCGAATTATTTCTCATTATTTTCTTTTATTTCTTCATCTCTGTCTGAAAGGCATGGAAACTTTAGTGATGAGGAGACATTGAAGAGAAGAAGTGAACTTGAGAAGTAAAATATGGTTGCTGTTTGTGAAACAATTCAAAGAAGAATAAAGAGTCCATTTGGAGCGAAAAAGAGCAAAAAGACCAATTCACAGGCAAGCGAAGCTAGCTACGGTTGAGCAAAGAAGTGAATAGGAAGTCGGTTTCGCGAAACTGACAGGCCAAATGAGATCTGGGTAGCCGTTATCCAAAGCAATGGGGTGTCTTTATCAATATTTACTCCTACACAAAACCCAAATTGCAGAGAAGATTTATTTCTTCTTATCATTAGTTTTCTTTTACTCCAACCGAAATTCAGAGAAGAGAGAAAAGCAGTTATGGTGGATGTTTTGTCTGAGAGTTTAAATCAGAGATGAGAGTGGGGATCGATTAGGGTTCAGTGGAGGAATTCGTGAAGATACACATGAAGTAATTAGAGATTCGAGAATGGGGCTGTGATGGTTTCTGAATTCTTATTTACAATTAAGGTTTTGGTGCTAATCTGGAATGAAATTGATATGAAGATGAGAGAATGAAGAAGCTTACTATCATAATGATCGATTTGAGAGGTGGTTAAGCTTGGGTCGAGGTTGAATTAGCTGCTTGTGTTGTTAATTGAGAAGAAACAGAAACTAGGGTTTCTGTGATGTTTGAATTTGAAGCTCTGAGTTGAAGATTTGATGTGATTGAAGTTAGGAATGAAGGGGTTTTGAATTGAGAAGGAATTAGGGCTCGAAAAAATGGGTTTCTGTTGTGACAGTCGATGGTTGCAAATTGGTTGTGGTGTTGATCCATGGAGAATGGCAGGATATGGCATTGGTGGTGTTTTATAGTGGTGCAGCAGGGAATGGATGTTAGTTGATGATGGCATGAACTGAAATTTGGTGGATTTTGGTGGATTGTTTACTGTTCTAGTAGGTGGCACAACTGAAGCTTCATGGGCACTGTATGGAAGAAGTTGGGGTTGCAAAGGATTGCAAGAGCAGGTACTGATGAGTATGCAATGGAGCTGCTGGTGCTTGCTATGAATGTTGTTAAGTTGAAGTGTCAGGTTCAAAGAGTAGCAGGAACTGAAGCAGAGTGATAATGCTTCTATTAGCGAAATGATTGCAAGGTCACAGGAATGAGTTGCAGCCAATGGAATTGGAAGGTGGTTACAGAGTTCAGCTGGTGCTAATGTTGGTGTTTCCCGTGTGCAGCTGCAATTCAATGGGAGATTCCAGAGGATGAGGTTGTTACGGAGAAGCTCGAGGTGGAATGGTTGGTCTGAGATGCAGTGTAGAAGGTGCTGGTGCTATTTCGCAGAAGCGGCCTGAGTTTGAGATGCAATGGCACTGCGATGCGGGTGTCGAATCTGTGTTGGTCCGGGCTTGTGTGGATGTTGAATGTGAGCATGATGTTATTGAACTGGCTCAAGGCTTGATTCTGGTGATGCAAGGAATGGAGATGGTATGTTGGATACTGCCGATGGCGGGAACATGAAATTGAGACCAAGTGAAGTTGTTGTTGTGAATAGACATGGTACTGAACAAGAAGTGCAATGCATGGAAAGCGAGCTGGTGATTGTTTTCTGCGGAAATGGTGCAGTTTTGGTGGCTTGATGAGCAATTGCAGCTGAGTTAGGTGGTGATGCAATGGGTGTTTGCTCTGCGCTTGTAGCTGTAGAAGGAGAAGGTTCAGGCTATGTGTTGCTGCCAATGAGAATGGTGATGAATTGTGCCTGAATTGAAGAATTTCTTGACTTCAGAGATGGTGATGAATGGTTGTGCAAGCTTGAACCTGAGATGAAGATGTTAGATGAATGGAAAGAATTGGTGCTGGTAAGTTGTGTTGCATGTGGCAGAGTATGGAAGTAATGGTTGTGGAGTATGACTCAGGGTTATGAATGGAGCTGCCGATTGCACAAGGGAAGAGTTGAAATTGAATGATAGATATATGTCTAGGAATTGTGCAGAGAAGGAGTCAAAAGAATGGCCTGGTAATGGCCGCGAACTGACCAAAACAAACTAAACTCTGCTGGATTTTCTTTCTAGCGAGTTCACTCAGTGATCCGATCCGACTCAGCTGACCCGGTTCGACTCGGATGGACTTGGACCTGCTTTGGATGGGCTTCACTTGTGGGCTGTTTTAGGAGCCGTCTTTTGGCAGAGGATAGGTGCGACCTAGTCCAGGGAATGGAAACACTATAAAAAGAAATCTCTTTTAGAATTTTAGGGGATCTCTATTAGATTTTGCCTCTACTTTTGTTCTAGGGTTTAGAAAAGATGAAAACCCTGATTTTTATTCTTGTTATGAACTCCATGAACATGAGCTAGAGTTTTCTATTGGTTATGGATAAAGTTGATTTCACATAACATGAATCCTTGTTTGATATATTAGTTTTGTCTCAGTATTATCGTTTATGATTCACCATCAATATTGTTACATGATTTGAATGCTTGTTTAGTCGAGTCGCAAATCGATTGAGTTTGCTTTCATCTTTATTGCTAGATTAGGGTTATTATACGCAAAAGTGATAATTCCTGATTGCAAGTAGCATAAATATGATTATAGTTTGTAGTGATATATTCTTATGATCTTATGTGAACCATAACCTTTGTTAAATCGGATTAGTGCTTTTACACGTTCGATTGCTTTGATTGGCTTGATTTCATAGAACCTAATGCATCTAGGGAATTAAACTTGATTAGTGCTTTTACACGTTAGGTTGTTCTTTTAGATAGAATTCATATTCGCATCTTTTAATATGTTTGTTGATGACAAGAGGAGATTTGCGGGATATACTTGCGATCAAGGTATTCTAGGGCCTTTGATAAATAGAGATTAAAATATCAATTCTAGTTATTAAGATAAGAATATGTTTGTGAATTAAAACGAAATCCTTAACCAATGCTTTCACATCTTTGAATTTATTTGTTTAATTTTCTTCATTTGCTTTTATTTTATTTTAGTATATTAAAATCAGAAAATCTCCATTGTTATTTATAGGAAACCGAAACAACTTGACAACCCAAGTCTTCTCTGTGGGAACGATCCTTTCTTGCCCTTGCTATATTTATATTTTGAGTAGTAAGAAAGTGTAATTATTTTTGACGCCTACGACAGCGATCAAATTTTGGCGTCGTTGCCGGGGAGGCAGCGGTTGTCACTTGTTTTTGGTTTCTTATTTTTGTTTTTAGTTTTATTTTTAGTTTTTCTTATTTTCTTGTTTTGACATAGTTTTGAGAACTCTTGTTTCAGGTACTTATTATGGAAGGAGCATATTGGAGCAATGGATATGATTTTGAACCTCCTCAACACTATGACAATTTTCTACCATCTATGGGATGCAATCAAAACCAATTTATTGGCTATGATGCATATCCTAGAGAACCTTATGGTGATTTTCATACATACCAACAACAACCTTGTAGTGGGTATGTAAGTCAAGAACCTAGGTGGGATAATTCTACTTCTAATTGGCTTTATTCGAGTTGTATGCAGATTTTGAATGGATTACAAGACATGCAACAAAGACTAGACCAACTTGACCGTTATAGAGAGAACGTCGCACAAACCAATTTTTGGAACATTTCTTCTTACCCGACTCCAGATCGTAGTTATGATCATTCACCCATTCAAAGGGAAGAGTCATGGGAAAGAGAACCTATTGTAGACAGCGGTGGTAAGCGTGTGAACGTCAAGAAACTTGCGCAGAAATTATACAAGTTGGAAGAGGATGGAGCCTCGGAAGAGCTTGTCGATGAAATTAGTAGGACCATCATATGGAACTTAAACGACGTCGTGATAAGGGTTGGGAAACCGACGACGATTCTTATTATGGTGAGTCTGAAAATGAAGACGAAGATGATTGTGTTAAAAAGGACCAACCTTTGGAGACATTTGAAGACAACTTTGCAACAAGGTTTGAGTCTAATGAAGAGGAGAATGTTGAGAATGAAACCGGTATGACCAATATTGTGGAAGACCCAATTGAACTTGTGAATGATTGTAATGAAGATGTTGATGTCGAGACTTTGGTTAAGGCAGAAACGGACGAAGAATGGTTGCAAGGTTTGATAGAGGACCATGATATACAAGAGGTGAGTAATTCACTTGAGTTTTTCAAGGATGAAGAGGATTATGTGATACAAGAGATTGTGATAGGTTTGTCTAACCCGTTGCCTATTGTTTCTTCTCCTTTACCTCTTATTGGTTTGAATGTATGTGCTTCGAGAATATTGTTGAATGACTTTGTTTCTCGATTTCCTCCATTAGAAACATTTGATTCTCATACTATGCAGGCTTTGGAACAAGAAACCGTGGAAGTACCCGACTTCTACATTCTTTATACACTTCCAAGTGTGGACAAGAATAAGTGTCACTACACCAAAACAGCCTTTTTGTGACGTTTATAAACGTTGCGCATAATTTGTGCAATGGAAATAAATGTTGGCAAAACGGCGTTGCGCATTGGTGTGCAACGGACAAAATCCGTTGCACAAATTAATTTGAGAAACACTTATAAACGTTGCACAATGGTTGGTGCAACGGTTTATTTTCCTTAATTGTGCAACGTATATTTTAATTTGTGCAACGCATACTTTAATTTGTGCAACGGCTATTATTAGTGAATAACACTTTTGTGGGCCCCATTTTTGATTTCTATGAACGTTTTATTTGTATGGTTGCAGTTATATCCGTTGCTCATTTCAGGTGATTTATGCAACGGATACTTTTCCTACATTTATATACGTTCAAAATTATTTTCGAGTCAAAAACGTTGCCGCAAAAACCGAGTTCCAAGCAGTTTTTTGTACACGAATATAAATTGATTCTCACGAGTACTAGAAGACCCAATTTAGGACGGAACCTCGATATCATTAAAATCGATCAAGAAAAATTATTGATCATCTCAATCCACCAAGAACGATTCATACATCAACATAGTATATAAATGAACCATAAACCCATACAATACTAAATAACTTATGCAAAATCCCAAATGTTACAACTTACATACAATACTAAATAACATTTGATCATCCCAAATGTTTCTGAATTTGAAACAATGAAAAACCTAACCTTCTATTGTTACATTATGAGAAATATTTTCCATTCCAAACACTACCATAGGTGGAAGAACATTAACTCAATCCTGCAGAGTACAAGACAGATTTAGAATCCAACTCCGAACTCAAAGAAGCTAGATAACACATAAACACAAAGTGAAGAAGCACTTACCCATGAACAAAAACAGAGGAAATCTTTCAGTTAGCATGCTCAACAGAAACGAACATCGATGGAGGAGACAAGTAAAATGTGATTGGGACAATTCATTAACTATTTCCACTAGCTCTGCTTTGTAAGAATTACGACTGCAAATTACACAATTGTAAGGTTCCTTAAGAACATACCTTAAACGAAACAAAAGCTTCTAAATTTGAACCCAAAAAAGAGGTTCCTTGTATGCTTAGACATCCAAGGCAATAACTGAATATAAGAGAAAAAAGTAGACCTGATCAAACTCCAACTTGTTATCTTTAAGTTGTACCGAAACAGGATATCCCATTTGCTTTGTCCATGAACTCATTAGCATGTTCACTGGTCTCAAGTCCCTCAAGTGCTGCCCATAAATATTTTGTCCTTATATTCGAGCAAGCAAACTTCTTTATATATGAGGCGAGCGACCTCTGAATGAACGAAAGAAGCCATTCATTACGGAAAAATATAATCAGCACAAAAAATAGAAAACTATAAAAGGTTAGATAGATCAAAAGAGACATTATGGTGTAATACGAAATACATAAAAACATTATACAAAAATGTCATTTGGGAGTCTTTGAGTGGTAAGCCGCCTACCCCGGATGCAAAGCACCATTTGGGCCTCTAAAAAAACAATAGTTACGTAACTACAAATGTCTTACCAAAGATACATGTAGTTTTGATTTTGCCACACAGATTGATGATATGATCAATTTCTTAGGAAAGAGTCCAAAAATTACCAATTAATAAGAGCATGTAGTTCCCCTAAGCATCATATACATAAGAAACATCACATCGGAAAGTAATCCGACCTGAATGGAGAAGTTAAATGTTATAAACTCTTCACAGGGGCCCATGGGACGAAGACGAAACCAGACTATAGAAAATACCATAAATATGTCGGTTAAAGGTCACTAGATAGATAGTGAAACATAATAAATTAATAACAAATAGCATGTAATATAATGAAATACATGAACCACCCGCAAAGTTTGGAGCACAAGCTAGATTAGTAAGATGTTCTGGAGGCATTAAATTATCAAGAAGAACCTTTGTGGACGTAATCGGTGTATCACGAACTCTCAAGTCGATTTTCTTTCTTAATTCCTTTCCCATCAAAAGAACTTTCGGATCAGTGAGACATCTCCGCGTCATTGAGCCCAAAGAACTCACAAAAACATCTCGCAAAACAAGTGGAATCAATGACGACCACGACAAAGCAATTAAATAGACATTGAATTTTATCACGAGTTATTACTAACCCACGAAGATTCTATCACAAGTAATTACTAATCCACGAAGATCATAGAGCGGTTCTTCAATCTCTTTACATTTGCTTGGATTGGGATGAATTTAAGACCCACATTGAATGCTCGAATACATCATTGGCCTTTGTTGCCTAACCACTCATTTATCAGCAATTTAGCCTACTGTTCATATCTGACCCAATTTTCTTGACGAAAACAGTCAAATCAGTATACGAAATTTTTGCACATTGTTTGTCTTCTGAGAAAAATTGAAAAAACTCTTACACAATCAAACATGAACAAAGACAGAATATATTTACATCAATAACACACAGTTATACCGACAACCAGAAATGGAAGACGAATACCGGAATTGGATGATAACCCGATCGACCGCAATGTACTAGCACCACCGATATACCTAATGGACAAGAGATGAAACATCCGATTCTTTCGTAAGATCAAACCGCATTGAAAACTTCTCATTGACAGAAAACCTACATCATGGCCTTTGTCCGAGTCCTGTTCAAATCTGAAAATGACATAACAACCTCCCCATATAAGGCCAGTCTTGCTTGCTCTGCACTTTCACTATCTATCACTCTCTCTACATATATGATGGATGGACCTACTGCTCTGCATGTCAACACCATTTGAAAGGTCATATATATTAACCTAACAACAACTAAATCAACTACATTTTAAAATAAACTACACATAGGGTTTCACAAACCCTATTCCATGAGAGAACTTTAACTATTTTAAACATTGAACAAGAAAATAAATTCTACATCACAATTCTAACAAGATGCGACCAGAACAAATTTAGAATGAACCCGTAAGCCATAACTATTTCTTTAGATCCAAAAGATTTAAATATCAAAATACTTGAAATACGGCAGATGTTGAGAGTTACTCAGTAAAATTGAAGCTCCAATGAAGCTTTTGAGAGCGAGACGAAAGGAGAGAGAAATCATCAACAACAACTTTAGCTCGATGTAAACTTGATTCTGAGACATACCCATGTATCTAATTCATCTCAATATCACTACAGCTCATTTCCGTGACAAACCCTAAGCAAAAATTCCGAATTCAATTCACTGAGACCCTAATTCTCCGAATCATTTATGCAATTTCAAAATCGATTTTGCTAATTCTTCTCACTATTTCTACTAATTCGTCTCACTATTGCTTGAGCAGAGAAATACCCATCCCTAATCGATCAATTCATACACAATTTCACATAATGAAATCAAATTTAAGAAACCCTAATTTTACTTTCTCAAAATTACCTTTTCCTTGAGTCTAAATCAGTTACTTTCATCAACAACACCGCCATGTTCCATTCCTTATCTTTCCCACTTATATTGATCTCAAATCCATCTCAGAAACCGTAGAATAAAAACCCTAACATTCTTTTTATGATTAACAGTATTTGTAGTATATTCTTTTTCATAGACAATAACTCCATCCTCATCTACACAACTTCACTAGTAGATCACTTGAATCAGCTCTTAATTCTTATCTCTCGGAATCTTAGCAGGAGAAGAAAAGGAAGGAAAAGAATGAGAAGAAGATAAGTGAAACGAAGAAGATGGGAGGAGAACTCGATGTGTGAGAGAGGAGAGATAAGAAGAAAATAAGAAAAATGAAAATAAATGGGAAAAATTAGAATTAGATGGACATTTAAGCCTCCAACTAATTTGATAATGACAAGCGCGTCCTGGTTCCCCATTCTTTTTCTTTTTCTTTTTAATAATTAGGATTTAGTGCAACGTATTTCCCGGTGCGCAACGGATATAGACGTTTCAAAGGGTGCAACGTTTATATCCGTTGCACACCCCCAAAACCGAAACGTTGCAAAATGCAGGATATGGTGTAGTGTGTGGGGGAAACTTTTATCGGTTGATAGCTTCGTTTTTGTTTTATATTACTAATATTTGTGTGAAGCTAGTGTTTGCAAAACAGGTTCTATGGAAGGTTCCTCAACTTTTCAGGTTATTGGTGTATGGGGAATCGATCTTGCAAGTCGGACTGACGACTTTAAACCAAGCGTTGCATGGGAGGCAACCCATACGATGAGTATTTCTTGTCTTGTTTTTATCCTTTTCTTGTCTTGTATTTATTTCTTGTTTTGTTTTTAGTTTTTTCTTGTCTTGTTTTTATTTTTTTAATTTTTCTTGTCGCATATCATTATAAGATTTCCCACCTTGACTTTCTTTGGACGATTCAATTTACATTGAGGACAATGTAAAGTTTAAGTGTGGGGGAGTGGTTAAGCATTTGCATTGTAAATTTTTCATAAATTTTCAACTTTTGTGTAAAATAGTGAATAAAAACTCCAACTTGTAGTTAGTTTAGAGTCACATAGTATACATGTCGCTAAGATTACATCGAGATTCTCAGAAGAGTGACTGAACTTAGAGATGACAGAGAACATGATCGGGTTTCTTACTTGTATGAGAGTTAAAGTTGGATTTAACCATGCCAGTGGCAAATAAGGTGCAGACTGAATTCAGTATTAGAGTAGTGGTCCCCTATAGTGGAGACTACCCATATTACATAATGTGAGGCACCGACCTTCAATTCTTTGTACTTGTCTAAATTTGTGCTTTTAGAGTGTGTGTCACCGTACATAAATTCCGGGCAGAATGGTGAGCTGCCCAACCTCCCACCAATAGAAGCACTACTTTGATCTCTTGAGTGCTATTTTATCAATCATGATGGTGACATCGAATTGCTAACTTACATACCACTTGTAATCTTGTTTGCAGTTAACACCATCCACTTTCTCTCTTTACACCAACAGGTCCATAAAAACACCATCATCATCAACAAGAGGAGCATCACAAATTCTAAGAAAAGTTGAAGACGTTCAAGGTTTACAAGCAACAATACAAAAATGAGCAGATTTCAGATTCAAGTAAAGCAACAATACAAGGAGCAGAATTTTTACAAGTTGAAGACTTTATGTACAAGAGCGAAGATTATCAAGATGGGAGTTCGAGAAGTTTATGATATCAAGACATACAAGTTGTGAAGAATCAAGCGGTAAAGTACTTACACCATGGCCTTTGTACTTACATCTTTATTTTATTTTATTTTATTTGTATTTTATTTTCTCTTGTCTCATATTATTAAAAAAAAAAAATTTGAAAAAAAAAGTATAAAGATTGAAGAAAAAAAAAAATTTGTTAGGTGCATTATTAGTTTTATTATTTTGTTTTGTTTTGTTTTGTTTTCATTTTGTATTTGTTTTATTTTTCGACAACCACTGCAACTTTTATTGCAGCATCTGTTTTTCCTGGCCGATTCTCACCCAAGCATTCAATTATCTCGCATCAATTTGCATGTGATCAGTTCTTGGCCGAGTCTATCACGCCCGTAGTCGCTGATCCGATTGCGTATCATGGTACTCCCGCAACTTGATTGCTTCCATTCTTCTGGTACTCAATCCTCTCGCAACCCTTGTTCTTTGCCAAATTTGTTCTTTGGTACTCAAGTCTCTGTTATCCCAGCTGATGCCAGGCCTGTTGCCGGTACTCAACCCTTTACACACTCTGCATTGTCAACTGCCACGCTTGGTATTGCCTCTACCTTCTTAGTAGATGCTGCTCCATCCGTGAACACTGGTTTTCAATCGTCTGCGTCCCCAGGGGCTGTCAATTCTGATGTTGTTGGTTCTCAACAATCAGCAACTTCTTTTGTTACGACCATTTCGCCTGGTACTGCCTCTAACTCTCTTGTTTTTGCTGCCGATGAATGTGGTGAGCTGCATCGATGCCCCTTTGCTGGTTTCGATGGTTGAAAAAATGAGAAAGAGGGGAGGGGCTACATGAAAGGATACTTTCTCACTCACCTGAGAGACAAACATTATCCTACTGCTGATGCCAAGGAGAAGTGTCGCGTTCGAATTAGTAGTGATATTGTAGTCTACAGGGCTTGGGAGAGTTCTTTGAGAGGCATGCATATGTGGCTGTGTTTTCCTTGTATGCACATCCACGCTTGGAGCAAAGCTTGTAATTTACACAGTGGCGATCCTACGCCTTCGCATCTTAAAGGAAGGTGCGTTGATTTCCTGGTTCATGGTGTTCAATGCCCTATTTTGGCTTGTGTTTCTGATGTGCGCACGGTTACTGCATCGCCTGGTGATGATGGGATGGTTCATGTGGTTCCCGTAACCTTGGACCTTTTGGACAAAGCGATGCAATGTTAAATTCCCACTGTCTCCAGTATTCCTGCTAAGTGCAAGCTTCAGTTTGCTCGGACCTTTGCTGCTGGTCCCTAAAAGCACTGCTGAAGAGCGCTCTGGCACAAGGAAGAAATTACAGACTGCTGCGATTCTTTTGGCTCTGAAAGAATGGTCTGAAACCGATGGTTGTGCTTCATTGGCCCACCATGCCATAGAGGAAACACTTGCTCTACAGGAACTGCGACGCAAGGGTAAGAAGACAAAAATCTATGGCAAGTATGCGGAAGAACAAGAGAAGGCCAACATAAGGTTGTGTCGTAAGAAATTGAGCTATGGCTTATATATGGCTGCGATTCGGAACTTGACTTCCAGTGGTGTAGCGCCTCCCAATGAAGGTACTTTGCAAGAGCTGCAAGCTAAACATCCTTATGCGGCACCCCCTTTGATACCTTCTACGCCTATCAAGCAGGCACCTTTCATTGCTTCTAAAAGCTTGGTCCTGAACAAGCTGAGAAGCTTCCCCAAAGGGACCTCGTGTGGGAGAGATGGCCTTCGGGCTCAACATTTGGTGGATGCTTTGAGTGGTTCGGATGCTGCGGTGTCGGACGAGCTTGTCACTTGTATTACTGATCTTGTGAACATTTGGATTGTTGTGTGATGCCCTTCGATTTTGGGTGAGTTCATAGCTTCTGCACCTCTCACTCCCTTGCTTAAACCAGATGGGGGTATTCGTCCGATTGCTGTTGGTACTATTTGGAGGCGTCTAGTTTCCAAAATTGCTGCTTCTCACATTGGTAAGGAATTGGAGGGTTACCTTAGTGATTATCAGTTTGGGGTTGGGGTGCCCTGTGGAGGTGAGGCCATTCTTCACGCTGTTAACAGACTTCTGGAAGTGAAGAGGGCATCTACATCTACTTTTATACTTCTGGTGGATTTCTCTAATGCCTTTAACCTGGTGAGTCGTTCCGCTATGATTAATGAGGTTAGACATCATTGTTCTTCAATCTCGTGCTGGGTAGAGTCCTATTACGCAGCCCCTGCTAGACTTTATTATATGGATAAGACGCTTTTGTCAGCTCAGGGTGTATAACAGGGTGACCCGCTTGGGCCTATGTTGCTTTGGCTTTGCACCTCCTTATCCCTAAGATTGCAGAACGTTGCTCCTTGGATCTCCAAGCTTGGTATTTAGATGATGGGACCATTATTGGAGATACATTGATGGTTGCCAGAGCCTTGGAAATTATCCAGCGGAGGGGGATTCTTTGGGGTTACACCTCAATGTCTCGAAGACGGAGCTTTTTTGGCCTTCAATTGATAGCATGGGCTTAATGGAGGGGGTTTTTCCTTCAGAAATACGCTGGCCTTCCATTGGCGTTAAGTTATTGGGCGGACCTGTTAGCTTGGATCCTCAGTTTTGTAGAGATATGGTGGTTAAGAGAGCCAATAAGACTATTGCTTTGATGGAAGTTTTGCAGAAACTGAATGATCCTCAAGGGGAGTTGCTTTTGCTAAGGAACTGTTCTGGTGTCTCTAGGTTATATTTTACCATGCGAACCACTAAGCCTGAATTTTTGGATGAAGCACAAGTGGTATTTGACAATCACCTCAAGTAGTTCCTTAGATTGTTAGTTACTGGGGATGGGCCGGGTTTTGGTCTTTTACAACAGAGGTTAGCTACACTCCCCCTCAAGGATGGAGGGTTGGGTGTGTACACTATGGAAGACACGATGTTGTACTCTTATTTGGCTTCTTGCTTTCAGACTAGTTCACAGCAGAGTAACATTTTGAGACATACGGGGGTGTCCGGTCCTAGCCCCAGTTTCGAGCATTCCCTAGTCCTCTATAAAAAGGTATGTGGTATTAATGATTCTTCTTTGAGCATTGATGATATTGCCCCCCACTCTATGAGCTCCTTGGAAATTAAATTTTTTGATGTGGTAAAGAAGAACATACCCACCCAGTTTGTTATGACTGTGCGTGATTCAGCTCTTTGGCAGAGTAATAGAGTCAAACATGCACAAGATTATTTGTTGGCGATTCCTATTGATGGGCTTAACCAAACAATTGGGATCAGACAGTTTCGCGCTGTTCTGTGTTATAGGCTTGGAATCCCCCTCTTTGAGGATGGTGATTTATGTTCTAGATGTGGCAAATGCATGGATATCTTTGGGGATCACGCCTTGCATTGCAATAAAGGGGTTGGGCTCAAATACAGGCATGCTCTTGCCCGTGACACCTTCGCGGATATTTGCTATCGAGCGGGTGTTCCTGCCAGAAAGGAAGTGGATTTGGGTCTCCTTGCAGACAATGGAGTAGCCCTAAGCCCCGCGTATATTCTTGTGTATGGCTGGGATAATGGTCATGATATGTGTTTGGATGTTACAGGTGTCTCCCCCTTCACGGGTGACTGGAGCGTAATTTTGTTCTTGGTCGTGCAATTGATAACGCGGTTCTTAAAAAAAAAAGGCCAAGTACCTTGAGAAATGTACTGGTCAGAGACTGGGGTTTGGTGTTCTTGCTTTTACTACTTTGGGCGTTTTAGGGGGTGATACTGTAGGTTTCCTGAGAAGGCTACGAAATTACATGTCAAGCCATGAGGAGAATGTTACTGTTGGAGATTTTCTTTTTCATAGGATAGGTGTTGTTATCCAAAAAGGGATTGGAGCCCAGCTTGTGGCCAAGCTTCCATCCAATGCTTGTAAACTCCTTTCTGTTGATGATGATTAATTATAGCTTTTAAATTTTTGAAAAAAGAAAAAAAAAATAGAGACAAGAAAAATTCAATGTATCATATTTTGGGTTTGTATAGTTCGTTTTTAGTTTTGTATTATTTCAATAAAGCCAATGGAAGAAGGAATATCTACAATGAAGTTTCAAGCAACGAGGAATCATAGGTAAGAGTTACATTGTCAAGATTCTACGAAGTTCAAGAGTTATCATCAAGAGTTGAAGACCGAAGACGAAGATGAAGACACCGATTGAAGACCGAAGACGTTTCTATGGATGATGTGAGAGTGGTGCTAGTTGCACATCGAACGGATAAATAGGTAAGTAAGCATATTCCCACCTTCGTTAAGTGGTTGATTTCCTTTCGTAGAGATCGTCGGAAAAATGAGTTTTCAAAAATGAATAAAAGATGTGGGTTTTCAAAAATACTTCGGAGGGTTTTTGCCTTCCTACCATTCAACGTGTCGCATGATATATTCTCTCTTCATTCCTACTTGGACACATGTGTGACCCATAAAAAGTTGTTTATTATTGAGAGC
This sequence comes from Papaver armeniacum, assembly GCA_023531295.1. Taxonomy (NCBI): domain Eukaryota; kingdom Viridiplantae; phylum Streptophyta; class Magnoliopsida; order Ranunculales; family Papaveraceae; genus Papaver; species Papaver armeniacum. The sequence goes on from JAJJWW010002295.1 coordinate 336,900, forward strand.
AATATCATAAAACCCTTTCTTGTGAGGCAGAGTCGGGACTTTCGATCACTCCGAACCCGAATTTCTTTCGAGAAGGGATGGTTATTTCTCTCTCAACTTTTAAGGATGAGATTGTGTTCATTTATGTGTCTAACTTCTTATGACTAGTGTGCAGAATCTCTATGTCTTCTTAGCGCGTTGGATGCTATCATTTAGGAGAACTAGTAAGTTGGAAAAGTAGGTTTTGTGGGTATATCTCTAGTAAACCCTCAGGAGACTATAACTCGTCCACTAGGGACACCTAGGGGTTCAAAGGCTTGTTATTTATGCTAAGAGTAACCGTAGCCTCGACGACCCGGAGTTGTATGTATATTTTATAATTATTTTGTTTGATTTGCTCGAGGACTAGCAAAGTCTAAGTGTGGGGGAATTTGATAGGTGTCTAAAACACCTTGATATTTATCTATAGTTTATGCTTTCTTTGCGAGTTTTCTTGTAAATTATGTATCTTAGGTTTACTTTTAAGTGTTTAGGTATTTTGGAGTTATTTGGAACAAACAAAGAAGAAACAGGGCAAAAGTGTCATCTCATGTGCAACTGCTATTGGAGGCGAATTATTTCTCATTATTTGCTTTTATTTCTCATTATTTGCTTTTATTTCTCATTATTCGCTTTTATTTCTTCATCTCTATCTGAAAGGCATGACAACTTTAGTGATGAGGAGACATTGAAGAGAAGAAGTGAACTTGAGAAGTAAAAGATGGTTGTTGTTGGTGAAACAAATCAAAGAAGAAGAAAGAGTCCATTTGGAGCGAAAAAGAGCAAAAAGACCAATTCACAGGAGAGCGAAGCTAGCTACGTTTGAGCAAAGAAGTGAATAGGCAGTCGGTTCCGCGAAACTGACAGGCCAAATGAGATTTGGGCATCCCTTATCCAAAGCAATGGGGTGTCTTTATCAATATTTACTCCTACACAAAACCCAAATTGCAGAGAAGATTTATTTCTTCTTATCATTAGTTTTCTTTTACTCCAATTGAAATTCAGAGAAGAGAGAAAAGCAGTTATGGTGGTTGTTTTGTCTGAGAGTTTAAATCAGAGATGAGAGTGGGGATCGATTAGGGTTCAGTGGAGGAATTCGTGAAGATGAAGATGAAGTAATTAGAGATTCGAGAATGGGGCTGTGATGGTTTCTGAATTCTTATTTACAGTTAAGATTTTGGTGCGAATCTGAAATGAAATTGATATGAAGATGAGAGAATGAAGAAGCTTACTATCATAATGATCGATTTGAGAGGTGGTTAAGCTTGGGTTGAGGTTGAATTAGCGCCTGGTGTTGTTAATTGAGAAGAAACGGAAACTAGGGTTTCTGTGATGCTTGAATTTGAAGCTCTGAGTTGAAGATTTGAGGTGATTGAAGTTAGGAATGAAGGGGTTTTGAATTGAGAAGGAATTAGGGCTCGAAAAAATGGGTTTCTGTTGTGACAGTCGATGGTTGCAAATTGGTTGTGGTGCTGATCCATGGAGAATGGCAGGATATGGCATTGGTGGTGTTTTGCAGTGGTGCAGCTGGGAATGGATGTTAGTTGATGATGGCATGAACTGAAATTTGGTGGATTTTGGTGGATTGTTTGCTGTTCTAGTAGGTGGTCACAACTGAAGCTTCATGGGCACTGTATGGAAGAAGTGGGGGTTGAAAAGGATTGCAAGAGCAGGTACTGATGAGTATGCAATGGAGCTGCTGGTGCTTGTTGTGAATGTTGTTAAGTTGAAGTGTCAGGTTCAAAGAGTAGCGAGAACTCAAGGTGGTAATAATCTTGCTATTAGCGAAATGATTGCAAGGTCACATGAATGAGTTGCAGCCAATGGAATTGGAAGGTGGTTACAGAGTTCAGCTGGTGCTGATGTTGGTGTTTCCCGTGTGCAGCTGCAATTCAATGGGAGATTCCAGAGGATGAGGTTGTTACGGAGAAGCTCGGGGTGGAATGGTTGGTCTGAGATGCAGTGTAGAAGGTGCTGGTGCTATTTCGCATAAGCGGCCTGAGTTTGAGATGCAGTGGCACTGCTATGCAGGTGTCGAATCTGTGTTGGTCCAGGCTTGTGTGGTTGTTGAATGTGAGCATGATGTTATTGAACTGGCTCAAGGCTTGATTCTGGTGATGCAAGGAATGGAGATGGTATGTTGGATACTGCCGATGGCGAGAACATGGAATTGAGACCAAGTGAAGTTGTTATTGTGAATAGACATGGTACTGAACAAGAAGTGCAATGCATGGAAAGCGAGTTGGTGATTATTTTCTGCGGAAATGGTGCAGTTTTGGTGGCTTGATGCTGAGCTTGATGCACAATTGCAGCTGAGTTAGGTGGTGATGCAATGGGTGTTGCTCTGCGCTTGTAGCTGTAGAAGGAGAAGGTTCATGCTATGTGTTGCTGCCAATGAGAATGGTGATGAATTGTGCCTGAATTGAAGAAGTTCTTGACTTCAGAGATGGTGATGAATGGTTGTGCAAGCTTGAACCTGAGATGAAGATGTTAGATGAATGGAAAAAAATTGGTGCTGGTAAGCTGTGTTGCAGGTGGCAGAGTATGGAAGTAATGGTTGTGGAGTATGACTCAGGGTTATGAATGGAGCTGCCGATTGCACAAGGGAAGAGTTGAAATTGAATGATAGATATATGTCTAGGAATTATGCAGAGAAGGAGTCAAAAGAATGGCCTGGAAATGGCCGGGAACTGACCAAAACAAACTAAACTCTGCTGGATTTTCTTTCCAAATGAAGTTCACTCGGTGATCCGATCCGATCGGTGACCCGGTTCGACTCGGATGGACTTGGACCTCGCTTTGGATAGGCTTCACTTGTGGGCTGTTTTAGGAGCCGGCTTTTGGCAGAGGATAGGTGCGACCTAGTCCAGGGAATGGAAACACTATAAAAAGAAATCTCTTTAGACTTTTAGGGGATCTCTATTATCTTTTGCCTCTACTTTTGTTCTAGGGTTTAGAAAAGATGAAAACCCTGATTTTTCTTCTTGTTATGAACTCCATGAACATGAGCTAGAGTTTTCTATTGGTTATGGATAAAGTTGATTTCACATAACATGAATCCTTGTTTGATATATTAGTTTTGTCTCAAAGATTATCGTTTATGATTCACCATCAATATTGTTACATGATTTGAATGCTTGTTTAGTTGAGTCGCGAATCGATTGAGTTTGCTTTCATCTTTATTGCTAGATTAGGGTTATTATAGGCAAAAGTGATAATTCCTGATTGCAAGTAGCATAAATATGATTATAGTTTGTAGTGATATATTCTTATGATCTTATGTGAACCATAACCTTTGTTAAATCGGATTAGTGCTTTTACACGTTCGATTGCTTTGATTGGCCTGATTTCATAGAACCTAATGCATCTAAGGAATTAAACTTGATTAGTGCTTTTACACGTTAGGTTGTTCTTTTAGATAGAATTCATATTCACATCTTTTAATGTGTTTGTTGATGACAAGAGGAGATTTGCGGGATATACTTGCGATCAAGGTATTCTAGGGCCTTTGATAAATAGAGATTAAAATATCAATTCTAGTTATCAAGATAAGAATATGTTTGTGAATGAAAACGAAATCCTTAACCAATGCTTTCACATCTTTGAATTTATTTGTTTACTTTTCTTCATTTGCTTTTATTTTATTTTAGTATATTAAAATCAGAAAATCTCCATTGTTATTTATAGGAAACCGAAACTTGACAACCCAAGTCCTCTCTGTGGGAACGATCCTTTCTTGCCCTTGCTATATTTATATTTTGAGTAGTAAGAAAGTGTAATTATTTTTGACGCCTACGACAGCGATCACGTACTGGAATCAAGAAGAAGAATTCTGAATCTGAGAGTGATGATGACAGTGATGAGGAAGTACTAAATAGTGAAGATGATGAAGATATGGTCAAGCTATTGTGCCTATTTATGTGTATTACTTTGTTTTTTAAAACAAAAGATGCTCATAAACTGAAAGAAAAGTACTTTGGTTTAGTTGATGATCTCGAGAAGTCAAAGAATGTATCTTGGCTCGACTCCGATACATAGTTTCTTAGAAAAGAAAATCAATCGAAACAACACTCCCGAGGACATCACCGGGTTGTGTCGTCTATTTCCTGGTATCGATCCTCTAGTACAAGCTTTTGTTTGTTACCAAGTACATATTTACTCTACTGTCATTTAAGATTCTGTATTTGATTCTATTGATGTTATTTTGTCACAGTTATTGTATGCGGAGCATACTCACTTGGTTCAACCATCTGGCGTTACCCGGATGATCGATACCTTCCAAGAGCGGCAAGGTGGAACATCAAAGAAATATCTTCTCGAGTTTCTAAAGGATATGGAGGCTTCGCAATGATCACAAGTAAGTACCTAAGAAAAAGAATACATATTACTAGGATGAGTTTTATTTCATTATGCTTCCTGTAGTTTTGGTTTAGGAAACAATGATTCACCAAGACATATCTCAAAAACTCATTAAAGTTGGTGAATTAAATTATAATTATTTATGTTTTCATACATGAAATGATTTGTTGTTTTGATGATTATCATAAAAGTAGTTTTATGTTAGATCAAATGATTGTGTGTGTGTTATGTACTATTGATTTGAGTACATATATGTTATACTGATACAAAAACTGGTGAATTTTCATTTTTTTTCCAGTTCTCCAAGAAATTTGAGAAACCATATACTCGGACGAGAAGGAAATGTTGAATAAAATTGCTGAAAAGGCTTCCGATTGAAAGACGTACCCGGTGAAAGAAGATTGGAAAGAGAAGTTCGAAGATTTGGAAGAAACACATGAAGATTTGAGGCTTACAATTGCTTCAAAATGGGGCGAAAGTTCTGAGAGCAAGAAAGAGGGCGGCCTCCCCATTGATGCGATTAAACTAGAAGAGCTTTTGAGTGATATATATTACGAGGGCTTACCCACCTCCAGAATCGAACTCTAAAGATAAAGAATTTAGCAGTGGTTCAGAAGACCGTGTTCATCTGAGTGGTAATACAGACGACAGCATTCCGTCAGCAACAACTCCCTTAGTAACAGAGGTTGAAAAGGAAATCCAAGTTGATGCAAAAGAAACACCAAATGCACAGAATGCTACTCCAACTATGCCTGTTATGGGGAGCTCTGAAGAAAATCCCTCATAATTTGATTTTGAGGTTTCACAGTTTAAAATTTGGGCTCGAACTGATTTGGAGCGAAAGGTGAAAGAACTGCAAGAGGAAAAGAGCATGCCAGAACCGTCACAGGTAAGTTATATTCCTTCTAGTATTAGTTTTGTTTGTAAAAAACAAAAACTTGTCAGTACATATCTGCTATATTGAAAAAACATACAAGTACGTATCTGCATTACTGATTAAAACATATCACCTTATGTTGAATAACAGACTGAAAAGGCTGAACTCCAACAAACAGCAGCAACACAAGTTCTTGGTAATATTGAAGCGTAAATTGGTTCTCTTAGAGATAGACAGGTGAGCAAATTGAATGTTACACTTCTTATGGTTCATTTTATCCTTTGTCGTACTGTAAGGTGACTTGATTTGGCACTTCATATATGTAGGGTGCATCTATTAAAGAAACGTTGCAGAATATGCACTTTGTGCCATTGGTTTGTGAGCTATCGAGTCTCAAAGAACCGCATACTGTGCCGATGGAGAAACTGATTGAGATGGCCATCCATGGAAAGTATATTTATACCGACGAGTACGCAAAATATCTAGAAGCGGAAATTATGGGAGATTCTTATCCATCCTTAGGAATTCTTTCTCTGGAGTACCCGTCGACGGGTAGTTTACCAAGCTTGGAAAAAATGGAATCTTCTCAAATCTTTGATAAGTATTACGTCAAAGATATGGATCCTCCAACACAAGCTTCAAGACCAACTTTTGACTTAGGTTTAAGACCAAATGATCAAAATGTTGAAAATGGAGAAGAAGTGCAGCAGCCTGCAATTGATCTGGGTGCAGCTGATCCAACTCAAATCCATCTTGTAGCTGCGCCTGCGCACAATGAAGCTGCAGTTGTTCGAGGAGCATCAGATCAAGCTCAAATGGATCCCTCGGCTGAGTAACCTCAAATCAATACTGCACATATGCTTAAAGAAGCCTCTGAAATTATTTTAGCCGCAGCCGTCAAGCTCGTATGAAAGATGATCTTCCGCAACCTCAACAAGAAGTATGAACATGTTATAAAACCTAGTACATATATGATTCTGATGCATACAACCAGCAATACGTATATGTTTCTTTTCGTCAAATACTTTGTTGTCTGATTTGTTTTCAAATGCAGGAAACAAGGAACCCTTGGGATCCGATTCCATTCAATGAAGTGGAAAAGAAGAAGAAAATGAAGAATGACAGAAAGCAATAGCCCGCTGAAGGAGAGAGCTACAAATAATTAGAGAGTCTTGTACGTACCTAAATCTACTTCTTTAATGAATTTATGTTTTGTTTTTAATGATGCTTTTAACTTATATACTAATGATGCCGATTTGTAAACAGAAGTCTCTAGTTTTAGATGCTGAAAAGGCAGAGGAAGCTTAACTAAAGAAGAATAGGAGCGCCGAAAAAGCTAATGTATATGCTGAGACTCTACAAATTCTTGCTGGCCTACATAAGGTAGTTATAATTAGCAAAAAAGTGAAAAGTAACATCGAATATGTTCTGTAAATGGGGAAACCTAACAGTACATATGTACTGTACTCACTGAAACTACCAGTACATAAGTTTTGTACTGAAAAGAATCCTACAATACGTATGTTCTATTCTGTTCATTTTTTTTTTGCTTTTTTAGTCTCTCATTTGTTTTTTTACGATTATGCTATATTGAAGGATAACAAAGCTGGGGTAAGTCCAACATCAGAGGAAGACGATTTACCACTCGCCAAGAGACTCCAAGATAGGCTGGCTACTAAGGGTAATGAAGTCAAATCAATAGAGAAGGCGACTACATCAGTCATGGACAAGGAGAAGAAAAATCCGAAAGTCTCAGCTAAGGAGAAGAAAGATACTCCAACAATCACATTTACCCCTCAGAAGCCAGAACTCGGAGCCACCCCGAAAAAAAGTTGATCCTGAGTTCGCGAGTGGCAAAGGATTGTCTGGAATTAAAAGGCGAAAACCAAAGTCCGGAACTGAAACCTCAGTAGAACAAGATTTCCCAACAGAGAAACTTCAGAAAAAGGATAACGAGAATGTGAGAAAGAGAAAAGGCAAAGGTGGTCCAAATCTTCAAGAAGTGCCTAAAAAACCGAAGGTCGCACGCAAGTTGTTGAAGCTAAGGAAATCTCCGTTGTATAAGGATATGAGTTAACCACAAAGAGCGCTTCTCTCTCCTTTTTTTGACAAAGCAACCTCAATGTGAGTCTCTCTTGGATAGGTGCCTTGCATTTTAACAAACATTATTTGAATTTGCAACCTCAATGTGAGTCTCTCTTGTAAATGATTTGGATTATTTGAATTTGCAGCTCCAGTGCTTGGAAAGCTCCTGCTGAGATTGGTCATCACATATTATCTGCAGAGACATTTGAAGATCTGGTACATGGCAGGGCTTTAGAGGCGGATCTTATAAATTACTGGAAATACCAACTAAAAAAGGCATATCACAGTGAGCAACCAGTGAATGGACAGACAAAGTACATTCCAGTACTCCACATTGATCCAACTGGCTGGGTATGTTTTCCAATTTATATCGATAAACAACATCATGCATCATGTCTTTGTAAAGTGCAGTGCATATCTGTCATACTGTTTTACATTGAATCCGAATTCATGCTTATTTTGTTTTATATATTGAGAATTTGAATAGCATATCTCTGAAACTAAACGAAACAATTTTTTTTTAATGCTGGAACAAAAAATTATGCTTTCATATATGTGTTTGACACTATTATTCTCAGTACATATTTACTACACTGATATTTCTTTTTATTTTTTTTACTTTTTTAGTTTTATTTAAGTGACCAAGTGCATCAAGTAGCAGCAAACACTGCTGTGTTATTACCCATCAGGAATATGGAGGAAGGAACCAGGAAGATCATTATTCCAATGTCACATCAAAACGTTCATTGGACGCTTCTTGTGTATGAATGCGATAAAGGAGAATGCTTCCACTACAACACTTGGGAAGCCGAATCCAGACAGCAATGTCTCGATGATGCTAACCTTATGGCAGATTACTGCTTGTTAGCAATTAATACCCGCTTGTCGAGCCTCGGCCTTCAACTTGTAAGTAGAGTAAAGATGATCAGTTACCCAACACCTCAATAGGGAGACCATCCAGATTGTGCAATATATATCATGCACATCATGAAGAAAGTTGCAAAGGAGGAAGTAATTGATGGAGTGTGAATCAGCTTGGGAGACCCAGAAGAACTAAAGGACAAAATGGATAAGAAGAGGATCTCTTTAGCATGAAAAATACTCTCAGCAACATCTCCTCCTGAGGAGAGCTGGAATATTCATGCTCCAAAAGGTTTTTAAGACAGTACTTACATGAATTAGGACTGCATAGTAGAAGTTATCCTAGAGAATATATTCAGAGTTTACTAGTTTGTTTTAGACACTATCGAAGTTTAGTAATTGTTCTCGAAACTATGGTGTTTGTCTTTAATCTATGTACAGTTGTTTCGCTTTATAAAAATTTTGGTTGGTAAAAGTCCATAGTATGAAGTGTTTTGGTGTATCTTATGTAACATAGATCAGCTATGAGATTCAACTGAAGAATATGACTCTCTAAATTGGTTAATCAAGATGGGAGAGAATATGAATCTCATAGATGGTATCCGTGTTTGTTGTATCTTTATGATATTTCATGTCACCTGGAAGAACACGAGTACATAACAAATTGTACTAAAAATATTGAACAGCCATAATGACCTGGAAGAATAGATAGTACATAATACGTGTACTCAAAATATCCTGAACAACCATAATGACCTGGAAGAATATAGAGTATATACTGGCTGTAATATTTATGCAGTGTGACATATTTTAACATTTTCCAGAGTGCAGCTAAATTTATCCAGATAGTTGTTTATAACAACTTAGAGTACATAACTCCTGCACTCTTAAAACAAACTTAAAAAGCAAAAACAAACTTAGAAAGTGGATTATATAGTCTTAAATGAGCACAAAGTACCCTGTCCCAGAAAGATACCAAACAATACATAATTCCAGTACTCTAAAAAAAGCTAACAAAAGTGTTCAAAATAATGCGCAAACAGAATCTGCATTGTGACCAATAGAACTAATCAGGGATAAATGAAAATCTAAAACTCATGGGTAGGTAGGAATGACAGTGCAGGTTGCCTTGTTGTGGTGACTTTTCTTCTTGCAGTTTGAACAACGGACGGACTTCCTAGCTTTCTCCCATGCATTCTTGATATGATTTCCCTTTGGCATACCTGGTGGAACTCGTGGATGGGGTGGAAAAATAGTATCCTCTGGTAGATACTGCTCTGGCCTGTTGTAGTTAGGTATTGGTCTGATAGCAATAGAATACAGCTGCTGAAAATTCGTAACTTTGAAGTAGTCTTCGATATAATTTATATATCTATCACCCTTGGAAGAAATAGCTGATGTAGCATGAGAGCATGGAAAACCATAAACACGTCATCTTTGGCAGGTGCAAGTCTTGTTCAGCAGATCAACAGTGTGAGACCTGCAGATGCGCAAAAAGCTTTTCAGCACAAATAACTTAAATGCAGTACATATATACAGCAGTGCAAAACAAAATACATAAAAACAAAGTATATGATTCAATGCTACATGTGTGCTATAGTGCAGTAAAACTTGTTTTAGGGGATAAAGCTAACCTAGGCGAATGAATCTCATACTCATACTCAGATGACTGAGTAACATTCCAAACTCGACCAATTTGAATATGTTCTTTAAGTAACTCCTCGTAGGTAGGAGTGAGCTTCTCAGGGTATATCAAAAGACTCAGTTTGCGACGTTCATTCATCAACTCCATAACGCGTAACCTATGAATGGAACAAAAAGAACACCTGAAAATAAATTTTGAACAAAAAAATAAAATAAACAATAAACAAAGAAAAAACCAACAAAAAAAAAAACACACAAACCTGATCGTGTCAACAAGGGCGCAGGTAGGCAACCTCTTGTCTTTTCGCATCCAATTATTGAAGGACTCGGCAACGCTTGATGTAGTCTGACCATATCTAAAGCCAGTGAAGAAGGCGCTGGACCAATGTTCCCTATGCATATTGCGGCAATACTCAGAAACCCCAGGCCTTCCCATTAACTCCATTTATGTAAGTGCTTCTTCATATCTTGCTGGTGTGAGAGCATAAGTTGCTTTTTTGAAACAAGCCATAACTTCTTTGTACTTCTCTTCTGATTTCCTGATTGGTAAGTTTCCTTGCAAGTGGTAGTAACAATAGCCATGATGGGAAGTAGGAAAGTGTGCAGGAATAGACCTCAACAATCCTTCATGACGATCAGACATAAAGGTGATAGGACGGTCATCAACAATATATGTAGATATGATTGTGCACAAACCAATCCCAATTGTCAATGTCTTCTCCAGGGACCAATGCAAATGCTAGCGGATAAAAACCTGCAAAAAACAAACAGTACATATATCATATACTGTCACAAACTATGTTGCTATACTAGTTGAAACGGAAAATAGACTAAGAATTTTGCAAAGACATAACATGACCATACTTGTACTAAAAAAAGGGTCTTATGCTTACATATATGAATCTGTGTGTGTTAGACACAGTAAATTTTCAGTACGTAAATAGTATACTAGTAACAAACTAGTTAATTTTTAGTAAATAAACGGTATACTCAAAAAATTCCAACGATTAAAAGCAGTGAATAACTTGTAAGCAATAACAATTAAAACGTAAGAAAGAGCACTTGCCTTGATTCCCATTCAGACAAGTCGCAGCCATAAGGGTGCCTCTAAATCTCCCGGTAAGAAAAGTTGCATCAACAAAAATCATTGGTCGACAATGTTTATAACCTTCAATACAAGCGCCTACTACAACGAATAACCTTTTAAATGTCTGAGTTGCATGGTTGAACTGAAAATCCACATAAGAGCCAGGATTTGTTTCTTTCAATGAATTGACCCACCAAACCAGATCAGAATAAGACTTTAATCATTCCCGAAAATTTCATGGTGTGACCGTTCCAAACCATGATATGCATGATGATATTTGATATTAACACCAGCACCAACTTTTATATAATCTTCAATTTCACGAGGCTTGATAAGTGGGTTGTGCATCACACGATCATGAATAAGATTTTGTACCAGCTTCTTCGATACTTTGGGACTTCTCAACTTCACACCATCTCCACAGGTGTGCCTGCCAACATACTTTTTGATCCTAAAAACATCGCAAGTAGAATCAATGGCGACTGCATGGATCATCCAAGTGCATGGGACCCTACTGCATTTCATTGTGAACCTTTCACGATCATTCTTAACCTTTGTTAGGCGATACCCAGTCTTCAAACAATACTTTTGACAGGCCAACCGAACAACATCAACACCACCACGAAAAAGCTTGTTCGGATCATCAAAGACATTCTCCCACCCATCGGACAGAAGAGGTTTAACAACTTCTTTGACATCAGTTTCATAACTATCTCTAGCTGCCCTGATCAGTTCTGAATTGTTGTCGACGTCGCTAAATGTAGAGGAACTACATGCACCAACAGAAAGAAAGTCCACATGCAGCTCAAAGAACGCCGATTCCTTTGAAAAATACAAGGCAGCGAGACCATGAAGTTGAAAGTCAGCAATCACAGGAACTTTGACACCATTCTCAACATAAGTGATGATAATCTCATAAGGGTTCAAGGTTCTCCAGTTTTCACAAATAAGAAATTTCAGGTCATCAATACTAGACTTAAAAGTAACCAGGTGAGCAAAATTATGATGCTTATAATAGATGTATGCATAGCAATAAATATTTGGATTAGAACTCTCTGCATCAGACATGTTTTGAACCTGCAAATGTGACAAAGATGTAACAGAATTAAAACACAGTATTTCACATACGTACTGATGGGTCAAATTAAAAGTAGTGATAGATCTATGCAAGAAACAGAATCTAGGAGCAGTTTCAATGAGTATTTCATATATGTACTGCAGATTCATGAACTACAAATCAACTGCATAATAAGAATAATTAAGAATCTAGGAGAAACAACAGAATCGAAGCACATAATACGGTATTTCACATACGTACTCATGGGTCAAGCTAAAAGTAGTGAGAGATCTATGCAAGAAACAGAATCTAGGAGCAGTTTCAATGAGTATTTCATATATGTACTGCAGATTCATGAACTACAAATCAACTGCATGAAAAGAATAATTAAGAATCTAGAAGAAACAACAGAAATCGAAGCACATAATACGGTATTACATACGTACTGATGGGTCAAACTAAAAGTAGTGAGAGATCTATGCAAGAAACAAAATCTAGGAGCAGTTTCAATGAGTATTTCATATATGTACTGCAGATTCATGAACTACAAATCAACTGCATGATAAGAATAATTAATAATCTAGGAGAAACAGCAGAATCGAAGCACATAATACGGTATTACACATACATACTGATGGATCAAACTAAAAAAAGTGAGAGATCTATTCAAGAAACAGAATCTAAGAGCAGTTTCAATGAGTATTTCATATATGTACTGATGGATAATCCGATCTCAAAGCTAGATTTAACCCGATTTTGAAACGAAAACAGAAAGATAATCAAATCGAAAGCTAAAATAAACTAAAAACTTAACAATCTAATAAAATAACTGAATAAATACGAACAAAATTCATAAAAAACAAATAGAAATAACCGATCTCCATGATCCAAAATTCAAATCTTAAACATGATTCAAAAACTGTATCAGAAACAATGAGTATGTCACATATGTACTGCTGGATAATCCGATCTGAAAGTGAAAACAAACCTGATTTTGAAACGATCGAAAGCTAAAATAAGCTAAAAACTTAACAATCTAACCAAATAACTGAATAAATACGAACAAGAATCATAAAAAACAAACAGAACACAACCGATCTCCATGAAACAGTAGCAGAAAGAAGAAAACGAAAAGATTAAGCAACATACCTGTTAAAATCACAAAAGAAATCTTCAGAAACCCTAGTCACAAAGCCAGAAAAGAAAGAGAGTAGAAACAGGATCCGAATTACTGCAAAATTTTTTTAGAAACTTTGAAATAGGCTTAAATATATGTAGGATTTGAAGGGTAGTTTAGGTATTTGCATATTTCACATGATTTGTCCCGCACGTGTACAGAACCTGGGATTAAAAAATTGGGTCCTTTTTTATGTATTCTTTTTTATTATGGACCTCTAGTTACTGGGCTTTAGTGGGTGGACCTACCACTAACTAGTATCACTAAACTAGTACCTATAGATAATTCCTACTTTTGTTTATGTCTCTTATTTGATTTTTCCTTTTACACTTCCCAGCTACAATTCTTAATTATTTTTTATACTTGGTTAAGTTATTTACTTATGTATGGGTGATCAGTTTTGATTTCCTTTCTTATCTTATCCTTTTTCCTAGAGAAAAATAAAATAAAAATCCATTGAAAGATGGTTTACAGTTTCTTATTATTTATGAAAATTGGCGTCATCGCTATTTAACTACCTTTATATGGTATTCAATTACATGCATGGTTGAAAAACCTACGGCCAATTAAATTTGGTATCTTTGTCTGTTAGACAAAGATCATGTATATGGTTTAAATTTCTTTACAAGAAACCATACATCAACCACAAAAGTGGATTTTTCCATTGCAATGACTAAATCGAAGATTTTTTATTTTATTTTGTTGATACGAGAATTTGGTGAATCATATAAATTAATTGATGCTAATTTTCTCCATCGTTTCCATAAGATTGGCATATTTTCTGTTATAAACGTGTAAATATGTTAAGAATATCTAGGGTGAATCTCGTTTATTATTGGGATGCCCTTGTGTCTAGCCCTATAAATAGAGGCTCTAATGTTTGTCTAACACACACATTAATAGAATTTCTCTCTCTCTTCTTCCCCTCTATTTTGTGTCTCCTTCTCTATATTCTTTGTTTACAAGACGTTATCAACACGCTCTACACTGAGCTAATCGTAAAATCGTTCTCAAAATCGGAAGGGATAAAAGCATAACGTGAAGATGCATACACGACATATCTTAACCTTTTGTTTTTATTGATTTTATCACATGTTTTATACTTATTCCATCTGCTCATATATTTTATAATTTTTTTATAATGCAAATATGATGGATGCAGGGCTTATTGCTATGTATGTACATGATGGGTATGAGTTTTATATGATTAGTGCTTCTCCTCTAATGACTTTTATTTTTGTCTTTCATAGACTTATATGAATGTGGAGTTGGTTAAAGTTGCTGCTATGAATTCCAATGAGTATGAAAGGCTACGATGCACATACAGACAATAACTTGTTATCTTACACTAAAGCTTGTTATTTATTTTTTCTATTTTTATTTCTCCATCTAACTGCGTCGTAAGTTAGTCGGCCTTTCTTTTCCTTTGTATGATTTTGATTTTATACATCACGGATGCGTACACGTATCATGGTTTATTTTTTGACAATGGATTTTATATATCTTCGCAACCCAACCCTAAGAATATGATTATTATTCTCAAAAGCTTTTATTTATGGGTGCAATTAAAATCCAGCTGATCCCAGCAGGACATAGTCTGTATTTATGGAATCGGTATGGGAGATTTTTCCATGATTTTCCATTATTCTCTAATTTTTTCGTTGAGAAAGGAAAAATAATTTACAGTTTCTATTTTTTTAATGAAACTGTAATCACCAAAAATTGGTGTTATCGCAATTTAATTACCTTTATGGTAATAATCACGTGCATGGTTGAAAAACCTACGGCCAACCAAGTTTGGTATCTACATCCAATGGATGAAGATCATGTGGTTTATTTTATCTGGTTTATATTCCTCTACAAGACACCATCCTAATGCGATAACTATCTAGACAAATTTTTTTTCTCTTTCTTTGTCGATACGATCCTTATGTGTTGGTTTTCTCTATCGCTTATATGAGATGCCAATATAGTTTGGTTCTTTTACCAATACAGTTGGTTTACCGAAAACCATGGATTTTTCTAAATCCAATAATGAAAATGATTTCTTTATCTTTCTTAAGAAGAAACATATAAGCCAACTAGATTTGGTTTTTCCTATAGATCTTAAAGGGATAAAATATCGTTAGGCATTTTCAATCGCAAATAAGACTTAAACACGGAATTGCTACATTCCCGAGGGATATTGAACAATTTTTATCCTTCCTCGCCGTGATAATCTCCAATATTTGGACCGTTCCACTTGTAGCTGGAATTAATATAGTTTGACACAAAAGATCAATGGGTGCGCACCCGGCTTGTTAGCCTATATATCATTAGTCCTTGTAGTGACTAAATTGATCTTAAAATTTTAGTTTCTTTTGAAAAATAACGTGTCAATAATCTCAATCCAAATCTTTACCTCGTTTGCCTCAGAATTCGCGCAATTATTTGGATATTTATTTACAAATTTTATATGTTTTTGCTTATAGCCAATAAAATCCGTATAAACTACAATTTTTGGACAATTTTTTTATGACTTCTAAAGTCATTATCTACAGTCCAACTGGTATTGTTAAAATCCAGAAATTATTATGAGTATATGTCCTTGATTTAATCAGATAATACTCTACAAAACTTGTTTTAGTATATGAGATAACAATTTCCACCGGAATCAGGGGGAGACTCTATGCTATTAGATATTAGCATTAATTAACTTAAAGGTTATATCACTTCTCTCCCGTCATGATCAAAACAAAAAAGGCTGCCATTAAAGAGGCGTGAAAAATCTCGTATTGCTTTCGAATAAACTTATGCCGTTTGAAAAGGCAAATCCAATCACATATAACAAAAAGTAGCATTTTAGAATAAGCTACAGATAGAACTTCAATATAGTCTATCAAAACAAGATCCACATTCTCATATTTCATATCTCCTCACTGGAGGATGGGGAGATTATAATGCCATGCGGCGCCGGTACAAGATATTTACGTATTTTGTCAAAATATGCATATACTTGAGAATTGTGTGGGATCATAGTTAGTTAACATTGTCGAATATTAATTTATAGTAGCTACTGAAATAATAAAAGATGGTGATTGTTAACCCCTCTGTAGAGGAAAATCGACATATGTGATTGGTTGGCATGTAATCCATATTAGATTGGATTATTATAATTTCTCGATTAACGTAATTTTGGTTCCAAGACTTGACACCTTAAAATTGCCAAGCATATTACTTAGAGGTTGGTGTGGTCATAATGCGTTATAGGAGAAATAAGTTCGTTGTATAAACGATTTGAGGGTTTTATTTTTGCTCAGACCCTAGGATTGGTTCAATAATTGTTCTCTTTACATGATGCCTTTGGCGTGGTAGTCCTTGAAGGACACGTACGTGGTTGGGAACATATTCAATTTTTTAATCCTTGTAGGATTGAAATTATGTTTAGACAGACACCTGACTCGATTATGTCAGGATTAACAATCCTTTTTTGTGTGTTTTTAGAAATTTGGTATGAACCAAAAATCCAGATTAATTATAGGTCTCTCGAGGAGTCCTTAACAACACAAAAATCCACGCTTTAGCAGCATAATTTCTATTTTTCTTTTCTTTCTTAAATCTGCAGTTAGAATTATGCTAGCTTAAACTCGTCTTTGAGATAGACTAGAGTTATTATTTTGATGCTTGTTTTTTTTTTGTAAAACTCATTTAGTTGGGTTAGCATCCATAAAACGTCAAAAGTTGTACTCTTGTCCCTTCGTTTCAGGTTTTGTCCCATGTGGTTTTCCTGACAAGGTTTTAACGAGGCAACATCTCGTAGACGTTTAAATTTCTTTCAAGAATGTTGATATTTGTGCTCTTTTTCCTTTGCCCATATTTTTTCCCATTGGGTTTTACTGGCAAGGTTTTAGTGAGACAATTTAATTCAACATAGTGGTCATCCAAGGAGGAGTTGTATCAATTTCAGTTATTTGGTGGATTCCTACCATTAACTAGGTCATTTTGTTTTGTTAGACCAAATCAACATAACCATCTCCTAGAAATTTGGATGTCCCTATGAACCCCATACATTATGTTATTAAATAAAGTTTTATTCTCTTACGGTAATGTATCTACGGCTTGGCCTTTTGTTGAAGAAACTATATCAACAATTTCTGCAAATCATCTCGAGAAGCTAGCAATCCATAGCACAAGTCCTCAATGTGGTGAAGAAGAATGTGGACTCCGCAAAAGTAATAATCAAAGACAATACTGCTTGTGCAACACAAAAGAAGACTTCATCAACTATCCGACATCTTCATGAAAGCACAACAGTCTTCTGCATTCAAGAAACCCGTTCTTCAAAATTGGAAAGTCTCGACTCAAAAATTTGCACGCCAATTGACTGAAGTATTTATCAGGGGAAGCGCCATCATCAAATTAAGGTGCATTCACTGGACTAAATCGCGTTGTACTCTTTTTCCTTCGTCAAGGTTTTGTCCCACTAGGTTTTCCTTGTCAAGGTTTTAACGAGGCAACATTTGCGTGTCCAACACTGTTTCGAGTCTTTATATGCTTATGCAATTTCAGGTTTTTCTCTTTTGAGTTTTCCTGGTACGTTTGTAATTAGCTTAGACACAATGTCATCAGGGGGAGTGTTATAAACGTGTAAATATGTTAAGAATATCTAGGGTGAATCTCGTTTATTATTGGGATGCCCTTGTGTCTAGCCCTATAAATAGAGGCTCTAATGTTTGTCTAACACACACATTAATAGAATTTCTCTCTCTTCTTCCCCTCTATTTTGTGTCTCCTTCTCTATATTCTTTGTTTACAATAAATTTTTGTCAAAAAGGAGTGAGTGAATTTTTCAACCACATAATGGATTTTTTTCAAAGTTGATAACGACAAGATTTCTTTATTTTCTTAAAAAGAATCATATAAGCCAATTGAGATTGGTTTCTTTGTAAATCCTTGAAGGATGAGATGTCGTTATCATATATTCACAATTGCAAACATCAATGAAACAGAGAATTGCTACATTCCTGAGGGATATGTACCAATTTTTTCTCTTCCTTGTATTATTCTCCAAAATTTAAAGTTGTAGTTGGAATTGGACACTAAAGATCAAAGGGTAAGCACCCGGCTTGATTAGCCAATATCATTAGTCCTTATAATAAGACTTTCTTCATAAGGTGAGGGTCATAGGTAAGATGACATGGCTAAAGTTGGGGTAAAGGAGATAGTCTAAATAAGACTTTCTTCATGACCTTGGGTCATAAGTCCACATCATCTTTTATGTCTAGATTTAGAAAAAAAAATGTAAGATAGGACCTTGGGGATTGGAGATGGATTTTAGGTAGAGAGCCTTTCTCTTTGTTAATTTTTGTCCTATAATAAATGACTTACAACCAAAAGGTATAAATAAGACATCCACATAGGATGACCTTGACCTCTAGCATTGGAGATGCTCTAACGTAGCTTAACGAAGAAAAGTATGAATGGAATGCTCACGGGATAGATCATAAAGGTAGCAACTGTAGGAGCTGAATTTATTTGAAATCAAAGTAACGGAAGACAAAATCTAATTAATCCCTCATAATTGTTTGTCGTAGTGGCCTCTAAATACATGTGCCATATTAGAGATGCTACTGCATAGTACATAGAGCTTATTATTAACCATTTGTGGCATTTACCTTAGACATCCATTTTCAGGATGCAAGCCATTGCACCGGAATCTTACTAATCAAAAGGTGGATGAACTTCAGTACAAATATGAAATATGACACAATCAGAGCGGCAATTGCGGTAAATGGAGTATGATTTAGAATACAGTGTAAATAGGCACAAAAACATATATGGATCATAGTATCAAAAAAAAAAACAAAAAAAACATAGATGGATCAAGATATGAAGATAAAGAATGAAAAATAGAACTTTTTCAGTGCTTATGGCTTGGATACTGTATTGCCTAGCTTATCGGAATTATATCATACATATTAAAATACATTCGAGTCATATGCCGAGAGGATGTTTCAGAAACCCGATGTCTGATTATTACAAGTTTTCTCTTGTTGCATGTTTTTCATATATGGTACAACATAAATGTGACCATTTTCACCACACACACCTACATAAGTAACTCATTTCCTATTTTGTTTCCAATCTAACAGCTACAATGCAGCAGAAGATAAAATAAATGTGAAGTGGGGTTACCATGAGACCTTGTTTAAGTAGTCGCTGAATCTTCTTGGTTGAACTGGCCATGGAAATTTCACGCCTCTCGCAATAGATTTTCTTGGTGTTCTGCAACTGGAGATGGTTGACAGTTATCTTGTCCAGAAGTATTGTGGTTTGTAGGAGATTGTCGCTGCATGCTTGATCCAGATCATGAGGGAATAGATCGTTGGTTTTCAACTGGTGAAACTGTTGAATCTCTGCTGCTGTGTTGACTAGTTGCATCCATGTTTAAAAATGATTGCTGCAGATTGTTTGATATAGAGATTTGAGATAACAGACAGTTGGTCTTCAACTGGTGACTGCCGACTCCTGTCATGAATACTGAAAAAACAAAAACAAATTAAGAGCAGAAAAAGCAGCTTACGAACTTGCTTAAACAAGCCTAACCAGCACAAAAACCTTAAACCACTAAACCCACAATTGATACAGCAGAAGGATGATGGATTGTGTTCAATGTCGATTCCAGGGAGAAGTTCTTCGTCGAACCCGAAGATTCAAAAGGTAGACTACTACTGAGCATTACATATAGCGGAGGATGTAGTTGATTTAGAAACAGAACAACTTCCAGATATTCCTGATTTTAGTGCTTTGCATCTGTTTTTGGAATATTGGGTTGGGAAAATAATTGGGAGTGTTCCACACTTTTGTTGGCATATTTAGATTCAATCTGCCCCGTTACCCTTGTCTCTTCAATTGTATCAGGAGTCAACTCTTGAACAGCTTCTTGTCCAATTTGTTGTGGGCATGTGAAGTCTATATCTAAATGAAGCAAACGGTATGTGTAAGGATTCCGAAAACAGTTGAATTTGCCAGCTTTTATATAAGTTTGTAAACATAATAGCATAGACACTAATTTAGGTACATCGTAGAATCATAATAATAATTTGAATCCACAAACTAAGCTGAACATTTGGACATGGCCCTGATCCCAATTTTACCTTGCTTCTTTCCCTTGATGGCTATTATTATAAACTATCATGAATCATCATAGACCTAAACATTCATGAAATTTGCAACTTTTACACAAAGGAAATATGCTTTGAGTATACCATCAAAACCCTGGGTTGAAGCAGATACATCAATGAAATGTTTAAACACATCAAAAACCTAATTCATCATTGATTTCAAATTTTCGGAATAAACTTAGACAAAAATATACCCCAAATTCTTACAGTAATGAATCTAAATTTCAATTCAGAGAAATCGAATGAAACATACCTGTAACCTCTTATTCCTCCGCAGGGAGGAGAAGATGAAAGATTAGCGGAGAGAACAATGAATCGGTGCAATATATTTCAGCTGACTCTCTCGGTAAGTGTAGTTGATGATGTTAGTGATGGAACGCCAAATGCGATAAATCACTTCAACACTATCATCTCCAACTCCATTTCTTCAAAGATGGCAATCAGTTATCTCACATCTCAACAGGAGCAGGAATCAATACCACATTTCCAAGTCCGCTAATACCGATTAGGAATCATGCATTTCCTTCTTCTTCCTCCTTTTCTTCTTCTTCTTCTTCTGTATTACTCGAGTCTCTAGCAACAACTTTGATTTACTACCACCAATTTTTCTTCCCCCACCTTCTTCCATATCTTTTACAGAAAAGAAATAGATGTTTTTTAGATCTGTAAATGACTTCCCAGTTCAAACTCAGGGAAAAGGAAACACAGACTAGTTTTTGACCTCCAATTAATGGCTCAAATATCTACCACCTAACACACCTGTGTTTATATCTACCATTGTATCAAGCAGATAAGGGGTGTTCAGAGTGAGAAGGTCCACTGAAGAGACTTAAATTAGGACCTAGAAATATTTATAAGAAACCTAAGTTGAGTTTGTAGGTGTTTAGCTAAACAAATACGGAATGCAATGGTTACAGAGATAGTTGAACACAAATGAAGATAACAAATTGACGATAATCCTGCAGGTATCACGTTTAACATATTTTTTACATTGACGATAATATTACACAATCTTATAAACATATCTAGATTAACTGCTATATAAGACCGAAGGTTTATGACTGTTGTAGATACTGGCAGCAAAATGAGTGAGATGTGGTATGTGCTAGAATTGGATTGTCTTTGTTGTCAGATATCTCCATGCTTTCCTCTTAGGGCTATAAGTCTGATGAAAAGCGTAGCACATTTC
This sequence comes from Papaver armeniacum, assembly GCA_023531295.1. Classification (NCBI taxonomy): domain Eukaryota; kingdom Viridiplantae; phylum Streptophyta; class Magnoliopsida; order Ranunculales; family Papaveraceae; genus Papaver; species Papaver armeniacum. Next base: position 358,417 of record JAJJWW010002295.1, read on the forward strand.
TTTCTGTGATGTTGCCATCGGTTTTCTAGTGGCCTTCCAGTGACTTCAATGAGGACATGACATGTATGGATCAGTTGGGGATTTCCTTGTTAAGCTCGACTCTTTCGCCCAGTAGAATTATCATATCTGCAAGAAAACAATTCCCAAATTATGATTTTGCTAGAGAATAGCAATAAATGATATTTCGTGAGACAGCTAAGGTCCCTAAGGCGTTTAACCAACATGCCGATTATTCATACACCAAATGAAATCGCTTCATGTTAAGTAGGGTTTTTCATACAGGTTACAGAAAATGTGAAACCAAAATCTGAATACAAAAAGGAGCAACAGATGCACTCAGCAGAATTGGATGATGGCATGATGCTGGTGTTTAAGGGACAAAAACGATGATCCGACCATCAGAAAACCATCTGGCTCATTGTGAGAAACCAGATTACCAATGAGTGTCATTAAAGTAATGTAAACTACAAGGTGAATATTTCTTGTCCACCTCTTAAGGCGCAGAACATCAGCGGCACCACATGCAAACTACAAAGACAAAGGAAATCCTGGTATTTAAGTCCAGATCTTTAAATCCCGAAAAACCGTGTTTTAGATACATAAATTTAACAAATTCGGAGGGGACATTAAACACAAAAGAAGATGACGTTGGTCTATCCATCAGAAACGAAACACAGATAAGAACTGTTATATTAACAGCAAAACCAGAATTCACAGGTGTTAAAGTATAACATTCTCCTGCCTGAGTGATTTCACCACATAAACCAGAACTCAACAATCACTGAGCAAACCAGCAAATGAGCTGCAAGATGAGCTTTTTTCCTGCATTAAAGAGGGAAGAATCCAAGCAATAAATAAATAGTGAGAAGGCATCACTTCAAATTTACTTTAGGCATCTACTTCTTCGATCAAATAAATAGTGACTTATATCATCAATAAGGTTTAGAGATGTTCTAGCACCACATGACTTGCCCGCAGTGAGAGACAGTAACCATATATGAAGGCAACTTAGTTGTCTGTATACACTACCTGGCATTTATACAGTTCCTCTATAACAATACCACTGCATTAATTATAAATGATGCCAGATAATATATCATACTTTTTTGCTCTTTGAAATGTTCACAGCTTTCAAATTAACTGACGACATCAATGCGGTTAGTGCTCATAATGACCAATATGAATATTTGGAGCTAGTAGTGTTACAGAAATTTCTAGTTCGCTTATCAACTTTGTATATAGGTTGTCTCATATTAATACTCTTTTTTTCGCTTTTGGACTGCTCAAAGCGTTCTAATTTGTCTCATAAGTCTGCATATAGGAAGATGAAAGAATAAATCAGACTGTGCTCCACTTATAGTATATGAATTATGTTAGTTTGTATGGTTAACACTTATGCCTTAGCAGTAAGATTGAGTAGGCAGTACTATAGTTGCGTAAAAAAATTGTAGCCGTAAAACACGGTGTAGCACTATCCAAAGTCTACTAGAATATGGTCTACCCATTCTTGACAAGTTTCTTAATGTTTTACACAGACAAAAACGAGAAATATTTCAACCATGAACAGTCAAATCCAATACCAATAATAAACCTTGAATAGCTTTCAAGTTGCAGGAGTGAAAAGTGACTGTAAAGACCAGCACATGCATGTACGTACCATTTCAGCTTTGCATCAAGGTATGTTTTTCCACCCCATCGTGTACTCTTGATATTGCGATCGAAAAGACCTTAAGAATACACAGATCAGAGTTATTTAGACATGAATGTAAAGAAGAAAACACTGGGTTGACAGAGTTCTGAAATTTTTTACCTGATGCTCTTCAGTAGTCCGAAGTTACAGAAGATCCTTCCACTCCCTGTCGGTTAACGCATTGGGTTTGCAAGTCGTTTTAAATTTTTATCGTGGGGTGTACAGGAATGTCTTTTCCATTTAGATTTCTTGTAACTAAACATTCCACAGGCAATAACATTCGTCTAGTACCAAAAAATCCTGAAATAGATAAAACAATGAACCTGTCGTTCAGTGCATATGTCACACAAACGAATCATATGGCACACAAAACAATCACACATAATTTGAAGAAACGGGTTTTCCATGAAATAGCAGGTTTTGTCGAGTAAGTTCACCTTAGATTCAGCCCACAGCACACATATGTCACACAAACTAATCTTACTGTCTTTTTAAAAGGTGAGGACGTCTCAAGGGATCAAAACAAACTTCAATACTTGTAGGAATTGAGTTGATCTATACTACCAAACATTCTACATGCACCAATACACTTGCTCATCTACTAGTAAGTAATAACCAGACAGCAGCAGAATTATAAATTATTGAAGCCATTCTTACAGGACTGTAGAATAAAAGCATTGTTAGGGAATAAGTAGTGAGTTAAATGGCACTTAAAGTTACACCCACACCTTGTTAGCATTGCACTTTCTTGTTGCATTTGAAGATAGGCACCAGATAATGATTTCGCCAAAAGGAAAAATTAAACTGAAACACAGTAATGAAGTTGTTATCGATAAACCCAACACATAAACAATAAATAGTGAATCATAATAAAACGCCATAAGGACCAATTCAAAATATACATACCACGATCGAATGGCTGCTGAAACTTTATTAATACATTTTCCGAAGAACTGTAACAGCAGCCTTTTCCTGTGAAATAGTTAACTTTTCCGAGTCCCCTCATACCAATTACACAGATGAAATGGACTTGCAGTACTTTTAGCATCAGGTTCAGCTGAAAATAAAGCACATCCCCGAAGTTCAGTTCAACAGCATGTGACAGAAATCCAAAATCTAATCTTAAGAAATCTAAAATTTCGCTTTCAGTTCAACAGCATATGATCAATACAACAAAATCTAAACTTATGAGGTAAAGAAGTCTCAGAGGGGTCTAAACAAACTTCAATACTTGTAAAAATTGAGTTGATATATATTACCAAACATTCTACATGCACCAATACCTGTCATTAAATCTAAACTAGGCAACATGCATATAGTAATCCAAGTAGTCATGTATTGTCCAGTACACTTGCCCATCTATTTGTAACCACAGAGTAGCAAATTTATTGTTTCTTAAGTTCCAGATAATATTTGACAAAAATGGCTTGTATGGTTGGATGAAAGCAGCTTAAACATTCTTACAGGACCTCAACATTAAAAGATTTTTTTTTTAGAGAAATAAGTAGCGAGTTAAATGGCAATTGAAATTACACATATACCTTAAACCATTTCATTTATGGTTATAATATTAGAGACACCAGCTAATGGCTTCGCTGAAAGGGAGATTTGAACTGAAACAATTCAAAACTTATTAGTTATAAACTCATTAGCTATAAACCCAAACACATAAACAACAAATAAATAGTGAATCGTAACAATTCAAAATACACGTACCACATAGATCAATGTCTGCTAAACCGTAATACAGTTAACTTTTCCGATTCCGCTCATACCAATTATACAGATCAGTGCATACTAATCTTTTTCTTCCTTTTCTTCTTTCTGGTCTTCTGAGTTTTTGATTTGTTGCTAATTTTTCTTCCAACACCTTCCATGTCGTTGTGTTAGTTTATCTTGTTTCACTATTTGGACTAATCAATAACTGCTTTGATCTATCTACTCATTGATTTCATACCCTGCATATCTGTGAACTCTGTCTCTCAAGATTTGTGTTCCAAAAGGAACTCTCCCTCAATCCTTTTCTTTTTATAGGTAAGGGTTAGGGTATCAGGGCTAAATGTGGATTTATATATACCATTTATCATGTGGATAAGGGCAGGATAGAATCATGACTCACTGTTTGACAAGGTGACACATGGATCTGTGATACAGAACTGCCTCAGCTTTGGAAACTAGAACTGTCTCAAAATGAGTTTGAAAAATCAAAAACTGTAAAATTTGAAGTTGGTGGAAATGTCAATGCCATTACCCTCAGATGAATAAGTTGGCTAACATTCACATTCTGATATCCAAACACAACCCATTTTTATCCTACTTCTATGGTGTACATAAACTTGACAAACTGGATTCCAAATAACCCATTGCCAGTTTAGCTCATTGGCAACAGTAAATCTGTAATTTCATTGCAGACATCAAAACTGACTGACAAGGCTAGACAAGCAAATATACCACGCGTTGATTTTGTACATTGGCAAGACAAAGAATTTTAAGCACTTGGCAAACAAAAATTGTGTTCCATTTTGTAACCACTGCAATGCTGCAAGGAGAGCATTTCCTTCTTCATTAAAGTGGGCAAAAACCCAGCAACCTTCTGTTCGGATTTCTCTTAGTGTTCTTGTAGTACAAAGAATTACAGCAACCCCCAAGGTAAAAATTCTATCTAACTAGTAAATTCTTGTAGAAGTTGCCATCTAACTCTAAACCAATGAAACTTTTAATTCTTAAATACATCTTTCTTTTGCTTTACTTGTCAGATGCCTGAGTTACTCCCAATGCCTGCAACAATAGAGAATGACAGAAGTCAGGTTAGTAAAAAAAGGGTAATACTATAAAGAACACGGGGCGTAAGAAAAAATCTGTGCATTTCTAGTCAACCCTGAAGTTTGACAGGAGTCCGAAGGGGAAAATTTTACTTTTTGAGGATTTGCATCTCAAATTGGCTATGAGGTGTGGGACAAAAGTAGTCTTATATCATTCTAACATACTGTTTGAGAAATGAAAGTAGAGTTGTTGCTTACCAATGTCGAGAGCACAAAACATCTTAAGATGACAGTGAGTTTCACGATGTTCAAGGTTTAAGGTATACTTCCAGAATCCATAAACCCCAGACATTGTCATGAGCCTTGCTGAGTGTATCTACCCTGTATACCTGTGAACTGAACACGTGATAGGAATGATAAGACACGAGGAATTATGTAAAAACATTCTTTAATAAGCAATCTCAAATCAATATAAAATCTATGACTCAGACTTGAAAGGATTTTGCTAACTACTGGACCAGTAACTACTCCACTACATACCTGTATGAATCATAATTCGTGTCGACCAAAGATGCCACAAGCTTTCATCACTGAAGTTACCAACTATCAGATCTGGCTTTCCCTTCGATTCGGAGGCAAGTTATCCATGTTAACTAGACCCGCGTCACAACGCAACAAAATGAGTTATCCATGTCACCCACGGATACTCTAAAGAAAGTATGACATTTTAGACACAACAGAAAATGCAACAGCGGAGAAATTGTATACAGCCCTGTAAGGACTATCACCACCAAATTTCTTAAGTCTGACATAACTGGAAAGAAGCATAATATAACCAGCACCACATTTCATGTCTTGCTCTAACTTTATATAAGACTGGACCCCCAAATTTCTGTTTTTATTCGAAACTCCAGGTATCTTTGCAGATACAGTGAAATGCCTGGCATCGGTAGACGTCTGAAAACCTGCAAAATTTGCGTCTCAATAAGAAACTTGTAAGTTCAAATCATTATATATAGCATCAGTTACTCGACTATCATATGAAGATTCAGTATGTAGCATTTGCATGCCTAATATACAACCCATATCTCTATCGCCAGGATCACCACTCACCAGAACATTTTCCTGCTCATACAGGCAATTTTTGTTACATATCAATAAAAGATAATGGTTCTAACCAAAGAGCAATACTGTAACTCATAAGTTCAAAATGGTTAACTGATGACTTCAAGAACGAGGTTGGGCACATATACGAGGTTGACCCAACCAAGCCAAGTCTATAGTGATCAGACACATCTACCATTCCAAGGTGCTGAAGACAATTGGAGTTTCATGGTTTGGTAACAGAAAATATTCCCACACAAGAGAGCTAATCCATACACATTAACCTACTCAACTTCATAGGTATTCACACACTTTACCTATCTAAACATACTTCTTGAGGTATACAAGTTGTATCATATCTTCAAATTACACAAGCAAATTACTAGATATGGCAATTGATTTGGCCTGGTATCATGTCAAATATCATGATCCATAATTACTACCACACATAATCAAAAAAGCAAGCTACTAGACTGAGCAGGCAGTATTATATACGCAGGTGAATGTGAAAGAATGAAAGTTCCCGTAACTTTTTACAGCCGTAAAACATGGTGTAGCACTATCCAATGTCTACTAGCATATGGTATTTCCATTCTTGGCAAGGTTTTGTAATGATTTACACAGACAAATATGAGAAATAATTCAACCATGAACAGTCAAATACAAGACCAAATAATAAACTTCAAATAGCTTTCAAGCTGCTGGAATGAAAAGTGACTGTAAAGACCAACATATGTATTTATGTACTGTTTCAGCTTTACACCGAAGGAAGTTTTGCTAATTGTCTCCTTATTAGCAAATGGAAGGAGTACGAACCCTGTTCTGGTAGGTTTGCCATTAACATCACAAACCGGACCCCCAAATTTCTGTTTTTGTTTGAAACTCCAGGTATCTTTGCAGATACAGTGAAATGCCTGGCATCGGTAGATGTCTGAAAACCTGCAAAATTTGCGTCTCAATAAGAAACTTGTAAGTTCAACTCATTATATATAGCATCGGTTACTCGCCTATCATACGAAGATACAGTATGTAGCATTTGCATGTCTAAAATTCAACAAAAATCTGGCTTGTTTTTCAACCAAATACACAACCCATATCTCTATCGTCGGGATCATTGGAACATTTTCCTGCTCATACAATCGGATTTGACCAAACTCATAGAATGGCAGAGGCAAATAGAGCTTTTGCACATTTTCATTAATCCATGAACAGGATCTATATAGACACATAGATCCATGGATCCATACATCTCAATCGTAAAATAATCAATAGAAAAAGAAAGAATCTTAATGGATCGATATCTTTCTCAAAACAAATGAAAAGGAAACGAAAGATGAAGGATAAATAATGGATCAACTAAGAACTTGCCCAACCATCTATTGGACAGATCAAAGGCAGTAAAAATATCAATAAAAGATAGGAGTTCTAACCAAAGAGCAATGCCGTAACTCATAAGTTCAAAATGGTTAACTGATGACTCACAAACGAGGCTGGGCACATATGCGAGGTTGATCCAACCAAGCCAAGTCTACAGTGATCAAACAACATCTACCATTCCAAATGGGAGGTGCTAATCTGACATTGGAGGTTGGGCACATATGCTGAAGACTATTGGAGTTTCATGGTTTGGTAAAAGTAAATATTTCCACATAAGAGAGCCAATCTGTATACATTAACCTACTCAATTTCATAGGTTTTCACACTTTTTACGTATCTTAACATACTTTTTGAGGTATACAAGTTGTATCATATTTTCAAATTATACAAGCAAACTACTAGATATGGCAACTGATTTGGCCTGGGATCATGTCAGATATTATGGTCCATAATTACTACCACACATAATCAAACAAGGAAACTACTAGATTGGGCAGGCAGTACTATATAAGCAAGTGAATGTGAAAGAATGAAAGTTCCGTAACTTTTTACAGCCGTAAAACTTGGTGTAGCACTATCTAATGTCTATAAGCATATGGTATTTCCATTCTTGGCAAGGTTTTGTAATGTTTTACACCGACAAATATGAGAAATAATTCAACCATGAACAGTCAAATACAAGACCAAGTAATAAACTTCAAATAGCTTTCAAGCTGCAGGAATGAAAAGTGACTGTAAAGACCAACATATGCATGTACGTACAATTTCAGCTTCGCACTGAGGAAGTTTTTCCTACACATCGTGTGCTTGGCTTCTACCATTAATATTCTGATCGGAAAGTACCTTACAAATACACAGGTCAGAATTAATTAGACATGAATGTAAAGAGGAAATTTATTGGGTGAATATAACAGAGTTCTGAATTTACCTGATGCTCTTCAGTAGCCCAAAATTTCACAGGATCCTTCCGCTCCCTGTCGGTTAACACGTTGGGTTAATCTGCAAAACGCTTTTCATTTGTATCGCGAGTGTATAATGATGCTTTTTCCATTTAGCTTTCTTGTTTAATAGACAAGGTAGCTTTTCTATAACGTTCATCTAATGCGAAGAAATCCTGAAATAGATAACCCAATAACTTTGTCATCCAGTGCAAAAGTGGACAAATGAATCAGCACAAAAATAAGGAAATGTCATGTCATTCGGTGTTCAATTACAGATGTCCTGTCATGAATGCAGCGGTCAAAAATACTGTGTAATTTGATAAATACTGAAGCAAATGATTGTGTGTCAATTGTGACCACCTTGAGAGCATACATATATCTAACCGAAATGAGATCCTCCACTGGTAACCTGTTCTTGAGAGGCCTTCTTTTAGAAGTGTACCTAACCACATGGTATACTCTAGACTAATTTGAATTCGTTTAATCTGTCAAAAAAAAAAAAAAAAAAAAAAAGCATAATTGTCTCCTTAATAGCAAATGGAAGGAGTACGAACCCTGTTCCTGTTGGTTTGCCATTAACATCGGTAACAGTGAGAAGTCCTGACCGTGGAATATCATCATGAACTGTGAAATCCTTAAGTGACCAATTAGCTTATCCTCCACATTTGTATTTTCCGCTTCCTTCTTCTTCTTGATCTTCTTCTGTGTCTTTAATAACAACAACCCAAACAACTCAGATTCATTACCAACTTTTCTTCCCACACCTTTCATATCTTTTTCTTTGCTGATCAACTAATAACTGCTTTGATCTATCTACTCATTGATTTCATACTCTGCGTGATGTATGGTTCCCAGTTGATGTATGGTTTAGGGATTTCAGATCCCAGATTGATGTATGGTTCCCAGTTGCACTTTCCCTTTCCCTTTCAAAATATCTACACCGACACTATTGTTTTATTTTTACCAATATAGCCATTGGATAAAGACAGCCTACCCATTGGATAAGGGCAGCTTCTTTCTACAGCCTTGATTGTTTGACTGTTTCACAACATAAAAAGGAATTTTACAATCACTTGGCAAACCAAAAAAATGTGCTGGTGTTGCTATGTGAGATTTTCCCTCCGCGTTATTTCGAAACAATCATTACGGGCTTAATTCTATTATTCCTCTGCGTGACAAAATATTGTTCATGAACACAAAACATCGTGCCAGAATTAATTACACCACTGTTATTGGGAAAGCAAAAAAAACTCCCAACTTTCTGTAAACACAAAAGTTTGAACTTTATGTCTACAACCTTTAACTCAGGCCTGCCGCAAAATGGATAATGAAAAATTCCAACTAGTTGATCTCAGACACCTATCATAGTTATGTGGCGATTCTTTCTTGTGACCCTAGTTGCAGACACACCATACAAAAACTGAGCACAGACTCGAGACTTCAGACATAAATCACGTACCCTGCACAAAGAATTAAACATGTTTGCATCAGATTAAGGGCGCTACTGTGCAGTACAAAAAGCTCAATATTCCATCATCAGTTACCTTTAAACACAGTTTTATGAACAGCTCCAATGCCAACACGCTTACGACAAACATCCATTTTCAGGAGGATGAACTCCATCACGAATATCCCACAATCAGAGCTGCAACTGAAGCAAATGAAACATGCGTTAGAATACATGATTATGAGAACAGTTGAATTTGCCTGCATTTTCATAAGATTGTGGACAGGCTCTATTTGCTTAGTTTAGAGTGTGCAAATTATTCCTAAATACTTGAAAATGTTTGATACATATGCTGAGAGAATGTTTCATAAAACCTAACAACGAAGGCATTGATTAGACCACGTGAAATAAGCAAATGCATATGAATGAAGCAAAAAAGAAAATAATGGTTAGAGATCTATTAGCGAACTTACCTGTATTTGTAAGTAGAATAGAAGGTAGGTGTCTCCAAGCAACACTTTGTTTTCACTCACATCAGTTACAGACTCATCGACGCACCTCCACCATTTGCCATTGGAACCACGCTTGTTGGTGGTGTAATGGCCCGAGTAGACTCATTCCCAACATGAATGATTGCTGCATTGAGTTGATACTTATATGAAGGACCCAGTGAGCGCAAGGAAACTAAAGTGAGTGACTAGACAGATTCACCAAAATATTGCCAACTGTTAGAAAATAAAAAAATTATGAATATGTATTTGGCGCAGCAATACAGGGGAAGCTTACCTCAGGCAATTGAGAAGAAGCAACCAAATCATCGGGAAGAACTAGCACTGGTGGAATCCTGACATCTTATTGATTTAAATAGATGCTCTACCTTCAAATGTAACCCGCCCAAGATGTAATATCTGTACTTTTTGTAACGGCACATCTAACGGCTTGTTCTTCCTACTGGACACAACCTGAAAGAGTCAAACTCTTACTATAAAGAAATGCAGGGGCACTCCTATGGACAAAAACACCTTACTAGGTTCAGGCACCATTATTTTAATTTGGGAAAAAAACGGTTTAGTCCAAAAAGGCGTCAAAAAATACGAATTAGTCCATCCCGAGTTAACTAGGTACAGTTCAGTCCAAAAGTTATTTATAATATAAAAATACACATATAACCTTCCTGATTTATAATTTAATCCAAATATTTCAGATTAGTCCAAAGTGACTCACGATGATGTCAGCAATTTTAAATAATATAAAAAAAATTAAAAAACAAATTATCTTTCAAACGGTTCATCCAAAATTGACAAACTTTATATATTCGGAAAGCTCTTTCCGAGATATACAAAAAGAGTACCTATATGACTATAATTTTCATTTTTTAAAAATCTTAGTCTACACTGGTGTACAAACATGTACACATATTGTAGATAGCCCTGCTGTGACTTTAAACTTGTAGATAACCCATCCATATGTTGCGGGTGACAATCCGATAAAGCGTTGCTTGACATCTTGCTGATTCCATACTCGGGAGAGTTACGCGAGCCAATCGAAATATCTAGACATTTGGAGCTTAAACTCGGACCTGTGATGTTTGAAGCCATAAATCAGGAAGCAAACGGAAACTAAAGAACGTGCAAGTAAAAATAATCTGGAATTTTAACAACATCATCGATCAAGATAAAGAAATACTCATTCAATTGAAGTACCATGGAAAGATACAGATAGAGATGAAATAAAAATTCGCATGTAATCATGTTGAAAGCAATGACATGGTCCACATTACATATCGATATTTAGAAATTTCAGCCCTATATATCGATGTAACTAATATCATGTACCTTTTAGAAAGAAAATGGAAGCTGATGTTTAGAACTCCTACTTCTTATTTTAAGGGATGGATACCACAGTCCACGTACATTTGCCGCAAACCTAGCGGAAAAAATGTTGCAACATAAGAGATCCAAATGCCTTCATGTTTCATGGTAGTGCAAATGTTTTCCTCGGAACAACAATTTTGACCGACTATGTCTGCATCCAATCACAAATAAGTTTCAACAGCAAAATAAGACCATTTGAACATTACCTATTGAAGCAGAGGAAAATCCAACAAATGTATAGCACTAGGAAGATATAATGAATCCTAGAGTTAACTATAATGAGTGTACAATCATATACACCTCATATAACAAGCACAAAAAACACAATGCACTTTTATGTGCACCTCGTATAACTGGTGTACAAGAAAATACACCTACCTTGTAAAAACTGCAAGCTCATGCGACCTAACAGTTTAGAATTTTTTGCAGCAAAGTGGAGCTTTTTCCAACATCCGTAGTACCATTTGAGTCAACATCATAAGTCATGCCTCGACTTTTACACCATTGACACGATAACCGCCATTTGTGACAGAAATTACTATGACTTGACGAAAGTAATAGCAAGGACTTTACTATGCGTGTGTTTTACTCATCTTGTTGCAAGTGCGCACTTGTATTACAGGTGCACCAATATGTACACTTATCGAAGGATGGTAACTTTGAATGTCAAGAGACCGTGTCAAGCTAAATCAACAACTCGCAAATGATGAACGCTAGAAAAGCATCCATTATTGCATTTAAGAAGATCACTAGGCTTACACAAGTATCATTCTTCGGAGCGGTATGTAAGACCGACTAAGATCAGACCAAGAATACCAGCGATATTAGAATTATAAAACATACCTCTCATATTATCAGTGCGGAGAAAGTCTCCTTCACAAACATTTAGCGAAAGTCTTCCTCACAGAACATTATTACCCTTTGCAAGCCATATTATACATTCCCATTTTGATATCTCAATAACTTCACCTTCATCATCAACACCAGCTTCCCTCTGAGTTAACATCACATACCACATTAGGAATACAGACAGACAATAACAAATAAATCTAAAAATAGAAGATTCTTGTATAGTGAGAAGCATGTGTACAACTATATACACATTAACAATTAACATGTGTACAACAATGTACACATTAACAACAGGTGTATAATTACGTACACACTAAGAATCAATATGAACTTTCAACAAGTGTACAACAATGTACACATTAACAATAGGTGTATAATTATGTACACATCAAGAATCAATATGAACTTACCACAGTCTTACTGACAGCCTTATGCACAAGGTCCTTCAGTAAACTATGAACCTATAATAATAACATGAATGTAAAATGAAAGTTGAATTCCTAAGGTACGATCTTATGACACATGACTCATAAACTGAAATAGGAAATACACATCTCATATTTGGATGGATGAACTGTTCTAGATCTCTAGATCTTTGCCAAAGCCTTGGCCAAACACAATAAAAATAACATAATTGTCCACGTATGTACCCAAAGTATATATACCAAAATGATCCTATCTTCCATATCTACTAGAAAAAAAAACAATTATTGCAAAAGGCCACGAGGTTGCACTCACCGGTCGTTAGAGTGCAACAAAGAATCTTCTTAGGATAAGATTTCTCATTTTGGATCACATCAAAAGACTTATCTGCTAATTATTCTTTCAACTAGTGAGCTATCGGAATTACCCGTTGACTACCATTCTAAGGTCTCTTTGGACTCAACCTCGTCATAAGACCAAAAATGTAATCGGCTGCGTCATTGACGTCGGATGACTCTCCAAAATTGTTTCGCGGACCTAGTACAAAGCATCCGAAAACAAATCGGTTTAGGTCGGTCGAACGTTGAGATACCTATCAAAGATAACAGTGTCGATCGTACACAAAAAACTAAGGTGGTGATAATCGAGTAAGGAAATAATGAATAACCAGTTCTAGTTCAAAATCCAACTTCCTTGAAGGTCCAAAATATAGTGGAAAGTTGGGAGTTGGATGACCTTGAGACCTCACGGGATAAAAAGGAGATCCAAGAAAATTACTCGCATGTGGATAGAGTATCAACCAAGAATACTTGTTTCTTGATTAATTAGTGGAATTGATCTAGATTTAATTGATATATAGTAATAGAAAAGCGAAATGAATAACCCTTTGTTTCTTCAAGCCGGCCAAAGACATGTTTAATTGGAGTTGTATTCATTAATGCCATTTATTATTGGTACAATAATATATTTTGCCAAATCCCATTCGTTCGTATTGTTATAAAGATGCGCAAGTAGAACAAGAAATATAATTACATAAAAAAAATTGACAGGTGCTATACAAACAAATCTTGACTTATGACAAGAAATATTAAAACACTACACATGAGAAAGATTAATAGATATATATAAAGAGAGAGAAAGAGGAGCATGATGATAGGAGGTATGAAATGGCTTCCACCATTTGGAGGTTTATCTAATAAAAGTAAGCAAAGTCACTACTAGTACTCACCATTGTTCTTTTCCTTGACTTACCTATTGTTTTTTTACTTGAGTAACAATGGTGAGTTTTCTCCTATTACCACCAGTTTTATGAACTACGTACATGTCAGAAGGAACATGAAAGTTGCCCCTGTGGAAGTTCTAAGTAATGATGGGGCCATAAAGTCGAGAGCCATGTTCTCTTAATTACTCAGTGAGAGACTGAATGTGTACCAAGGTTTTGAATGTTTTAACATTTTTCGAATCACCAATAAGTATACTAATACAACCTAACATTTTTCCATCACATTAATCATCATAACTACCATTAGAAAGCTTGCATGAACGGCTAAACCGCACAAAAAAACTCACCTTCTTGCATTATTGTACACAACTAAATTCATCAACCATGATGAAGACTTATACTTTTTAACTTAAGGCAAAATATGAATCTTACAAAATGAGATTACCTTTATTCGGAGATAGAGAGAAGTAGAGAGACAGAGATAGAGTGTGAGCACTTGATCTACATCCATTTCCACATCCAGACATTTCAAGGTCATAACAATCAAAGCCAACATCACACGGTGTTCACTGCTCAAGTCCCCCTGCTTATGGATAATGTAGCCTCAACAAGCATGAGACTATTGTAGATGTAATCTTTTGAACAAAGAAATTTAGATGATCTCGCAGACGCTTAGACTTTAATTTACTAATCTCTAGTAACACGATGACACCTAAAAGCAAAAACATGATCCGCAAACCAAATCATTGAAAGTAAAAATCAAAACCAAGACTGAATCAATGGTCAGAGACACTAAAGAAGATCATAATTGAAACACAAACACATATTTTTCTAGAAGAATGCCTCAACCTTGAATACAAATATATATAAACACAAAAGAAAGACATATATATAAACACGGATAGCGTGTGATGTGGTTGTGGTGTTGTTCTAACCCATGTCATCTCTCCTTCCCTGTATCAATTCAACATAAGTAAAACCAAAACCATATTGTAATCCGTTCTCTACCAAACTCGATCTCTTCAACCACCTTCTAAATTAATCACTCATCAAAGTATTTGCAAAAATTGGAAGAAAAAAATTCTGCAAAAAAATAAATAAATGAGAAATTGTATTATTACCTCTTATATCAGTATTATTAACAAGAGCATGGATTGCACCAAATGAAACCCAATCCTTTTGAACAGAAGAATCATTAACATCACAACTAGTAGACAAATCAAGTTCCACAGCAACAACAACTATTAATCCTTCTTTATTTAATTGATTAATTACTTCAAAGATAGACTTTAATCGATCAATTCTTCTAGCAGCTGCAACAATTTTACAACCAGCTTTTGCTAGATCTAAACAAAACTCACGACCTATACCAGATGCACCAAGTTACCATCACTACTTTTCCTTTTAAATCTCTCCAAGGCTCTTCTAAATGATTCTCCTTCTTATCTTCTTCATTTCCCCATTGAATCGAATCAAAATGAAATTTTGTCAAAATCTTATCTTGTCACGATTAAGGAGTAATCGAGAGCTCTTTCGAGTTTCGAGTTTTCGACAAATGAAATTGAAACGATTACGAAGAAGAAATGTTGATGGGTATTTTTGTCACATAAAAAGTGCATTTTGGACTAAACCGTTCACTAAAGGATCAACTCGTTTTGAATTTTGCAAATTTGGACCTCCTAGTACCAGGCTTGAGATGAGGAGAGGACTAGAGTGTCCAAAAGCCCAACAACTTTGGTATTAATCGTTAATTTCTACTTTTAATTTAACTATTCTACGAACCAAACCCATAAATTGGCATCAGCGTGTTTAAACTAGCATACATTATTCGGCTAAATTAAGTAGAAATTGACGTTTAGTCCCAAAGTTCCTGGGTTTTGGACGTTTTAGTCCACTCATTTCAGCCCGATCTTATCTAATCCAAAATTCACCCGTATTAGACAGTTTAGTCCAAAATCTAACGAGTTAATCCAAATTTTCACCGATTCAAAATTCTCACGATTTTCTCGGTACCAAAGTTACCCTTCGGAGGTATCATCCTTGAGAATTCATTTGATTATAATCTCATATTTCATTTCAGGAGAGACTCAGAGTGAGAACGATAGAGATCGAGAAAAACTCTTCTTTTCTTTCGTTTATTCTCCATTCTTTAGTTCGTTGCAGGGAGGCGCAACAAGGAATTGCAACTCAATCCAGGAAAAGCCTTGATGAGATTCAATCTCAACATTGAAGAATTAAATCCTTTGGCGATTGGAAAGATAAGTGTAATCTATTCTTATCATGTAATTTGATTGCAATTTGTTAATTTATCGCTTTTGGAATCAATTTGATTTATTTATTTTTGCGATTTCAAAAACTAATTATTGCAGTTGCAATTTTAGTTTCTTATTCGATTCATGAATTTAGATATATATCATTGTATGGGAAAATATGGTTTATGATGGATACAAACAGTCACTTCTGGTGTAGTAGATGGAATCAATCGTATCCTCTTCATCTTCTTCCATTGTTTCTAAAAATTTCCCTTCTAAATCATCAGCATCAACACAAAGACGACCGTGGATTCATCTCCGTCTCTACTAATTTTCGGTCATCAAATGGATTAATCAAGGTAATCAACTAATGTAATCAATTTCTCATCAACTTTTTGCTTATAGGGTTTTTTTTTTGGGTTTTTTTTTCCCTTTATACTGACCTTTGTTTGATTTTTACTTTCATTCACGTTTGGTTGTGCTTCATCTCTTTTAAATGAAATTTAGAGATACGAAGAACTTAAAAGCACTGTTATTCTTTGGCTATTTGGTTGACAAAATGTCTCTTTGGTGATAGGAATGTCTTATCGCTAATGTCCAAAATTCATTATCGACCCACGGGTAACCTTTTGTATGACTTATATGATTCAACTTAAATCTACATTTTGTTGTTTTCTTGGTTCATTGACATTGGTTACATTAGTTTTATTCTATGCTCAAATTGTTTTCATTTGTATGCTTACCAATATTGTGTGTTGTCATATATAACTACTAGAAAGTCTCATTTTATACATATATTTGCATCATTGCACGCCAAGTAGTATAACAAGATATTATCCCGATTTCCAAACCTTGTTCTAGAACTAAGAATTTACATCATTTTTGTACCAAAACAATCTGGGAGCAATGAGAATGAGGTATTCAATTGTAATTAGAAAATCATCGGTTCTTGTTCTAGTTCTTTATCTTCACCACTTGGTCCTCTTGAATTGGAATCACCCGGTTTGGAAATTATGGATGCTCTTTAGTGTTTTTTTGTTGAAAATTCCATGACCCGATTTTTAACATGAAATGAAAGGAGGTTGATGTGTCGCAAGTAAGACGATGACATCAAGATCAACAAAATTAGTGGAAGACACGTTAAGTTAAATCAAAATAGCTAGTATGAATCCCCAAACTATATATATGATAATTTTATCTTGGCCAAAATGAATCTTACTTCTCTACTAAATTGAGTTATTATCCCACTTGTTGGTTCTTTATAGCTTGCTTTAATTTTATGGTGTCTCAAGATGTTATCACAATCAATACTATTGATGGGAAAATTGGTACACGGCGTGTTGTTCTTGCGGCACTGGTGCTTTGTACTATTGGTTCACCGAGATAAATTTTTATGTGTGCAAGTTCGCTCTGTATATATGTGGGACATACTTAATTGAAATGCCATGTATAGTGTTTTGTTGTTTTACTAGTTTGGAAACTGTAGAATTTAACTTGTGGACACTTTGCTTTGCTTATTAATTAAGTAGAAAACTATATCGTGAGTTGTAGATTTAGTGCACTTAATAGCTAGTGTTTTGAATTGCTCTTGAGTTGTGCCAATAATATAATAAGGTGTATTTGAATCAAATTACTTCCTTAGCTGCATTTGTAATGGTGTGAGTTGCATAAAATATTGTTGTTTTTCCTTTAACGTTATACACTTTCTCTATTCTTATTTGGTTAGTCATTCTACCACATCGTTTTGCTCTTTTGATGTTTTCTTCTCGAGTACAGTCTAGTAACATTTTCGGATAGTGCTTAATCATAGAGGGGATTAATTAGTGAGATATCTTTTGGAAATAACCATGTGATTATATATTGCTAATTTTCTTGGAGTCGAGAATGTAGTGGATTTGAGGATTTTTATTGTACTTCAAATATCTAGATATCCATTATCATCCTCCTATAAGATGAAGAATACGTTGGACCCATGGATTTATCTTATCCGGTCTTTTTAGTGCATGAGATACAATGATTTGGATGTACATGTTTTGGATACACATGTGTACATAGTTGTACACATGTTGTTTTTTAATGTGTACATAATTGTACACCTATTGATTTTAATGTGCACATAGGTGTACACATGTTGATCGTTGATGTGTACATAGTTGTACACCTATTAAATAATTGCTCCACTTTGTCCTTGCGGTGACCTGGTTGTATATATGTTGTTTGTCAATGTGTACATAGTTGTACACATGTTGATTCTAA
The DNA here is from genome assembly GCA_023531295.1 of Papaver armeniacum. Classification (NCBI taxonomy): domain Eukaryota; kingdom Viridiplantae; phylum Streptophyta; class Magnoliopsida; order Ranunculales; family Papaveraceae; genus Papaver; species Papaver armeniacum. The sequence continues at coordinate 376,617 of JAJJWW010002295.1, forward strand.
ATGTGTACATGATTGTGCATATTTGTACACCCTATTAGTTGCGTGCACATAGTTGTACACTGTTGATCATTAATGTGCACATAGTGGTATACTTTGTTAGTTGGCGTGTATGATTTGTACACCTATAAATCTTTAATATGCACATAATTGCACACACTGGTGATCATTCATGTACACATAATTATACACATGTTGATTTCTAATGAGTGCATATATCGATTCTGGATTCGATATTTTGTTTTCTAAATCGAATTTTTCATTGGGTGCTTTACATTTAACATTATTTTTTCATCACATTGGTTGGTATTGGTGTTTATCGTCTTGTTTTCTTTGAAATGTTACCTCCAAAAGCTTGCATTCATATCCAAGAAGGTGGTTTTAAGGGAGGAAAAAGTGATGCAAATAAAAACGAGTTGTTGATGCAAGGAAGGATTATGCGAAGTTTCTCTTACCAGGTGAACGAGATGGAACGATTTAGATGTGGCACATGTGTTTATTATGTCCTCATCTAAATGGGTTCCTTGACAATTCATAGAGTAGTAACTAAGATGTACATAATTGTACACATGTTGATTCTTAATGTGTACATAATTGTACACCTATTTTATGCGTTTCTCTCTGTGTATATGTGCTTGTTCCATTTTACATGTACTTAGTTTTTGTTCAATTGTAGCTGTATTGTTGATAACTTGTGATTGTACTCTCTTTGTTTAGGATCCTTTTGTCAATGGAGAGAAAGTCCCAGCCTTTAATTTGAATTTGGCGCAAAGTTTTACCACCTCGAGATGGAGTTCGAGGAGAACTTGGGTTATGTCAAAAACTACATGAAGGTTTTCAAAAGCTTGTTACACATACTTAATGCCCATCATTAGTTTTGTTTGCATAAAACTACTTGGAGAATTGCTAAAAGCTTGTTATTCTTAAATACACATACCATATGCTCATCATCCATTTTGTTTGTATATCGAAGAATTGTCTTTTATCACTTAGCAGTTCTCTAGTTGTTCCGATTCAACCAATTAAATTCTCCCTCCCTGTTTGGTGGTTTCATTTTCATTTACATGTGTTGATTATTAAAGTGTACATAGTTGTACACATGTTATTCATTTTGAAGTCTAAGAAATTAGGGAAAGCACTAATATGTACATAGTTGTACACACATATTATGTTATTTAGGTGTGCATAGTAGTCCCAATGTTGATTATTTAGGTGTAAATAGTTGTACACTTGTAGGACTATATTTATGCATACAAACCAAAAATTAGGGAAAAAACTAATTGTAAATGTGTTGGATTTTCTATAGATGTGTACAAAGTTGTACACTATTGTGTTATCTCAGTGTAATATGTGCATTTTTGTGGTATAAATGTTGGATTTTTATACCACAAAACATCAAAAGTTACTTGCATCTCTTTCTTATACCATCAAAAGTTGTCCTCTCATTAGAAATTTAGATCCTTGTAACATCTCTTAGGCAAAAATAATGTACATTCTAGGATATTTGTTGCAGCTTCAGTTCCATTTTCGAACAGTTTTATTAAAATAATCTCTGCAGACAGATGAATAAATTTAAGCTCATACTTGTAAGTTAGTATAATCATTTTTTCTGAGTTGTAGCCTGTAAGAACTGGATGGTTTATCAATGTGTTACCCAGTATTCATGCTATCAGTGATTACTCAATTATATAGGCCTAGGTGAAAAATAAGTTAGAAACTGGTGCTACATCGGTATTTTAGCTTACGAGTCACCAATATCTAGCTCCCTTTGTATAATTATTTTGTTGTTTTGCTAGATTCCTTGTCGTTAAAAACTTTATGAAACAATAGTTTGATCTCTTGTCTTTGACCACTTTTTCCTCTTTGTCATTGTATGTATAGATGAACAATATAAATACATCATTTCCATGTCTTGCGTATCAACAAGATGCTTTCATGTGCCGGAAGCGACGAGGCTCAAAGGCGGTATGGGAGGAGCTTTGAGTAAACCCTTGGGAATGGATCACCTAGCTAGATAACTTGTTATCGTATGAGATTCAAACCCATGATCTACCTTTGCTATGTTGGTGTACAACCTGGTGCACCTTGTTTTGTCTTTTGATTTTTGGATTTTTGTAGACATGTACATGTTTGTATGCGGCAATGTAAATCAAGATTTTTAAAAATGAAAATTATATAGGCATATGGGTACTCTTTTTGTAGCTCTCGGAAAGAGCTTTCCGAATATATAAAGTTTGTGAATTTTGGACAAACGGTTGAAAGATAAATTGTTTTTAATTATTTTTTATATTATTTAAAATTGCTGACATCGTTGTGAGTCACTTTGGACTAAACTGTAAATATTTGGACTAAATTGTAAATCAGGAAGTTTATTTGTGTACTTTCAATGAAAAAGGACTAATTTGTACCTAGTTGAATGGGTCAGGACTAACTAGTATACTTGGATGGGGTTTTGGACTAAACCGTATTTTTCCCCTAAATTAAATATTCTAGAAACCAAACCTATATATTGCCTCTATGCTTAAACTAGCATATATTTATCGTCCAAGGTTATCTACAACATTTTTTTATAGGATCACAGTAAACGTACCTAGCATCAAACCAAGTAACCAAAAGATCAAAGGCGTGACATAAATGGAAACCAAAACCAGAGCAATTGAAACATCGAAATTTCACCTCCCATAAATTCTCAAACAGGAGCATCAATGTCATTACCTTGAGAAGTGCTCAACATATACAAGTAGCTAACATGGAACTTAGATAAATAAACACGGTAAAAAAAATATGTTGATGCCTAAATCTGAAAGTACCTTATGGATACAGAACTAATTAGACATTAATGTAAATAAGAAATTACTGGGAGAACATGAAAGAGTTGTGAATGTACCTGATGATCTTCAGTTGTCCAAAATTTTAGAAGATCCTTCCGATCCACGTCGTGGGATGTATAGTGATGTATTTTTCATTTAGCTTTGTTGTTCCTGAACATTCATCTAGTACGAACAAATCCTGAAGTAGATACAACAATGAACTTGTCATTCAATGCACAAGTCACACAATTAAATCACATGCACACAAAACAAGCAAACATAATTTAAACTTTTAAAGAGATGGTGTTGATAACTTATTCAATAATCACATGCCAACGACTTAAAAAGAATAAAATTGCAGGTTCTGCTGAGTCACAACCATTCCTTATCCTCTTGAGCTCCGATTATATGTAAAACTGAACCGCTGACGTTGTTTTTGCAACACTCCAATGGCATCAAGGAAGTAATGTTTCCTCTACAAGATAATAGCATCATTCATATAAGTAAGTTTATTGACCACCAGACCAATCCAAGAAAATCTAATCTTATTCTTTTTTCACAAAGTGATGGAGTCTCAAGGGATCTAACACTACACCAAATTCCGGATTAATGTGACAATTGTAACGGCTTATGGGCCGTTACGAATTTCCGTTACAAATAGCCGTTACAAAAAATTCATGTAACAGTGCGAAGACCGTTACTAATTTTTAAAAATTAAATAATGAGGTTAAGCCATTCTGAAATTTTTTAGGCGTGCCGATCACACGCTTGGTCACACCAGGGTGGTAACACCTTTAGAATGTGTGTGTGCCATTCACATGCGTGGCATTATGTTTCCACCCACGATAAGTTATCTTAGAGGATATTTCCTCCCATGCGTGTGCAATTCACATGCGTGCTTTTGAGGATAACTCAATGGTTCGACAGATCGGGATTCATTTTCAGTTTTTTCTTCTCTCTTCTGCTCCTGCTCCTGCTCTTTTCTCTCCTCTCCTCTCAGGCGATGAAACCCTAGTTTCATCACAGAAATCGTTGATTGTTGATGATTGATGAATGAATCTGTATATGTAATTGTTGATGTACGAAGGAGAATCAGTAGAAGTTTTAGGTTCTCTGTGTGAGGTGATGAATCAGGGAGAGAGTTAGGGTTAGGGTTTATTCTTGAGGCGAAGAAATCATGGGAAGATGATGGATCTGCTGAGAACCCAGGTGATTCATGGTGGTGCTGTTAAATCAAGTGTTTATTAAACTCAGCAGAAATGGTAGGTTGATTTAGGGTTTCTGAAATGAAAATTTGATTTAGGATGATTTAGATCTTAATTTTTTAGGTATTCTTATTCTTATCTCTTTTATTGATTTCGATTCTCGGATTAGTTTTTGTCTATGGTTTTGATTTTGTATTCAATTTTGATTTCCTTGTCATTTTTTTCTGATGAAAACTGATCTTATTGGGTTGTTCTTATTTTTATCATAACGGGAGGGGAAACCCCTTGTTCCGAATGTAGTGAGGAAAGCGAGCAGGGGGTGGCTACGATTTGTGAAGTTGGTATAGAAGAATTAGGGACATATCTTCTGTTATTCTTCTGTTATTCTTCCATGTTGTATTCAAGTCTTGATGATCTTTGAACGTTGTAATGACTACATATGTGTCCTAGATATTCTTCATACTCTTGAAGTGTTAAGGGGTTTGTATTCTTTAGATTAGTTGTTGCTTATTATGTTTGTATCAATCATTTACTTCTATTTTTCTATCTTTTGGAACCAGTCTTATGAATTTGGTACTCTTATTATTTGTGTGTTGCAGGGACTTTGGATGAGCACATGCATTTACCTCTTCCATGTAAAGTGGATGCTTCAGTGGAAATACGGCGTGCTGCTATTAAGACTCTTACAAGGTTGATCCTTTGTGTGCAGGTACCACACTACTTCTCTTTGCGGTTGTGTACCGTGTGAAACTTGTTGTCTACATTTCGTATATCTAGAATTTAACAATTAGACATCATCTTACCAATATTGATTATGCTTATAGTAGTAATGCGATGTTCATGCAGAATTGTAAGTCTCTCTTAATGAGGCGATTGACGTGATATCTTGCGCCTGTTTTTTTTTCGTAATTGCTCTTGCCTATTTTGACCATTTGCATATGCTTTTCATTTGCGAAACAGTGATGAGCTTAGGAAGGATGTTGTTGATTCCCTTTGTTCCTTAGCACATTCCCTTGGGGAGAATGCGATGCTTGTATTGTTTTGTTTTGCTTTGGTATATAAACTAGTATATTACAAGTACACTAGTATATAAATATCTTAAATTTGTTAAAAGTTTGGTTTAAAAAGAATAATTATAATCGATCTTTGCCAACAATGTATGGCTAAGTTGATCCATCGATTTAGCGTCTCTGCCTCCCTCTCTTCAACTCGATCTTCTTGTCTGAGGCAAGTGTTACGATATCGGCGACCATGTTATTTCTTTTACTTTTTTCCTTAACCCGACATGTGCCGTCTTTGGTTGTATATTGAATAATGATGAGTAGTGATTGTTTACGGATGAGAGAGGGGTTGATTATTTGAAAATAGACAGAAATATCGAGAAAATAAAGAAGGTAGAATTTGCTTCACCCATATTCATAAGCGAAAATCTTATATTGATGGGTGTCTACGATCCTCCTCAGAAATCTGTAATATGACCAAAGATAACATCAGTCAAATAATGTATTGCTCTGGTGTTCTGCTTTACTATTTGATTATCTCATCAGGGTCAGAATCTAAACTCTTTCAAACTGTTGACTGGTTGTTCTTTACATCTAGGCCCCTGCAAAGTTTTTTGAGCTGCAAATACAGTCATATCTTAAGACTGTTGCTTATCATCGAGAGATAGATGAGGTGCAGAATGCTGCTGCTGGAAGGGGAGTTGGTGGGGTGCAGACTTCGCGAATCTAATGAGAAAGTGTTATTTACAGGGCAAGGTATCTCTTTGTTTTATCTGGAGCTGGTGCAGTTGCCTCTTGACCAGGAGACTGGACACTGCAAATGGTTTGGTTTTTTCCAGTTCAAACAATTGCTTGTATTTCGGGCCATTTGGAAGGCTTTGGTGGGACTACTTCTAATTCTTAACCAATCAGGTGAATCTACATCTATTTTTACGCAAATTTTATTATTCTTGAATGGAGTGTTTTAAACTTAGATGATAAGTACTATAACTAGCTAGGTTTATGTCATGTTTGAGTGCATTCCCAGGTGTATAACGGGATCTTTGAAATGAAATGTTATGGTTAGTTATTATATCTTCATAGGTAGGTTGAGTTATTATGTTTGAGTGCATTCCCTTGTAGTTTATAACCATTGTTTGTCATTGTAGGGTTTGCAGGTTAATTGAATGATGGTATGTTGTGAGATTAGAAAGGTTGGAGAATAAGGCAATCATTAGGTCCCTTGGCGGTTTGCAACTTTTGTAAGTTTCTATATAGGAAGTTTCTTTGAACTTTGCAAATTTCTATGTAGGAAATTTCTGTGAACTTGGTAAGTTTTGTAACCTAAAATTTGATACTTAGAAGAATTTTGGAACTTAGAAATTTCTTTGTGGTCTGTTAGTAAGTTTGTATGTGTTCCCTTATGCTGTTACAACCTTCCATATATTCCTTTAGAAATTTGATACTTAACAAAAAAAAAAGTTAGGTACTTTGAGAAATTTTTGTTCTTTTGTTATATGAATCTGAGATGAATTGAATGAATGTGATATGAATGATTGAAGAAATTGTTGTTGAGTGTGGTTATGAATATATTGAAAGGTGTATGCAGGGTATTGAATTTAGAATTAAACTATTTAGGTAGAAGATGGATTTCTTAGGTTAGCCTTGACCTGGTCAAGGTTGATTGGATAATTTTTTTTTTTTATTACAAAAACGTTCGTAACGGCTATGAGAGTCATTACAATCTTCCCGTAGTAACGGCCGCAAGTCATTCTAATGTGCCACGAAGTAACGGCTCGAGAGCGTTATTTACAGCGTTGTTACAAAATAAATTCCATTAACGCCCGGAGCTGTTACCAAGTGGAAAATTAGTAACGGCTCTCAACATTAGAGCCGTTCTAACCAAAATTGTAGTGCGCCACAAAGCCGATTACAAAAAAATGTAACACCCACTTTTGCAAATGTGCAAGAGTCGTTACAACCCGTTTTAGTAATTGGCTCGTTCATTTCTAATCCCAGAATTTGGTGTAGTGTAAAGTCTAAACAAACATCAATACTAGCAGGAATTGAGTGGACAAATACCACTAAACATTATATCAGGCACCTAAAAATATAAACATCAATACTAGCATGGATTGGTGGACATATACTACCAAAGATTCTACTGTCACTTAAAATAAAATAAAAACCAATACCAACTCAGCAAATTTGTGAATATAGTGATCCAAATTGTCATGTATACACTTGCCAATCTATTTGTAACAAAATTATTAGATGCCAGGTAATTTTCTACATAAATTACTTCTACGTTACTTTAGAATTAAACATTGTTAGATAATTAAACATTGCGAGTTGAAATTACAACCTTACCTTAAACCATTACACTTCTTCTAGTAAGTAGGAAGTCGACTTCAATGAACATTTGAAAAAAATCAAATACAAGAAGAACGGGTTGCAAAATCACAGACACACGATTGCTTATCGGCTCTACTTGCAACTCGTTTGGCCTTCCGCAAACATCCTTCTCGTTAGATTGTTAAACTTTCCAATTCCGCTCATACCGATTCTCAAGATCAACAAATAAAACCATTTTATTTTTCTTCCTTTTTCTTCCTTTTCTTCTTTCTCTTCCGATTACCTAATTATTTAACAACTTCAATGTATAGGTAATTTTTCTTTGTAACACCACCATATCTCTTTGATAGAAAATAGAGAATATGTTTGATGATCTTGTTTAAGTATTTGGATCCACCAATAACTCAGATCTATCTACTCCGTTTTCATACTCTTTGCATTTTTCAACTTTGAATCATCAACTCACTCTCAAACTTTCCCATTTTATAATTAGGGTTAGGGCTTACTGTGGTTTTATAAATACCAGGTACCCAGTGGATAAGGGCAGGATTTACCATGTGCCTAGTGGGCTGGACAGAGTAGCAATTTCATAAACTTGAGAAATTGAATCAAGAAATGAGTAGTTTTGAGAAATTTAAAACTGTGGGTTTGAAGTTAGTGGAGATATCAAAGTTACAGTCCTTGCATAAACTTGACACCCGAATTCCCTCTGCCAAAAGTAGCAATTTCATAACATGGATTCATAAAACGTAACTTACAATTGTTTGACAACATTCAACCAGAATTTTTCACTAACTTTCAAACATAAATAATGTGTGACATTATGTAACCACAACAATGCTGTAAGTGGAGCTTTAACTTCTGCAAGAGCACAAAAAAATTCCTTAAAAGATTGTTCATGAATCTTTCACCCCTGATAGAGAAAATTATATGGGTTTGCTTCTGTTATCATTCAACATGTGTGTCAAAATTATGAATGCAAGATCAGATTCGCATTTTTGAGTTCCTTCAAGAGCCTGCAACGTCAACATAACCTGATGGAAAAAAGTATAAATGAATGCTCACTCACTACACCATTTTAAGGGATTAGCAACAAAGATTAGCAACGGCACTAGCGCCGTTGCTAATGTCTGTTGCTAATTTCGGTTGCTATTTTTTCGCAACGGCGAGAGTTTCGTTGCTAATTTTGTAACCTCGGTTTTTACATTGCGAATAGCAACTCTTTGTGTGCTCAAGCATGCGAAGTGTGCGTGTGGTCGGGAACACTTGGACTACTTTTTACGCCCAAGTCAACCTTCGGTCAAGTCTTCTTTTTTATTTTTCCACCGTTCAACCATATCTACCTATATCCTGCCTTATTCGACTTTTCCTTTTCATTTTTCTCCGCCACAGAACATAACACCTCTCTTTTATCTCCTCTCCATGGAAGCTATGAAGAACTTCATCTATCTTTCATCACTTCTCCACAGATCTGAAGAACCACGGAAATCAACCAGGTTTTAAGTCTCCTTCATAATCTTTTCGTTTCAGTTTATAGAGTTTAGAGATTTTACGATTTTAGAGATTTTGATTTTTAGGGTTTCAGCTGTGAATCTTTTTTTTTTTCATTTTAGTTTATCGATTTCATTTGTGAATCTTTTACTTTTGATTTTAGGGATTTTGACTTGGTTTTTGATTTCGGTTTTATCGATTTTAGGGTTTCACGATTTTATTTTTTTTTTTAGTCCTAGGGTTTTGAGGATTTGGTTTTGGAAAGTTTATATTTTTTTGATGTTTGATTATGTTATGTTTTGTGTGTGTATTTCAGTAATTTCCACTTTGTTCATGAGGCTGTGTCGATGCTAATTAATACACTGATTTTGTATTGTGGGGTATTTCCATGGCTTTGGACGGTGAGTTTGGGTTAATTGAAGGTTTTATTGATTTTGAGAAATTCTTTTTGTTGGTGTTTTTATTTGTGGATGTTGGTTAAGTGAGTTCTTTTTCGGCTTGTAAATCGGGAGATTTTTGATATCGTATGGGTTTAATGTGGAGAATGAGAATTCATAGCCGGAGTAGCCGTTATGATATATTCTTGGTATGTGTATACTTCAATTTGTGTGTGTAGGGATTGAGATATATTTGATTGAATAGTTGTTTTTTTTTAACTTGATTTTAATAGCTTGTGCGTGAACTGTTTTGTACAGATAACTGACTTGCCATTCTTGTTGTACTCTACTTTTGTCATTGAGGCTCGCCATGGTTCCAACAAAGCATGTTTATTATTTTTGGTTGTTGGTACAGTGTGTATCCGTATCTTGAAGTTTTGGTGCTCTTGGAAGGAAGAGCTTGTTTTCAACTTTTATATATTCTTGTCATGTCCTTATCAAGGAGTCCGTTCATTGTTTTCAGCTCTTCTGTCACTTCCCTTTTTATTATTTGCTTATTGAATTACATCAAGGGGTTGTAAATGATTTTACAAAGAATAGAAATGATTCGCACCCATCTAACTCGCTAGTTTTCATCATAAATTAAAGTCTTTGGTTTTAGTTTTTTTTTTTGAAATAGCTCAACACTGTTTGTGAAAATGACCCAATGAACTCGCCTATTTGAAACTCCATTGTTAATCGAGAATTGATTTTTCTTATATGTATATATATCACGGGCAACTGGGGTAGTTCTATATCCGCATTTGACTCATGGTGATCGCATTGTGTTGGGTATTCTATATTTTTAAGAAAATGGTGTCCTTATGTTCAATACGCTCATCATATTTTCTACCATTTACTTGGGGCTTGTTTGATCTAATTTTGGAATCAAGGCGTCGTTTTATTTGATGAAATGTTCTTAGTGTTTAAACTTTGAAGAAGACTTATTATCTTTTTATGTCAATTGTGTGTACTTGTTTTATTATTCCACAACACATTACTTTTAGATTTAATCTAAGTTTGAACATGGGTCCATGATCTTAAGGGTAGTGAGTTATTGTATGTGCTTAATTTAAACTAAGCTAAATTTTTGTAATGAACTGAATGTCCCTTTTAAGTTCAAAGTGTACTCTCATTGTGAATGATATGCTTGTCTATCTGTTTGAAGGGTCATTTTTGATATTTAAATCATGGTACTCGATCTGGTCTCTGGTGCTTCATTTGGTTTATGAAAATGTGTCTATTGTAAATTTTATTTTATGGCAACTTGTGTTAAGAAATTGTAAGGATATTTTTCGACTCTGCTAGAGCTACTTTAATTTATTTCATTATTCATTTTCATTTTCTTAAATCACCTTGAACACCGATTGCTTAAATTTTTCGAAACAGATGTATATTTTTACATTTTAGTTTTCGAGTGACGGGTCGGGGATTTAACCTTTCTTATTGGGTTGAAACCCATCCCTTGAGAAGGTAAATTTACCGGTCTGTCACAACCAATATCCATATTACAGGAACATCTCAGACTACTCGGGTCTTATTCAGTATTTATGTTATCTGAAAGGATTATTCATCTTGAGATGAGATTACGGCACAGGAGATTCATTCCTTGGTTCTTTATACAAGTTGATTTAGCCAATCTATTAGCATCTCGAGATCAAGAATTATGAGAACTATCTGCTGAGGTTCTTTCTATTTCTACTTTCTCAAATTGGATGTACTAACTAGCTTGCTAGAGAGAGATACTTTATGCTGGATTTCGAAAGGTAAAAGTATTGTTCAAACTCTTCTTTCAGCTGAATTTGTTTCTCACATAACTTTAGAGTGCTGGTGTTTGTTCAGTGAGAGGAGACCTTTACATTTCTTTCTATATGTCTTATCTAGATCAGGTTCATATTCAGAAAGAGGATCTGACCTTGCATATTCCGTTATGGAAAATGTTTCAGCATATAGAGTTTCCATGGTATGCATTCTAGTTCTGATGTTAATATATTAGTTTGTTACATTATTTCTTGTTTTTCAAGTCATATTCCCTCACAAGGAATGATGTGGTTACACTCCAGATGATTGTTACGTGCTTGTGCATCTTGGCTGTGGACTTCACAATATATCCTCGGCGATATGCTAAGACTGAGACTTACGGTACTGGACTGGTAAGCTCCTTCTTGCTTGTTCCGTAAATTGCTTGTCCCTTTTTACTCCCAATAGTTGCAAACAATTTCAATGGATAATCACTTAATGGAACAATAGTTGAATTCGATTGTTCCTGAGAAGCACAACAAGTTCATCTCAAATTGGACAACATTTGGCTGTTGTCGAGGTGCTATAATTTTCTGTAATTCTCTGTGTGAGTGTAATATTCTAGCATACGAACCGGTCCTGTTACTTAATGTCATTCTTGATTAGTTAACATACATCGAGAAACTAATCTTAGGAATTGGGGAATTCCACTCTTGTTTTTGGATTCAACAGATGGATCTGGGTAGGATCATTTGTCCTGGCAAATTCTTTAGTTTCAAGACAAGCACGGAATGTCTCGTCAATGTGAGTCATTTCTTGCATCTTTTACTTACATATCCGATAAATGCGCACGGAATTGTTACTTGATTGATGTCTTGGACTCGAGTGATTGCACTTATGTTCCTTGTTAGAAATTTTTAGCCCTCACAAATTAGAATCTCTCCTCACCTATTTTGACTATTATTTGTACAAACTTTGGCTCCGAAGCCCTTGTTTCATTACTTTTCGGAAACATTGCTTAATCATCCCCAGCCTTGTTATAGCTTTCTTTGAAGAAAATATATCATCAGTGTTGAATATTATCGGTCAGTACCATTTATTTTCCAGTAAATGCATCTAGCACAGAGAAAACCGATATCGTTTGCAGTTATTGGAAAAATAAATCGGTTGCATGACGATTTTGTTGTGAGCCAACTATTGTTTGTGCAATGATATTCATGTGTCTTTTTGTGTAAATTTTAACTAATTTGAATCCCTTCCTTTTATTTAATGAATGCCCTAATGATACTTGTGGATGTGGACTCGTAAGCAAGAGAATATGATGACTATCACCAAATTTTATCCTTTCGTGCTTTGTTACCCGCTTCTTATGAAACTTGGAGAAATTCTTTGAATGATTTATTATTCTTTGAATTTGTAACAATATCTTTTCCTTTAGGAAGTGGAAGACCGTTCTTCAATCAAGGAGTCCAATGATTATCATATGAAGTCATGTCAACTAAAATTGAAATGCGCCTTGCTAAAGCTGAAGCAATCAACTGGACATCTCTTGAATATACCATGGAAAATACAGTTCAACAGAAATTGAACTGCCAACAGGTAGGACATTATGCTTTTTATTTAATCTGCTCTTTCATTGTTATTTTGCAAGGTTGAATTGTTCATTGTGTCAATGAATTAACTGTTCTTTTATTATATTTATCTATTCAGGGTGCCGGTTATTTTTGGGTTTAACACACTCAATGGAACGACTGTTACACGTGATCATTCTGCAGCAGTGCCTTGGGATCTCAAAAGTGTTGCCGCTCTTATTCGTTGCACAATCGACAAAACTATGCCATCTATGGTTGGGATTCTTGGGAACTTGGTACAAACTCCCTTTCTCTCTCCCACTATGATTCCGCAACTGTAGGAAAACTCGACTGAAGTTGGAAATGAGATCAGAAATTAGGGTTGGAGAAGAAAGCAGTGACCATTAGGTCCCTTAGCAATAAGCAAGATTTGTAAGTTTATGTAGTATCTCCTTATAGTGATTTAAGTTAGAAGAACCTAGGAATTTCGTAACTTTACATGAACTCGAACTTAGGAATGAATGTATATTGCATCACTAGTTTAAGTTAGAAGATCTGCAAGATGTGTACACTAGTTTGTTGTGATACTTAAAAAACATTTGTATCAAATACTTACTTTTTGTTACAATCAATTGAAGAATCCATTTTCATAATTTGATACAGTTTTGTATGTTGAATGAATGAATGAATGTATGTTGAATGAATGAATGAATGTATCTGTGGAAAAGATGAATGTGGGGAACTGGGTAACTGCAGGGGCGAAATGGATTTTGACCAGGTCAATGAAGACTTGACCTTTTTTTTATGTTGCAAAATATTAGCAACGTCTTTAATCTGTTGCTAAGTTAGAACCAGAACCAATAATATTTTAGTTCCGGGTAGGGGTATTCCTGTAATTAGAAACAGGTTAGCAACGGCAGACCTTGGTTGCGAATAAATTGGGTCGCAACGGCGCAGTACGTTACGAATCTCCGTTGCTGACCAAGAGTCGCAACGGAGCTTATGCCGTTGCGAAAAAAATGCAACACCATGTTTTGAAACGTCACTCTGCCGTTGCGAATCCCTAAAAATGGTGTAGTGACTGGACGGATTGAAGCAATAAAGAACTTGAAGAAAGGAATTTGTGGTAGAACATCTGAAACATGGCCCTAATCTCAATTTGAAGAAAGGAATTTGTGGTATGAATGTCAATGTGGCTTGTATTCAGATGCAACATATCAATGTTTCATCCTGGATTACTAGCTGGTTCAATCATTCTCAAAAAGGTAATGAGGAAAATCTCTTGTGGACATCTACATTAATGTGTACAACATGGCATATCAGGAAAAACAAATGTATGAAAGTGTTTCAAAACAAAAAAAACCAACTATTGGATCACACGCAATGGGATAAAAATTCTAGTCAGTCTCTGCATTAAAGAAGAGTCGCATCAACATAAGAGATCCCCTGAAGGTAACTTACAACAGTGGACTCCATCCCAATCATCTAAAAATGAATATTGATGCATCTTTTGATTACTTTACCAGGGAAATAGGAATTTATTTAATTATTAGAGATTCTGCAGGTACAACCAGAGGTATCAAAGGAAGACACTACAATGAAGGAGTAGACCCGAGAGCGGGCAGAGTGCTTGGGCATGAAACATGCTATACTTTGGGCCAAGGAACTGAAACTTCACAACATCATCTATGAATCAGACTGTAAAAATGTAATTAGCTCCAACAGAAATGCCAATCCGGTCGTTCACTGGATGAACCAGGACTATGTAGAAGAAATAAGGCATTTGCTTAGTTCTCTTTTATATTTTGGTGCCATTCATGTAAAAGGGACATCTAAAAAATATAGCCCATGTAATAGCTAACAAAACTTCATTTGAATTTTGGTGTAATATCCCAAAAGAATTTGAAATCTTAGTAAGGGATGAAAGGGGTTAGTAAGAAGTTATGTAATTTTATGGCATTATGAAGTACTTCTGTTGCATCAAAAAAAGATTAAACAAAATTTCCAACCGATTTAGTAATATTGTATAATACATTGGCGCAACACAACCATTTTCCACGATCTTAATTTCTTGTTCAATTGTTTCTAACATAAACCAGAAATTTACGGTCACTTTGCAAAAAGAAATATGACCACAAAAAAGACTATAACAAAAGATTGCCACAAAAATATCTAAAAGACTACCACACAAAAAACAGCATACATGTATGGAAGAGTAATCGAAGAACTTGGGAATGTAAATTTGGACAAATGGAGACTGATTTTGGATAACCTTTTGCTATATTTTTACCCAAAGGGGTTTTGGGTTTAGAGTCTTAATTTATGTCTAAATTTCTGTAAACAGATGGATTAAGCAATGGAAAATACTAATTAAATTTTGTACCCTGCTTATCTCCACACTTGTGTAACACAACCCTGAAAATCCCATATGAGTAACATAGTATGCTCTTTGTCCAAGTTAGGTACCCTATTATTCCAGCCGCTAATCTCGTTCCTTCGTTGTATCCAAGATTAAACTTGTTGGCAGCACCACCAAATGTTACTGCTGATCAATGTGACTGTAGATACCAAAATACGATTCGCCACGTGGACTTAGGAGAGGACACGAGTTACTCCTGGGGAATCCTGTCGAAAGATCTTGTACCGTCCCCTGAGAATCCTCGTCAGTGACTTGTCAAATCAAGTCAGGATCGTCATTCTTGATCGTTGACGAAATAAAAGCCGTATGCGAGATAGCAACTTAAGGAGAAGTAACTCACTAGAAGAATCTAAACTACGAAGGATCAAGTGGAGTACCCTACAAGACACCAACCACGAAATAAAGATGGGCGAAGTAAGTTTACTTCATTAGGAAAGATAACTTGCGAAGTCGATTAATTATGGAGCAAGAAAAGAGACAACTGTCCCGACAAACGCCGTGAGTTGTCAGCGAAAGGAAAGGGGAAAACTTTATGGAAAATGGTCCGGGCGAAGCATAAAGCATCTCCACGAGAACGTAGCGAAGTAAAATGAGATGTACGCCATTAGGGTTGATTGGCCTATAAATAGAAGTCTTTGGGCTAGGTGTGAGGAATCGGATTTTTGGGAGAGAGGAGTGAGCTTTGCTTAGGGAATGAGATTAGGGTTTCCTTGTAGTCAAGAACTTGTATTTTCACTTCTTTGTGGTTAATGAATAAAGATTTTCTAATTTCAAAAATACTTATCATGTCTTAGATCTATCTTGTTATCACTTGGGTGTACTAATGGATTTTGAGTAGTTACAGTGACCTCCTGCACATTATAGCAAAACACATTACTAAAGGTGCTGACATGGGCAGAAATTAACGGCCCAAGTAAAATAAAATAGAAAGTGAAAGGAATTCTAAAGAAAATCTCAAATCAGGGCAGTGGTCGGTCGACGAGAACCAATGGACAATCAACCACAAAGGGACTTGAACAATCAACCAAAAACTTTGCTCACATCTGTTGCTTCTATTTAAGTTGGACGCGGACTATGTCCTGACATACGATTTGGGGAGAATCATTCTGTATCTTCGAAAGTGAAAAAATCGCAAAACAGCGGAGCAATAACTATATTGAATGTCCAAAAATCTATAAATCTAGGGCGAAGTCACTGATCTAGAGAAGAAACTACACAGATCAATATAAATGTGTAAGCTGGTTTCCCTTACAATCAGTACCTACGGTCTAGCCAAAGAAAACTACATATTCAATGGTTTAAGCCAAAACTAGACTGTTTAATTTTACAAGAAATGCGACTACCATAGGTCATGTTTGGACAAATAAGGTGCCACTCAAAATGCAGTAAACCCAAAACAAAAGCATTATAAATTTCTTAATTTCTAGCAGTATACTGTAAACACACCATTGTATGAATTACCTATAAAAAACAGAAGAATATACAACTATTACAGTTCCAAATGAAAATTCATGGGGGTGAATCTTCGATTTCAGACTCGCTGCTTAGCTATCTAAAGTGTATGAATGGGTAGTAACTTTTAAGATTTCAGACTCGCTGCTTAGCTATCTAAAGCAACTACCACTTTTAAAAATGACGTCACGCAACCAAGATCACTAGTACACTGTACATCTACAGACTGATTCATTCTTTTCTTATGGTTGAATGGACAGAGGAAACATAGGAAGAATGACCTTCACCTAAACATTTAACATTCTGAGAATTAACACTTTTAGATAAACTCCCCCATCACTTGCCAGGAACAGTCAAACCCAAGACCAAATGTTAAACCTTGGATAGCTTTTTAAGTTGCAAGAATGAGAAGTTACTGCAAAGACCAACATATGAATGTGCATACCATTTAAGCTTCAAATCGAGCATAGTTTCTCCTACGCATTGTCTGCTTGGCTTTCTGGTGGCTTCGACTTTTAAAATTGCGATCGGAAAGTGCCTTGCAAATACACAAGTATAATCTGCAAGATTATTTGCATTGTGGGGTGTACAGTGACGTGCTTTTGATTTAGCATTGTTGTTCCTAGATATTCCACAGGCAATACACAAGGTAGCGTTTTCATAACTTTCATCTAGTACGAACAAATCCTGGAACAGATACAAAAAGAATTTGTCATTCAGTGCACAAGCCACACAAGTGAATCATATGGCACACAAAATAAGCGAACATAATCTAGAGACGATTATTCCTTGATAACTTATTCAAGAATTCTATGGTTAATTAAAATTACATGTGAACAATTTAAAGAAGAATAAAATTGCAGGTTCTGCTGAGTATGTTCACCTGATGTTTGGCTCACAAACATTCCTTATCCTCCCGAGTTCACCTATCCCGAGTTCACCTATCCCGACGCTGATATTGTTTTAGCAACATTCCAATAGCATCAAAGAAGTGATGTCTCCTCTACAAGATAACAGCATCATTCATATAAGTAAGGTTACTGACCACCAGATCAATACAACAAAATCTGACCTTACATCTTTTTAAAAGGTGAGGGAGTCTCAGGGACCAAAAAAAACTTTAATACTTTAGCAGGAATTGAGTGGTTACCAAACATTCTACTTGGCACCTATACTGTAAATCTAAAATTAAGCAAATACGTGAATATAGTGATCCAAATTGTCATGTCCAATACACTTGCCATAACATTATTAGATGCCAATATAAAAACTGTTACTAAGTAGTGAGTTTGGCGGTTGAAATTACACACATACCTTAAACCATTGCACTTTTTGCTAATATCTAGTTTGACTTCTGAATATTTAAAAAAATCAAACACCAGATTACCACGCCCAAGAGAAAAATCAAAAACACAATTACCATCTGCTGTAATTGCTAGCAGAATTTCTAGCGGAATTTCCTCTGGTATTGTTAAAATTTCCGAGTCCCCTCATACTGATTATCAAGATCAACAAATAAAACCATTTTATTTTTTTTTCTTTTCTTCTTTCTCTTTTGTATTACCTGATTCTTTAACAACAACTTCGATTTTCTGGTAATTTTTCTTCCTAACACCACCATATCTTTGACGGAAAATAAAGAATATGCTTGATGATCTTGTTTTAGTATTTGGATCCACCAATAACTTAGATCTATATCAACTCATTTCATACTCTGTGCGGCTGCATCTTCCAACTTGGAACCATCTTTAAACTCAATTCAATTCTCTCTCAAGCTTTTCCATTTTATACTTAGGGTTAGGGCTGTGGGGCTTATTATGGGTCTATATTTACCATATATACCCAATGGATTTGGGCCGGATGCAGAAAGTTGCACAGTTTAGAAAAATAGAACCCATGTCTCAAAATTGTATCAAGAAATGAGTTGTTTCTGAGAAATTAAAAACTGTGAATTTTGTAAGTTAAGAGTGTCGATTAAAAACTGTGATAATTAAACAAAATATCCAACCATTTTCTCTCCAATTTGTTCTGTATATAAACTTGACATGACTCCCCAGTTTTCTCTCCAATTTGTAAGTTGAAATTACACACATACAGGGTTAGGGCTGTGGGGCTTATTATGGTTTTATATACCCAATGGATTTGGGCCGGATGAAGTCATGACTCCCCACTATATCTTGATATGAATGAACCATTTTTTGGGGACCAGCCTTTTCTTGGGGGACCATTCTTTTATTTTGGGTAAGATATTAAAAGTAAATCTAGGTCACCCCTTATCTAGATATTTATGATAATAGCTAAATTACCCTCTGATTATTTTTGGTTAATGATTAGTTAGTGTTAATATTAGTTAGTGTGATTAATGAAATGATTTTGAATAAAGATTTGAGATTAAAAAATCATATTTTTAAAAAAGAAGTAGAATTATTGAGAGAGAAAAGTTAGAGAAGATGAAGAAGAAAAACATGGAAAATAAAAAAAAATTGAGTTCATTAAGCTAGACTATTCAAGTGGTGAATTGTTTCTTAGATGGTGAATGTATTCTTCCCCAAAGCCAATCTCAAGATGAAAACGATGGATTTTACCAACCACAACAGGAGGAAGACTATTTGGGTACCCAGGTATGCTCTAAACTTAGATAATGTTGGTTGAATTGGTCCAAATTTTCAAAAAAATGTGAATTTGTTAAATAGATTTGGGCTTGCCATTGGTTACCTTGTGTGAAGAACATGTAACCGAACTCATCCAAAGTGTAGTTGGTTACTTTTTCTAAACACGTTGTGCTACCGAACTCTCCAATAATGGAGGTTTTTGAAGTTCGGTTAACGGACATGTTATTCGAACTTTGTAAATAGGATTACAGTGTTATGTTCGGTTTGGTTTAAATGTAACCGAACTTTAGGGTCTATAAGTTCGGTTAGTTTGCAACCAATAGCTAACCGAACTTATGTAAAATAATATTGCACATTAGTGTACAAAGTTAGGTTGTTTCAAACTTCATACCAACCAATATCTAACCTAACTACACACAATTAGTTAAGAGTTCGGTTTGTCAAGGTTTTTTGCGAACAAACCGAACATAGTGGGACAAGTTTGGTTAAATTGAAACTCAACATACTGGGCAAAATAGCACAGTTCGGTTACATTGGAATTCTTTCTTTTTTTTTTTCTTTTTTTTTTTTTTGTAATATTGGTAAAGTTCGGTTAAAAATAGTTTTATCCTTCTTTGCGAACCAACCGAACATAGTGGGCAAAGTTAGGTTAAATCAAAAATCAACATAGTGGGAAAAATAGCGTGATTGAGTTACACTTGATTGTTTTTTTTTTTTTTTTTTGCAATATTGGTAAAGTTCGGTTAGAAAATAGTTTTAGCCTTCTTTGCGAACCAACCGAACTCGAGTTCGGTTAAGAAAAATTAATTCGTGATAACTGAAGTGTTCTTCGTGTTCTTGGTTTCGGAGAATGTTCGGTTAGCAAACTAGTTTTTTTTAAACTATTCCTAACCAAGAACATGCCACCACTGTAACTTCCAATTAAACCATATTTTGATGACTACTTGCTCAAAATTTCAATCAAAAGCAATTAGAAGTAATGGGTTTGTGGGAAAATACTTATGGATAGGTTTGTTTATAAAAGATTGATTAATCGACGATGAAAATTCAATGAATCGACCGGGCTAAAAATTTGATGATTTTGATTAGATTTGTATATGATCAGGGTTACATGATCATAAATTGATGAAGAAGAGAAGAAGAAAAATTGTAGAATAGAGGAAGAAGAAGTTGTAGATTAGTTATAATTTTAATTAGGTAAAAAAGTAAATATGTTAATGAT
The DNA here is from genome assembly GCA_023531295.1 of Papaver armeniacum. Taxonomy (NCBI): domain Eukaryota; kingdom Viridiplantae; phylum Streptophyta; class Magnoliopsida; order Ranunculales; family Papaveraceae; genus Papaver; species Papaver armeniacum. The sequence goes on from JAJJWW010002295.1 coordinate 396,887, forward strand.
TTAAATTAAGTTATATATATAGAGGTGGTGGTGGTTGGTGGTGGTGGTAGTCGGAGGTGGTAGTGGTGGGCGGCGGTGGTGGGAGGAGGTGGTAGTTATATATATATAGGTAGTTATTATGTTAGTTTTAAATTAAATTAGGTTAAGGGTAGGTTAGTCATTTCCACACTTTAGGACACCCCTATAACTATAGGGAAGGTGGCCAAATAAGACCATGGTCCCCTCAAAAAAACCATGGTCCCCAAAAAATGGTTCATATGAATTGTGATGCAGAATGTTGCACAGTTTGGGTGGCATTTGTGCCGTTTGTTGTTATGCTTAGGCGCTTCTTTTTCAATGATTCAATGAATCGAACCTTTTTACTTCAAAAAAAAAAAAAAAAAAGTGCCAGTTTAGAAAACTAGAACCTGTGTCTCAAAATGTGAAAATTGTATCATCCTGGAGAAATTAGTTGTTTTTGAGAAATTAAGAACTGTGGATTTTGAAGTTAAGAGTGTTGATCAACGGGCAATTAAACTAAATATCCAAATTGGTTTCCTATATAAACTTGACACTCAGAATTCCTACTACACAAGTAGCCCACTGCCAATTTAGCTTGCTAGCAACTGTAATTTCATAAAATGGATATAAACCAGAATTTTAGTTGGTTTCGTGTATTATAAACTTGAAACATCACTTACAATTGTTTGACAACATCAACCAGAACTTACAAATATAAAAAAATATCTGTGACGTTATATAAGCACTGCAATGCTGCAGGGAGAGCTTTCCATCTGCAAGAGCACAGAAATTTCCTTAAGAGATTTTGTTCGCGAATCATTCACCCCTGACAGAAACAATTATATGGGTTTGCTTCTATTATCCCTCAACGTGCGTCAAAAAATGCACGCAAGAACAGGTTCACATACTGGAGGAGTTTCTTCGAGAGCATGCAAAATAAACTGTCAACTTAGCCTGATGGAAAAAAAGTATGAACTCTCACGCAAATAATTGAAGCAATAAAGAACTTGCAGAAAGGAACCCACAATCCTGAGTTGAATATTTGAAACATGGCCCTGATCTCAATTTGTGTTTTGTTTCCTTTCGTGTAGGTGCAACATTTTCAGCTACTCTCTTAGACCGTGCAGTTGGTGATACCTCCTTTTCAATCTCTGGATTTAGTGAAGAATAAAAACTTTCGTGTAGGTCCACCCTTTAGGTTTCTTCTGCTGTAAACATTTAGGGAGTTTTGCACACATTTGTTGGCATATTCAGATTCAATTTGCTCCATACCTTATCTCTTCAATTGTATTAGGAGTTAACTCTTGAACAACTTCTTGTCCAATTTGTTGTATACACACGAAGTCTATATCAAACGGAAGCAAATGGAGTATGTGTTAGAATACATGAATCCAAAAACAGTTGAATTTGCCAGCATTTTTGTACGAGTGTAAACAGGCACAATCACAGAGATGGATCAAGATATGTAGATAAGAATGAAAACACAAAAAAATTCAATGCTTAACTTAACATGTGAAATTATACCCTATGTACTATAATACATTCGAGGCATTCGAACTGATTGACAACACTAGTATGTAACACAACACAACAAAAGTAGAAGACAGGAAAAAGTGGTCAAGTATTTGAGGAAGAACCAGCTTAACTAATTTAATTGAATTATGATAGAGCACAGAGAATTGCTTTGCAAAGGTCATGTCACGTCATTATTGGATGATTTTGCTCTCCCAATCGGCTAATAAAACCAACATTAATCAAACACGGCAAACAAGAAAACAAAATTTGGCATTGAGAAGGTTCTCTTCAAATGGCTAATTCCTGTGCAGTGACATCCCTCTCTACCTCCCTTCTCCATCAACCAGAAATCAAATATACTAAGTACCGACTTAAGTGTCTGATCGATTAGAGTTTTTGGGATTTGTGAGAAGTTTGGTAAGTAAATATGTTAATTAAAAGACAAAATCTCACAACAACCGGCCAGTAAGATTCTTTTTGTCACTACTAACTATGAACATGAAATTTCACTTACCTATAAACATGAAATCAATCATAAATCACTTTAAATTTCCTCTAAGCTAAAGTCTACAAAATCCGGGTGAGGAGCCAATCCTTGACTTGGTTCATCTTGTTTCTTGCAAAACACCAGCAAAGGAACAAACAGACAAAACTTGACTCCTAATGCTAATCGAAGGCATCAGATAAGTGTTACTAATCAAGTAATACATCTCTGGCAATAAAGTGTTCATAAGTTGAATCCATTTTATTTATTCAAATGGACACAGGTTATCTACAACATATTTTTTTATAGGATCACTGTAAACATGCCTAGCATCAAACCAAGTAACTAAACAATGAAGGACATACAGATGAAGCAAAAAGGACTATAAATGCTTAGATATGAGGATCTATTAGCTGACTCACCTGTATTTGATAGTAGAACAGAAGATAGACGTCAGGAAGCAACACTTTGTCCTCATGTACATCAGTTACAGACTCATCGTTGCACCTCCACCATTTGCCATCAAAACCGCGCCTGTCAGTGGTGTAATGGCCCCGAGTAGACAAATCTTCAACATGAATGATAGTTGCAACGAGTTGATACCTAAATGAAGGAATCTGTGTGCACAAGGAAACTAAAGTGAGTGATTACAGATTGACCAAAATATTGCTACCAGTTAGAAGATAAAAAATTATGTAAAAGTATTTGGCTCAGCAATACAGGGGAAGCTTACTTCGGGCAATTGAGAAGAAGCAACCAAATCACCAGGCAGACCTAGCTCTGGTGGAATCCTGACATGCTTATGGATTATAATAGATAGTCCACCTTCAAATGCACCAATACAGGTCATTAAATCTAAACTATGGCAATATGCATATAGTAATTCAATAGTCATGTGTACACTTGCCCATCTATTTGTAATCTAAATTTATTATTTCTTAAGTTCGATAGATGCCAGGTAATATTTTACAAAAATGGCTTGTATGGTTGGACCAAAGCAGCTCAAGCATTCTTACAGGACCTCAACATTAAAAGATTTTTTCTTGGAGAAATAAGTAGTGAGTTAAATGGCAATTGAAATTACACCTATACCTTAAACCATTTCATTTATCGGTTATCTTATAAGAGACACCACCTGATGGATTCGCCGGAATGGGGATTTAAACTGAAACACAGTTATAAACTTATTAGCAACAAACCCAAACACATAAACAATAACTAATTAGGAAATCTTAACAATTCAAAATCTACATAGGGTATATTAATTATATGTCCCTACTTTTCACTCCCAACAAATATATCCTTATGCAACAATAAATATGTCCCTCCTTTTTTATAACCTTATCCATTTAATATTAGATTACCTTAATACCCTCACTCATATAATATTTTTCTTTATTTCAAAATACAACAAATTTCTTCCTCTACCACTTCACCACCACCACTAGCACCACCACCACCAACATTCAACTACCATTCCACCACCACCACCGTTCAACAACCACCACCTACCAACCGCCACCACCACCAATATTCCACCACCACTCTTTCACCGCCACTAGTCCTCCACCACTAGTCTGTTGCCGCCGCCACCACAAGTTCGTCACCGCCGCCGCCACCACCACCGCCGCCGCTGGTTCAAATATTTTTGTAGCAACAAAAAGTAGTTGATCCATTTCAGTTGGATCAAACAGTGGATGTTTATCCATTGCAGTTGGATCAACAGTAGAAGTTTATCCATTGCAGTTGGATCAACAATGGATGTTTATCCATCTTTGATGGAAAAATGCTACCACTTCATCACCAAGTAGATTTCGAGATCCACCAACAAAAACATCAACAATAGAAGTTTATCTAGTTTATCCAAGAAAAAAGGATCAACAGTAGAAGTTGATCCAATTTTAGTGGATCAACAATGGAAGTTGATCCATGTAAAATTGGATCAATAATGATAGTTTATCCATGTAAAATGGAGTGAACTTGGCGTGAGTCGAACACGCATCATCTGACATGGAGTCAGTCATGCTACCATTGCACCACAAGTTCAACATTGGAACAAATTTATATGATTTAAACTACAAAACATGAGTTCAAAGGATCAACAACAGTAGTTGATCCCATATAGATGGATCAACAACCATAGTTGATCCAACATTCGAAGCCGTCCCGTTACATCCATCTGAAATGCCATTGGTTTGTGAGGAACAAGGAACCTTACTCTTCCACGAACCAGTAGTGACTGCAAAATTTGGGGATAAAACATCAAAATCATCAATTAGTGCAATTATAAGTCATAAGTGAATTACAGAACTAGAATTCTTGAATTTCTATAACGGACCTTAGGTTCTCCAACCCAGACACAGGGTTTAGAAGCTAAACCAGTAGATAGTTCATAAGTAGCCTCATGACACCAATCATCAAGGATGATAATTATTTCGTAATCATCATGCAATAATGCTTGTTCAGGAACTGCTACCTGTATGGACCCGTAATTCCCATAGTAGAAATATGAGCAAGGCTGCAAAATCAGCAAATCAATAACTAGTACAAAAGTAATGTGTCTGAAATCTGAATCAAATTTGGATAATTTTCACTTACTCTATCAACAACAAACTTGTAAAAGAAAGTTTTTCCAGGGGGGCATTGAAGAAATCCTATTCCATCATCACTCCATGTAGTACTACCAATCTGTGTTTATCAATAACGTCATTTAGATTGAGATGAATCAATCAAAAAAGTTCAGGAAACCGGACCCTTAGTGTCTCCGTCTACAACACAAATCCCCTTGTACCCAAAAAAAAAAAAAAAAAACTCGAAGACCCATCATCCTAAAATACCCTAATTCACTCTGTAAGACTGTAACACCAATATTCACAAATTTACCAAATGATTCCATTTGTTGTATTCTGATGAACTAAAATATGAATCGGTAATTCCATTTGTTGTATTCTGATGAACTAAAATATGAATCGGTATCATGTCTTGAGTTTTATGTATCAGATCTGGGAAAAAAAACGAATAAGAGACGGAGGTGATGGATACGGTGGTGAGCTCGTTTGTTTCTTCTCTGAAAGAGAAATATAATAGATAAAAACAATAGATGGTGACGATGGAGATCTGGTGGTCTTTGGTTGCGTTCGTTATTTGACGGAGATGAAGATGATGGTGGCGACGCGATGAAAATGGTGGTGAGCTCTGTTCGATATTTTTCTCAATATGAGAAATAAAGAAGATAAGAAGAAGGTATATAGAGGTTGGGGTATATTTGGAAGTCCATAAATTATTGATGGGCCCCTGATGGGCTTTTAGATAAGGAGGGACAAAATTATTATGTGATAAGGATATTTGTATAGACCATCAAAAGTAAGGACAAAAGTTCAATTACCACATCTACATACCGCATGAATCAATGGCTGTTAAATTCCAACGATTAAATCTTCAAATCACCCAAATGACAGTGTCTTCAAGTAATACAGTTAACTTTTTTGAGTCCGCTCCTACCAATTATACGGATCAGTGTATACATCATTTTTCTTTTCTTCCTTCTCTTCTTTCTGGTCTTCTGATTCTTCAGCAACAACCCAAACACTTTTGATTTGTTACTAATTTTTCTTCCAACACCTTCCATATCTTTGTGTTAGTTGATCTTGTTTTAGTATTGGGATCTATCTACTCATTGATTTCATAGTCTGCTTTGATCTATGAACTTTGGATCATAACTCTGTCTCTCAAGATTTAGATTTGTGTTTCCAAAGGAACTCTCCCTCAATCTTTTTGTTTTTATAGGTAGGGTTAGGGTATCAGGGCTAAATGTGTATTTATATTTACCATTTATCATGTGGATAAGGGCAGGATAGAGTCATGACTCACTGTTTTGACAAGGTGGAGTTATATAGAAGTGCCTCACTTTGAAAACTAGGACTTACATGTTTGAAAAATCAAAAAGTGAATTGTAGTTGGCTAAAATTCACATTCTGATATCCAAACTCAGATTAAACAGAAACTTGAACCCATTTTTATCCTACTTGTATGGTTTCCATAAACTTGACAAACTGGCAAAATAGCCCATTGCCAGTTTAGCTCATCCGCAACCTTCCCAAATCTATCCTGTAAGTATTTGACACCTCTCATCTCGTTTGAATTCATTTAACCGTGATGAATCTCCATGCTCTTAATTACTGTTGATTTAAAAGTTTTTTTTTTTTTTTTTTTTTTTTTTTTTTTTTTTAATGATTTTGAATGCATGGGAACCAGAACAAAAATAAAATTATACCGGTAATAATGCCTGGTGATAATATTGCAAAGTTTGTAGCGATATCGTGTCCTTACGATCCATTCCGACCTGATAAAGTCATCAATTGAGATAAAAAGTATGCAACAAACACAGTCGTTCGTGCCGCCGCTTCCGGAGAGACTTGTGTACAATCATATATCTAGAGTTGGTGTATATAATAATTGTTGAGAAAGCGAAAGAGATAGAAAAAAATCACGTATCTAGAGTTCATAAACAATTGTGTAACATTTCACTTCCACTGCAGCTACCCTCCGTACTATTAAATGTACTCTCCATTCTGTGATGTTGGGAATATATATTTTAAAATATAAATTTATTCCCCATCATTATGTTTTTAATTGTAATTAATTTTTTCTTAAAAAGAAATTAAACTTGACTATGATTAATTTGATCTTTCATATTTCTGGTTTTAGCGGTGTTAACTACGTCATAATAATATTTGATTAAATTTTTGTTGAGAATTTTTATTATAAAATCAGATTTTTGGTTGGAAAATCAAAACAATTAATGAGAGGCTTGAGTTTTCTTTATGTTTTTTGTTTTCCAAGAAAAAAAAATGGTTTTTGTGAAAGAAAACAATGTGCGAGCATCACCTTCGACTATAACAAATCATGCATAGTAGAAACAACATCAACAAAACAAGAATGTACGTTAATTTAGCGACATGAATGCAAGTGTCAACGAAGTTTATATTTTCTATTCGCTTATCTAAAAATAATAAGCTCACAAAAACTTTTTACCAAATATTAAAATTTTAAAGAACAAATCTTCCGAATTATACGCTACGTAGTATTTATGATTAAATTTTAGTGTCACTATATATATGCTTTTCTAGGTTCGCTCTTAGTCAACTACTTGTCACCTTCATTTTTCTAGTTCCTCCAATTCAAATAAAAGTTGGCAACATATGATATGAGACCCACTATTCGTTTAATCAATTAAGAATTTCATAACAATAGCTGGATAAATTTCATGGGGGCATGGGGACAAATCATATCTTGACATATGTATTTCTTACTAATTCTCTGTGTTTTTTTGACTTTTATCTTTATGTTTTGATTTTCTTTATCAATCTCTATTAATCTCTGCATCATAAAATAAAAACTCTTGTTTGTTCTCGTAGATCATTCTCTTTTAAGTTTTTCCTAACTTATTATATTACAAACCAATGGATTTCTAATTTTCATAATTTTACGGGGTACACGTTGTTGAAATCTAACATAAATGATTTTTTCCATTCTTGGAATTATGCTTTGTTAGTCTTTAGGAAACAAAATATATGTGTATCATCTTCTCTTATCTCTTCTCATTATATTGAAAACCCTAGTCAGACTTGTAGAACAGAAGAACGCTCAAACCCTAGAATCATGGGTGCTATTGTCACCTTATCTGTTTTTCATTTTCATGGAAGCCTTCTCTCGTCAATTACTTCATGTTGAACATAATAAAGAAATATAAAGGTATAAAGATTGCTCCAGGTGCACCCTCAATATCCCGCTTATTCTTCGCGGATGATTGCCTATTGTTCATAAATGTGTATATTCATAATGTTAATAACCTGCTTCAAATCATTGAAGATTTTGGTGCTGCTTCAGGTCAGATAGTGAACTTTAATAAGTCGAGTGTCTAATGCAGTGCTCATGTCCCACAGAGGTTTTGAATATTACATACTAGAAGATTGAAGGTAGCAAAGATGAACTACAATGAACCATACTTGGGAATTCCACTTTTAATCAGGGAAAAAAAAAAAGATTGAATGTTTTTCAAAACTGGTGGATAGAGTCAAAGGAAGATTGTCAACGTGGAGTGGGAATTCAATTTCTCAATGTTGTAAATTCTTAATGATTAAGACGGTCACCAATACAAATTCCATTAATTAAGTCAAACAGTCGGTGAAGATAGGAAAATGTGACAAAATTAAAATATGGTTGGATATTTGGGTGACGGGCTTGAATGTACCGGATTATATTGAAGATTACATTTGGGTTCAAGAGTTATTGCATGAGGGAAGGCAGTGGAATCTTCCTTTAGTTCAACATATCTTTGAACCTGACATAGCAGACTTGATCATGAACATGAGAATATCAAAAGTTGCAGATGATACACTCATTTGGAACTTAACAAGGAATAAAATCTTCACTCCGAAATCGCTTATAATAAGCTACATGAGATCGATTTCTGTAATATATGTGTCTCCCGAAAATTCTAAACACGGATATAAGTTGGAAGGAGTTTTGGTAGATTCAGACGTGGCCAAAAGTTAAACACTTCTGGTGGAAGTGTATCTGATATTCTGCCTACGAAGGAAAGGCACCTACAGATATATAAATCTTGCATGTCCCTTCTTCAGCCAATATGATGAGAACACAATGCATGTATTGTTCTGATGTTCATTCTCAAGAGATGTCTGTATGGTAATTCTTGGTGGGTCTAATGTAGAGGTGTAAATTGGGTTGTGCCAGCACGAGCACATCCCAACACAGCACGCTAAAATCTGAGCCCATCCCAGCCCAGCATGTGATTTAGCCCAGCACGACCCAACACGTTAGTTTCGTGGGCTGTGCTGGGTTAGCCTAATCGGAAAATTAGCACATCATAGCACGCGGCACAGATAAGCACGTGGCCCAGCACAGCACGTTAAGAAAGCACGCCATAGCATGCACAAGTACACCATATAACAAGGCATAAGACATCACATTTTGTGTATATATCACCAAAGAGTCACTATTCTCGCTAGTTTTTTACGTTTTATGTTGGCTTATTTTTATAACAACACATAAAATACCTAAATATTTGGAAAATATATTTCAATATCGTTGTTATAATGTCGTTACCTATATTTGACTAGAATATTAATTTATATGGCAATGATCCAATTTTATATTTGATGTGCTATTTCTTTTTATTGAATAAACTTGTTAATTTAACGTGAAATAATTTCAAATGATATGTTAACTATTTAAATTCTCGTGATAATGTCCGACTTAATGTAAATCTATAATTTCATTGCAGACATGAAAAATGACTGACAAGGCTAGACAAGCAAATATACCACGTGTTGATTTTGTACATTGGCAAGAAAAGAATTTTAAGATCACTTAGCAAACAAAAATTGTGTTCCATTTTGTAACCACTGCAATGTTGCAAGGAGAGCATTTCCTTCTGCATTAAAGTGGGCAAAACCCAGCAACCTTCTGTTTGGATTTCTCTTAGTGTTCTTGTAGTACAAAGAATTACAGCAACCCCCAGGGTATATCTAACTAGTAAATTCTTGTAGAAGTTGGCATCTAACTCTAAACCAATGAAACTTTTAATTCTTAAAGACATCTTTCTTTTGCTTTACTTGTCAGATGCCTGAGTTACTCCCAATGCCTGCAAAAATAGAGAATGACAGAGGTCAGGTTAGTAAAAAAAAGGGTAATAATATAAAGAACAGGGGGCGTAAGAAAAATAATCTGTGCATTTCTAGTCAACCCTGAAGTTTGACAGGAGTCTGAAGGGGAAATTTTTAGTTTTTGAGGATAGTATCTCAAATTGGCTGAGGTGTGGGACAAAAGTTGTCTTATATCATTCTAACAGACTGTTTGAGAAATGAAAATAGAGTTGTTGCTTACCAATGTGCAATTCTCGAGAGCACAAAATTTCGTAAGGTTTAAGGTGTACTTCCAGAATCCATAAATCCCCAACAATGTCATGAGCCCTGTATACCTATGAACATAACATGTAATAGAAATGATAAGACAAAACCTCTCTAATGATCAATCTCAAATCAATATGAAATCTATATCTCAGTGTTACACTTCTCGAAGAAACTGACAGGAAGCTCAGCGGACTTTTCACCTTGGTTGGGATCAATATGGAATCCAGATGTTCATGAAATATCTCTGCGGGATAACCATGAAGAGCTGCAATGTCGATAGGACACGAGTCTGCAAATGTCGATAGGCCATGAAATATCTCCAACAACAGTGCGCCTAAAAGCTTCATAAAAGGCAACATGCAGTAGGTTCACCATTTCAAACCCTGTTCCTCTGTCAGAAAATCCAGCGGAAATGGCAAACATGTTCTTCATTTCCTCGGCTCTTCCATGTCCTTTTGACTCATTTCTTCGGTCTCCAGCCACCGCAACAAGGTACACTAAGTAATACAGTTATGTACCTCACACAATCAAGTCTTGCCATTGACAATAGTATTGACTTGGAACAATCTTTCAACACACCTCAAATCACTCAGACCAGTAACTACTCCGCTACAGACCTGCATGAGTCATAATTCATGTGCAACCAAAGATGCCACAAGCTTTCCATCAGTTCTGGCTTTCCATTCGATTCAGCGGCAAGTTCTTTTGCAACATCCTGTCAGAGATGCTATAAGATATATGTTTCCAGAATATTGAAATCATTAACAAATAGTAATTGAACTTGGTCGATAATGAATGTCTACCTCGTGTATTGCTCGAGTAAGGACAGACTTCAAGCCTAGAGATCCACCTACAAAGAATTCCCTTTTCATTCTTGAAGGGAGCTCGAAGAAGGATAAAATTGCAGGTTCTGCTGAGTATGTTCACCTGATGTTTGGCTCACAGCCATTCCTTATCCTCCCGAGCTTGTTTATCCCACTGGTCTATCCGGTTGAACCGCTAAGATTGTTTTAGCAACACCCAGATGGCATCAAAGCAGTGATGTTTCCTCTACAAGATAACACCGTAGTTGATACAAGTAAAGTTATTGTCTTACTGACCAACAAATCAATACAAGAAAATCTAATCTTGCTGTTTTTTTTAAAAGGTGAAGGAGTCTCAAGGGATCTAAACAAACATGAATACTAGCAGGATTTGAGTGGCCATATACTACCAAACATTCTACCTGGCACCTAAATAGTAAACCAACAACCGTGTCACGTCCAATAACACTTGCCCATTCTAGATTAAAATGGACAACTAAGTAGCCAATAAAATGGCAGTTGAGAAATTACACACTTACCTTAAACCAATGCATTTCTCGTTGCTCTGCACCAGAGACTCAATTGGATAAACAAAACAACTGAGACAGTTGACCTGAAACACAGTAATAATGACAAATTCAAACACATATGCAATAGATAGTGAATCGTATCAAAACACCACAAGGACCGATTCTAAAGATACACACCACACCACATGAATCAATTGCTGTACCTTCTCCTCCCTGTCGGGTTTTCAAACGTCCTGATCTTGTCTAAGATCGCTGGATCTCACTCACATACACTGATTTGATCAAGTATGAGACGTGTTGTTACCGGCATACTTGATGAAAGATAAAATTGTTAACTATTCCGAGTCCGCTCATACCGATCCTTAAGATCAACAAATCTTTTTCTTCCTTTTCTTCTTGATCTTACGAGTCTTTAGCAACCCAAACAACTTTGATTTACTCATATCATTTCTTCCAACACTTTCTTCCATATCTTTACGTTTTCTTTTATCAACCAGGAGCTCAGATCGATCTCTCTTTTCCGTTTTATATGTAGGGGTTGGAGTCTTAGACTCTTAGGGCTTACTATGGTTTTACTATTTATCACGGACCCAGTGGATAAGGGCAGGAAATTAGTGAAACATAAAGTGGTCGAGTTTTGAAAACTAGAACATATTTGTTAAGAAATGAGTTATTGAGAAATCAAACACTGTGAATTTGAAGTTAGTTAAAACATACATTCTGACACCCAGTTTTTCCTACTTGTAAACCTGGATTCCTAATAGAAAATAATCCATTTCCATTTCCAGTTTAGCTCATCGGCAACTGTAAATCTGTATTTTCGAAAGAAAAAAAAACCGACTGACAAGGCCAGACAATCAAATATACCACTAGTTGATTTTGTACACTGTAGCCCTTTCTTGTGAAATATAAACTAGAATTTTATGAACACTTGGCAAATAAAGAAATATGTTGCATTTTGTAACCACTGCAATGTTTCTGCAATAAAGAGCACAGAATTTCCTAGATGTATTGTTTGCAAATCATATGCCCCTGATAGAAACAATCATTACGGGTTTGCTTCTGTTTCCATGCACGGATTAGTTTAGAAACCCAGGTTTCCTATTTAATCTATCAGTCCATTTACAAAAGAAAGAAGTTAATTTACAATTGCACAGGTAATTCAGTATTTCAAGGGGTTCCCTTTCCTCTAATTACAATCCACAATTATTGGGACCAACGGAACCTCCCAAATAACTGTGAGTACAAAGAGTTTGAACTTTAGTACTAAGATCTTAACTGAAGAACCAGCCTAACTAGGCATAAGATATAAAAATAGAAACCAATAATAACTCATTGTGGTTTCGTGCTTGGTTTTGAAAATGGATGTCAAAAAACAAATACCCATTTTAGTTGTTGAGGGACATCCTTGGCATAATCTGCTTTATTTGCGACTGGTTTGGAGGAGATTTTCGCTGCATACTTGATCCAAATCGTCAGGGCCGGATTGTTGGTTTTCAACTAGTGATTTTTGGCAGCAGAGTTGTCTAGTTGCATTGTTGTTTGAAGATGATTGCTGCAGATTCTTTGATCTAGAGACTGACGTAACAGACAGTTGGTCGACTGGTGACTGCCGACTCCTGTCAAGCATGCTGAAAAAAGAAAAGGAAAGAAAGAAAAGGAGCTCTCAGACTTGCTTAAACAAGCCTAACAACACTAGAAAATGCAAACAAACAAAAAAATTAAGAAAAAATCAAAGAACACTAGAGAACAGAAAATACCATACCAAAAGCTGATCTAAAGCACTAAAGTCAGGAAAATCTGGAAGTTGATCTTTTCCTAAATCAATTATATCGTCCGTTATACGTAATGCAGAATGGTAGTATACCTTTGGCTTCGGAGAAGAACCTCTCACGGGAATCAGGGTTTAACACAATCCATCACCCTTTAGCTTTCCTCTGCTGTAAACATTTGGGGAGTGTTGCACACTTTTGTTGGCTATTGAACGCCTTCTTGTCCAATTTGTTGTATACAGGCGAAGCTATATCCAATTAAAGCAAACGGAATATGCTGTATGTGACACATGATTCTGAAAACAGTTAGATTTGCTAGCATTTTCAGAAGAGTGTAAACAGGCACAACCACAGAGATGGAACAAGACACGCAGACAAGAATGAGAACACAAAACTTTTCAATGCTTATGGCCTGGACACTATTTTCCTAGTTTAGTGTGTGGATACTAGAATACATTCGAGTCATATGCCGAGAGGATGTTTCAGAAAACCTAATAGCAACCTAAAGTTGATTGACAACTACAATATGTAACACCAGTTCAAATTCCATCAAACAAAAAGAGATACTTTGGGTGTTACACAGACAGATTCATGTGGTCAAGTAATTAAGGAAGAAGCAGCTTAACTAAGCATAAAGTCGCTTATTTACTGAAATTATGATACATACAAAGAATTGCTTTTCATATGTCATGTCATTATTGATTTGGACGATTTTGTTCAGCATATTTTATCGTTAAAATAGGTAAACTTACTGACCACTAGACCAATACAACAAAATCTAATTTTACCTGGTTTTTAAAGGTGAGCAGGTCTCAAGGGGTCTTAACAGACTTCAATACTAGCAGGAATTAAGTGCACATATACTACCAAACACTCTACAATGACACCTAAATTAAGAAAATATGTACATATAGTGATCAAACAATAAACTTGCCCATCTACTTGTAACCAGTCAGTAATAATTCATTCTTAAGTTTGATAGATGATGCCAGGTAACTTTCTACATAAATGACTTGCATGGATGGATTAAAGCAGCTAGTTCAGAGCACTGTGACTTCGCTAAGAAAACTAATGTGAAGTTGCAACTCTTAAATATTTATACTAAATATAACCCCAATGTGACTGATACCAGCCATTATTGACCCTGTTATCCATTTCTGATCAAGTCAACAAGTGCACTAAATGCAGCTGGCAAAAGAACTGAAGCAAATGATCGTGTGTCAATTGGGACCAGCTTGAAAGCCTACATATATCAAATCTAAATGAGATCCTCCGCTGATAAGTTTTGTCTAAGAGATTGATATCCCTGGTCATTTCAAATGAAACCTTTGCTGGGTTGGGATCTCCGAGTATTACAAGTTTTGTCTTAGATTATTTGTTGCATGTATATACTATAGCACAAATATGAGCATTTTCACCACACAACTGTGAAGTAACTCAGATCCATTTTTGTTTCCAATCTAACAGCTATAATGCAGCAGAAGATAAAATAAATGTGAAGTGGAGTTACCATGAGGCCTTGTTTAAGTAGTCATCTTTGTGGTTGAACTGGTTGTGAAAATTTCACGCCTCTCACGAAGGACTTTCTTGGTGTTCTGCAACTGGAGATGGTGGACTGCTGTATTATCCGGAGGTATTGTGGTTTGGAGGAATTGTCGCCGCATGCTTGATCCAGATCGTGAGGGATTGGATCGTTGGTTTTCAACTGGTGAACTTCCGCTGCTGCATTGACTAGTTGCAGTGATGTTTGAAAATGATTGCTGCAGTTTTTTTGACCTAGCGATTCGAGGTAACAGACAGGTGGTCTTCGACTGCCGACTGTGTTATGAGTACTGAAAATAAAAACAGGGAGCAAAAAAAAAGCAGCTTCCAAAATTAAACAACCTTTAAAAGTTAAAACACTAAAAAATAAAAAATAAAAAGTAAGAACACTAGAGATCAGAAGATGAACCATAAACAACCATAGTAAAAAAACCCAATCATAAGAATCCAAAAGCAGATCTAAAGCACTAAAAGCGGGAATATCTGGAAGTTATTCTGTTTCAAAATAAATCAACTACATCCTCCACTATATGTAATGCCAAGTAGTATCTACCTTTTCAATCATTGGCTTCGGCCAAGAACTTATCACGTGAATCAGCGCTGAACACAATACATCATCCTTTAGTTTTCTTCTGTTGTAAACAATTGGGGAGTGTTGCACACTTTTGTACGCGTATTCAATTTCCCCGTTACCGTTGTCTATTTAATTATATTAGGAGTTAACTCTTGAACGCCTTCTTGTCCAATTTGTTGTACACACGTGAAGCTATATCCAACTGAAGCAAACGGAGTATGCGTTAGAATACAGGATTCTGAAAATAGATGAATTTGCCAGCTATTTTATAAGAGTGTAACCAGGCAAAAACACAGAGATGGATGAAGATACGTAGATAAGAATGAAAACACAAAACTTTTCAATGCTTATGGCCTGGACACTCTATCTGTCTAGTTTAGTGTTGTGGAATTATACCCCAAATACCGGAATAAATTCGAGTCATGTTATGCCGAGTGGATGTTTCAGAAACCTAATATCTTCCTGCATTGACAACTACAGTATATAACAGCAGTTCGAATTCCATCAAATTGATAAGAACCAAAACAAAGATACTTTGGGTGTTACACAACAAAGTTGTAGACATAGAAACAAGTGGTCAAGCAGCTTAAGTGCTTAACCAAGCATAAAAATACTTATTTACTTAAATTATGATACACACAGTAACAGAAAATTGCTATGCAAAGGTAATGTAACGTCATTATTGATTTGGAAGACTTTGCTCTCCTAATCAGCTAATAATACCAACATAAATAAAACACGGCAAACAAGAAAATAAAATTGAAGAAATCTAGTGTAGACACCTACAGAAGCTATCAGTTGAAAACTGAAACAGATTGCCTAGAAGATGCAAATTTGCTTTCCAGAAGGTTCTCTTAAAATGGGTAATTTCTGTGGCATCCCTCTCTACCTCCCTTCTCCATCAACCAGAAATTACAAATACTAGTACTAATTGAAGTGTTTGAAAGATTGGAGTTTTTAGAATTGTGAGAAGTTAGGTAAACAGATATGACAATTATAGAGATAAAATCTCACAACAACCGGCCAGTAAGATACTTTTTTTTTATTAACTTAGCTACGGTCGTTGCGTTAAGGCAAATTAAGGACATTTGGACGTGAAACCACAGGCCCTAATCTAGGTACAATGTAGCATCACAATCATAATTTGAACCTAAGCTGAACATTTGGACACAGGCCTGATCCAAATATCCCTTAATGAAAGATTCATGAACTTTGCAAACTTTATACAAAGGAAATACGTTATGACTTGTATTACTGGGAGTATATAGTGGATAAGATATACATGACGAGTAGTTGTAGTGTGTGCTATTTGGATGTGATCTTGAAATGTTATTTGCATTGGCGAGGTTAGGATGATTAAAGTGTTTAACGATTTCTACATGCTATCTCTTTAGATTTTTTTTTTTGATATGATTCTGGGATTTTGTCGAAGTACAAATTCTGAATCTGTAGTAGTTAAAATCACTGCCAGTTACATAACACTAGCTGATTGGATTGTGGACCATCTGAAATTGAAATGCAATTCGCATTGGCCAATTGATTAATTTATAATATGGCTGAATTATAAAGCATATTACTGATTCAGTATAAAATCAAAACTCAGAAATGAAGCAGATGCATCAATGAAATGTATGAACACAACAAAAACCTAATTCATCATTGATTTCAAATTTTATAAATAAACTTATAAACACATTCAACCGAAAAAAACACCAAATATCCTAAAACAAATAAACCCAAATTCGTAAAATACGATTGATTTTGGCCGAAGAAAACAATGAATCGAAATTTCAATTCTGAGAGATTGAATGAAACATACCTGTAACTTCTTATGGCGAGTTCATCGTTACTATAAGATGAAAGACCAGGGCTGCATGTTGTTAAGATTAAGAGGGGTAACTGATAACCAGGAAAGAGAAGAATCAACCATGAGAGAGAGTTTAGCAAAGAGAACCTGTCTTGAAAGCATATCTAGAGGATGAGGAACTGGATAAGTACTAAAAAGATTAATAAGAAGTGGAGATGGAAATGGGAATATGATTTTGTTTTTTGATTTTAAGTTTTTAATTTTTATTTTGAGGAAGGGTGTTTTAGTATTTTCGCCCCAAAAGAGCACATGTTATTTGCCATATATATTAAGTCGATAAGGGGTGGACAAGGGATCTTCTTACTTTTTTCTTTTTTGATGGAAGACGAGTATAAACATATTCATGGTGGGTTTGTTTCGGGGAAGAGAATGTAGACCATATTTTAAGTATTATGTGGTCCAAAAGGAATTTATAATCTTAAGGGAGTATTATAATCCGCTATTGTTGGTTTTTAGAAACTAATGGGTTGTTTAGCAACACTTTATGCAAACAAAAAAGTCATAAGTTAATGAGGATGGATCCGCTCAGACAGTTAATCTCGTGTTATCGCACATGATGTTCTCCACCATCAGATTATAAAAAGTGAATGGTCCTGATTTTTAAGATTTTACATTTTAGTTCCGGGTATACGATGGGTCGCCCGTGACCTTCTCTTTTCTATTCAGTTTCTTCTCTCCGAGATATCCTCTCCCACCTTCTGTTTCTCAAATACAAAAATCTATCGCCTGTAATTAGCATTCTGAAATCACTTCCTTAAAAGATCATAATCTTCAGAGGTAAGAAACCATGATCAATCATCAATAGTTTTATATTGAGCCAGATAATTGTCGCATCAAAGCAATTTTTTTTAATCAGCCAAAAGCAAATTGGATAAAAGATTAATAAATTATCATTCTTTGGGGATAATACTAATTTGTGATCTGATTGGGAGGATTAGGAGTTTTTTCAGATGTTATGCCTGTTAAGAATCTTGGGTTTAAGTGGTTTTGGAATTTGGACAGAGTTTTTGGACGACACTTCAGATGATTTACTACCATTAGCTTTAGTAATATCATCCATTTTCCTGTAACAAGATGCAGCTTTGGTCAGTATAGAAAACCCCCCAAATTGATACCAATTTGAAAAAACCCAGACCCAAAGTTACATTTTGTAAATCATAAATTAAAACTCAGGTGATAGTTATAATAAAATAAAAACAAAAGTAATAATTTAAAACTCAAGTGATAGTAATTGAAACTAATCACTAATGAAAGATCTTAGCTATAAACAAACAACATTAATCTAATCGGTCATCAACAAAACCCTAGAGAATAAATGTTTCTTAATGAACAAATCCTAGAAAGAAAATAAATCTAATCACTGTTCACGATTGATCATGTTTTTTTACCTCTAGTCTTCAGTCCTTCGAAGGAAATTGCTGCTTATAGTACTCTAGTTGCTTTCCTGCTTTTGGTATGATTAATTTTTATGTCTGCAAAAGAGAAGGGGAAATGTCGGAGAAGACAATGAAAACTAACAGAGAAACTCACGGGCGACCCATCATACCCGGAATAAAGTTATGAAAATCTAAGAAATCGGGGCATTAACTTTTTAAAATCCGACGCTGGAGAACATCATGTGCGATAGCGTGAGATAAACCGTGTGAGCAGATCCGTCCTCTAAGTAATTTGGTTACATAATTTTAAAATAATTTTTAAAAGCAAAAAAGTTACTAAGTTTTTGTGAAGCAAAATGTTTTTACTTCTAACTTTTGTTCCCAATTTCAAAATGCATTATAAAACGCCTCAAAATGGGAATGAAAAATTAAAAGGTAAACAAAATTTTCACAAGGGATGTCTCAGGTTAATCAAAGTTCAAAGTTTCCTGGTTTAGAGCTTCAAATAATTTAACTCAAGTTGCAAGATTACCATATACAAACCCTATGTTCTGGTCCGAGCGTGTTTCGAGGTGTCAAATAATTCAGATTGATGAAACCGCAACCTATCACTTAACTCAAGGTTGCAAGATTACCATATACGCACACCGATGTTCGAAGTCGAACGAGTATCGAGGTGTCAAATAATTGAGATCGGATGAAACCGCAACCTATCACTTAACTTAGGTTGCAAGATTACCATATACTGCAGACCGATGTTCGGTCCGAGCGAGGTTCGAGGTGTCAAATATATCGATTGGATGAAACCGCAACCTATCACTTAACTCAAAGTTGCAAGATTACCCATACTGCACCCGATATTATTCGTCCGGTCCGAGCGAGGTTCGAGGTGTCAAATAATTCATATTGGATGAAACTCCAACCTATCACTTAACTCAGGTTGCAAGATTACCATATACAAAACCCGATGTTCTGGTACGAGCGAGGTTCGAGGTGTCAAATAATTCAGATTGAATGAAACTGCAACATATCACTTAACTCAGGTTGCAAGATTACCATATACAGACCCGATGTTCTGGTCCGAGCGAGGTCGAGGTGTCAAATAATTCAGATTTGATGAAACTGCAACCTATCACTTAACTCAGGTTGCAAGATTACCATATACATCCCCGATGTTGTGGTCCGAGCGAGGTTCGAGGTGTCAAATAATTCAGATTGGATGAAACTCCAACCTATCAATTAACTCAGGTTGCAAGATTACCATATACAGCCCCGATGTTCTAGTCCGAGCGAGTTTCGAGGTGTCAAATAATTCATATTGGATGAAAGTGCAACTTATCACTTAACTCAGGTTGCAAGATTACCATATGCAGCCCCGATGTTCTGGTTTGAGCGAGGATCTAGGTGCCAAATAATTCATATTGGATGAAACTACAACCTATCACTTAACTCAGGTTGCACGATTACCATATACAGACCCGATGTTCTGGTCCGAGCGAGGTTTGAGGTGTCAAGTATATCGATGGATGAAAATGTAACCTATCACTTAACTCAAAGTTGCAAGATTACCGATGTATACTGCACCCGATGTTCGGGGTCCGAGCGAGGTTCGAGGTGTCAAATATATCGATTGGATGAAACCGCAACCTATCACTTAACTCAGGTTGCAAGATTACCGTATATAGACCCGATGTTCTGGTCCGAGCGAGGTTTGAGGTGTCAAATAATTCTGATTGGAAAGCTAGAGAAAGAGAGGAGAGAGATGAGGGGAGAAGGAGCATATTTGTTTGGAGAAAGACCCGTAGTGCAACCTCAAGTGATTCTGAAGAGAAAGAGAATGATTTTGAGAAAAGTAATGATGATGAGAGAAATTCCGAGACAGAGAAACAAAGGAGGAAGAGAGAAAATAAGATTGAGGATGCATGGTATGAAAGGTTTTTGCGTAAAAGCAATCCCTAGGCTTTTTAAAAGAACCATGAATGAGAGATTGAATGTTGATTCTGATGTAGAAACAATTGATGGTGTTGATGAGAATGGTGAACCAGTTGAGGTTGGAGATTTGGAGGAAGAGAATGAAGATGATGAAGGAAGTGAAGATGTAGGCGATGGAGGTTATGGAAGTCCAACTGAAACAGGCAGTAAGTATAGCAATAATTACAGCGATCATGAGATGGCATTGACGACGACGAAGAAGATAGCAGTCAGCAGAGCAATGAGAACAATTGTGATGATTCTGAATAATCATCCCTGGAACATCAACAAGATTTCGATGGGAAAGCTTTGATTTTGTGAAATCGGACTAAGAGCTTCTTTGTGAAAATTCAAAGAAATCTTGTAGGTGTTTTGATCATTTTGCTCATTCCGATTTTGCTCATATTATTGAATTTAATGACATAGGTTTTCTTGTGGCTATATGTTTCTATTCGGATATTATTTTTTTTTGGAACAAATGAGCTTTTTTTGATATTGTTATGCATATGGGAATTGCTAACAATTTTAAGGTTTTAAGGTGTTAACAGTTTTAAGGTTTAATGGTTTTAAGGTGTTTGCAGGGGGTAACAGTCTTAGTTTGTTTGTAATTAAGGTGTGTGTTTTGGTGGGGGTAATAATCTAGTTTTTCCCGGTATGAATACTTAATCTATCGATGTTTGAGGGAATTATGGACTAGGTTTTTGGGTCATGTTTTGATGTGGATCTTGTGAATGGGTTTGATTGTAATGGAACTACTTAGAAATTAGGGTCTGATCAGTAATAATGATGGTATTTGTAAATCTGGTTAATGAAATTGCAATTTCAGTTTCTTTTTGTGTTGATTTGAATATAGTGGGTTACATTTGGTATGCTGGAGATGTCTTTGTGATTTATAATGAAAGGAACAATGGTATGTTAAACTGTGGTGTGTTGAAATGTATTATATGATCTATGAATTTACTAAAGCATTATTTGAATTCTATCCAGAACTAGAATCCTGGTACAAGGTATGTTGGATATGTCTTTGTGATTTCTAATGAAAGGAACAATGGTATGTTAAACTGTGGTGTGTTGAAATGTATTATATGATCTATGAATTTACTAAAGCATTATCTGAATTCTATCCAAAACTAGAATCACGGTATCGGGTAAGGGAACATATTACTTAATCCCGCTTTTCATCTAAAGTGCGTAAACCGCTTCTCAAAACATACTACAATCTTGATTCACTAATGGTAACAATATCCTACACCCAAACACTATAATCGAGTCTAAGTTTATCAACAAAAGGTATAACAAGTCTGTAGATCATCTCACAAAGACGTAATAACTTGACTCAATATTGAGTCCTGTGAAACCTACATGATTCCACTGACCCACAAAACTACTTGGTGCTGGTGGAGGCATATACACATGTAATTCCAATCTACAATGTATTCTGACCACTGACCCAAGAAACTACTTTGGCAATGAATTCATAAAGAACTAGAATCTGACCAGGCAAAGGGAACAAATTATGAACAATAACTTCTCTTTGGTTTTCATCTAAATTGTTGAAATTGGTTGGGATGCTCATTAGAGCTACTGCTTCAATACACAATTGATTGATTCACCCATTTACAAACAAATGGAGATATTCTATAAACAAATTGTGACATCCTACAAACAAGTAAAATACTATGTCTGACTCAGTATAATTATAAACTAAACCTACAAAGTAAACTGAGATATTCTTAAAACATAATACAATGTACTGCTACATCCACAATTGCATATACAAATCTTCTTAATCACACTCAACAAACATAAAAACCATAAACCTAAAATATACAATCACATATAAATCTAAAAGATATACATGTTCATAAACACCATCAGAAATTGCATCATTCAAATTCAAAACCAATAGTTTCTAACCTCCAATTTGTAAAATTATTAAACCCCCAAATGTTGAAAACAATGATTCAGAGAAAAACAGATAAATGAAATACCTTAGATGATGATAACCCATATTTGCATTTCCAAGATTGTGAATCAGTGCCAAAACTTTTATGAGAGATCGATTCAACTTAAATTAGGGTTACGTCGATGATTCACAGAAAAATTGACTGATTCGTGTTGTTAATGAAGTTCTCTGCAGCTGCATCTCGATGTTTCCGAAGCTCAAATCGAGTGAGTAAAATGGATGAAGAGGAAAAGGGAAATGGGTGGATAAATGTCTCAGGCTTTCGGTTGTTCTCGACATATTTATTCTCTTTTAATTTTTGCACAATTAAAAAAAAATGAAAAACTAATTTCGTTGATTTTAGTTTTGTTTTCTGATTTTCGGTAATTAAAATGAAGAGTTATAATGAGAAAAAATGTTGGAGAAAAATCAGACCGTTGGGAGGTGGGTAGCCTTTGAGTGTGAGATGAAATTGGGAGCTCATAGTAGTAATAGAGGCGCTAATAGTAGTAATGGAGGGTAACAATGTAACTTGGCGTTTTAAGTTGAGGATAGGAAGGTAATTATCCACAACCCTCCTGAAACTCTGTAACAGATACCAATTATTGCAACGATTTTGCGACGTTACAAAGTTTCCAACATCGATACGACGTTACTTAAAAAATATCCGTTAGAAATTCGGCTGTTACAAAATCCTTGATTCGTGTAGTGCCCGATCTTCACGATACACGATTAATTTTTCCAGTCGTGTACAAGTAAAAAGCTGATAATTGGATTGGTCAGATTAATGATGATCGAAATGTCGCTATTGTTCAGAGGGTGCAACAAGTGTGCAGAACTAGTATCAACATTACGCCAATGTCGTATACAAGAATTGACGAGTTCCATGAACCAACGGCACAAGTCATGCTACAGTTAAGCCTTAGGAGACTTGTGTTTTACAGTCCAATTAGTGGTCAGGGTATTTGGTACTATAGAGAAATACATCTGTTTAAGCTACAAGGAAAAAAGGTAAAATCAATCAACCCGTTTCCAACTTCAATAATTTCACATGATGATTGGATAAAGTTGATAAACAATGGACAACCTTTGGAAGAAGCTGAAAATTTAATCCAAATTCCAGAAGATGACTATGATTACATCAGCCGGTTTCAAAAGGTATGCAAGCTAAATATTGTTGTTCATCCACAAAACTTAGGTAGTGTTCACTTTCCAGCAATTGACAATTTTCCACTTACATATCTTCCATCCCAACCCCCACACGAATGGAGAACCCTATATGTACCCTAGCAGTCAAATAGGGTCGTCAAATATGCCTCCAATATCTTGGGAAGTCCAAACATTATCACCAAGTGGAGATATTGTTACAGTTCCACTTACTAGTGAAGGTATGCAGCAGAGCTATCCACACTATGGTGCTGTGGCAGCACCAGAATAGTATCAGAACCAGTTTAACAATTTTTCCCTTTTTTATCAATCAACTCCAGAATTTTCACTTGAGACAGATGCAGACACTGAGGGAGAATATGAGTTATGAATTTCTTGAGACTCCGTTAGGGTCGAGTTCTCAAATGCCCAGTGATAGCAATGCAAAAAGTCGTGGAAGTTGAAGTCATGTAGGTGATAGAAATGCAAGAAGTCGAGGAGGTCTTAGAAGTTGTCATCACACTCCTATGGTGGAAGAGACTCAGCTACCACCAACAACATCAAACGTGGAGAACGTGGAGACAAATTTCCAGTCTCTTATTGGTTTCATGCCCCAAGGTTCTGTATATACTCCTGGCGGTGGCGTAAATATGGATGCATTTAGGCAATCCGTAATTATTATACCCCATTAATTAGCTTCAGCATTTCACCGATTTCAAGCACCTCCAATTCAACCATCTCCGGTACCATACCAAGGTTATGAATCACCTGATGCTACTCAACCACCATCTTAGAGTCCAAATAATGAGTTTTCACAAGATCAAACATGCTTAGGGGAATATATATTTTGTAATCGTTAGTTTGATAGATAAAGGTTAATCGTTAATATGAATCGTGGTTTGTTTAAATCGTTAACGTAATTACACTTTTGTTTGATAAATAATAATCTTCATTTAAAGTTTTCTATTTAAGTTAAAATTGAGAACTTAAAATTGATAATTAGATTAAATTTGGACAACACTTTTAAGATTTCATAACAACTTGCATATCGGAACTGCTTTCCGTTGTCACTGAGCCACTTTGCACGACTTTTTGATCAATCTCCAGCAAGGTTTCACCACTTCTCATGTGTCGAGGATCTTCCCTTATCATACCAATATACTTGTTAACATTCTTAGAAATTATGGAGAACCGAGCACTCAACACAACGAATCACGATTGTTGAGGTTCGTTGTTTCTTCTTCAAATTTCAGTAAAACGCGTCCCCAAAACGGAATAAGCCGTAATGCGCCATCAACGACTTGATAATTCCTACAGATGCATTCATCTTCTAACGTGCTAAATTTGCACTGTTGTGCAACTCTCCAACTATTTGCTCTTCTTATTTCATTTTCCACACTAGCTCGAAGTTCAACTCTTTGATTTTCGGCCGCATGTTGCTCTTTTTTTATGAATGTTTTGAGCCATTGAAAAATCTAAGAATATATGAAGAAGGTGTGAGTTAAAATGGAAGAGGAATTTGGTATTTATAGGGGGGGAGATTTATGGCCGTTGGATCAGATTCTACGTAGCGGTGTAGACTAGACCGTCCTATCTTATAAAAGCCGCTACCGGTGTTCAAAACACCGAACGGTGTAGTCTTGACCGCTCGGTGGAAACTTGACCTGGCCTGGCTAACTGGCAAATTTGCCACTTAGCCAGGCCAGTTTGCTAGCTCCATAGTGGGTGCAAATGGCAAGCTTGAACCGGCCTGATGCAGAGAAAGTTGCTCAGTTTAGAAAACTAGAACCTATGTCTCGAAATTGTATCCAGCAATGAGTTGTTTTTGAGAAATTAAAAACTGTGGATTTTGAAGTTAAGAGAGAGGATTAACAGGTAATTAAACAAAATATCCAACCATTTTTTTCCAACTTGTTTCGTATAAAAAACTTGACACCCAGAAGTCCTACTACAGAAGTAGCCCACTGCCAATTTAGCTTGCTAGAAACTGCAGTTTCATAAAATGGATACATGAAACATAACTTGCAAGTGTTTCACAACATCAATCAGAATTTTTCAATAACTTACAAACATAAAAAATGTGACATAGAAACAATCCTATGGGTTTGCTTCTGATATCCCTCAACGTGTGTCAATATATGCACACAAGAACAGGTTCGCATACTGGAGGAGTTTCTTCTGGATCCTGCAACGTAAACTGTCAACGTAGCTTAATGGAGAAAAGTATGAACAGAATGCTCACGGGATAGATTGAAGCAATAAAGAACAGTAAATGAATTAAATACAGTTTATATCATAGATCCTCCATGTGTAAGGTAGCAACTGTAGGAGCTGAATTTATTTGAAATCAAATTAACGGAAGACAAAATCTAATAAATCCCTCATACTTGTTTGTCGGAGTGGCATCTAAATACATGTGCCATATTAGGGATGTTACTGCACAGTACAAAGAGCTTATTATTACCCATTTGTGGCATTTACCTTAAATTACTGTGTTTTGAACAGATCCAGAGCATACGCCCTACAATAGACATTCATTTTCAGGATACCAAGCTGTTGCACTGGTGGATGAACTTCGGTACAAATATCCCACAATCAGAGCTGCATTTGCAGCAGATGAAGTATGCGTTACAAACTTAGAATACAGGATTCTGAAAAGTTCTGTTTTTCATTCTTTATTTGCCAGCTTTCTATAAGAGTGTAAACAGGCACAAACACATAGATGGACCAAGATATGTAAATAAAGAATGAAAAACAGAACTTTTCAGTGCTTATGGCTTGGACACTCTACTGACTAGTTTAGTGTGCGGAAATGATACCATCAACATAAAATACATTTGAGTCATATGCCGAGCGAATGTTTCAGAAAACCTTATATTCTGGGTTGGGTATCTCTCATTATGACAAGTTTTCTGATAGACTATTTGTTGTATGTTTATTCACATATGCTACGACATAAATATGACCATTTTCACCACACACCTACATAACATTATCTCTACCAAGCCATGAAATTTTTCACGCCTCTCCAGAAGGATTTTCTTGGTGTTCTGCAACTGGAGATGGTTGGCAGTTGTCTTGTCCGGAAGTATTGTATTTTGGAGGAGATTGTCACTGCAGGCTTGATCCAGACCGTGAGGCAAAAGATCATTGGTTTTCAACTGGTGAATTTCTGCTGCTGCGTTGACTAGTTGCATTGATGTTTAAAAATGATTGCTGCAGATTGTTTGATATAGAGATTTGAGGTAACAGACAGTTGGTCCTCAACTGGTGACTCCTGGAAAAAAAGGAGAAGAAAAAGCAGCTTACAGACTTGCTTAAACAAGCCTAACCAGCACAAAAACCTTAAAACACTAGAAAATGTGAAGAACAAAATAACTAAAAGAAAATAGAGATCAAACCCAATATTCCAAAAAAAGATGTAAAGCACTAAATCAGGAATATCTGGAAGTTGTTCTGTTTCTAAATCAACTACATCCTCCGCTATATGTAATGCTCAGTAGTAGTCTACCTTTTCAATCTTCGGATTCGGTGAAGAACTTCTCATGGGAATCGGCGCTGAACACAATCCATCATCCTTTAGCTTTCTTCTGCTATAAACAATTGGGTAGTGTTGCACACATTTGTTGGCATATTCAGATTCAATCTGCCCCGTTACCCTTGTCTCTTCAATTGTATTAGGAGTCAACTCTTGAAAAACTTCTTGTCCAATTTGTTGTAAACATGTGATGTCTATATATCCAAATGAAGCAAACGGAGTATGTGTTAGGATACAAGATTCCAAAAACAGTTGAATTTTCCAGCTTCTATATAAGTGTGTAAACATAATAGCATAGACACTAATCTAGGTACATGGTAGGATCATAATAATAATTTGAAGAAAAGAATCCACAAAACTTCAATATGATTTTGGCTGAAGTAAACATTGGATCAAAACTTCAATTCTGAGAGATTGGACGGAATATACCTGTAACCTTTTATAGAGGATTCGTCAGATCGAAGATTTGGGCTTTATGTAGTTGGCATTTAGAGGGGTCACTGGTAACCAGAGAAGAATAACCCACCAAAGTAATGTTACAGTTGATGATGTTACTGTAACATGCAATTTATGTTGTTGGATCATCCAACCGGCAATGTCATCTCGCACTCCATTGCTTCCGAGATGGCAAGGGTTTGTTCCCCTTTAAAACCACAATTCCGAGTCCGCTTATACCGATTGTGAATCATGCATTTTGATCTTCTTCCTCCTTTTTTTTCTTCTTCTTCTGTATTACTCGAGTATCAAGCAACAACTTTGATATACTAACACCAATTTTTCTTTCACCACCTTCTTCCATATCTTTTACAGAAAAGAAAGAGATTTTTTTTTCTTTAGATCTGTAAATGACTTTGCAGTTCAAACTCAGAGAAAAAGAAACACAGACTAGTTTTTTATCTCTTACGCTTTTTTTCTATCAAGGATTAGGGTTTTCCCCCAATTTAATGGCTCAAATATCTACCATCTAACACTGATGTGTTTATATCTACCATTCTAAGTAGATAAGGGGCGTACAGAGTGACAAGGTCGCAGGAAGAGACTTGGGATTAGATTAAGTTGACCAAGAAAAGTGTATAAGAAACCTGAGTTGAGTCTGAAACAAATGGGGAATGCAATGGTTACAGAGATAGTTGAACACAAATGAAGATAACAAAAATCAGGTATCATACAGAATATTACGTATTTACTATTTTACTAACAGGATCCGTTTAATATATTTTGTACATTGACGATAACAATAGGAAGATGAACACAAGGTTAATAATAATGGGAGCTACACAACATATCTAGATTAACTGCTCTATAAGACCAAGGGTTTATGACTGCTGCAGTATAGATACTGGCAGCAAAATGAGTGAGATGTGGTATAACTGGATTGTTACACATTACTGCTGTTTCAAAGGTTAATCAAATGGGTGACTTTCTTGTCAGAGATCTCCATGCTCTCCTCTTAGGGCTGTAAGTTTGATGAAAAGCATAGCACATTTCTTTCGGTGATGTTGCCATTGGTTTTCTGTGGGTTTCCAGTGACTTCAATGAGGACATAACATGTAGTTCTCCCATCTAATGCAGCAAATCCCAAAGATGAGTCAGTTGGGGATTTCCCTGTTAAGCTCGACCCTTTCATCCATCTTATTTGAAGAACAATCATATCTGCAAGAAAACAATTCCTATAATAAAGATTTTGCTAGAGATTTCGGTAGCATGAAAACTTGAAATTGCAACAATAAACAGTATTTTGTGAAATAGCTAAGGTCCTTGAGGTGTTTAATCAACATGCCAATTACTCATACACCAAATGAAACTGGGGCATGTTAAGTAAGGTTTCATACAGGTTACAGAAAATGTGAAACCCAAATTTGAATACAAAAAGGAGCAATAGATGCACTCAGCAGAATTGGATGATGGCATGATGCTGGTGTTAAAGGGACAAAAACGATGAATCGACCATCAGAAAACCATCTGGCTCAATATGAGAAACAAGATTTGGATGAGTGTCATTAAAGTAATGTAAACTACAAGGCCAATATGTCTTGTCCACCTCTTAAGGCGCAGAGCATCAGCAGCACCACATGCAAACTACAAAGACAAAGGAAATCCTGGTATTTAAGCCCAGATCTTTAAATCCCGAAAAACCGTGTTTTAGATACATGAATTTAACAAATTCGGAGGGGGCACGAAACACAAACGAAGATGACGTTGGACTAATCCATCAAAGACGAAACACAGATAAAAACTGTTATATTAACAACAAAACCAGAATTCACAGGTGTTAAAGTAAAATATTCTCCTCCCTGCTGGGTGATTTCACCGCATAAACCAGAACTCAACAATCACTGAGAAAACAAAAAAAATGAGATGCAAGATGAGTTTTTTTTTTTTCTGCATTAAAGAGGGCAGAAACCAAGCAAGTTCCTCTTGGAGTTATCTTAGTGCTCTTATAGTACAAGCAAAATACAGTAAACGGGCGTCCAGATAAAGTAATCAAAAAACTAGCAAGTATAACTTGATACCCATTTCCTTAGCTAGCTAGTGGGGAAGGCATCACTTCAAATTTACTCCAGGCATCTACTTCTTCGATCAAATGAATAGTGACTTGAGGTTTAGAGGGTTTCTAGCACCACATGACTTGCCCGCAGTGAGACAGTAACCATATTTGAAGGCAACTTAGATTTCTATATACACTACCTAGCGTTTAAACAGTTCCTCTACAATACCCACTACATTATAAATGATGCCAGATAATCATACTTTTTTGTTCTTTGAAATGTTCACAACGTTCAAATT
Organism: Papaver armeniacum; assembly: GCA_023531295.1. NCBI lineage: Eukaryota > Viridiplantae > Streptophyta > Magnoliopsida > Ranunculales > Papaveraceae > Papaver > Papaver armeniacum. Next base: position 426,671 of record JAJJWW010002295.1, read on the forward strand.
AACTGAGGACATCAATGTAGTTAGTGCTGATAAAGACCAATAAGGATACTTGGAGCCGGTAGTGTTACAGAAATTTCTAGTAAGACTGAGCAGGCAGTACTATAACTGCAAGTTAATGTGAAAGAATGCAAGTTGTGTAAAAAATTCGTAGCCGTAAAACACGGTGTAGCACTATCCAAACTCCACTAGCATATGGTCTACCCATTCTTGACAAGTTTCTTAATGTTTTACACAGACAAAAACGAGAAATATTTCAACCATGAATAGTCAAATCCAATACCAATAATAAACCTTGAATAGCTTTCAAGTTGCAGGAGTGAAAAGTGACTGTAAAGACCAGCGTATGCATGTACATACCATTTCAGATTTGCATCGAGGTATGTTTTCCCACCCCATCGTGTGCTTGGAATTCTGATGGCTTTTACTCTTGATATTGCCATCAAAAAGACCTTAAGAATACAAAAACCAAAATTATTTAGACACGATTGTGAAGAAGAAAACACTGGGTGAACATGACAGAGTTCTGAAGCTTTTTACCTGATGCTCTTCAGTAGTACAAAGTTACATAAGATCCTTCCATTCCCTGTCGGTTACCATTTAGCTTTCTTGTAACTAAACATTCCACAGGCAATAACATTCGTCTAGTACCAAAAAATCCTGAAATAGATAAAACAATGAACTTGACGTTCAGTGCATAAACGAATCATATGGCATACGAAACAAGCAAACATAATTTGAAGAAATGGGTTTCCCATGAAATAGCAGGTTACCTGAGATTCAGCCCAAAGCCACTCCATATCGTCACGAGCTTCCTTATTTCATTGGTCTGTTCATTTGACCGCTGATATTGTTTTAGCAACACCCCGATAGCATCGGCTATGATGTTTCATCTACAAGATGACAACATTGTTCAAGTAAGCCTATTGAGCACCAGATCAATAACAACAAAATATAATTTTATTGTCTTTTTAAAAGGTGAGGAAATCTCAAGGGATCAAAACAAACTTCAATACTTGTAGGAATTGGGTTGATCTATACTACCAAACATTCTACATGCACCAATACACTTGCTCATCTACTATTAACTAGTAACCAGACAACCGCAAAATTATTACTTAGTTTCAAACCATTTTTACAGGACTGTAGGATAAAAGCATTGTTAGAGAATAAGTAGTGAGTGAAATGGCAGTTGAAATTACACCCATACCTTGTTAGCATTGCATTTTCTTGTTGCATCTGAAGATAGGCACCAGATGATGATTTCTCCGAAAGGGAGAATTAAACTGAAACACAGTAATGAATCGACAAAACCCAACACATAAACAATAAATAGTGAATCGTAACAAAACACCAAATGGACCAATTCAAAATATACATACCACGATCCAATGGCTGCTTAAACTTTATCAATGCTTTTTCCCGAAATATGGGAATAGCAGCCTTTTGCTGCGAAATAGTTAACTTTATCAAGTCCCCTCATACCAACTATGCAGATCAGTGCTTCTGATCAGTTTCTGCTTCTGGTCTTTGGAAGTTGGAAAGACATGGAATTTCAGTCTTTGGAAGTTCAGTTCAATGGCAATTGGGGGCTAAAAGACACGAGTGATGACTTCCCGGAAAGACAGATTTGAACTGAAACACAGTTATAAACTTATTAGCAATAAACCCAAACACATAAACAAAAAATAAATACTGAATCTTAACAAATCAAAACATACATACCACTGGAATCAATGGCTGCTAAACTTCATCGATTAAATTATACCTCATCTAACAACAGCCTTTTCCGAGTCCACTCATACCAATTATACAGATCGGTGCATACAATCATTTTTTTTCTTCCATTCTCTTAATTTTGGTCTTCTGAGTCTTCAGGAGCAACCCAAACAGCTTTGATTTATTACTAATTTTTCTTCCAACACCTTCCATATCGTTGTGTTAGTTGATTTTGTTTTAGTATCTGGATCTACTGATTTCTCACATCTGTGAACTTTGGATCAACAACTCTCTCTCAAGGGTTATGCTTCAAAGTGAACAGTCCCTCAATCTTTTTCTTTTTATAGGTAGGGTTAGGGTATCAGGGGTAAATATGGATTTATATTTACCATTTATCACGTGGATAAGGGCAGGATAGAGTCATGACTCACTGTTTTGACAAGGTGGATATTGAATCTGTAAGTGCCTCAGTTTTGAAAACTAGGACTTACATGTCCCAAAATGAGTTTGAGAAATCAAAAACTGTGAATTGAGTTTGAAAAATCAAGAACTGTGAATTTAAAGTTGGTAGAAATGTCAATGCCATTGCCCTCAGATGAATAACTTAGCTAAAATTCACTTTCTGATATCCAAACTCAATTTAAGCAGAAACTTGAATCCATTTTTATCCTACTTGTATGGTGTACAATGTACATAAACTTGACAAACTGGATTCAAAATAACCCATTGCTAGTTTCATTGCAGACATGAAAAATGACTGACAAGGCTAGACAAGCAAATATACCAAGCGTTGAGTTTGTACATTGGCAAGACAAAGAATTTTAAGATCACTTGGCAAACAAAAATTGTGTTCCATTTTGTAACCACTGCAATGCTGCAAGGAGAGCATTTCCTTCTGCATGAAAGTGGGCAGAACCCGGCAACATTCTGTTTGGATTTCTCTTAGTGTTCTTGTAGTACAAAGAATTACAGCAACCCCCTGTTGGAATCTGATATAGAAACTTCGGAGATATACGAGCATAGTTGCATTGCTCGTACAGAGCTCCTAGGAAGCAAGAATAATACTTAAAACTCTCAAAACTCTTAATCTTATTACTCACTTCTTGCTTCGTTACAACATACAAATGTCGATCAAATGCCTATTTATAGGCTTACAAAACCGACTAGGACACTACAAGAAAAACTAGTTTAAGCGATTAAAAATTTTCCGACTGCTTAAAATTTGGTCGCTTCAATGTTTGAAGCAACTAAAGCTGCGACTACCGGATTACTAGGTCGCTCTTAATATATATCCACTAATTTTAGCGACCACAATAGTTGTTTTGTCGGTAAAATATTTTTCCAGCTAAATATATAGCAACCACTTTTTTAGGGTAAGTAGCTACTTACTTTAAGATAGGAGGACCAGCGACTCAGAATGTATTTGGTTGGTCGAACGACTCGAACCTGTTTAAGCGATTAAGTTTAGCCACCGCCCGACCATTAGAGAGAATCTGGGATTTTAATTTTTAGAGTGGTTTGAAGCAGTCAACACGTGGCGGAATATCTTCCATGGATTGGTGTCACTTGAATCACTAAACAATCTTCCCAGCAAACACGTGAAGGATAAGAGTCAACAACAACCAGCTCCTTATTGGACCGACATAAAAGTGGCTCTTATATTTTAACATCTTAATTCTTAAAGAAGTGGTGGAATTTTTGCCTCCAAAGAGATCCTCTAGTTGAATTTTGCCTCCTAAAATGTTGTTCCAATTTCAAACGAATGCGCGGTCGTTGGATAAAGTGGCAATCCGTATGAGTTTTATTCTTGCGTTAATATCTGTTGGATTATACATCTTAATTCTCTATTGGCCAGATTAAAATGACAATTCGCATGAGTTTTACTTTTGCGTAAATATATCCGTCCGATTAACATTTTAGTATTCTATTTTTTTTTTAAATAAATATTATTATTATTAATTGTTTATAAGAATATTACATTAACTAGTTGGAAGCCTAACAAGCTAAGCTCCAACAACGTACTACTACATTAATTGAACAGGTTGTTGTGCTACCTTACCAAATGAGCCCATGGGTAACCTAGCCAAGAGAGCCAAAGCGGATGGGGGCTGAGATTGTGTCACAAGGGGGGCAAGCAAGCTCTACCTTTCATGTTAATTCCTGCAATATTACGCCATTGGGGGCTCGAACCTGGGACCTCTTGGAGCGCATGAATCTTTGGAAAACGGGGATGACCAGCTGAGCTAGGTGCCCGTTTCAAAATAATGTCATACGGATTATGATTTTTTTTGTTTTTTTTGATAGACCCAGATGGGATTCGAACATTTAATCTATACATCGAGAGTTGAATCGCTGTCGAATCGAATTATTTCCGTTTGGTTACGGATTATGATTGTTATCTTTAAAGCATATTTTTGTTTATTTTAATCCATCAAGTATGTAATTAAATCTAAATAATTCGTGATAATTTCGTTAATATTTGTAGTAATCAAAAAATTTCTTCCTATCGTTTATAATTAATACTTTAAATGCTAATTAAATTAACAGATAAAATTGTTACGGATTATTTGGTGAATCAAAATTTGTTTCTTGGACCAAAATCTCCTGAAATAATGTTTGATTTTTCGTCATTTCGAGGTGAATAATGTTTCCCATATTTTCCCCTTTTGTTAATTCATTTCTTTTGACTGATTTATTCATATTTTTTATATTCAATCCACTTTTTGAGTTTGTTCGAGCGATATATTGGGTGACATTGATAGATAACGTGAAATTGAGAAAGGCTAATGGATATTCGGTTAAATTGATGATAACTAGAGAAACCGATGGAATCCTGAGAGATTTAGTTAGACCGATCTATTACATGTAAGATGACGGTTAACGAGTGAAATCAAGTAAAGTTTACGAAAATTTAGTTTGAATTGTCTGATACCCATACAAACCTAGGGAATTTAGAAGAATTGAGTGAGGAGCAATACTGGACAAAGTTAATAGATAACGGGTGAAACTGACTAAAGTTGCATGGACACGCTGTTAAAATGGTGGATAACTGGAAAACCGAAGGAATCCGAGAAAAATTAAGGGAGGCGGATTAAAATTGGGTAAGATTAACAAATAACAAAAAAATAAATTAAGTGAAAGTGATGGAAATTCGGTTTGAATTGAAAAATATCCGTGTCTGATGAAATCCAAGAGAAAATGAGCAAAGAGGTCGAGCATATTTGACAAGATTGACTAATAATACATGAAATTGACTAATGTCGATAAGCGTTCGGTTAGAATGATGGATAACAGAAAAAACCGACGAAATCCGTGATAAATTGAGTGAGGTCGACTGACGTTGAGCAATATTGACACATAACATGTGAAATTAAGTGAAGCAGATGGAAATTCAGTCTAAAATTAATTGGTATCCATTCATACCCATAGAATCCTTAAAAAATCTAGTGAGGTCGAGCGATATTGGATAAAGAGCACAAAATTTTGGTCGTTTTAACAAATAAGCAACCATGTCTCGCAAATATCGAAATCTTCACGAAATCTTGGGAAGGTACAAGATGCATACCCTTGGGTTTGAGTTCATGAATAGGGGAAGGTACGCATACCCCTTGGATCTAACTTTCACACGCTGGCAGTGATACGCATACCCCTTGAGCCTGAATTCGTGAATCAGAGGTATCCATACCCGGTATGCATACTATTGACTTTAATGAAGAGTTGTTACAGTACACATACCAATCTTACAAACTGGGAAAACGGTTATAGGTCCGGCCAACATATATGTACTCAGACACGTATCAGAGTAGTTATATGTCGACAACAACCTTTTCGTATGCATATCAAGATGCACACCTTAAAAAGTCCGTGAAATCGTGAACCCGATCAAGACGCATACCCGTATGCATACTAGAAAAGAATTGTTGGTCCCGGAACCGGTTTGGTATACATACGAGTATTGTTAGAGCATAGATCGGTTGATCACCAAGCGTTGGTATGTCAAATTTGGTTGTCATATTTTAGTATCAAAACTCATCTAGAGTCGCTTGATTAAATACTAGAGTCAACTTCGTTTAGGTTAGACTAGAAAGTATAGGAATGTTGAAACATACAAGTATTACTTCAAGACCAAGAACATGAAGAAGTAACGAACTACAACGACGACTTCATCCTTCCACTTGAGGTTAATAATATTGAGTTGAATTGTTTCATTCCTAATGTATCTTTTAAGTTATGCTATATTGAAAACATAATCTGAAGTTTGTATATATTGTACATATTGTATATAATACTTAGTGATGTGACATGATCATAAAAATATGATCATAGTATTAAGGAATTAGTCTACTTAAGTATAACACTTATCTTTTGAATATCAAGTTGTCGTATTGTCTCGACTTTTTCCATAGACGATCACACTTGGTATCGGACTTATAGGTTGAAATAAAAAGATTGTAATGTATTTGGGTACCTCGTCTTTTCATACGTGATACCAAAAAAATTGTGAGCTCCGGAACTCGGTTATGTTTTTATGGTATCCACACTAGTACTCATACCTAATTTTTTTGTGAACTCCGGAACTCGGTTATGTCTTAAAGTATACATCTTAAAGTATACATACCGGTACATGTACCATAATTGAAATATCATAGGTTGTACGTTAATCAATCAAAGAAGATACATCCATTCTTGATTGTTGGATATTACTTGATTGATACTTTGAAACCGGTGAAATCCTACAAAAATTGAGTGGGGTCAACCGGTATTGGGTAAAATTGATGGATAACAAGTGAAATTAAGCTAAAAGCAGAAAATCCAGTTTAAATTGATAGATGACATTCAAGTGGAAGGCGATAGATAATAGTAGAAACCGATGATATATATATACACACACATGTTATACACTGATGATTTAGGAATTAAGTGACCAAAAACTCAATAAAATTGCTTAGTTAACAAGAAATGTTCCTCAAAATCTAAAATTCACCACGTGACCAAATTTGTACCTTAGCGATACGATTATAATTCTTTACCAAAGACGAAAACAAATTCAAAATATTCCCAAATAACATCAATTACACATATATATCAATGCTTGAGGCTATTTTTAATGATAATATTGAATCACGATGTAGATTATGAAACAATAAATTGTTCTTAACCGAAATTCATCAAGTACGAACAAATGTTCATTAAAAATCAAGTTATTCCACATCTTTGGTTCCACTAATGAGAAACAAAATGTGTATCTAGTAATATCTAAACCCGAGATGGTAAAATATGTTATTCAACATCTTCTTTCATCAGAATAAGGGACTGAAGTCTATATCTACTAATCTCTGAACCTAAGATGATAAAAGATGTTATTCTATATCTTTGGTTCCTGATTAGTTTGTGTACTGTATAGATACCACAGGCTTTAAAACCAACAAGATCTTTACGGTATGCATACTTTGTATGCGCACCATTTCACAGTTCACGAGCAACCGACTTTTTATGTCATTGGTATCGGGTATGCGTACAAAAAATTGTTGTCGACATATAGCTGTTTACCCGGTAAAGTGTACCGGGTACATGTAAGACTGGCTTAGACTCCATTATCCGAATTGGTATACCCGTATGCATACTAGAAAAGAATTGTTGGTCTCGGATTCGGTTTGGTATAATACCTCAGACGCATACCAAAAAGTTTTCGAACTCGGAACTTGGTTAATACCCGTACACATACCGAAAAGTTCCGTGATTTCCTAGATCACCTAAGTACTCACACACAAATCGGGTTCACGAGACTTGTCTCGTAAATAATCCGATTGTGAGAGAAAGAGATATAACTCGATGTGCATACCTTGACCATGGCTATAGTTCACTTTTGTTATATTTCTCATACACACTTCTAAGAGAAATTTCAAGTTCAAGCTTGTCTTGTTTAAACTCTTGAAAACTCAATTCCTCACCAACTATTTACCATTAGTATGCATATATACCCTTTTGATATGAGTTTGGGACTTCCTGACGATACGAATACCCGGTACGTATACCCTTCTAAAATGACTTCGCGAACTTCAAAAAGCACGTACACACACCTTTTGGATCAAATTTCACAACTGCCAAAGGTACCCATACTCGGTATGCATACCTGGTTGACCTAACCTAGTTCGGAACAAAGTGGGGACATTTTGATGATCCAACGGTCTGGATTTAAGACTCAAGTGGGGGTATTGTGATATAAATTTTTCCCACTGTTAGATACGGTGGTAATCCGCGTGCTTTTTGTGCTTTGAGTATATAGCCATACGATTGAAGACCCATGTTTTCTATTGGCTAAATACGATATCATGCGGATCATATTTGTTAGCTTCGGTGTGGTGAGACTTCGTTTGATCCATACGTTTCTCCGATTTAAGATTCTACCTTTCCATTGGACAATTATATACCATGTGAATCCCGAATGCTAGATTATATGAATTAGGCTGTGATAATTAGTGAATTTGACGAAGATCGGCGAACATTCGGCTAAATTGACTAAAGAAATCAATGGAATCCGGGAAAAATCGAGTGAGGTCGACATCAACCGATAAACGAATAACAAGTGAAATTAAGTAAAGCTGATGAAAATTTGGTTTGAATTGATAGATAACCATATAAACCCATGGAGTCTAAGAGAAATCTAGTGTGTGAGCACAAAATCAGAATGTGTACCTAACAACGTAAACCAAAATATATCTTGTCCAGTCTCTGATTGGTCGAAATATCTATATCGAAAACCTAAATCTAGCCATAAAGCACAAAATATGCTTTGTTCCATATCCCATTGATCTGAGTGTATATCAGAGGTTAGAATGGGCCAAAATATGCCGTATCCGACCTCTAATAAGTCATAATGTCTATATCGAAACACTAAATCTAGCAATGAATCACAAAATCCGCTTTGTTCCGTATCCGGTTGATCGAAATGTATATCGAATGTCAATATCTAGCAATGCGGAGCAAAATATGCCTTATCCTGTCTCTGATTGATTTGAGTATCCATACAAGAACCCTAAAAATAGCTGTGCTAACCAAAATATGCCTTATCCTGTCTCTGATTGATTTGAGTATCCATACAAGAACCCTAAAATAGTTGTGCTAACCAAAATATGCCTTGTTCGATCTCATTGGTCCAAATATCTATATAAGAAATCTAAATCTAGCAACAAAACCGATGGAATCCAAGAGAAATTGAGTGAGGCCGACCGAAGTTGACCAAGGTCTATGTGCACTTGGTCTAAATGATAGATCATGGGAAAAACCGGTTGAATCCAAGAGAAATTGAGCGAGGCCAACCGAAATTGGGTAGACCGGTAAATAACAAGTGAGATTATGTGAAACTGGTATAAATTTGGCTTAAATTGATAGCAAAACAAATAAACATATCTGATCCTGTGAAATTGGTGAGGTCGAGAAATGTATAATTGATGAATAAAGAGTAAAAGTTAGTGAGGTAAATGGACTCTCGAAGAAGTTTATAAATAACTTTAGAAATCGATATAATCCGGGAGAAATGTAGTAACCTATCCCATCCATACGATTTAACCTGGCTTGACATCCTTAGAAAATCACATGAGTTTGTTCTTATACAACTTCATGCGACTCTAATTGTTTTTAATTATACAACTTCAACCGAGTCTAAAGTTCGTTCAAATTAATTGGGTATGCCTACATAATTCGATTCCAAGAAAGCTTACTGTTTATGGGTAAAAATCGTTTCACTGGGATTTCGTAATTTCGGTGGGTGAGTGAGAAACTGGTTCAAACCCTAAACAAATGTGCCGCACGTGAGCACTTTATAGATTCGAGAGATCAATCAGACAAGTCCGGCCTAAACCAAGAAATGGCCGTTCATTTGCTTCGGTCACAAAGTGGAGGAGAAGGGTTGATTTGGGGAGGGAAGCAAAGAAAGGTGTTGAGGAGAGTAGTATCTCGACTTGTATCGTAAAGTGAAAGCTTAGGAAACTTGCAAGAGATGGAAGCTTTTGGGAGAGCTTGCAAAGTTGCCTTTCGAGAGTGTGGTATTTTTCTCTGACCGAGACTTGTTGTCCGGGTGGAAATAGGTAAGACCTATTTATACAAGTCGAGATTGAAACGTACCTGGCCTCATGAAGGAAGAGAGTAAAGGGTGAAATAATGGGAGGAGGTGGTAAGCATGGTTTAATGGGCGAAAACGTTTTCACCATTATTTCTTCTTTTATTTGACCGCTTTATTCTTTTTTCACGCTTTCTTAATGTGAGCGTAGTGTACGCCGCATCTTGTGACCGCCAAACCAAAACCCTAAAGAAGCATCCCAGGTTGTGTCGATGTCTCGAGTGTTGGTTGCATCTTGAGTGCAAGTGGCGCCGCTAGTGGCGCGTGTGGCATGTGCCAATGGCATGTGCGGAATGCCTTGGTGGTAGGTTGCACGGTTTGCAAGTTAGGGTACTGTGTGTGTTTGGGATGTGCCAATGGCATGTGCGGAATGCCTTGGTGGTAGGTTGCACGGTTTGCAAGTTAGGTTACCAGCGTGTGTGTTTGGCATGTGCCAATGGCATGTGCGGAATGCCTTGGTGGTAGGTTGCACGGTTGCAAGTTAGGCTACCAGTGTGTGTGTTTGGCATGTGCCAATGGCTCGAAATGTGCCATGTTGACCTAGTTGCAAGTCTTGCAAGCCTAGGTATTTATGTTTGGCGTGGGCCAACGGCATAGCGGCTTGGAAGTATGGCTTGCGACACGTGTTGGCATGTGCCAATGGCACGTGCGGCCATGTTGACCTAGTTGCAAGTCTTGCAACCTGGGGGCGCTATATTTGGCGTGGGCCAAAGGCATAGCGGATTAGAAATATGGCTTGCGGCACGTGTTGGCATGTGCCAATGGCACGTGCGGCCATGTTGACCTAGTTGCAAGTCTTGCAAACCTAGGGCGCTATATTTGGCGTGGGCCAAAGGCATAGCGGCTTGGAAATATGGCTTGCGGCACATGTTGGCATGTGCCAATGGCACGTGCGCCATGTTGACCTAGTTGCAAGTCTTGTAAACCTAGGGCGCTATGTTGGCGTGGGCCAAAGGCATAGCGGCTTAGAAATATGGCTTGCGGCACGTGTTGGCATGTGCCAATGGCACGATGCGGCCATGTTGACCTAGTTGCAAGTCTTGCAAACCTAGGGCGCTATGTTGGGCGTGGGCCAAAGGCATAGCTAGCTTAGAAATATGGCTTGCGGCACGTGTTGGCATGTGCCAATGGCACGTGCTTGGCCATGTTGACCTAGTTGCAAGTCTTGCAAACCTAGGGCGCTATGTTGGGCGTGGGCCAAAGGCATAGCGGCTTAGAAATATGGCTTGCGACGTGTTGGCATGTGCCAATGGCACGTGCGGCCATGTTGACCTAGTTGCAAGTCTTGCAAACCTAGGGCGCTATGTTGGCGTGGGCCAAAGGCATAAGCGACTTAGAAATATGGCTTGCGACGTGTTGGCATGTGCCAATGGCACGTGCGGCCATGTTGACTAGTTGCAAGTCTTGCAAACCCTAGGGCGCTATGTTGGCGTGGGCCAAAGGCATAGCGGCTTGGAAATATGGCTTGCGGCACGTGTTGGCATGTGCCAATGGCACGTGCGGCCATGTTGACCTAGTTGCGATTCTTGCAAACCCAGGGGCGCTATGTTGGCGTGGGCCAAAGGCATAGCGGCTTGGAGATTTGGCATTGTTGCCGGCGGTGCGCAGATGGGCTTGGTTTGGCATTGTCGCCATGGTGCGCAAAGATGCGGCTTGGTTTGGCATTGTTGCCATGGCAGCAAAGATGCGGCTTGGTTTGGCATTGTTGCCATGGTGCGGAGTATGCGGCTTGGTTTGGCATTGTCGCCATGGTCGCAAAGATGCGGCTTGGTTTGGGATTGTTGCCATGGTGAGCGATATGCGGCTTGGTCCGGGCATTCGCCATGGTGCGCAAAAAAGATGCGGCTTGTCCGGCATTGCCGCCATGGTGCGCATGAGATGCGGCTTGGTCTCGGCATTCTTTGCCATGGTGCGCAAAGATGCGGCTGGTCAGCATTCTTTGCCATGGTGCGCAAAGATGCGACTTGGTCCGGCATTGCTGCCATGGTGCGCAGATGCGGCTTGGTTTGGCATTCTTTGCCATGGTGCGCAAGATGCGGCTTGGTTTGGCATTGCTGCCATGGTGCGCAAAGATGCGGCTTGGTTTGGCATGTATGCCATGGTGCGAAATATGCGGCTTGGTTTGGCATTGTTGCCATGGTGCGCGAGATGCGGCTTTGTTTTGGAATTAGGGTTACGTCGAAAACCTAATGCGGGTATTTTGAAAAATACCCTATTAATTGTTTACACCGAGTTAAATGCTCTTAGTTAATGTGTTGGGTAACACTAGGTCATGGGGTTTTACGATTTTACCCCTTGTTTAAAAACCACCATCAACATTAAGTCCCCCGCTTAGCTCTAAGGGGGCTTTGTTGCGAGTGTAAGCATAAGATGGTGACGTACTATCAACAAGAAACCGTAGTGAAAAGAGAATCGAGGGGCTTGTCCGACCTTTTATAAATAGGATTTGGAATCCTTGCCTTTGGGAGTTTTGCACAAATCGGGAGAGGTCGGCACATTGGTGGGGGCCAGTGGGGCTTGGGCGACGTTGGGAAGTTGGCGTGAGTTGGGAAACCGAGTGTGCTAGCTGGGTGAGACCTGGCGCAATGTGGAAGTTGTGCGTGCTTGCGTGCGTGACTTGGGAAATTGCGTGTCTTTGGCCGGGTGGGCCGGCCGCAATGTGGAAGCTGTGCGTGCTTGCAAGGCGTGACTTGGGAAATTGCTGTCTGCCGGGCCGGTGGGGCCGGCGCAATGTGGAAGATGTGCGTGCTTTTGCGGCGTGACTTGGAAATTGCGTGTGCTGGCTAGTGGGGCCGGCGCAATGTGGAAGTCAGTGCGTGTTTTTATGGCGTGACCGATGTAAACAAGGAGGGGGTTTCTTCCGATAGCAAAGTTTCCTTATCTTGCTTTCCTTCGGCGTGGGGCTTCCATTAGGGCATCATCCATGCCAAAAAACTGGAAGCATTATGTCTTTCATTGCTCCCTTTCCTTTTTAAGGTTCCGTATTCATGCCCAACTTGAATGTGTCGTCTCCCTTGTTTGAGAAGGGGTTCTTCTGTTGATTCCCCTTTTCCCTTTGCTTTGCCATAGGTGCGTTTTCTTCTTCTCCTTTGTTCACGCCATCCTCTTTTTATATGTGTATAAACAGGATGGAACTTGATTATCTTTCCATTTCTTGCGGCGTATGATGGGATCTTCCGAGAGACAGTAGTGCCTTTAATTTTTTGAAAAGGACTTGAGAATCGGTGGAGATCGATCTTCTTCTCTTGAGGAGGTATTGGTTGGGGTTGAATCTTTGTTAGTGAAGCTAACTTAAATTATTAAGGACCTCCTTCCATCTATCCTCACGAAGAACAGTGCATGTTCGGACTCTCTTGGGTTCGGTGGACGCGGAGGAGAACGCCATGATTCTTGATTTTGATGCGAATGAATCAAAAACTTCCTTCGAAGTGTCGATGAGAAAACTTTGAAGGAGTACATGATAGAAGCGAGACAGCCTTTGAAGTTGATGTCAAAGATGTTATTGATGATACCGGAGGGGTCATGGTGGCGTATCTTTGGAATAGTTGTTGGGAGGACACTGCTGCTGCGCCGCCGTGGTCGCTTCGGGATGGGATGTTGAGGTTCACATTGTTACAACCATTTGAATGGAACCTTTGTTGCCCGGAAGGATTCTCAGGGGGAAATGCTTTAAGATAGCTTTGTCGGAAGAGACTCGCGCTCCATCCTTCGAGGGCTAGTTCCACCTTTTTGTTTTTCATTATTTGCTTAGTTCCTCGATGTTTTTTTTTTTTTTTGTAAACACATCTTTCCCTTCTTCTTCATCGCAAACCTTTTGTTTCATATATATATATATATATATATATATATATATTTTTTTTTTTTTTTGAAAAGGGTTGTTGTATGATGGCCCTGTAATAGTTTTCCGGGTTCTTCGAGTGTATTTCTCCGATATCTGAAGGATTCGCTTGGGAAGAGATATATTTATTTTTTTTATTTTTATTTTTTTGACTAAAGGGGAGATCTCCGGGGAAAAATACAAACGGTGTATTCATCCGGGGAAGTACAGCTATTAAGAGGAATGATTTAAAGGAAACTTGAAAAGGAGTGATTGGGAAGTACGGCATTTAGGATTGGGTTCCTTGAGCCATCGCGAGTGAACTATCACGCCTTCAGTGTGTCGGTATTAGTGAGCTTGCAATATCCTCCCAAGAGGGTATCCGCAACCAAGCACAGCTCGCCTTCACCTTCCTCGGGCAAATCCATCTTTTACCTGGTCATCCTCCCAACTTGAAACGAGCTTTCCTTAACCACTATATCTCCGATTGAAAACGGGTTCAGACGCCGTGTAAACATTTGAGCCCTGGCTTCGTTGGTTTCGCTAGAAGCTTCCAAGCTTCTTGCAAAGTGTTCGAATGGTCCAGCCTCCCAATTCACATTTTTGACAGCGTTTGTGCGGTTGTTGCAGCGAGTCCCCATGACGGAAAGGGGAAGGAAAGACGGTTCTCAGAGAAAGGTTGCTTGGCCAGACTTACTTGCATTTGAAAACCATGAGCTAGTGCCAACGGGTCTTCCTGATGTCTGGGTTTCTTGAGAGTTTGTTGATGCGATAACCGATTGGGATGATTTGTTGGAATTTCCTTCGGGCGTGGACGTTGGCGGAGGGCGCACATCCAATTTCGCTTTGTTGTCGAGTACCCATAAACGTCCCAATATCATTGTCGTGATCTAGTTCTTTGACAATATGGAATTTGCTATGTGTTATAGCGTCTCCCATCTCGATCTCTAAGTTGATGTAGCCATGCGCGTTCAAAGCTTCTCCTCTCAAGTCCTTAATCACGGACGGGAAATAGGTAGCGTCTTGTTTTGTAAATCCTGCTGCCTTCAGTGTCTTGAAAGTAATGATGTTGTGGTAGGAGGCCGTGTCGATGAGCGTGTCGTCAAATTCGTTACCTCTTAAACGGGATGATCGTGTGTCAATCCGTCAAAAATAATTTCACTTTCTTACGCACTAAATTTAAAATGAAGCACAAGGTAAGGAAGAGTTCGTATCCATGAAGAGAGGCAATTGTTGTTATGTAAATTTCTTTCTAAAGTAACCCAAGGTATGTTTGTTGTGTTTAAGAAAATAAAAGTAATTGAAGGCAAAGTAAGTAATTTGAGAAATCAATAAGGAGAAGATATTGGTCAAGGGATAGTATCATTCACAAACATGTATTTTCATCAATGATTAGAATTGGTATTTTAATCTCGTATTTACTAAAAGTCCTAGGATATCTTGATCGCAAGTATAACCCGTTAATTCCTGTTTTCATCACAACCACATTAAAAGATGCATATGTGAATTCTTCGTCGAAAGCAACCTAAAGTGTAAAAGCACAATTAAGTTTAACTCCCTAAAAGCATTAAGATTTATGGAATAAGACTCATCAATGCAAACGAATGTGTAAAAGCACTAGACGTTTTAACAAAAGTTATGATTCACTTGTGACTAGTAGGATATATCACTACAAGCACTAACCACAATTATGCTACTTAGAATCGGGGATAAACAACTTTTCGTATTGAAAACCCTAATATAGCTCTAGAGATGAACACAAATCGGATTGATTAGGACTCAACCTAACAAGTTTTCAAATCTTATAACACTATTAATTGTGAATCACAAACAATAATTACTTGAGACAAAACTAATTCATTGAATCAAAAGCATGTTGAGAAATCAACTTTTATCCCATAACCAATAAGATGTTTAGCTACTCATAGCTAAGGAGTTCATCATCATCAATATTCAATAATAAACAAGGAAGAAGAAGAACAAAACCAAACCCTAGAAGTGTAAACAAAAGTGGCTCTCCAAAAGAATTCCAAGCAAAAAGATATCTCATGTGTTGTAGAAAACCTCCCTTTTATAGCTTTTCTCCAACTTCTAAAATTAGGTCTAGTCTTCAAAGTCCATTAGGTGAGAGTCCACCAAGCCCACAAGAGGGAGAAACCCGTGTAGAAAATACGCCCGAAAGTGGGCGCCGGGAATCTGGGATTGTGGCTTAAATCGTGAGGAAAGTCAGCGGAAAACAGCCCGGTGACCGGCAAAGTCCGCCGGTCACCGGTCAACGGTCAACTCGTCAATGGGTCGGATCGGTCAACTCGAAGTCGGATCGGTCAAACCGAGTCGAGCTAGGTCGGATGGTCGAACCGGCCAGGTCTGACTGGATCAAGCTAGACTTGGCATGATCCATATTGCAGATTGGCCAATTTGAGATGCACAATCCTTGTGCACCCATCCATAATGGCCCTGCATTGCCTTGCACCTTATTCTTGTAACTTTCAGCTCAAAACTTCACCAGAATCCCTCCAATCTCAGAAGCAATCCCCAGCTGCCATGTTTTCAATCAAATCACCTTCTGCAGCTGCACATTAGTACCACAATTCATTACCAACATCTCAACTAATCCCCTGTAATTTCAGTTCACATACACCTGCAAAACCACCTAACTACAACCACTTCCATCTACAAAGACAAACTCTTCACACGGAATGAACAATGACATCACAAGATACTCTCAATCCACTGGCTCACAGACCACTCAATGGGGCAATCAACCCCTGAGCTTGAGCCACTGCAACCCTGTTGCACGGTAACCCATTGCTTCCACTCCCTTAGGCTTCTATGTAACAACAAGAACACCACCAAGGCATCTTCATTTGCTTCTGTTGTGCTTGGTCTCATCGGCCGCAACTTCATCCTAAGCCAACACCAGCTCACGGAATTGCTTGACTCCACACTTTCCAGGCCAGCATCATCTCAATGGACTCTTCTTAGCATTTCTTTCCCTGCACTACAAATGCCACCACTTCAACTCGAGCCACTGCTCCAACTCAAACCTGCAATCCACCACCATTAGCACAAACAAGACCACCACCCGCTAGCATTGCCACAACCATGACCAACTGCAACTTTGCGGCCTTTAGCCTCGATCTCCTGGCCTCAGTGCTTTGATACATCAAGCATCACTCTATTCGATTACTAACCTCGAGCTACTGGCTCGATTCACGGCTGCCACTGCTACTTTCTTCCCTAGCAATCATTTCAGTCATCACTGAAACACCAACTTCCAGCTCTTAACCCGCGGCACAACACCAGCCACAGACCCAGACCTGCAACCCAGTTCCAATGGCTTCTCTTCTCTACAATGCTACCAGACTCTCAATTCCCATTGCATCCAAACCACAACTGCAGTATTCTACAATACCAGCTTTCTCCAGATGCAGCTCAGCTTAGATCAAACCATCAACACCTGTATTCCTAGCATACATCTAGGTTCAATACCACCAGCCACACTCAAAACCTAGCATTCATCTAAGCTTAGCTCAATTTCCCATCTCAAACACCAACCCCACCGGACACCGGGATTCGAGGCCATATCTAGACTAGCATCACCACCCGGCTTTTTGCTCCATTGCAGCCAACACACCCAAGCTTGCAATTCCTGAAGCCCTCGGTGAGGTCAATCCTTGGCTGCTCATTTTCTCGCAAATCCGAACCTCCCGGCTCAAGTTAAGCTCAACATCACAAGTGCTAGCCCATTGCAATGCGGCTTTGCAACCCATTCTAGTTCTCACAGCAGCTTCTAGCCCCTCAACAACATTTCTACTCCTTTCTTGCTCCACAACAGCACCAGCAGAAACACAACCACCTCCCATCTTCGATTTTCACATCAATTCCTTCACAGCAAGAACCCCAAGTTCATCTCCATCGATTCACCCCTTTTCCAGCATTGATTTCCTGTAGTCTCAACATCAGACCTAGCTCTTCCTGTCACCCTCAAATCACCAACAAACCCTAACCTGAGCTCTAGTTCCTCTCTGCATTAAATCTGAGCCAGACCCAAGTCCTAAACAACTTCTCTCGACTGATTCATGCTTCAGAGTCTGAAATTCCTTTCAAACAAACTCAGCTCAAATACCAATCCACCAAATCAGCTGAAGTTCAGCTCAATAATTGACCCTCATCTCTTCCGATTCGAACTAATCCATCCCTGAATTCGAACCAGTAATCACAGCTTCAGATCCCATCCTTGACTGTGGTTATCTCCTATTGCTCGCAGCGGCTAGTTGAGCTGATGATGGACTCGATCTGTTCCTTGTAAAACTACGATCACCAGCATACACAGCACCATTACCTCTCGATTTCTCTCAACCTCTGTCGATTTTAACAGCAGCCATGGCTGCTTCCTCCTCAATTTCTGGTCTCAGGTGAGAGCATTGAATGAAATGAATGGGAAGAAGAGAATCGGTCTTAGGGTTGTAATAACAATGTTGGATAACGCCACCCCTAGCTCGAGATAAGGGTACCCCAATGGATGCCCCATAACATGTTAGGATTTGTCATTTAAAACCTCTCCAAAGAAAGTTGTCCCTTAACCTTGTGCGACTCAGGATAACAATTGCTCCGTAAGATGACTATTTCGCCCTTTTGCTCAAATTGGGTAATTTCTCCTTCTTTTCCTATGCGACTCCATTGCACCTATAAAACTTAAAAACACGCGTAAAGTACATAATTCACAAGAAAAATAGCAAAGAAAGCGTAACTACTAGATAGTAAATACGGTGTATTCTACACCTATCGATTCCCCGCACTTAGACTTTGCTAGTCCTCGAGCAAATCAAACAAAACAATACAATACAACAACTCCGTGTCGTCGAGGCTACGGTCACTTTTAGCATAAATAACAAGCCTTTAAACCCCTAGGTGTCCCTAGTGGACGAGTTATAGTCTCGTGAGGGTTTACTAGAGATTTACCCACAAAACCTATTTTTCCAACTTACTAGTTCTCCGTAATGATAGTATCCAACGCGCTAAGAATACATAGAGATTCTGCACACTAGTCATAAGAAGTTAGACACATAAATGAACACAATCTCATTCTTAAAAGTTGAGAGAGAGATAACCATCCCTTCTCGACTAAAATTCGGGTTCGGAGTGATCAAAAGTCTCGACTCGCCTCACAAGAAAGGGTTTTATGATATTGCTCTCAATAATAAACGACTTTTTATGGGTCACACATGTGTCCAGGTTGGAATGAAGAGAGAATCACGAGACACGTTGAATGGTAGGAAGGCTTAACCCTCCGAAATATTTTGAAAACCCACATCTTTTATATATTTTTGAAAACCCATTTTTCTGACGATCTCTTCGAAAGGAAATCAAACCATTTAACGAAGGTGGGAATATGCTTACTTACGGTGAATCCGTTCGGCGTGCAGCTAGCACCACTCTCACAGCATCCATAGAAACGTCTTCGGTCTTCTATCGGTGTCTTCATCTTCGTCTTCGGTCTTCAACTCTTGATGATAACTCTCGAACTTCGTAGAATCTTGACAATATGATTCTTTCCTCAAATTCCTTGTCGCTTGAAACTTCATTATAAATATTCCTTCTTTCCATAGGCTTTATTGAAAGAATACAAAAAAAATAAACTATACAAACCAATTTTTTTTTTTTTTTTTTTTTTTTTTTTTTTTTTTTTTTTGAATAACAAATAAAAAAAAAAAAAAAATAAAAACATTAAAACTCTTCTCTCTCATTTTCTCTTGTCTCTTTTTTTTTTTTTTTTTTTTTTTTTTAATTTTCGTTTTTTTTTTTTTTTTTTTTTTTTTTGAGACAAGAGAAAGTAAAATACAAATAAAATAAAAAAAAATAAAAATGTAAGTACAATGCCATGGTGTAAGTACTTTACCGCTTGAATCTTCACAACTTGTATGTCTTGATATCATAAACTTCTCGAACTTTCATCCTTGATAATTTCCGCTCTTGTATTATAGTCTTCAACTTATAAAAATTCTGCCCCTGTTTTTTGTTGCTTTACTCAAATCGAAATCTGCCCATTTTATACCATTGTTTGTAAACCTCGAACGTATTCAACTTTCCCCGAATTTGTGATGCTCCTCTTGTTGATGATGATGGTGTTTTATGGACTGTTGGTGTAGAGAGTGATAAGGTGGATGGTGCTAAGCTGAACAAGATCACAAGTGGAATGTAAGTTAGCAATTCGATGTCACCAACATGGTTGATAAAAATAGCACTCAAGAGATCAAAATAGTGCTTCTATGGTGGAAATTGGACATCTCACCATTCTGCCGGAATTTACGTACGGTGACACACACTCTAAAAGCACAAATTTAGGCAGTACAAAGAATTGAAGGTTGGTGCCTCACATTATGTAACATGGGTAGTCTCCACTATAGGGGATCACATGTTCTAATACCGAATTCAGCCTGCACCTTATTTGCCCCTTTGGCATGGTTAAATCCAACTTTAACTCTCATACAATTAAGAAACCCGATCATGTTCTCTGTCATCTCTAAGTTCAGTCACTATTGTGAGATTCTCGATGTAATCTTAACGACATGTATACTATGTGACTCTAAACTAACTACAAGTTGGAGTTTTCTTATTCACTAGTTCACAAAAAAGTTGAAAAATTGCAAAAACTTACAACATAAACCACTCCCCACACTTAAACTTTACATTGTCCTCAATGTAAATTGAATCATCCAAAGTAAGTCAAGGTGGGAAATCCTAGCAAGAAATCAGCAAAAACAAAGTAAAAGCAAAATAAGAAAAACTAAAAACAAGAAAAGAAATAAATACAAGACAAGAAATACTCATCCTTTGGGTTGCCTCCCAATTAGCGCTTGGTTTAAAGTCGTCGGCCAGACTATCTCCTTGCTTTCTATGACTCCTCCGAGGAGGAGCACATCCACAAAGTTAACTCCTTCCACCACCGGAAGTGAAGTTCTCATAATATGGTTTCAATGGGGTGCCCATTAACTTTAAGTTCTTTCCACTGTAGCTATGCTACAATTTCTTGCACCATGAGAAAACACATTAGTAACAATAAAAGGTCCGATCCATCGTGACCTTAGTTTACCGGAAATAATTGCAAGCGAGAATTAAACAAAAGCACTTTACTGCCCAATGCAAAATTGTTTCCTAGAAATCATGTTATCATGGAATGCTTTCGTCTTTTCTTTATAAATCCGTGAGCTTTCAAATGCATCATTGCGAAGCTCCTCTAGCTCTTGGAGTTGTAACTTCCTTTGCTTTCCCGGCCCCATCCATCTCCATGTTGCATTGCTTAATAGCCCAAAACGCCTTATGCTCAATTTCCATGGGTAAGTGACAAGGTTTACCATACACAAGCCTAAAAGGAGACATTCCAATAGGTGTTTTATATGCGGTTCTATACGCCCACAAAGCATCATTAAGTCGCATGCTCCAATCCTTCCTTGTCGGGTTCACCGTCTTTTCTAGAATGGATTTCACCTCCAGGGTTCGACACCTCGGCTTGTCCATTGGTTTGGGGATGATAAGGTGTTGCAATCTTATCGACACATTGTACTTCCTTAACAAGCTTTGCAAGAACCTGTTTTTTGAAGTGAGAACCCCAGCGTAATTATCGCCCTTGGAATTCCAAACCTTGCAAAAATATTAGCTTGCACGAAATCTGAAACAACTTTAGAATCATTAGTTGGGGTGGCTTTAGCTTCCACCCATTTCGAGACATAATCAACCGCAAGTAAGATATAAAAATTTCCATGGGAGTTGATAAAAGGCCCCATAAAATCAATACCCCATACATCAAAAACTTCAATAAATTGAATAAAAGTTTGTGGCATTTGATTTCGGACACCTAGATTCTTAGGTTCTTTGACACCTATCACAAGTTGTACAAAATATATGTGCATCCTTAAACAAAGTTGGCCAATAAAAACCACTTTCAAGTACCTTGTGCGCGGTTCTCTTACTCCCAAAATGTCCTCGCAAGCATAAGAGTGACAAAAAGACAAGATAGAGTTAAATTGATTCGGGCACGCACCTTCGTATTACTTGGTCACTACCATGTTTCCATAAGTAAGGATCATCCCATATGTATTGGTTCCTAACCTCTTAAGTTTGTCCCTCTCGGCACGAGACAAGTTCTTTGGGATTTGTTTAGAAACTAAGTAATTGACAATATCGGCATACCATGGTTCTCCAAGGGCAATTGAGAAAAGTTGCTCGTCAGGAAACTTTCATAGCAGGATAGTCTCCTTGTCCACAGCAAGTCGGCTCAAATGATCCATAGCAGTGTTCTCAATTCCTTTCTTGTCTTTGATTTCAATATCAAACTCTTGCAAGAGTAAAATCCATCGTATGAGCCTCGGTTTCGCCTCTTTCTTTGTAAGCAAGTATCTAAGTCTTGCATGATCGGAAAAAGACAACAACTTTTGTACCAATTAGATAAGAGCGAAACTTTTCTAAAGCAAAAACAATGGCTAATAACTCCTTTTCAGTGGTTGTGTAGTTTTGTTGAGCCTCATTTAACGTTCTAGAAGCATAATAGATAGCATGAGGAAGTTTCCCCACACGGTGGCCAAGCACCGCATGTAGCATAATCACTAGCATCACACATGAGTTCAAGCGGTTTACTCAATCCGGTGGTTTAATGATAGGGGCTGAGATCAAAAGTTCTTTCAAGCGATTGAATGCCGCCATACATTTCTCATCAAAGTTAAAAACCACATCTTTTTGCAATAAGTTACATAGTGGTGATGCTATCTTGGAAAAATCCTTGATGAACCTACGATATTAAAAACACATGACCAAAGAAAAGAACGTATCTCCCTCACCGTAGTGGGAGGGGTTAGAGCACGAATAAGGTCTATCTTAGATTTATCGACTTCCAAGCCTTTAGAAGATATTATATGGCCTAAAACTATGCCATGAGTTACCATGAAATGGCACTTCTCCCAATTTAGCACAAGATTTGTTTCAACATATCGTTCAAGGATTAGAGACAAGTTTTTCAAGCAAAGGTCAAAAGAATCACCAAAGACACTAAAGTCATCCATGAACACTTCGATTATGTTTTCAACATATTCCGAAAAGATACTTACCATACACCTTTGAAAAGTAGCTGGAGCATTGCATAGGCCAAAGGCATCCTTCTATAAGCAAAAGTACCGAAAGGACAAGTGAAAGTGGTCTTCTCTTGGTCCTCGGTCTTATCTGTCGATTATAACTGAATAGCCATCAAGAAAGCAATAGTAAGAGTGTCAGCTAAGCGTTCAAGCATTTGATCAATAAAAGGTAAAGGAAAGTGATCTTTTCTAGTGGTGGCATTCAATTTTCTATAATCAATACAAACCCTCCAGCGGTTTGCACACGAGTTGGGACAAGTTCATTCTTATCATTCTCCACCACCGTCACTTGATTTCTTTGGTACTACTTGTCAGGGCTTACCCCTTGCTATCGGAAATGGGGTAGATAACACCCACTTCCAAAAGCAGTATCTCCTTTTTCACAACTTCCATCATGGGAGGATTCAAACGACGTTGCGCTTCCCTAGTAGGCTTTGCATCATCCTCCAAGCAATTTTGTGCATACAAGCGGCGGGGGCTAATACCCTTGATATCGGCAATTGTCCATCCTATGGCCGTCTTGTACTTCCTTAGCACCCTTAGAAGTTTTTGCTCCTGTAAATCACTAAGCTTATTAGAAACTATCACCGGTAACTCTTCATTATCACCCAAGTACAAGTACTTAAGGTGGTGGGAAGAGGTTTCAATTCTAAAATCGGAGATTTAATAATTGAAGGTACAAGCTTTTTCATCACTGCATGGTAAAGAAATAAAAGAGATATTATGAGTTTTTGGGCATTCTTGAAGTGAATTAAGATCACCAAGAGCTTCCTTGACTTCATTACCACACTCTACACCATTATCTATGGATGTAGTTAACACGGTTTCAAAGCATCATCCGTTTAATTCAAACATTTGTTGTGCCAATGTATCCATCACATCAATGGAGAAACAAGAATGGACATCGCTAGGATATCTCATCGTCTCGAAAATGTTGAAACGTATTATTTCTCCATCAAACTCCATAGTTAGCGTTCCCTTATCCACATCAATTATGGTTTCGCCGTTTTCATGAAAGGGCGCCCAGAGAAGCAATGGAAGAGATGAGTCCGGTGCACCTTCATCCATCTCTAACACACAAAAGTCATGAGGGAAATACAAGTTGATTAACCTGCACAAGAACATCCTCAACAATACCCATTGGGTAAACATTAGAGCGATCGGCTAATTGCAATACAATTTCAGCCTTTTAAGAGGACCAAGATCAAGTGAATTATACATTGGCGCGAGGCATAACATTACTTGAGGCACCTAAGTCCAACATAGCTTTGTTAAAAGTTGTGTTACCAATTTTGACGGGAATGTCGAAACTACCGGATCCTTGCACTTAAGTGGGAGTTTGTGTTGTAAGATTGCTTGAAGCATTCTCCCCCACACTAAGCACTTCATTACCTTTGAGCCTTTGTTTGTTGGTACACAAGTCCTTCAACACCTTTGCATACTTTGGAACTTGCTTGATAGCATCAATGAGTGGTATGTTCACATGGATCTTTTTAAGAACGTCTAAAATCTCCTTTTCTAGTTCCGCCTTCTTAGAACTTGCAAATCTGCGAGGAAAAGGTAGAGGAGGAACATAAGTAGAGGCCGGAGTTTTAGAGTTAGAAATAGTACCTCGAAGTTTGGGGAGAATCCTCGGTTTTCTCCTCCAAAGCAGTTCCTTTGGTGTGTCCACCTTGCCGGAGAATCGGCAACCGGGTTGCACAAGTTGTGTACCACTTCTCAACGTAATAGCATTGACACCCTCTTTTTGGGTTAATAGGTTGAGAAGGAAGTCTCCCACTATTTTGTGCCTTCAAATTGTTGATATCAACCGCCATGGAGCCCATTTGTGTTTGCTGACTCCTTAATAGCACTCTTAGTCTCTTGTTGACTTTCCTTGAACATGGTGGAAATTCCTTGCATAAAAGTTTGAAGCTTTGCATCAATATCAGCACCTTGAGTTTGCATTGATTGTTGTGTTTGAGGTTCTTTGAAATTGTTGTTGTTGTTGGTTGAAATCCACTAGAAGACCGGTTGAAAGTAGGTTGTTGAATGGCACCTTGCTTGTTAGCATAGCTAAAATTGGGGTGATCTCTCCATCCGGATTGTAAGTGTTGGAGTAGGGATCATACCGTCTTGGTTGATTTGGAAAGATCGCATTAGCTTGCTCGTCTTCATAAGATTGAGGAGAAGTTGGTATAACCGCGGATGCCACTTGTTGCAACATTTCTTTGTCATGTTACCCATTTGTTGGCGAAGTTCCTCCACCTCGCTCACTTCACTCACCTTCTTAGAATCACATCCGAACCACGACTTAAGAATTGTTGTGAGTTCGCTGCCATGTTTTCAATCAACTCCCTAGCTTGTGCCACCGTCTTGCTAACTAGTGCACCACCACCCTTGGCGTCGATAAGATTCCTATCACTTGATTGGAGTCCTTCATAGAAGTATTGGATGATCATAGCGTCACTAAATTGGTGGTGAGGGCAGCTTGCAACCAATCTCTTGTCCGTTCCCAACATTCATATAAGGATTCTCCCACGTTTTGCTTCATCCCACAAATTTCTTTGCGAATTTGAGTAGCCTTGGATGCGGGAAAATATCTCTCCAAAAAGAGTTTCTTGACCCATTCCATGTTGTGACACTTAGGAGGTAAATAGTACAACCAATCCTTAGCACTATCCATTAAAAGAAAACGGAAAACCTTCAACATTGCACCATCCGCCTCAACATTTCTTTGGAAGCATAGTAGTGACAATGGTGTGGAAGTCCAAAAGATGTTTGTTAGGATCTTCATTCACCATGCCATGGAATTTAGGTAATTCTCTAAGCAACCCCGGCTTTATCTCAAAAGTAGAGTTCGTTTGAATACACCTGTTGTGTATCAAGCCTATGAGAAGCTAAGTCCTTGAGTGAGCGATTTGCATCACCCATTTCTTCTTCTTCTTCGTTGTTGGAAAATCTCTTCTCCTACTTCCTCCTCGTGCTCGTCCGTTGTGTCTTTACTTGGTTGGAGTATTGTGCAGCGTCTAGTAGCTATCCCGCACCTTGGATAATTCCAATCCTTAGAAGCGAGAGATTATGCACACCTGCAAACAATTCTCCAAAACAAGTGAGAAAAAGACAAGAATCGAAAAGCAAAGATAAAAGCAGAAAATGTAAAAGAAACTAAAAACTTAATAACAAGCCGTATGCCTCCCCAGCGGCGCGCCAAAATTGATCGTGTGTCAATCCGTCAAAAATAATTTCACTTTCTTACGCACTAAATTTAAATGAAGCACAAGGTAAGGAAGAGTTCGTATCACAAGAGAGGCAATTGTTGTTATGTAAATTTTAGTTTTAAAGTAACCCAAGGTATGTTTGTTGTGTTTAAGAAAATAAAAGTAATTAAAGGCAAAGTAAGTAATTTGAGAAATCAATAAGGAGAAGATATTGGTCAAGGGATAGTATCATTCACAAACATGTATTTTCATCAATGATTAGAATTGGTATTTTAATCTCGTATTTACTAAAAGTCCTAGGATATCTTGATCGCAAGTATAACCCGTTAATTCCCGTTTTCATCACAACCACATTAAAAGATGCATATGTGAATTCTTCGTCGAAAACAACCTAAAGTGTAAAAGCACAATTAAGTTTAACTCCCTAAAAGCATTAAGATTTATGGAATAAGACTCATCAATGCAAACGAATGTGTAAAAGCACTAAACGTTTTAACAAAAGTTATGATTCACTTGTGACTAGTAGGATATATCACTACAAGCACTAACCACAATTATGCTACTTAGAATCGGGGATAAACAACTTTTTCGTATTGAAAACCTGATATAGCTCTAGAGATGAACACAAATCGGATTGATTCCGGACTCAACCTAACAAGTTTTCAAATCTTATAACACTATTAATTGTGAATCACAAACAATAATTACTGAGACAAAACTAATTCATTGAATCAAAAGCATGTTGAGAAATCAACTTTATCCCATAACCAATAAGATGTTTAGCTACTCATAGCTAAAGGAGTTCATCATCATCAATATTCAATAATAAACAAGGAAGAAGAAGAACAAAAACCAAACCAAACCCTAGAAGTGTAAACAAAAGTGGCTCTCCAAAAGAATTCCAAGCAAAAAGATATCTCATGTGTTGTAGAAAACCTCCCTTTTATAGCTTTTCTCCAACTTCTAAAATTAGGTCTAGTCTTCAAAGTCCATTAGGTGAGAGTCCACTAAGCCCACAAGAGGAGAAACTTAGTGTAAGAAAATACGCCCGAAAGTGGTATAGGAATCTGGGATTGTGGCCGGAAATCGCCGGAAAGTCGCCGGAAAACAGCCCGGTGACCGGCAAAGTCCGCCGATCCCTTCCATGCCAGTCAGCGGGTCAACTCGTGGCGGGTCGGATCGGTCAACTCGAGTCGGATCGGTCAAACCGAGTGAGCTAGGTCGAGATGGAGTCGAAGGCGATCAGTCTGGTGACCGGCTAGACTTGGCATGATCCATATTGCCTTGGCCAATTTGAGATGCACAATCCTTGTGCACCCGGACCATAATGGCCTGCACCGCATTGCACCTTATTCTTGTAACTTTCGACTCAAAACTTCACGAGAATCCCTCCGATCTCGAAGCAATCCCCAGTTTGCCATGTTTTCAATCAAATCACCTTCTTAATTGCACATTAGTACCACAATTCATTACCAACATCTCAACTAATCCCTGTAATTTCAGTTCACATACACCCGCCAAAACCACTAACTACAACCACTTCCATCTACAACACAAACTCTTGCTGGAATGAGCAAAGATCATCCAAAGTACTCTCAATCCGGGCTCACGAGACCACTCAATGGGGCAATCAACCCCGAGCTTGAGCCACCGCAACTGTTGCACGGAACCCATTGCTTCCACTCCTTAGGCTTCTATGTAACACAAAGCAACACCACCAAGGCATCTTCAACCGCCTGTTGTGCTTGGTCTCATCCCACAGCAACTTCATCCTAAGCCAACACCCGACTCACGGCATTGCTTTCGACTCCACACTTTCGAGGCCGGCGACATCATCTCAATGGACTCTTCTTAGCATTTCTTTCTGCACTACAAATGCCACCACTTCAACTCGAGCCACCGCTCCAACTCAAACCCGAATCCACCACCATTAGCACAACATGACACCACCACCTCGCTAGCATTGCCACAACCATGACCATTTTCGCAACTGCGCCTTTAGCCTCGATCCTCGGCCTCGGTGCTTTGATACGGCCATCATCTCTATTTGATTACATCAGCATCACTCTATTCCGATTACTAACACGCTACTGCCTACTTTCTTCTAGCAATCATTTCAGTCATCCCTGAAAGCAACTTCCAGCTCTTAATCACGTCACTGAAACACCTGACCCTTTGAGACCCACTATTTTGACAACTGAACCAGTTCCAATGGCTTCTCTTCTCTACAATGCTACCGGACTCTCAATTCCCATTGCATCCAAACCACAAGCTGCGGTGATTCAATACCAAAGCTTTCTCCGGATGCGGCTCGGCTTAGATCAAACCATCAACACCTGTATTCCTAGCATACATCTAGGTTCAATACCACCAGCCACACTCAAAACCTAGCATTCATCTAAGCTTAGCTCAATTTCCCATCTCAAACACCAACCCCCACCAGACACCAGGATTCAGGCCATATCTAGACTAGCATCACCACCAGCTTTGCTCCATTGCAGCCAACACACTCAGCAGCTGCAATTCCTGTAGCTTCTCCAGCTGAGGTCAATCCTTGGCCTGCTCATTTTCTGCAAATCCGAACCTCCCCAGCTCAAGTTAAGCTCAACATCACAAGTGCTAGCCCATTGCAATGCAGCTTTGCAACCCATTCTAGTTCTCACAGCAGCTTCTAGCCCCTCAACAACATTTCTACTCCTTTCTTGCTCCTAACAGCACTGAGAGAAACACAACCACCTCCCATCTTCGATTTTCACATCAATTCCTTCACAAAGAAGAACCCCAAGTTCATCTCCATCGATTCACCCCTTTTCCAGCATTGATTTCCTGTAGTCTCAACATCAGACCTAGCTCTTCCTGTCACCCTCAAATCACCAACAAACCCTAACCTGAGCTCTAGTTCCTCTCTGCATTAAATCTGAGCCAGACCCAAGTCCTAAACAACTTCTCTCGACTGATTCATGCTTCAGAATCTGAAATTCCTTTCAAACAAACTCAGCTCAAATACCAATCCACCAAATCAGCTGAAGTTCAGCTCAATAATTGACCCCCGTCTCTTAGATTCGAACTAATCCATCCTGAATTCGAACCGGTAATCACGGCTTGGATCCCATCCTTGGCGTGGTTATCTCCTATTGCTCGGCTAGTTGAGCTGATGATGGACTCGTCTGTTCCTTGTAAAACTACGATCACCCGACATACATGACACCATTACCTCTCGATTTCTCTCAACCTCGTCGATTTTAACAGCAGCCATGGCTGCTTCCTCCTCAATTTCTGGTCTCAGGTGAGGAAGCATTCAATGAAATGAATGGGAAGAAGAGAATCGGTCTAGGGTTGTAATAACAATGTTGGATAACGCCACCCCTCTGGCTCAGATAAGGGGTACCCCAATGGATGCCCCATAACATGTTGTGACTGTCATTTAAAACCTCTCCAAAAGAAAGTTGTCCCTTAACCTTGGGTCGAAAGCTCAGGATAACAATTGCTGTAAGATGACTATTTAGCCCTTTTGCTCAAATTGGGTAATTTCTCCTTCTTTTCCTCATGCGACTCCATTGCACCTATAAAACTTAAAAACACGCGTAAAGTACATAATTCACAAGAAAAATAGCAAAGCGTAACTACTAGATAGTAAATACGGTGTATTCTACACCTATCACGGGACGTGGTCAGCAGTCCCCAGTTCTCCGCTTTGCCTGTTTGGGAAGCTTGGGCCCTTGGCGTGGATTCCGAGGAGAGGAAAAGCCGTTTCGGATACAACACGATTGAGAGCTGCGAAAATATCTTGGCCCGAACCTTGGAAAGATAGAGAATTTCGCATACATGTCGCATCATGGATTGCACGGTCTCGTGTACGGAGTCCCAGAGGAACCGCAGTTTCTTATTGGTAGTGGGTCTCGATGCACTCTTTCGTCTCCTAGTTGGAGTTCTCTTCTATCCTTTCTTTGAAAATATGCTTGATCTGTTGCAATCGCTAGTTGTGTGGTGAACGAACCTGTAGTAATGGCGGTATTTGGGGTTCGCCATCTCGGCCTCGGTTGGTGGTCGTCGCGAGCGGTGGCAATCTGATGACATCATCTTGAACCGGGCTTAGGAGGTCAATCACCTCCTCGATGGGGAATGGGAAATCAAGGGTATTTCCTTTGGTCTCACGATCTTTGCCACGGAGTTTTAGTGACGATCTTCCATTGCGAGGGTTTCCGTTCGCGGCGCTTCACGTTTCGGCTAGTGGCTCGTAGTTGCGGCTTTCCTTTTCCCTCTTTCGTTCACTATGTTCACGGAGGATGAGCCAGAGCATTAAATTGTTTGTTGATGAGGCGCCTACTCGCGAGTTTCACGTGCGTCTTGATTCGAGTTGGCCTAGTCCTTTCCCGGTAATCTTTGGTGCTATTTTGCAGATCGTCTGGCGGCCTCATGGAGTTCGGAGAATGTTTGGAAACACAAGTTTTCTAGCGGGCGCGGTAGATTGGGACCATACCGTTGATGCATGCGTTTACCAATTGTTGCTCGGTCACGTTTGGGTCGTGATGAGTCAGTGCTTGAACCCTGAACCTTTTGACGAAATCATTCGGAAGTTCGTTATCCTTTGGTACATTCTCCAGAGGTCTGAAAAGGTAACTTGTTGAGACACGAAGAAATACTTCTGAAACGCGGTGACCATGCTACTCCGATTGGGAATCTTTGTTCGGTGGGATCTTTGTTGTACCATGTATACGCCCTTCCTAGGTAAGTGATTTTGAAAATTCCCTTAAACGAAGAACGTGATTGTATTCATGTTCGCCCAAGGATTCCAGTGAAACGAGAAACATGTTCGCGTGCATTCCCGTACCCTCGCATGCGAGGGTAAATTGAGGGAAGAGTACCCCCTTGGGAGAGGGATTCTCTGTATTTCGGATGGGTAAGGGGGTTGGTGATGATATACATCGAACTCATCATGCTTGATTCGGTCGCATAGGAGTTGTTCCAAATCTTCTCTCGTGACGAAGTTGGGTGGTTGATTTCTTTCCAACGGGACTCTAGTGCGAGTTTCTTCATCCGTGAGGCGTGCCCCGCCGAGGTGCCGCGTCGGGGTTGTTGGAGATGCTTCTAGGCGTCTCACGGAGGATGCGACTCACGGGGTAGTCGCTCTGTCGGGAGTTTTGAGAAAGGTGAGCACCTCCTTTTGTGTTGAAACCATGTCATGTCCGGGCTCGGGGCGGCGTCTCTGTCGTTCCATCAAATCGGCGATGGTGACGTAAGGGCGACTTCTTCTGGTCCCTACGGTCTCGTCCGTCGGCGGGTAATCTGGAACCTTAGTTGTCGGAGGCGCCATCTTTGGAAGAAGCATTCGGGGTCGTGGTGGCGGCCCTAGCTCAGTGATTTGGGGGCGTGATTTTGAAGAGATATTCTCGTTCGTTGCCGTGATTAAAGGGTTGTGCGAGAGACGCTAGAGGAGCGGCGGCTCAGCCTCGGTGATAGGCGGTGTTACACTTAAGGGAGTGCATTCGATATTCTTTTGTTGTCACTGTGGTGAAGTAACAACGTTATGGGAGAGACGCCAATATCGGGGATGCGTTATACGGTGATGTTCTCGCAGTCGCTCCAGATCTCGAGTTCCACCATGTTGGGATTTGACGTTCGAAAAATGAAATCGGGAGTTGGAGTTGGTATTGTAGCCGATAGATCAATCCTCCATTGTGGTCGCCAATTGTTTATGGGTAAAAATCATTTCGCTGATTTCGGTAATTTCGGTGGGTGAGTGAGAAACTGGTTCAAACCCTAAACAAATGTCTCGCACGTGAGCACTTTATAGATTCGAGAGATCAATCTGTACAAGTCCGGCCTAAACCAAGAAATGGCCGTTCAGGACTTGCTTCGGTCACAAAGTGGAGGATAAGGGTTGATTTGGGGAGGGAAGCAAAGAAAGGTGTTGAGGAGAGTAGTATCTCGACTTGTATCGAAAGTGAAAGCTTAGGAAGCTTGCAAGAGATGAAAGCTTTTGGGAGAGCTTGCAAAGTTGCCTTTACGGGAGTGTGGTATTTTTCTCCGACCGAGACTTGTTGTCCGGTGGAAATAGGTAAGACCTATTTATACAAGTCGAGATTGAAACGTACCTAGCCTCATGAAGGAAGAGAGTAAAGGGT
Source organism: Papaver armeniacum (assembly GCA_023531295.1). Lineage (NCBI taxonomy): Eukaryota > Viridiplantae > Streptophyta > Magnoliopsida > Ranunculales > Papaveraceae > Papaver > Papaver armeniacum. The sequence goes on from JAJJWW010002295.1 coordinate 458,776, forward strand.
GAAATAATGGGAGGAGGTGGTAACGCATGGTTTAATGGCGAAAACGTTTTCACCATTATTTCCTCTTTTATTTGACCGCTTTATTCCTTTCACGCTTTCTTAATGTGAGCGTAGTGTACGCTGCATGCTGTGACCGCCAAACCAAAACCCTAAAGAAGCATCCCCCAGGTTGTGTCGATGTCTCGAGTGTTGGTTGCATCTTGAGTGCAAGTGGCGCTGCTAGTGGCGCGTGTGGCATGTGCCAATGGCATGTGCGGAATGCCTTGGTGGTAGGTTGCACGGTTTGCAAGTTAGTTTACCAGCGTGTGTGTTTGGCATGTGCCAATGGCATGTGCGGAATGCCTTGGTGGTAGGTTGCACGGTTTACAAGTTAGGTTACCAAGCGTGTGTGTTTGGCATGTGCCAATGGCATGTGCGGAATGCCTTGGTGGTAGGTTGCACGGTTTGCAAGTTAGGCTACCGTGTGTGTTTGGCACGTGCCAATGGCTCGTGCGGCCATGTTGACCTAGTTGCAAGTCTTGCAAGCCTATGGCGCTATGTTTGGCGTGGGCCAAAGGCATAGCGGCTTGGAAGTATGGCTTGCGACACGTGTTGGCATGTGCCAATGGCACGTGCGGCCATGTTGACCTAGTTGCAAGTCTTGCAAACCTAGGGCGCTATATTTGGCGTGGGCCAAAGGCATAGCGGCTTAGAAATATGGCTTGCGGCACGTGTTGGCATGTGCCAATGGCACGTGCGGCCATGTTGACCTAGTTGCAAGTCTTGCAAACCTAGGGCGCTATATTTGGCGTGGGCCAAAGGCATAGCGGCTTGGAAATATGGCTTGCGGCACATGTTGGCATGTGCCAATGGCACGTGCGGCCATGTTGACCTAGTTGCAAGTCTTGCAAACCTAGGGCGCTATGTTGGGCGTGGGCCAAAGGCATAGCGGCTTAGAAATATGGCTTGCGGACGTGTTGGCATGTGCCAATGGCACGTGCGGCCATGTTGACCTAGTTGCAAGTCTTGCAAACTTAGGGCGCTATGTTGGGCGTGGGCCAAAGGCATAGCGGCTTAGAAATATGGCTTGCGGCACGTGTTGGCATGTGCCAATGGCACGTGCGGCCATGTTGACCTAGTTGCAAGTCTTGCAAACTTAGGGCGCTATGTTGGGCGTGGGCCAAAGGCATAGCGACTTAGAAATATGGCTTGCGGCACGTGTTGGCATGTGCCAATGGCACGAGCGGCCATGTTGACCTAGTTGCAAGTCTTACCAAACCTAGGGCGCTATGTTGGGCGTGGGCCAAAGGCATAGCGGCTGAAATATGGCTTGCGGCACGTGTTGGCATGTGCCAATGGCACGTGCGGCCATGTTGACCTAGTTGCAGGTCTTGCAAACCTAGGCGCTATGTTGGCGTGGGCCAAAGGCATAGCGGCTTGGAGATTTGGCATTGTTGCCGCGGTGCGCGATATGCGGCTTGGTTTGGCATTGCTGCCATGGTGCTTGATATGCGGCTTGGTTTGGCATTCTTTGCCATGGTCGCGCAGATGCGGCTTGGTTTGGCATTCTTTGCCATGGTGCGCAAAGATGCGGCTTGGTTTGGCATTCTTTGCCATGGTGCGTGAGATGCGGCTTGGTTTGGCATTCTTTGCCATGGTGCGCAAGATATGCGGCTTGGTTTGGCATTGTTGCCATGGTGCGCAAGATGCGGCTTTGTTTTGGAATTAGGGTTACGTGTCGAAAACCCTAATCGGTATTTTGAAAAAATACCCCTATTAATTGTTTACACTGAGTTAAATGCTCTTAGTTAATGTGTTGCGGGTAACACTAGGTCATGGGGTTTTACGATTTTACCCCTTGTTTAAAAACCACCATCAACACTTACATAATTTGATTCCAATGAAAAAGTATCCATCCTGAATTTTGTTTAATGTCATTGTATTTACTTAGAAATTTAGATAGATTTATTTAAAATTAAAATTAAATGAATTCGTTTGTGTAGACACTGGTTTTAAAATCATAGATAATACTATCTTCGTTCCATCAAAGATGACCCTTCCATTTAAAATTCCCGTCCCTCCAAAATTGACTAATTAAATATTTCTTGTCATTCAAAAAAGAGGGAGGATCCATGGACACTCTTAAATGGACAAGGTCAGACAAGATTTACACCATTTTTTCCGGAAAACTCAAACGACAATGAATTTAAGTCTAATACTTTATTGACATGTTCCTATTATCAGACTTTACATTCCCACCAAAAATGAATGCAATTCGAAATAGCAAACCTGACCATCTACTAATCTTAATGTCAACCGTTAATTTTGAACGGATGATATTCACAGGGGTATATGGTGGTTTTATACGTCTAGAATTGTGCTAATTTTTGGTAGGAATGTAGAGTCCTATAAAAAGAATATACCATCAAAAAATTAGACTCAAATTCATTATCGTTTGGGTTTTGCGGAGAAAATGGTGCAAATCTTGTCCGACCTTGTCTATCTAAGAAGTATCCATGGATCCTTCCTCTTCAAAAAAATAAAATTTTACTAAAATAAAAAACTAAAAATAAAATCACCACTGAAAAGGGATAAAGATGCATTAGTTATATGAACCGTTAGATCCTCTTGAGCTTTTACACGTGGTAATAAAGTTAAAACATTAGATCGTGATCGACAATCCAAACCAGCGTTGGAGTTGATATTCGTCTAGCCATGAAGCACCGTGAGTAAAATTCTGATACTTTCTTAAACGTCCGATCTTCTCGAGATCGATGCCCTGTCTCATAAGAGAAGGAAACCCTAACACTCTTTCTTAACCCTATCCTTAACCTTCTTCCCTTCCATTCTCGGCCTCCCTTTCTGGCTCTCTCCCTCACACTCTTTCTTTCTGTAAACGGCCATCTTTAATATCTAGATCACAGCCTCCTTTGTCTCTCTCAATCAACCATCACCACAAGCACTACTACCATCAAGAGAGAAGAAGAAGAAGCTGAAACCAGATCCCTCTGTGTGTCTCTCCAAAAATTTATAAAATGGCGACTTCAAAGTTCTTGTTGTTAACGATTCTGTTCACATTAATTTTCGTAATTAGGGCGGATTCGAGTTAAAACTGATGATCATCAAGTAGTTGTAGATGATTCTTCTTCGTTGAGAATGGAACTTGGTCAACTTAAGTCTAAGATCTCTCTTCTATGTCTGTCCATCTTATAATTTATGCAATTTTGGATCTTGGGTTTGGTTTTATTTTCTGTTATCTCTTGATTTGGTGATTTTCTTTGGAATTTGGAAATTTGAAATTTTAGGGTATTATGAGAAAATTTGTGGTTTTTTTTACTGAAATTCCTTCTGGGTTTTGGGAATTTTTGATTAAAATGTATGTGTTTTAGAGGAAATTCTCACCCACAGAAAGAAATATTCATTTTAATATTTTTTTTTTTTTTGATTCAAGGGTTTTCTATGTTGTCTCTCAATTAATCCAACATTAGTCTTGTCCTATTTTTGTTTATCAAAATTTTCAATCATCTTATATTATTGTGTTTGTATTTTCTAGGTTTGTGGATTATTATTAAGAAAAGACAGAGGAGGAATTAATGATAAGAGTGCTGGAATAGATTGTTATTAGTGAAGATGAACAGGAAGATTTGTTTCCAATAGTTATTCTTCATTTGAAGATAATCTCATTTGATTGAGGTCAGAGTCTCTCCTAAGTAGATGTCAACACCATGGTATTTCTTCTTCTTATCATTCTTTTTTTGCTACAGTAGAGTTTAATTGAAATGATGGAAATAAATTTGCTACTGAAATTCTTAGATTTTGGGTACGTTGTGCAGTAATTTTTTTTTTTTTTTTTAGCTAGACTTGGATTTTATTTGTTAAGAAGTTCAATTATTTGATTTCATATAATGAGTTAGCTCTAACTAAATGCAGGAACCAAATTGATATTTTTTTGGGAGGAACCAGATCTGGAATCAGTACCCGGTTGATCCCAAAATCAGAGCAATCAGTACCCGATTTTGGGAGGATGATATTAGGTTGCAGCAATATGAATCTTGTTTTAAGCTTTTCCAGTGATTTTCTAAGGACAGTGATGGGTGTTTCTTTAAAGTTGAAGCAGTTGTATCCATTGGTTTTAATGGGATTGTAATTGTATTTTTAAGAATATTTTATTTTTGTGAAAATGAGATTGTAATTTATTTATTTTCTCGTGTAAAAAATGATTATGTAAATTGAATTTAGTAATAATAAAGTTAAACTAATTGATTTATTCTGTTTTACTCTGGTTCATATTTATTTTATATTCAATATTGATTTTAATTCTTTTTTTAATCATTCATCTGAATCTGGTGATATCGGAAACACTTTTGCCATACCGGAATATTTTGAGCAAGTAACTACAGATTAGTCGTTCAATGTAGCTCTAAACATGTTACTCGCTTAAGAGCAACCACAGTCTTGGACCAAAACTAAAAATTTAGTCGAAACACCAGGCGCTACGGGGCGGAGTAAAAACCAAATACCAGACTAAAACCAAAAACCAGAGTATATTTGGTCTTTGGTTTGGTTATGGTCGGGCGTAATTCACGACTACGCCTGATTGGGACGGAACTGCAGGTTACGCCTATCGCTGAGGCGGATGTAATATTTGCGCCTGGTTGGGGCGGGAGTGCAGGTTACGCCCGACGGGGCGGAATTTTTAGTTGCGCCGATGCAGATATTTCATCAGTTACGCCCCATTCAGCGTAATTAAACGTTACGCCCCATCAGCGCAGATTATAAATCGCTTGGAAACTCTGGCGTAATCTATGCTGAATGGGGCGCAACTACATACTACGCATGTTACTCATGGGGCGTAACCAGCTCAATAACATGCTCTCCTCCTCCTCCACCACCACCACCACCACCATTACTCATTTCTACAGACTACGATATCGATGATGGTGACGATATCTCCATACCCTTTTTATTCACCAACCAAAACCCCTAATTCTATATTACAATGGCTGAATCGAAAATTCAAGCATTCATTGGTTCTGCAAAAGTTAATTTTGAGAAGACGACTCGTATGAAGTATGAATCTGTCTTTTCTTTCTCTAGTTGTATGAAGTGGACATTTGAACGGTTGTTGAGTTGATGATATTGATGATCTCTCTGTATTTTGCTGACCAAGACTAACCTCGTTCTTATTTTGGACGGCTGATACTATGTCTCATCTAGAAAGTTTGGTATACTTCCACATACAACGAAATTGTGTATTCAGGCGGAATGTTGGGATTACGCTCCATCGGGCGTAATTTGGGATCACGCCCCATCGGGCGTAATTTTAAGTTGCGTCTCTCCATGGGGCGGTTTTATATATTACGCCCCACACCAAGCGTAATTTATACCTACGCCCGACACCAGGCGTAACTTACAATTACGTCCCATCCAAGCGTAATTTATACCTACGCCCCGTATCGGACGAACCTGTGTAACTCCGCTCCACCAAATTTACTCCTCCACCGTGGCGTCGCTGGACGGACTAAACCAAATTATCTGACTTTTTTTTAGTCTTTAGTCTTTAGTTATACTCCCATGACTGCAGTTGCTCTAAAGACTAGACCAATGACCTTATTACTCGCTCAAGGATGGTTGGACTAAATTTAGACCAATGACACTATTACTCGCTCAAAGTTGGTTGGAGTAGATGTAGACCAATGACCTTATTTGGTTGCTGTATGTAGTTGAAACATATCTAAAGCGATTGCATAGCTGCTGCAAGTCTATAGAGATCCCACCTCTTCCAACTAAGGAGCGAGTGCCACTTTAAGTTGGTCAAACCTATTGAGCGACCTAAAACGGGCTGTTGCAACCAAAATTGACTGGTTGCTTAATCTAGTTTTTCTTGTAGTGACTCTAGCTATTTCTGGAGACTTCTCTTCTTTTATCTCTATCTAGTCATTACCTAGTTCACATTTACAGAACTTTATAGACTAAGTCAACTCTAGAATTTTCTAAACTATTCTAACCTACTAACTATTTTTTTGATCGGTTATTCTAACCTACTAACTATCCAACTGTTTAGTTATTACAACTTTTATAATTCACTGTGTAGAATTTTCTACGCATTTCCGAGTACAAATCTAGACAACTCTAGATTATAAATTACTATTTCCAACAATCAAACACACAAGAGCCAACAGAATAGAAAACTCAAAGTTACAATACGATGAATAAAACATCATAAATATATTCTGAAACAGAACATGAATGTAAGTATAAACTGTGTTGTTGCAATAATAAAGAAAACATCTAGAACAAGTTGCAGATTCAGAGTGTACCCTGTCTCTTGCAGCCATTTGTACGATTAAGGGTCTAAAAAACAACCACAAAGAACATGTTATGTGGGATCTTCGTCCTTGTACCAATTTTTCAGATCAAAACAGACACCATTTTATTTCTGTTTGTCCTTTCTTTCCAAGCGAAGTAGACACTCAAAAACTAAGCAGCAGGAGATACCGAAATATACATTTGCATTTCAGGCCTTCCATTAAGTCTTTGAGTTCGCTAATTTACAGAGGTTACGCCGAGAGGCATTTGCATTAGATTTGGAGACTCCATGATCAGAATAAATTAGCAAACTCGGATGACATCCTTCTGTTGTTGTTGTACCAGTCCCACCTACAAACGTAGTAGCTTCATTAGTTCAGAATCATTAAGTTTTAATGTAGCACAGAAACGAAGCAGCAGGAAATATTGGACAAAAGAGACCAAGAAGCTTCCAACCAATCAGTAGTGCCCACTGGAGGCTCTGCTTGGGGGTTCTCCGTAGGATGAAGCTCAGTTTGGGGGCTCCCCATAAGAGAAATCTCAGTTTGGGGGCTCGCCTTAGTAAGCTAAGTTTCGGGGCCCGCGATAGGAGCCTCTAAACTGACATCCTCAGCTGTTGAATGGAAAAAAATTATGAGAAAACAAAACAGAAAAACATAGGAATTACACCATGGATATGCAGTAAACTTGGGAAAAGATAAACAGAAAATGGGTCATTTGTCCAAAAAAATTTAAAACACGGTTCAAATGGACAAGTAAAAAAAAGTACGGGTGAAATAGCCAAAAACAAAAAGCAAGGATGAAACTGGATTCATCCTGGCTTATACTTAAAAAATAGCAAGGATGAAACTGGATGCATCGTGTGTAAAATAAAAATAAGAAAAAAATATTTGAAAATGGACAGGATGAAACCGGTTACATCCCCGCCTATTTTTAAATTTTTGTCCATTTAAACAAAGATCTTTTTAATTTTTGGCCATTTAAACAGTATAAAAACCTAAGTGTCTTTTTCACCCAGGAATTGTTGATTTTGGTCTTTTTGACCAATTTTGTGAAAGATAAATACAGATAAACAATACATGACATACTGATAGAAACCAACTCAATAGAAGCAGCCTTACATCAATTTCAAACAGCCAATGCACTAACATGAGCAAGAGGAATGCCACAGTAAAAGAAATCCACACAAAGAGTTGAGATTATACCACGAGTAATTTTCCGATTCCGCGCATACCAATTACCAAGATCTGTAAATCAACCGATCTTTTTCTTCCTGATTTCTGAGCCTTTAGCAACATCCCAGACAACTTTGATTTGAAACTTAACTTTGCTTCCATATCTACTCATTTCAATACTCTGCATAATGTTTGATTCTAGAGAGGGAAGACACACCCATTTCAGACTCAAGTTTGAATCGTCAACAATATCTCTCTTTCTCTCACTCTCCCAATCTCTTTCGTTTTATATGTAGGGTTAGGGCTTCAGAGCTTATAATGGCTGAAATACCATTCACCACCCTGGTGTTTTCTATATTTACCATATACCCAAGGGCAGCTGATGACTGGCTGTTTGATAAGGTGGAAATGAATCGGTGAGTTGGGAAAACTAGAACTTACCTCGAAATGAAAAAGAATTTGCCTCCCGATGAGCTTGAGAAATCAAAAACTGGGAACTTTGTAGTCAGAAATCTCAATGTCACTGTCCTCAAAAAGAATAATTTAAAGAGTGTTGATTATCAGGGTAATTACATAAAATAATTTTTTTTACACATTTTACACTGTTTAATTGGTTCACAACATTAACCCAAATTTTATAATCACATGGCAAAATCTGTAACCACTGGAATGCTGCGGCAAAGAGGACAGAACCCTGGCAAAATCCTGCTTGAAGTTCTCTTAGTGCTCAAATAGTAGTCAAAAACATCATTTCCATGTTGAGTCCTGGTAGAGTAAAAGCTGCGCAACTTTCAGATTTTCCAATAGCGTTCTTGCTGAAATCACAAAAATAAATGGTTACATAAATATGCAAAAACTTACATACCAGAAAACGCTGAGCTTGAATGTAATGAAAGAGTTGGTGTTTATACCTTCCAGCAATCTCTTGAAAAGTACTAGTGATGATAAAATCTGTACGATTCATGGCAATGAGATCAGCTTATGTTAACTTACAAAAGTAAAAGTTTCAAATTATTACCAAAACGTCGTGGCCTCGAAGTTCCAGACTCATCGTTGAGCTGATCAGAAGAATTTGAACCTGATGGGTGTACATTTGTCAGACGATGCACAAGTGGTGTGTGTCAATCATTGTTAATTGTAGTAGCTAGTCAGTATGATCTCTGACTATTTTGATGTACGACACTTCTGGCGTCTGGCAATGAAGTTAGTCTAATTGCTGCCCGATCTGTAATCTACATTTAGAATATGTAATTGATCCAGTTCTGCGGTTCTGCTTCAACTTCGGAATTTCTTTCCCTTTAGAACCTGGATTCCCAAAAGTGCTATTTACACTGTATTGCAAGACGAAAATACAGCCTGAAAATTAAATAAACAAAATTTACATCAACTAATGATGGCAGCAACAACTCATCAGACTTATTAATGTAATGTAACAAATGCAAACATGGTTCAACACACATGACTAATACACATTTACAAAAACGGGGGAGATGAGTATATGTGACAGAGTTATTAATTACCAAATTTATAAGTAATGGCAGCCAAATGCTAATATCAAAACAAAGAAGGCTGCACGTGATTTACTCCTCCCATCTTCTTCAATTTTCCGAGTCCGCTCATAACGACAATCCAGATCTATACATAACCCATTTGGTTTCTTCCATCTCTTTTTACGTTTCTTCATCTTGAACCACCAACTCTTTTTTTGTTTCTCTCTCAAACTTTCCCTTTTTATAGGTAGGGTTAGGGTTTCAGGCTTTCAGCTTATAGTTGTTTTATAATTACCATATGCTCAATGGATAAGGGCAGCTTCTGACTCAGAAAAGTGTGTCAGAAATTGAATCTAGAAATTAGTTTGAAAAATCAGAAACTGTTCAACAGTGGTAGTTAAGTGGAAATCTTAATGTCATTGTCCTCCAAGGAAAGAGTGGCGAATGACAGGGTACATTCACATCTTGATGCCCATTACCAACTTATCTCATTGGTTTTGTTCATGGCCAAGACAACAATTTTCCACAGACTTTCTTGTTCAATCGTTGGGTTAAACCATAATTTTAGAATAACTTAGCAAACAGAAAAATGTGTTGCATTTTGTTACTACTGCAATGCTACGAGTAACCGTTGCAGAGCGCGTAACCCTGCAATGTTGCAAGGAGAGTTTTCCCTTCTGCATATTTTATTATGCAGCATCTCCCTTCTAAGACTCCACAGCATCCGCCACCGTGCAGAACCCCAGGCCGAATCTGCTTGAAATTTTCTTAGTGATCTAGTAGTACGAACCATAATTTTCCAGACTTTCTTGTTCAATTGTTTCACAATACATGAACCATAATTTCACAATAACTTAGCAAACAGAAAAATGTGTTTCGTTTTTTTACTACTGCAATGCTACGAGTAACAGTTACAGAGAGCTAACCACTGCAATGTTGCAAGGAGAGTTTTCCCTTCTGCATACCACATCTCCCTCCTATGACTCTGCAGCATCCGGCACCTAGAGTGCAGAACCCCAGGCAGAATTTGCTTGGCGTTTTCTTAGTGATCTAGTAGTATAAAAAATTATGGAACATCCCAGAGTATAAATTTTTATTTCCAAGCTCAAAGCATATACATGTAACAGTAGTAAATACAACACGATGTTAAATTCCTGAACTGAATTAACAAATTAGCTTCACTACTACCCTGATTAAGGTTTCTGACAGGAAAAACAAAGACACAAGCCATCAATACAAGGATTAAAGCCTAGAACAGAAAGATCACTTCAATGGACTACTGGAGTTTAAGTTGACAGAGGTAACCGAAACGCGGTTCCAATAAACAAGAAGATAGTCTAAAAAGAGTGCTACGGGAAAGAAAAGGATGTTCAATGTATATCCGTTCCATTACCATAAAAATATGTGGACTTACCGACAAGATGCTTTACATGGCCAGAAAGATTAGAGATTATTAATCCATTACCAAGCATAAGAAAACCTGAGACACTATATCATTTAAGATGTTGTGCAATAAGCCGTTTGACAAAATTTAAGCTATAACAGGTTTCTAGACCTTAAATATAAAGGTGAAACGCTATACTACCAATATTCTTTCTTGCACATTCTTCTTCTTTCTGATCTGAAAGGAGGACAGCCATCGCTCGATAAAATCAAGCTCTTCTGACAGTGGACGCAGCAGCACTTCCCTCTGCCTCTACTTCGTCCGCTGGAATTAAGGAACATGTAGAAATAAATTAACACGGTACGATATCTACTGTGACATGGACTTCAAACTAGATGGTAAATGCCGAAATACCTTGATTTTATATAGGATAGGAGATTACGAATTACATTTATTTTTCAAAGACCCAATTTCACACTTGATTAGTGGATGGATTGCAGGTGTTTGCAAATACCAAAGGCGAGCAAATGACTTTGATACCACTACAACAATCCACTACTAAAACACATTAAGATACATCATTTTTCATGCCATCCACAGTTGAATCAAGATGAAGGCTGTTTAAAATAAATATCAGTTGTAATTTCCCATACCATTGGTCTCAGTGGATTGAAAATTGCTCCTTGAAGATATGTCAAAGTTTTTCACTGTCAACAATTGTTCCTTTTCCATCTCCCCTTCGAATTTGGAAATGTCTAGGATATTGTTGCTAACCTGAACTGCATTCACATCGTAATGTTCTCTTAATTTAAAATCCAGGTTGAGAGTGAAGCTGTGGTTTTCCGATTCTGCACATACCAAGTGATGAATATTATAAACCCTCTTCTCTCTTTCTTTCTTATTCCTCTTTACTGTTAGGAACAACAACATGCTGTTTACTGTTTTAGATTTATCAACTCCAATTTCAACATTCTGGAAACTACATGAATCTCACACTTAAAAGACTGAAAACTGTAAATGAAAAAATGAAAGGTTTCTATGAAATTTTGAGTAAGGCTGATTAGATTACATTGTTTGCTGTTTATAGATCTGAATTTGAGTCCTTGATTTTGATAAGTTTCAACCAAAGGACAATAAGGATATCAACAATCTTTATCTTGAAGACGCATAAAGTAGAAGCGTAGGATCCCCTTTTCAGAAGTTATCAATAATGTTTACTAGTATCCGATTAGTCTGGAACAAAAATGATAGGAGCTCGCATTACTCCTAATGATCATATGATATAATGCATATTGTGCAGCCTTTTGGAAATAATAGGGTCGTTGGCTCATAATGTACGGAATAAAATTGTCAATAAGAAATGGTTAAAAGTTTTCATATATGTAATGATCAAAAACATTTACAGGCCAACATCCTAAATTGAACCTTCTAAAACTCATTGAAGGAATACATGAAGAGATTAACAAAATTGTGTAAAATTATATAAGAGCTCCTCCCCTGGCAACTTCAGTGAGCACCAATGCAACCAAACCGAGCATTGCGGCTCTGCCGTTCCACATCTCAGCAGTGGAGGACATGATACCGTCTGATTTCGACTCGACACTCACACCTTGAGCCAACGGCACAATTGAGGCCACTGATAGCAGGACACATGTGTACAAAAACCATGGTAGTCCTCCATCACCCAACTGTGCTGCGACATCAGTACCTTTAGCGAGTTCTACTCCTATAGCAGTAACAAATCCAATCATAGCAAGTCTACCATTAATTCTCTCTGGTGCCGGCCCACTGAATGCTAATAAATCTGTAAATTTAGTACTCATCTGCAGACCATAATAAACATTTAAATAATTAGTTAAATACACAATTAACCACCAAATTTATGGATAAACAAATATAGATCGATCAACGAACCTTAGGTGCAACACGTGGTGGTGGAGAAGTGGGAGTTGAAATTGGAGCCTGCTTATTATCCTCGGCCATGCAGCAAACTCTGAAGCTAGCATTTCTTCGTGTTTGGGTTTGAACACGAGTGACATTGTTAGACAGGATAGAATGGTACACTGCAGATGATGCTGAAGCAGCCATAATATATATTTCAAAAATATGAGATTACTTAAAAGTTGTGAATAATACTCTTAAAACAGGAGCAAATGTATGGATGTAAGGTTCTTGTAGTGATGAAAGGAGATTGATTTGGTGATGAAGTACTATGCCTAAAGTTGGTATATATATAGAGAGAGGGAAGTTCATATTTGAAAGAGAGATCGAGAGAATTGGTTGGTAGAAGTCCACATGAACAAATTTTGTATGCACCGTTTATTCATTGACACGTGAATGTCTTAAGGTTCATGGTGTAGAAATGAATGACGTGGGTAAAACTTCAACCGATATTAATCTTTTTTAGATTCTAGCTGTACGTAGTTAGTATTTTTGATTCACGGGACGAACAAGTGGGCATGGTGAAAAAGAGTCACGAGCGGACATGTTGATGTACAAAGAACAGCAAGGCTGGTCGACTTTTGTCGTTTCCCTTTTTTTTTTAGCTTATGATCCTAACTAAGATGACCTTGTCTAAAGACTCTAACTAACCAGTAATGTTCTCCAAGTGAGGGTCCTAACCTAGCTGGCCGTTAACTTGTGCTGATTTCTTTTGATTCAATTAGAACAATAGTCCCAGGTGTGAGACATTGGCAAATTGGCAAATGGCATTTTGTTACCACTGCAATGCTGCAAGCAAGAGCGCAAAACTGCCAGACAGAACCTGCTTGGAGTTTTCTTAGTGATCTAGTAGTACAAAGAATTACAGCATATTCCATAGTATAATCGTCTTTTTTTTCCAACAAGTTACTTGAATTCCTGAATTGTTAACAAGTTAGCTTCACTGTTTACCTTGATTAAGATTTCTAACAGAAAACAATCACCCAGAACTACAGAGAAAATTACTACATACATGAAAAGAGTAATCCAAAAACTCATGTTGCTTGAGATTACTTACTACACAGGTACTAGAGAAAACGTTTTACAGAATCAGACAGATACAATTCAGCAATTCATCATTACCAATTTACCATTGGTTAAAAACCAAGGATAAGAAAACCAGACAGAGCCACTACATCATTTAAGGACTTGTCCAATAAACCGTTTGAAGAAATTTACAACAGGTTTCTAGAAAGGAGGATACCCGTTCAGCAATTCATATTAACTACTGCCATTAACTGCTAAGCTGCAAATAATCTTTTTCTTTCTTGTACAATCTTCTTCCCTTAAATCAGAAAGGAAGACACCCATTACTCCACAAAATCAAGCTTTTCTAGTCCGAAATACCGCTAGTTCCTTGGACATTACAAGGAATCCTTGTGTCATCCACAACTTCATAAGAATTGCCATCCAAATTCGAACCAAGCAGAACTGTCAGTTTTGTAATAAGCCTTTTCCTTGGATACATGAGTTGGAATCTACAAACAATAATTGCGGGTTAGTAATATCATTTACAAAGATAAACTGAGTGATGAAACCATTATTAGCTGAAATATTGCCAATATACTAAATAACCAATATAACATGTTTAGCGGCCAACACAGAGGCTTCATACCTATAGATAATTTCAATCAAAATCCTAGTATAAACAAGCACCATTTACTAGATAATTTCTAATCAGACCAATAAAATGCAACTCGTGACTATTCCAATGTCTACTTGTCTAAGTGTAACAATTATGAGTCAAGTCAAACCACAGAAGGATTAGTGGTCACCCTCTCATTGCCATTGAGAAACAGAAGACCTCTAGGGACAGCCAAAATGCTATCCAAAAGTTAAACAACATTACTTAAAACATTCAATTACAATCAAGGAAACAAGGTTAATTACCAATGTTGCAAGTGACTTGTATCTCCAGTTCCGCAATTCTTTCAACTGCCATTCCATGACCTTTTTGCAAAGCCTGTAATGCTGTTTAATAACTTTGATGGATGATGCACCCATCCCAACATGCATCTGTTTGACCATCAATACAAGAAATGCATCCGGAAAAGCAAATAAAACTTAAATCAACAAAAGATAGCAGCAAACTTATCAATGTAATTTAAGAAATGTAAACATGGTTCAAAACAGATGACTAATTACTTGGCCATTCACACAAAAGGCTACAGAACAGAAAATCTACGTTACAAAATGATGAGGTTAAACAAACATCACGATTGGAAATAGAACATGATGGTGCTACAAAAAGAAACAAACATACAGAAACAGTTAAAGATTTAAAGTATACCCTTTCTCTACGGGATGCTGTATGGTTGGAGGCTTAAAACTCGATCCACAAGAGCTCATTACCCAGCCATCGTTGTTCATTTTCCGACTCCCCTCATACCAATTATCTAGATCAATACATGAAACATTTGATTCATTACTAATTTTATTTCCAACACCTTCCATATCTTGTTTTAGTATTGTGATCAACCAAAAACTGCTTTGATCTATCTATCTACTCATCGATTTCATACTACGCATATCTGTGAACTTTGGATCTGCAACTCTCTCTCAAGATTTGTGCTCCAAAAGAGAACATTTCTCAATCCTTTTGTTTTTATAGGTAGGGTTAGGGTATCAGGGCTAAATGTGGATTTATATTTACCATTTATCATGTGGATAAGGGCAGGATAGAGTCATGACTCACTGTTTTGACAAGGTGGATATTGAATCTGTAAGTGCCTCAGTTTTGAAAACTAGGACTTACATGTCTCAAAATGAGTTTGAGAAATCAAAAACTGTGAATTTGAAGTCGGTCAAAATATCAATGCCATTGCCCTCAGATGAATAAGTTTGGCTAAAATTCACATTTTGATAGCCAAGCTCCAATTAAACAGAAACTTGAACCCTTTTTTCCTACTTGCATGGTGTACATAAACTTGACAAACTGGCAAAATAACCCATTGCCAGTTTAGCTCATTGGCAACAGTAATTTCATTGCAGACGTGAAAAATGACTCACAAGGCTAGACAAGCAAATATACGCGTTGATTTTGTACATTGGCAAGACAGAATTTTAAGCACTTGGCAAACAAAAATTGTGTTCCATTTTGTAAACCCTTTCTTTTGCTTTACTTGTCAGATGCCTGAGTTACTCCCAATGCCTGCAAAAATAGAGAATGACAGAGGTCAGGTTAGTAAAAAAGGGTAATAGTAATACTATAAAGAACACGTGGCGTAAGAGAAAAATCTGTGCATTTCTAGTCAACCCTGAAGTTTGACAGGAGTCTGAAGGGAAAAAATTTACTTTTTGAGGATAGTATCTTACAAATTAGCTGAGGTGTGGAACAAAAGTAGTCTTATACTATCATTCTAACAGACTGTTTGAGAAATGAAAGTAGAGTTGTTGCTTACAAATGTGCAATTCTCGAGAGCACAAAACATCTTAAGATGACAGGGAGTTTCACGATGTTCAAGGTTTACCTGTGGACAGAACATGTAATAGAAATGATAAGACAAGATCTCTTTAACGATCAATCTCAAATCAACATGAAGTCTATAACTCAGTGTTACACTTCTCAAAGAAACTGACAGGAAGCTCAGCGGACTTTTCACCTTGGTTGGGATCATTATGGAAGCTAGATTGTTCGTGAATAATGATCTCTGCTGGACAACCATGAAGAGTTGCAACTGTTGGTAGGCCACAAGTCATTGCTCCAACAACAGTGCGCCTAAAAGCTTCATAAAAGGCAACGGTAGAGTTCACCATTTCAAACCCTGTTCCTCTGTGAGAAAATCCAGCGGAAATCTCCATCTAATTTGTAGGTCTCATATAAGGCCAGCATGTTCTTCATTTTCTCAGCTCTTCCAAGTCCTTTTGACTCATTTCTTCGGTCTCCAGCCACAGCAACAAGGTACACTAAGTAATACAGTTATGTGCCTTGCACAATCAAGTCTTGCCATTGAGAATAGTATTGACTTGGAACAGTCTTTAAACACACCTCAAATCACTCAGACCAGTATTCATGTACAACCAAAGATGCCACAAGCTTTCCATCACTGTAGTTACCAACTATCAGTTCTGGCTTTCCATTCGATTCGGCGGCAAGTTCTTTTGCAACATCCTGTCAGAGATGCTATAAGCTATATGTAACCAGAATATTGAAATCATTAACAAATGGTAACTGAACTTGGCTGATAATGAATGTCTACCTCGTGTATTGCTCGAGCAAGGCCAGAATTCAAACCTAGAGATCCACCTACAAAGAATTCCCTTTTCATTCTTGAAGGGAGCTCCAAGAAGGATAAAATTGCAGGTTCTGGTGAGTATGTTCACCTGATGTTCAGCTCACAGCCATTCCTTATCCTAATGAGTTGCTTATCCCACTGGTCTAGCCGCTGAGATTGTTTTAGCAACACCGGCCCCGATGGCATCAAAAGCAGTGATGTTTCCACTACAAGATAACACCATAGTTCATACAAGTAAGGTTACTGTCTTACTGACCAACAAATCAATATAAGAAAATCTAATCTTTTTAAATTATTGGCACCTAAATAGTAAATCAATACCTGCCATTGAATCTAAAACTAAGCAAATATGTGCACATAGTGATCCAAATTGTCATGTCCAATAACACTTGTCCATCTACTCATAACCAGACAGTAGTGAAGTTATTTCTTAAGTTCGATAGATGACATGTAACTTTCTAGATGAATGACTTGTATGGCTAGATAAAATCAGCTTATTCGACCCATTCTTACAGGACTTTATAATATATAATAACTGTTAGAGAACTAAGTAGTCAGTAGAATGGCAGTTGCAATTACACACTTACCTTAAACCATTGCATTTCTCGTTCCTCTGAATTCTGGATAAATAGAAGAACTGAGACAATGGACCTGAAACACAGTAATAATGACAAATTCAAACACATATACAATAGATAGTGAATCGTATCAAAACATCACAAGGACCGACTATAAAGATACACACCACACCACATGAATCAATTGCTGTACCTTCTCCTCCCTGTCGGGTTTTCAAACGTCCTGATCTTGTCTAAGATCGCTGGATCTCCCTCACAGTCCGCGCTTGAGTACATCAGCCTCGAGTTTCACCACATACACCGATTTCATCAAGGATGAGACTGCATTGCTGCCCACCTACACTAATTTGATGAAAGAAGATTCATCTCAACATCCGTCTAACAATTCAACCTTCCGAGAAGAAATCGTTAACTATTCCGAGTACGCTCATACCGATCCTCAATATCAGCAAATCTTTTTCTTCCTTTTCTTCTTGATCTTCTGAGTCTTTAGCAACAACAGCAACCCAAACAACTTTGATTTATTCATATCGTTTCTTCCATATCTTTACGGTTTTTTGATCAACCAGTAGCTTAGATCTATCTACTCACTTCTCCGTTTTATATGTAGGGTTAGGAGTCTTAGACTCTTAGGGCTTACTCTGGTTTTACTATTTATCAGGTACCCAGTGGATATGGGCAGGATATTAGTCATGAAATAGAACATGTTTGTTAAGAAATGAGTTATTGAGAAATTCAAGTTGGTGGAAATCTCATTGCCTTTTCCCTCAGATGAATAAGTTGGTTAAACACTTTGATTAGCTCATCGGAAAACTGTAAATCTGCATTTCACTACAGGCATGAAAACCGACTGACAAGGCCAGACGTGCAAATATACCAGAATTTTAAGATTACTTGGCAAACAAAAAATATGTTGCATTTTGTAACCACTGCATTGTTGCAAGGAAAGTTTTTTGCTTCTGTGTCAAAGAGCACAGAATTTCCTAGATGAATTGTTCGCAAATTATTCAGTATTCCAAGGGGTTTCTTTTCATCCTAGTTACAATCCACAATTATTGGGAGCAAAGGAACCTAATAATAACCGCAAGTACAAAACTTTTGGACTTTATTACTAAGGTCTTAACTGAAGAATAGAAACATGTTGCATTCTGTAACCATTGGAATGCTGTAGCAAAGAGGACAGAACCCGGGCAAGATCCTGCTTGAAAAGTGCTCTAACAGTAGTCAAAAGCATCATTTCCATGGGAAAATTCTGTTGAGCCCAGGTAGAGTAAAAGCTGCGCAACTTTCAGATTGTCCAACAGTGTCCTTGCTGAAATCACAAAAATAAATGATTAGGTATAAGCAAAAATTTACATATCAGAAAACGTTGAGCTTGAATGTAATGAAAGAGTTGGTGTTTGTACCTTCCAGAATTCTCTTGAAAAGTAATAGTGATGATAAAATCTGTACGATTCATGGCAATGAGATCAGCTGTGAATTGGCATGCAAAATGATACTTGTCAAACTTTTTCCTATACATATCATTGGTTCTCTCAGGGGCATGGGCAACCATAACTGCAGAAAATAAAGTAGTTGCAGCAGCAGCCTTCCCTCAGAATAGGGACTTCATTCCTTCACCAGTAGCAAATATTTACTGGATGATAATTTACTTCTTCATCAAATTTACTCTCGAAGTGTGAATCAAGTCCTTACTGTGTTTAAGCATCTCTGCCTCCAAGGTTTTAACATGATTCTGCAACAAAATTTTAGTAGACAGTAAATACATAAAACATAAGCAGAATTGAAATACGCCAGTAAGTGGAACTTCATCAGATGATGTGATACCTGACCACCAGTGTCAGGATAATGAAGGACGTCATTCTAGGCAAAGTACCCATGCGGAGAAAGAATTACGACACTGAAAACCGTTGGGACTCTTCCAAGGATATTCTCTACGGAACATGAGTCTGGTGCCTCGAGAAGATCTAACGCTTTGTCCACCAGCATGCTGTCGGGCAGAAGATACTAGTGATCCTTAAGAAATTAAACAGATTAACTGTTATGAAATTGAATCAATACTGGACAGAAAGTAAAATACTAGAAATCTACGATTCACATCGCATTTTATATCCCTGAGAAGATGAGCCACTCTTTGGACATTCTGTCTAGGCATTTCTCAAAAAAAAAGGCACTATAAGCAGGAAATTCTTCCAAGGCCTTACCCACATACCAATGCATTAATTCTATGGTTAATTACAACACATGCCAACGATTGAAAGAAGGATAAAATCGCAGGTTCTGGTGAGTATGTTCACCTGATGTTTGGCTCACAGCTTATCCTCCAGAGCTTGCTTATCCCAACTGCCCAGTTGAACCCGCTGAATTTGTTTTAGCAACACCACAATGCATCAAAGAAGTGATGTTTTCTCTACAAGGATAACAACATCGTTCATATAAGAAAGCTTACTGACCACCAGATCAATAAAATAAAAATTGTCTTCCGTCTTTTTAAGAGGTGAGGGATCTAAACAAACTTCAATACTAGCAGGAATTGAGTGGACATCTCCTACAAAACACTCTACATGGCACCTACTGCTAACTGTAGAATCGTGACTATTGATAAGAGATGTTTCTACATGATAATGTGATGTGACTAACATAGTAACCGGAATGTAAGAGTAGCATTAGCACAAATTGAATCAGAATCAAACAGTTGGTGACATGCATTAAAACTCAATACTGACAACAACTCAGGCATTCGTTGAACTACATACCATTGTCATTATTGCATCAGAAGGGTTAGCAGAATTTCAAAAAAAGGGTTCAAATCAAATGTTTAGAATTAACCAAATCGACAAATAGATTTCATGGTGGTCAGTGATTACCCTATTGTCTTGTCTATGGGAATGACTTAATTTTTCCAGCCCAAGACTGAAACTTATCCAATTTCTCCTTCACTTCTTGGAAAGCCTATCAATATTCTTCATCCCCTTGTCCAAGTCTTTAAGAATGCTTTCCATATCTTGCAAAACTCACCGATGACTTATTGAACGATAGTAAGTGCTTCTGTAGCCAATTGCAAGAACCCCAGTTCACTAGAGAATGCAACATTTCAATAGCACTGGCCAATTGAAACACTATCCACAGAAAAAATTAAATAATTAACCTAAAATCAAAAAATTAGAAAAAAAATCTTGATGTGCTGGAGTTATACATAGTAATAGAGAATCTATGTTACCTCAGCAATTTGAAAGCAGAGCTGGAGTCAAAACCTAAATACCTTTTCATCACCAACATACCTCAACAATCACTTATTTATGCGTAAAAATTGTTTTTCCCTCATACCAATTATCAAGATCTGTAAATAAACCGATCTTTCTTCCTTTTCCTTTTGGTCTTCTGAATCTTCATTGACAACCCCAACTCCGATCTACTGGTAATTTTGCCTCCAACGGCGACACCTTCTTCCATATCTCTATGTTTCTCAACTTTTACTCTCTCAACTCAACTCACTAACTCACTCTCTCTCTTTCAAGCTTTTCTTTATACAGTATAGTGTTAGCTAGGGTTTGGGGGCTGAAACATCATACACCTCTGTTGGTTTTTACATTTACCATATAGAAAGTGGATAAGGGCAGCTCATAACTCACTGTCCGATAAGGTGGATATGAAATTATGAATGATTGAGTTATGAAAACTGGAACCTGTATATGTCTCAAAAACAAGAGAATTTGTATTTGTCTCAAAAATGGAGAATTTTGTAGTGGAAATCGCAATATCATTGTACTCAAACGAATAAGTTAAGATTTAAGAGGTAATTAAACAAAATATCCAACCATTTTACACAGCCTGGCTTTTTTATTTGTTTCGCAATGTAAACCGAATTCCAAATGTTGCATTCTGGTGCCAATGGAAGGCTTCAAGAGTTCAAGGAGGGCATCAAAGAGGACAACTCTGGCAAGATCCTGCTCTCTTTTTTTTCCTTTTCTTTTTTTCCTACTTACAGAACCTGTGACAAAACTATTACCTTCCTATTCTAGTCGTGTGCTTTGAGAAAATCAAGTCGCGGGTGCATGCTATCTCTGCCATCAAACATTTTCTCAGGAAAGGCTTCGGTGAAGAAACTCCACTGGTGGTCAGGTATTGCATCAAAGATGCCCAAGGTCGATTTAAACAAAAATTTAAGTTGGTGAATGTTCCGACGAAGGTGGAAATGGTGGAACATCTGTATACGGAACGGTGTAGGCAGGTGCCATTGAGCAGTCTGGAAGCCAAACAAGCAGAGTGCTCCGCAATGTAGATGCTAATCCAGAAGTCAACCTTCACAGGCTCTGTGCACTTGCACCATCCTTCCGGTTGCTGGATCTCTTCGTTCTCTAGCGCACCTTTGGAAATTGTGTTCTGCAGCATCTGATGCTTACAAGCCATACCATAATCATGCAACTGGTACCGCATTTGGTTTTCGCCAGTTCTCTGAGCTTGAATCTGTGTTCAATTTAAGGTACATTAGGATGCTGCTAAAAAGAATTAGTCCTGCGGAAAAGAATCATGACAGATGACTAATTACTTGGCAATTAACACACAAGAGCCAACAGAATGGAAAACTCAAAGTTACAAAACGATGAATTAAACATCATAAATAAATTCTGAAATAGAACATCAATGTAAGTATAAACTGTGTTACTGCAATAATAAAGAAAACATCTAGAACAAGTTGCAGATTTAGAGTGTACCCTGTCTCTTGCAGCCATTTGTGTGATTGAGGGTTTAAAAAGCAACCACAAAGAACGTGTTATGTGAGATCTTCGTCCACTTTCCGAGTCCGCTATTACCGATTTTCCAGATCAATACATACACCATTATGTTTCTGTTTGTTCTATCTTTCCAAGCGAAGTAGACCCTCAAAAGCTTAGCAGCAGGGGATAATCAAAAATATACATTTGCATTTCAGGCCTTCCATAAGTCTAGAGTTTGCTAATTTACAGAGTTTAGGTTACCCCGAGAGGCATTTGCATTAGATTTGGAGACTCCAAGAGTGTAAGCAAAAAATAAGAGACTCCAAGATCAGAATAAATTAGCAAACATGCGCCCAAATTAAAAATCTATTTTCTCGGTAACAGTCCCACACCACCTACACACATAGTAGCTTCACAAGTTCAGAATCATGAAGTTTTAATGAAGCACAGAAACTAAGCAGCAGGGAATATTGGACAAAAGAGACCAAGAAGCTTCTAACCATTCAGGAGTGCCCACTGGAGGCTCAGATTGGGGGCTCCCTGTAGGATGAAGCTCAGTTTTGGGGCTCTTTGGGATCGCCTTAATAGGAAGTTAAGTTTCTGGGCTCGCTATAAGAGACTGAAAACTGAAGCTCAGCACCATTAACACTTTTTCTAGTGTAGTGTACACACAGTGTATCAAGTTTCGGCACAGTGTCCCGGAATCCTTTCTGAACTTGTCTTCCAAGTTTGTTTGGGACCAAAATCAGAGCCAAGGGATTTCTTGTTTTCCTGTTGATACTCAACAGAATAAGGAAAACGTTTCAATCAACAGAACTACAAATCAAACCAAAGAAAATCGCGACAAAAGACACGTACCCTTTCCCCTTTTCAGCATGTTCCTTAAATTGTATCCATAATAGGAATCCCATACGCAAGTGTCTTCCCTGTACAGAAAAACATGAGAATTACACCATGGATATGCAGTAGGTGAACTTCAGAAAAGATAAATACAGATAAACTGATAGAAACCAACTCAATAGAAGCAGCCTTCCATCAATTTTAAGAAACCCAGACAAAGAGTTATACCACGAGTAATTTTCCGATTCCGCTCATACCAATTACCAAGATCCATAAATCAACCGATCTTTTTCTTTTTCTTCTTGATTTCTGAGCCTTTAGCAACATCCCAGACAACTTTGATTTGAAACTTAACTTTGCTTCCATATCTACTCATTTCAATACTCTGCATAATGTTTGATTTTAGAGAGGGAAGACACACTCATTTCATCAACACTATCTCTCTTTCTGTCCCTCTCCCTCTCTCAATCTCTTTCAATTTATGTGTAGGGTTAGGGCTTTAGAGCTTCCAGTTGCACCCCTGGCTGAAATACCATACACCACCCTGGTGTTTTCTATATTTACCATATACCCAAGGGCAGCTGGTGACTAGCTGGTTGATAAAATGGAAATGAATCGGTGAGTTGGGAAAACTAGAACTTACCAATTTGCCTCCAGATGAGCTTGAGAAATCAAAAACTGGAATTTTGTAGTAATAAAATAAATTACTGTTTTTAAAAGGAATAATTCAAACTGTTGATTAATTGGTTTAAATAAATTAATTTTTTTAAACACATTCTACACTGTTTAATTGGTTCACACAACATTAACCCAAATTTTATGATCAAATGGCAAAAAAAAACATGTTGCATTCTGTAACCACTGGAGTGCTGCAGCAAAGAGGACAGATCCCTGGCAAGATCCTGCTTGAAGTTCTCTTAGTGCCCTAATAGTAATCAACAACTGGGTTGAATCCAGGTAAAGTAAAAGCTGTGCAACTTTCAGATTTTCCAGTAGTGATCTTGCTGGAGTCACAAAAATAAATGGTTAGGTATATAAGCAAAAATTTACATATTAGAAAATGCTGAGCTTGAATGTAATGAAAGAGTTGGTGTTTATACCTTCCAGCAATCTCTTGAAAAGTACTAGCGATGATAACAGCTGTATGATTCATGGCAATGAGATCAGCTGCAAATTGCAAGCAAAATGACGCTTATCGTCAAACTTTTTCCAAGACAAATCCGAGTCAGGGTATTTGGTTTCTCAGAAGCAAGAGCAATTAAACACTGTAAAAAATACGACTCAGTTTCTCTGAGTAAAAAGAAAGAACTGAAATCCAATAAGTAGGATCACGGAGACCAGTTACTGCTCCATCACAGACCTGTGTGACTTCTAATTTGTGTCGAGCAAAGATGCAACAGGGTTTTCATCACTGTAATTACCAACTATCAGATCTGGCTTTCCTTTCACTCAGGCGGCAAGTACTTTTGCAACATCCTGTCAGGGATGAAAAATGCTATATAAATTTTCAAATATTGGATTCATTAACCGGAAGGTAACTATAGATTTAGCGGATATTAAATGTGTACCTGAGTGTATTGCTCCAAGTAAGGCAGTCATACTTCATACATAAAGATCCGCAAAGAATTCCCTTTCCATTCTTCATGAGGATTTATTTTTTGGTAAGTCCATTTTTTATGACGGAGCTCTCGAAGAATGTGAGCATGCTCTGTCCAAAGACCTTTTCAAGGAACCAACCGCAACAAGTTCCTACTGCATCAGGGAGCAGTTGAGTAACCTGGGTTTGGCAGCAAAATTGAGCATCAAAGGAATGCATGGAAGAGTCCGGATGCAAATTAAGATGGACCTTTACAAATACACTGTCCAACACATGGGCAATGGTGATTAGAGTGCCCGATACAGTTATTGCATATAGAACAACGAGGTGGACAATGTAACATACACGTGTGACTATATTTGACTTTCACAGCAATTCCTTAACAGCAATTATAATTAAGCATGAGAAAAGGCGAGCTGAACAGCGAATGGAACAAATAAATAAAAGAGCCTCTAATTCATTCATCAGAAAACAACATGGAAAACTAGAAACTCCCAGAATAACACACGGTGGTTCATTCATAATTACGATGTGTTAAAACACCCAAAGCACACCTAGAAGTGGAGTTATAGCCAGTAATGTCGTTAACTCATGGACGCCTAGGCATGATACTTCTTTTATTTTATTTCTAATAGAAGTACCCCCACTATCTAACGCACAACTTTTTAATCCTTCCATTATACCAATATCTGGACACACCACCACACACTATTCAAAAGCCACGTAAACCACCAGAATGCCGCTGAATCTACAGTATTAAGCTGAAGAAACCCCAAAATTTTCATTCCATGGCACACTACGAAATACGACGAAATACCACCTCAAATAACCTTAAACCAGCATTAGCGGAATTCCATTTCTCTATTTATTTCTTACAACTAAGATAACAAAAGAGTTCATGCTTACAGAGTAATTTTCACTTGAATATTACTTATGCCACACATGCAACATTGTTAGATTTTTATCCCTTAGATGTTTATATCAAATTCACATGCTGAAATTGTTTATGTGCCTGTGTAATAGTGCGTTTATAGATGTGAAAATATGAAGAAGACCACGTACTTGAAACAGTTATAACTCGGTCAGAGAACTCAACCACCAATTTTACAAACTAAATGACTCAAACCGAAACTAATAATTTATTTATTTTTTTCTGGTCAGCAGAAGTAATAATTTCATTGATGTACGAATACAAAAAACTGACAAGTTCATAAGCTATGGAACCAGTCCAGTAACACACGGAACATAACTAAAGCAAACACTATCAAAATCATTGCTCAAAGAAACATTTTCTGACATTGTATTGTGAATACATCAGCCAGACTAATAGAGTTACATACTGCAAATAAGGGAACGAATCCTGGACACAAAAATGAGGTGTTTCAGCTGCTGTTTTGCTTGCATATCAACTAAAGGGTTCAAATGTTTAGAATAGATTACTGGCCGAGAGATTCTCATAAGACAGACAGGCTCAAAAGTTATTTATACCCAACAACAATTAACCAAGTCCACAGATAGATTTCATGGAGGTCACCAATTACCCTATAGTATGTGGGAATGACTGTTTTTTCAGCCTAAGTTTTCACAAGAAGCTCTCAGAGATAATATATCACATAAAAGCGTTATTGACATAATTACTACCCTTAAAAGACATTAACATAAAAGTAAAAAAAATGAAGCACTAAGAAAAAAATAAAGCAATCTTGATATAATGTAGTTATACATAGTACTTGAAAAACTATGTTACCTCAAAGGACGGATGTCAATGTCATCGACTCATCGACAATGTTGTACTTGTACGACGACACAAAACTAAACTATACTTCTAAGTTTAGTATATCCTTCAGGATCTTAGAATTCCTTTCGTCTTTGCTTGTGCTTTGAACTCAATCTGTAATATAATTATAGTAATTGATAAATACATAAAAATTAAGTAGGATTGAGATAATTTAGAAATAGAAGTTGTTTATCTGACGATGCAATACCTGGCCGCCAGTGTCAGGATAACCAAGGACGGCATTCTAGACACAGTACCCAAGTGGAGAAAGAACTACAACACTGAAAACTGTTCGGACTCTTCCAAGGAAGTTCTCTAGGGTACATTAGTCAGATGCCTCAGAAGATCCAATAGTAAGCAAATCATCTCAAGAACACGCTTAGCAGTATCTTTCCAACCCTTCTCCAAACCAACATCTTGAAACTTGTGATAAAACTCAGCACATGAAGTAGCTGGAGGTAGAGCTGAGAGATAGTCATCGGCCTTCCTTCAAACCGATTGTTGGCCATTGATGTTTTGTATTTTGTCATTCATCATCAACGTCTGAAAAATAAAACGCAGAAAATTTTGGAATTCAACAGGATTTAAAGTTGCATCCATGTCAATCTACAGTAAGACTTATTCTCCATGCAGGCTTTCTTAAGGCATAAAACACACATACATACAACTATTAGTTACCTTCCCAATGTAGTTGTGTGCCCTGAGAAAACTAAGTAACGTACATATGCTATCTCTGTCATGAAACATTTTGTAGAAGGTGTCGGTTAAGAAATTCCACACCATTGCCAATAGATTTTGATAGTGTCAGGCAAAGAAATGAAGCATTGGACGGCTCAAAGTCCAACTAAGCATGAAGTTTCGTTTGTCCTGCAATACAAACAATACACATCTTAGCGAAAACTCGAGAAAATGTACACATAAGAATCATATACCGAATGTAAGTGGTAAATGTATCCACATTCCTCTTTTCTCTTTACCTCTCATTCACAAGTTATTCTCTAAATTGCAAATACTCAGACGCACTCAACATCTCAGTAACCAAGGCATCCACACTGACACGTATAAGTTCCCGAACTCCAAGCTTGGACGAACAACAAGAGCAAACCATGGATGTAAAACAATAGCTTACTGTAAAACAAACACGCCACAAAATGAAATTAAAACTAATAACTTTTAACTAGTACGATAATGTTCATTTCACTTTATTTACATTAAGTGTCACCTGCGAAGTTAGCTTTTCGTTGCATTTTGTAACCACAGCAACACTGCAAAGAGCTTCTCCTTCTGCATCAAAGATGGGATAACCCCACTAAGATCCTGCTCGGAGCTCTCTTGATTTACCACCGAGATAAATTAAGATACCGTAAGTGTTTTAGCACACCCATTAAAGATGGTACAGTTGCAAGCAAACCCAGAACCCACCCAACACCCTTGAGAAATTCATCTCCTTATTCACCCCCAAATTTCTTCATATGCTGAAGGCTCTTATGGACTCAATTACCAATTCCGAACTTGAGTTTTACTGTGAGGATAAATGTTTGTGCCATCCACAACTGAATCAGAATGTCTTCTTAAACACTTGATAAGTGGGAAATACATCAGTATGAAGAACTTTCTCATGTCATGTCGATTCAAATTGCCATGGGTCACCGACGCCGACAGAAATATTAGAAATCCATGTTAAGAGTTAAGGTGTCTTTTTCCGATTCCGCACATACCAAGTATGAAAATCACTTACTATTAATAAACCCTCTTCTTCTCATTTTCTTCTTCTTCCTCCTCTTTACTTCTATTTCCTTACTTATTATTAGTAACAACAAC
Source organism: Papaver armeniacum (assembly GCA_023531295.1). NCBI lineage: Eukaryota > Viridiplantae > Streptophyta > Magnoliopsida > Ranunculales > Papaveraceae > Papaver > Papaver armeniacum. Next base: position 486,659 of record JAJJWW010002295.1, read on the forward strand.
ATGCTTAGTGTCTCAGATTTCCTTTCAACCTTCTTTGAATAAACTGAATCTAACACTTGAATTGAAAACTTAAGTGAAAATTGAGATTTATAATGAATATATTGCATACCTTGAAGTTCTTTATATACAATTAGATCTGAATCTGAGACAACCTCCTCTTCTTCAAACCCTCTTTTGAAGTTTTAGCTCAGGACTGACTCAAGACTGGTCTTCAACCAAGTAGGAAGGAGGATAATGTTTTTTAGTGGTTTTTTTATTTTAAAGAGAAGTAAAAAAATAAAAAATAAACTTTAGAATCTAAGACTTGGATTGAAAACTGTAAGTGAAAACTGAGATTTGTAATGAATCTTGTAACCCAAAGATTTAGAATAAGTTATTGCATACCTTTAGAATTAGATCTGAATCTGTTTTCAAACCCTCTTTTGAAGTTTTAGCTCAAGACTGACTGGTCTTAAACCAAGTGGGAAGGATAATGTTTTTTATTGGGTTATTCATTTTAAAGAAAAGTAAAAAAAAAAAAGGAACTTTTTCGAATTTACTATTTTATCCCACGGTACTAGCCGAGCCATGAATAGCCGCAGTCTATGGATTAGACCTTTCAAGGAAAACTGAGTTTGATCCGTTCATGGTTATAGTCTATAGCAATTCAGACCTTTCAAGCTTGGAAGGATCTGCACCAAACCCTCACAATGGTTTACCTTATTTAGAATTACCATATTTAGTTGGTGTTTCCTAGTTAAGTTAGCTTCCTTTAATTCAGTTTTTATTATGTGTTAATCAAGAAAGTTAAAATATAAATACTTGCTCCTGGTTTTTGTTTTAGACAGACAATTAATAAAACTAAGTTTTTCTTAAATTCTTTCTTTACTTTCTACCTCAAACTCTCTTCTCAATAGGTGGTTAACCTCCAATTCAAAGGGTTTTCTCTAAGGTTCTTAGTTCTTCTTTTAAGATACTTCTAGTGATTGGTCAAGAACCCTAACACCTGGTTCATAGCAAGTTTAGATCTTAGCCAAATTTTCAACCAAATTTTTTTTTCTATTCACAATGTCTTACACAGAGAATCTTGCGCTTGTAAAAGATGGTCTTACGAGTATTACAGAGAAACTTGACAAACTTGTTGAAACTATTACCAAAGATCATCAACAAGACGAAGAACAAGTTCTGAAATTTCGTGCAGAGGACAAGTTGGTTCGTGAGGAAGATAGAAATAATCGTAAACTTGATTTAGCTGAACATGAAAAGCCTCTAACATCAAGTTTAACAAAAGCTTTGAGCTCAGAACTAAGGAATTCATTACGTGATATATTTGAAGAATTTCTTCCTTAACTTAAATCCAGTGATGGTGTTCCTCAACAAAATATTTGACATACTCAGCGTACTAATAATAATGGTCTTGGCGTTGTTGAAACCCCAATTCGTACACCACCAGTTAATATGAAGTTTTCTTCTTTTGATGGTGATGATCTTGATGGATGGTTATTTCAAGCTGAAGAGTATTTGTCTTGGCATGCTATTGCCAATAATATGAAGGTTCAACTTGCAGCTGCTCATCTTAAGGGAGATGACAATGCATGGTTTCGTTGGAAGCGCACTACAGTTCTCAATCCCACATGGCCACAATTTTGTTCACTAGTTCATGAACGCTTTTCTCCTGAGAAGTTTGTTGATCCTAATATGGCAATTAGCACAATTAAACAAAAAGGTGCGGTTAAGGATCACATCCCTGATTTTGAACGTCAATTAAATTTTGTAGATTTTCCTGAAGCTCACTTGATTAATTTGTTCATCCACTCTTTGAAACCTGAGATTGGTTTTGTGGTAAAATTACTTGAACCACCTTCTTTGGCTTCAACTTTTAAGAAAGCACTAAATCAAGAGGAAGTATTACTGACAGCTTCAAAACACCAACCACGATCTAGTCAGTTTAAACAATCTACTACCAATACCAATTCTCAGATAAAGAAAACCCCATTACCTCCTTGTTATAAAAAGCTTTCATGGGAAGCAATGAAGGAAAAACGAGAAAAAGGTCTTTGTTTTAATTGTGATCAACTTTTTCAACCTGGTCATCATGTGTGTGTGTGTGAAGCCTAGTTTGTTGTTATTAGATGGCCCCCCAACTGTTGAATCCATCGATGATGAACAATCTCCAGCTCAAACACATACTTTTGTTGATGAGTTTACTACTTCAGAGGTCACAAATTCTTCCATATCTTTTAATTCTCTTATGGGTTCTACTTTTCCATCAACAATGCGAATCAATGGATTCTCCAAACCTCAACCACCTATATTTTTAGTAGACTCTGGTTCTACTCATAATTTTTGAGTCCTTCATTGGCCAAACAATGTGTTTATCGAATTTCTCCTTAGGATACGTTGAAAGTTACAGTTGGTGATGGAGGTATACTTAGCACTCAAGGCATGTGTCAGAATGTGCCTTTTCAACTACAAGATTATTCCTTTTCAACTGATTTTCATGTATTGGTTATTAGTGGGTGTGATGTTGCTTTAGGGGTGCAATGGTTACGCACTCTATGACCCATAGATTGAGATTTTGAGAAGTTATTAATGAAGTTCAAGTTTGCCGGCGTAGATATCCAACTAATTGGTAATAATTCTTCTGCATTAATGATACTGGATATTGTTCCCATGCAAAGATTACTCCGAAAATAAATTTATGGCGTATTTTTACAACTATCTGAAATTCCTACTTGAATCATTACTCCTCCTCCACCTATACCACCAGAGATACAACGGCTACTTGCAAGTTTTGATGATATTTTCAAGATTCCAGAATCACTTCCTCCCACAAGAGTTCATGATCATCATATTTGTTAGAGCATTGCTCGGTCGAACTCGCATGCGTTGCTATATCAAGCATTTTTGTCAATATTAGTGGTCAAAACTATATGTCTTGATTTCTAGTTTACTTATGACTAAGTCTCGGTCTAGGATAGTTAAGTGCAGTTGAGCTCTATACTCCATGGCGATCATCTTATGAACACTAGTACAAACAGACCCTTTTTACACGCCAAATTGGCGTGTCCATAGGGATTTTGACACGCCAATTTGGTTTGGACTTGGCATGGATTCTGCTTCCGTGGTTTTAGGTAAAACGGCGTGGTTTTAAGTAGCTTATAGCCACGCCTGCCTTGCGTGTCTATTTCATGCAGAAATAGACACGCCAGAGCCATATAGGCGTTGCTATATAGTGTCCCAAAAACTTAAGTACTGGTACTATATAGACACACGATTTATTATTTTGGCGTGGCTATTTGGTCACTATAGACACGCAAATTGCTTTTGGCGTAGCATTTTTGATTCACTATAAACACGCAAATTGCTTTTTGGCGTAGCCATTGGTTATCCGATGGACACGCCATCATAGGTTTAACGTGGTTATATGTTATGTTTTAGCCACGCCAATTTCACTTACCTTTATCCACGTCGATGTATTAGGACCGTTGAATACCATCCACATGTAACGTTGTGAGCCGTTCATTGGACATCCTATAGACACGCCCCATATAGGTTTAACGTGGCCATATGTTATGTTTTAGCCACGCCAATTTCAATAACCTTCATCCACGTGGCTGTGTTAGGAACCGTTGAATACCATCCACATGTAACATTATGAGCAGTTCATTGGATATCCTATAGACACGCCTCATATAGGTTTAACGTGGCTATATTTTATGTTTTAGCCACGCCAATTTCAATAACCATCATCCACGTGGATGTATTAGGAACCGTTGAATACCATCCACATGTAACGTTGTGAGTCGTTCATTGGATATCCTATAGACACGCCATATAGCGTGCCTATATGTGATATTTAGCCACGTAAATTTACAATTACCTTGATCCACGTGGCCATGTTATGAATCGTTGGATCTCATTTAATATGATGCAATATTGACCGTTAAATTATATGCATCCTTCACCGTCCGCATGTAACGTTGTGAGCCGTTCATTGAAGATCCTATAGACACGCCATATAGCGTCGATATATGTGATATTTAGCCACGCCAATTTACAATTACCTTGATCCACGTGGCCGTATTAGAAATCGTTGGATCTCATTTAAGATGATGCAATATTGACCATTAGATTATATGCATCCTTCACCGTCCACATGTAACGTTTTGAGCCGTTCATTGAAGATCCTATAGACACCCCATATAGCGTGGCTATATGTGATATTTATCCACGCCAATTTATATCTTCTTAATGTGTCTTTATGTTATGTTTAGCCACGCCAATTAATCCCGAAGTGTGTGTATTACGCGTGTGACGCCTATAAGCCGTTCAGATATGACGCATCTAAACCATCCACCTGCACTATCCAAATTCTCTTATACTTTATAAATTGTGGTTAAATCTGAGATTCATATATGCCAAAAAAATCATATTATTATTAATAACACAGTAAAAATGTTGAGCTTTGGTATAACAGTTTGCAAAAGAAAATATTAAAGAACATTTATCCAAAAATCATCAGTTTTTCTTCAACTTTATTGATGGTGGTGTCTCCGCATACAATGGATCAGGTTGTGACATTCTCGACGCGCCAAACCTTGTCTTCGTCTGTTGCCCATCTGGAAGTTGGTATGCCTGATCTACACTTTGTACATATAACTTTGTATGCGCCTTTTTAGTCTTCTAAGGAAGATTTTCAGAGGCTGCATGACTCCCCGAATATGTATTGACTGCTAGGTGCTCCTCATTCTGTTTATCATCTGCAAGGCTGCTAGTTGTTCTTAAGTCACTATCCAATTTCTTCTCAGAATCTAAAACTGGTTCTGGTTTTCAATGTTGTGGAGTTTCCTGCAACAAGAGATTAAATGTATATATATATATTCTAAATCCAAGGCGAATTCGTCTGTCATGTGAATTCTCAACAAGAGACAGAAAAAAGTCATTTTTCCAACAATGTAATAAAGCCAACTTCACTGAAGACCGCGCCATTTTTCACAGCTAACGCCCATAATAAAATCTGTAACCAAATATCAATTTTCTAATTTACACTGGCATTCATATATTTTTGTCTCGTACTTATTCTTTAATCAAACTGAATATACGATTTATGTAAAACAATTTATATACTTGATTAACAAAGCAAAAGAGCTAAGAAACTAACCTTGTCATCAGAGATGGAACAATTATCTTTCGGCCATGCCACAAAACCATTTTTTAGCTTCCCCTAATAACTTAAACTCACCACTTGGTTCGGTTAACACGAACGATGAAACTATAACCTCCTGAATATTGACAACATAACATTTTTTAGGAAGATCTTTTCCATGTATTTTCTGGTTAGGCACCATAGGTAAAATATCGCCTCTAGCAACGACGTTTCCCTAGATCCATTCCAAAAGTCGTATTTTGCTTTCTCATGGAGATATACAACATATGAACATCATATAAAAAGAAGATGCTAGAATTAGCAATATAGATTTAGGAAGAAAAAAAAAAAAAAAAAAAACATACTCCATTAGATGTCTTAGCCAGAGGTTCTGCCAAAGATGTGCATGACTTCTCTAGAGATATTGAAGGATTTGGTTGGGAATTAATGGTAGAGTTCTGCATAAGATTAGGAGACTGCTTCTTAGATCCATCAGAAGGGTTGCTACGTGTAGGAAACTTCCGCGGAGAAGTAGTTGGTTGTGAATTACTGGTAGGGTTCTGCATAAGATTAAAAGAGTTAGTTACTTTTGAAAGTTACACATATTTCTATTTTCTAGGTTCTCTAATTTACACTTGGATCGGTGATTCATATAATTGATGGACTGGTTTATGTATATTCGACTTACAAATCAAACAAGCCAAGCAACTAACCTTCTTAGCAGGCTCGGTAAGCTTAACACCATACTTTTTCCAAGTTATCGCTTTTCCAAGAGTTTGTCCTAATGTTTCCATACCATCAAATCGTACGGTTAGACGAATTCGGTTGTATTACTTCCTCAATCAGGATTTTGTGGTAATCAACCTCCACCCCATCCTTTCCATGTAATTGTTGTTTTCCTGCTAACAGAAAAGCTCTACCTCTAGCAAGGACATTCGCCTTAGACAGCTCGTCAAAAAGGTAGCACCTTCTACCCTGCGAAAATATATGGCATATGAACATCTTCAAGCGAAAACTTCAAAGAAAATTTGAGATTTAAAATGCATATAAAAATAAAACAGATACCGGATGAAATGCTGCAGTTGTCGTGATCTCAGATTTGCTCCGATTAGATGTTGCTTTTGATATCACATCCAGAGTATGTTTCCCCGAATTTTGTTGAGTTACATGCAACAGTAGAGTAATATTCCATATTCGGGTAACAAATATACCAAATTCCACCGTGAATGCGAAGACACTGATGAATTGAATAGGTAACAAATATACAAGGTTCTCCAAAATACACCCTAGCATCCGTGATTCGTATAGTTGATAGAATATTTCATACTCATATGATCTTAAGATCATGTAACTGGTTTAAAACACATACCTTCAGAACTTTTTCATATATTGCGATACGAGATTGGCTTCCGTTGAGTAGAGTCGTTGATTTCACATACTTGGAATATTTTGGTTGACTTACCTGCATCATAAAATTGAAATGAAAGTTGTACCTTCTTTTTGCAGTGAAACCATTTAAGCACAATGCACAACTGACTCACAATCAAATAGCTAACCACATATCTCGTTCTATAAGGTTCTCTAAAATATACACTAACGTCCGTGATTCATATAGCTGATAACATATTCGTCTCTTATATCAAACAAGATACATATATAAAACTGGTTTGTGTAAAAACATATCCAATGAGTTAATAAAGCAAACAAGCCAAGCAACCAACCTTTTGATCCAAGGTGGCTTGATTTGATGGCCAAAAAATTTCAGCATCACCAACATCTTTTAAAGTTTGCATCCCAGGTTTGTCAAAGGGTAATTTGATGGTTTCATTTAGTACTTCACTAACCCGGACGCCATAGCATGTAACCGAAGCCGTCATTCCTGACTTCATTTTATAGACTACCGACTTTGTAGAGTAAGCTCTACCAATGGAAACAATGTTGTCCTTTTCTCCAAACCAAAGTTTGCATCATATGCCCTGCAGAAACACAAGGTGCATGAGATATAGTAAATGGAAGATTAAACATTTAAATGCGTTGGAAAACCATACACCAATGGTAACTTTTTCAGATGCCACATTCTGAGATTCCCCAGTGGATGAAGGAGACGGAGACTTATTTTTTGATACTAAAGATGTCGGGGATTCAGTAGAAACGGTTGGTGTTTTAGTACAAGGAGAGTCCCGCTTCGCGGACCCTTTGATGCTTCCAGATGACTTCTGCAGACTGGATTTCCCATGTTTTTTTGGAAGTTGCTTAACTGATTCTGGACCTATGTTATTCTTAGATCGATTGGAGGTGTTGCTAGTCATGCATCCTGTGAGTGTAGTTGAACACATTGTTTGAAAAAAATAGATATTGTCTGCCAATTTTTTTAAAAAATTACACAATCTAATCAAAACTCAATTCACTTACCTCTCCTCCAGATTTGCTGATACTATTGCCCACAATTTTCGCAATGTCGAATCCTTGAGATAAAAAGTTATTTGTTAATCTCTGATACGCATTTTTAGTAGACTCTAATTATTTCTCATTAGCTTTCAGCTTTTCACGCAGTTCATCATTCTCTTTCGAGTGTCTTGGCTTTCTTCCATTTGGAAAGTAAAGGGTTTCCGTCACTCCAAAGCCAGCCCGCTTGACACGTCCACCCTTATCCAGGCCGATCGCAACTGTTAGGGCATCCTTGTTATTACCAACAATTAGAGTTCCCTATCGAATCATCATCCGCACAGATATTAACTGTGTAAAACATAAAACCTATTCCAAAGCATCTAATGTGACAAAATTACATATTGGTGTAAGAGGACACATCCCTATACCGTTATAAGTTTCTGCATATATGAGACACGCAACACGACATACAAAACAGAAGTATCTGATATGGTTGGTTTTACTGTGCAGTGTATAAGAAATAAGACAACAAACTTACTAATTTTAGTTTTAATCCCGAGTATCCTCCTCGTCTTGTCCGATGTGGGAACTTGAATTGTGATATTGCCTCTTTTCCCCTCTCCTAATTTTTCTTGCAGAGGAAATAAAAATAATTTCATTAGTATGCTGGGATAGACAATAAGAACGAAACACAAATTATAAAAAGCAATGTGTATTCCATACCTTAAATATAGGTGATGTTAGTACATGATTAAGGAAATTGTCCCAGTATTCTTGGTCCATTACCGTTTGGTACTTTTTGGGGAAAGTTCTTAGTTTGTCTGGCCTTTCCAGGAAGGGTTTTACATGATTCTTGTACAATTTCCTTCGAAGTCCGTTGGTGAACAGGTAGACGCTTCATGACCATTCACTTCAGTTCATGGGGCACCTCAAAATGAAGATGCAATAAAATCTAATGTATGTTAATCACAGACTCACAATTAGACAACAAAAACGACGAATTGATAACCGGATATGCATACCATAATTTTCTCCCACATATTTTCTTTTGTTGTTGAAGGGACTTCCTTCCGACATAAATGTTTTATGCCAACCATATCACGGGCCAAATAGCCTAGGTAACTACTGAATTCAATTCTATGGTCACCAATAGGCCGGAACATTTTGTCAAATATAATATCCCTTTTTTTGGCATTAGAATTCGAGAAGTATTTATGCATCTTCAACATTCTTGTCATTCCCCTCTCTTTTATGATCTCTTCTGTAGAGACTTCTTGTTGTGGCTGCTTTTCTGCTTCTGGAGCATTTTTCAATTCTTTTTCTTCTAACACTTCGAGATAATCATTTTCAGAATCGTCTGACTCTGGAAATAACCGAGGAAACATATGAAACCATGTGATGTTCAAGAAGAAACAAGTAAGTATAAGATTTCGAACATTACCTGTTAATTCTTCAAATCTATCAGTGCGGACCATTCCATGTTGTGATACTTCCGGAAGGCAAATAATACAACCATTCCTTAGCATTGCCCGCTAAAGAAAACGGGAAAGCTTTCAACATTGCTCCATCCTCATTAGTCTCCTGGAATCATGGCCACGACTATGGTATAAAAGTCCATAAGATGTTTGTTTGGATCTTCATTCACCATGCCATGAAACTTTGGTAACATTCTAATCAATCTTGATCTCTCGGTTTGGATACACCATTGTTGTGTATCGAGCTTGTGAGAAGCTAGGTCCTTGAGTGTACGATTAGCCATTGCTTCTTCTTCTATGTCCGAATCTACGAACTCACTTGATGAAGAAGGAGGAAGTGGAGTGTTAACCGCTCGAATGAATTCCTTTAGTTGAGTTTTGATCGAAGACGTATTGGACTCGGTCCGCCCACTTTAAGCATTCACCAAAGGTATAGCACTTGAAACAAGATTCAAAACTAAGTTAGAATTGATAGAATCTAACAAAGCAAGAATAAAGCAAAAAGAAAAATAAAAACAACTAAAATCGTCCATTGCTCCCTAAGAAATGGCGTAAAATTTGATGGGTGTCGTAACCACAACAAATTAATCAATATTTTTACACCTAATTAACAAGTAATATAGTGTAGTCAAGTTCGTTCCCACGAGGAGCAAGAGATTCTAGTTGTCAAAATTGTCACAAAAGGGGGGTGTAAAGCAAAAGAAAGTAAATAAAGCAATTAAAAGATAAAGTTGAAATCAATAAGAGAGACAAGATCAAGGAATCCTTCTTCGTTGCAAAACAATGAATCAAGTTATGTTTTTCATCCACATGTTATTAGTCACATATTATCACCAACCGTAGGATAGCAGGTTCGCTTAGCTAGCCCCAAAATCCCTTATTTCACCGAGTAACAAGTCCGCTTAGTTATCGATTCTATTCAAAAGAACCACCTTGAGGTTCGCTTACAAGATGTAATTCCACGAATGCATTAAGATTTATGAATTTAGGTTTAGTACTAGTAGTTAAACTCGATTCGCTTGGTTCACTTTCTAGCATTGTTTTTACACACAATTGCTCCACGGAATCCCTCCGCAGGGTCTTGTGTTTTCTACTTGTGTAAAGTGTTGAGAACGATTACGTATTCCATAACTTATACTAGATTTAGGTTGAGTTAACAAATCAATTTAGTGTGCACTCTAAATAATCTATCAAACAACCATGAATGTATAAACATTCCTATTAGTAGAAACAAACGATAATCATGTGAAAAACTTCAAGGTAGAATTGAAACAAAACTCAAAACATGTTAAGAACTAGGAATTCATCCTTAATCAATAAGAAATTAGCTACTCATATTTTTAAAATTCACACAAATAATTAAAAAGAAGAATTTTTCAAGTTCACACAAATAATTAAAAAGAAGAATTTGAAAAGCAAGCAAAAACACAAGTGTTGTGTGTGTAGAGAGGTGTGTGTAGAAGATGTAGAGAACTTCTCTATTTATAGGCTTCAATGTTCTCCAAATCTTCCAAGGAATAGAATCCTCATTCCATAATAATTCAATTTCCAAGTTCAAGCCTTTCTCAAATCTTCCATCTTCTCTTTCCAAATTTGAGCCAAATTCTCCATCCAATTCCAAACCCAAGTCTTCATACCCATGGGTCTAGAATATTCTCACAAAATTTTGCACATATTGGTCCGCCGGAAAGCTGGTATTATGGCCAGAAATTGGCCGGAATCCGTCCAAAAAATGGCATGCCGATCACATGAGTTCTGTCGCCGTTGACAAAATATTCCGTCAGATTCCATTACAGTTAACCGCTGACCTAACGGTCTTCTGTTAGTCAACTCGGTCAAGGGAAAGGAAGGTCAGTTAGACGAGTCAGCATCTTACTCGGTCTTACTGGATCTTACTCAGTTGAGTTAGGCTGGATCGGTCATCGGGTTCACTCAGTTAACTCGCTGTAAGGGAAAATCGGTCGAGTTTCATTTGTTTGCTGGTGTTTCCCGGCCGAATTCAGGCCTTTACTTCTTGTCTTCATACCTGTTAAGAACCTAGCAAATATCTAACATTTTCACTCACAAGTCACAACCCATTTGATCAACAATAGCAGCGACTTCTTCCATCTCGATTAGCAGCGCATCTACCTGATATTCAACTTGACATCCACCAACAGCTGCACATTGCAGCATCATCAGAATTGATCAAATCTCGCCGTACTCATCCTCAGAACCAAACCCATCTCTAATCTATTATTCACCAGCTCAGAACCCATTCAATTTCTACTCTCGACCTGAACCTCTTCTTCTTCTTTATTTTGATTCAAAAACAGTAGTTCCTCTATCTCCTCCATGTGTTCTTCATTTGATTCATCACAGCTGTAATTTCTACGGTCTTTCATCTCTATTGCTGAACCAAACCCATTCTTCTCCTCGATCTGAATTTCCTCCATGGCTGCGAACCCTCAATTTCATCTCTCTGTGTTGAATAATAGCTCAAGAACGAGCTCGATTTCCCTGAGTTCTTCTCTATCGACTGCTGTTACTATCATCTCTGCGACCTTCTTCTTCTGCAGAAACCCATCGGTTCAACCAATACAGCTTCCATTCCTATCACCAACTGCAGCTCGAATTAAATCTTCTAAGAACATCACAACACCACCAGATCTACTTATATCTCAAATCTGAGAAGAACCCAGCACTTCCAATCATACAGAACTCAATTTCTTGCCTTTCTCTTTCGATTTCAATCAAACCCCCTTCTCTTCTCCGTAAACACGTAAATCCGATTTCTAGCAGCCGCCTTTATTTTCTCTCCCAACTTCTCTGTCTCAATTTCGGATGGGATTTATGAATGAGGAGAATGGGTCTCTTGATTTTAGGGTAAGGTTTTTATTAGGGTAGGATATAGACACCCCAAAGACTTGAGATAAGGGTCACCCGGATGGTAACCCCTTAACCTCTCGCGGCCTGGATTTAGTACTCCTCCAAAAGAGAGTTGCCCCTTAACCTTGACTGGTCTCCAGATAGTGTTCGCCCATGAAATGACAATTTTGCTCTTTTTAACTCAAATTAGGTGATTTCTTCTTCCTTTCGTTCGTGCGACTCCATAGTAGCTATAAAACTCAAAACAAGCGTAACATACATAATTTACAAGAAAAATAGCAAAGAAAGCATAAACAATAGATAGTAAATAGGATGTATTCTACACCCTATCAGATTCCCCCACACTTAGACTTTGCTAGTCCTCGAGCAAATCAAACCAAAACTTACAACTTCAAAGCTTTCCAGCGTCCCAAGCATCCAAAGAGCTATGAGAACATAGAGTTTCTGCATGCTAGTAATAAGAAGTTAGAAATACTAAAGAACATATTCTCATTCTTAAATGTTGAGTGAGAAATAACCACACCATAATGAGAGAACACGTGTTTGAGAAGCGATCAATAAGCATTTCGCCTCGACTTTGCCTCACCAAAAAGGATTTTATGATAATTGCACTCAAAAAGACGGTTTTTATGGTTCTCACATGTGTGCAGGTAGGAATGAAGAGAGAAATCCTACACACGTTGAATGGTGGGAAGGACAACTTCCGAAATATTTTTAAAAACCCACATCTTTTAACATTTTGAAAAACCATTTTTCTGACGATCTCTAAGAAAGGAAATCAACCACTATTATCAAGGATGAGATTACTTACTCACCTTCACATCCGATCGCCAATTATGATAGCACCACTCTCACGGCATCCAATAGAAACGTCTTCCGCTCCTCGTCTTTATCTTCTTGGTCTTCGGCTTCAACTATTGATGATAAACTCTCGAATTTCATAAATCCTTGACAATTTGTAACCTTTACCTTAAATCCTTGTCGCTTGAAACTTCCTTTTAAATTTTCCTTCCCCACGGATTATTAAATAAAAAAAAACAAAACAAATATTTTCTTTTTTTTATTATCATTTTTTTTTTTATTAAATTTTCAATTTTTTTTTTTTTTTTTTTTTTAAGAACTAGAGAAATAAAACAAAGTGAAAATAAAAACAAAACCGTGGCCGTGGGAGAAGTATTTTACCGCTTGATTCTTCACAACTTGTATCGTCTCGAAATCATAAACTTCAACAATTCTCACCTTTTGATTTTCTTCGCTCTTATAAATAAGTCTTCATACTTGGATATAGAATTACCTCATTGTATTGTAAGTTCTCAACAAATATGTAAAAATCTGTTATTAATTTGTATGTTGTTTTACTTGAATATGAAATTTGCTCTTTTTCTCATTCCGTTGCTTGTAAACCTTGAACGTGTTCAACTTTCCTTGTAGATTTTGATGGTGTTTCTATGGATCCGTTGTTGTCGCGAGAGAGAATGGCGTTAACTGCGAATCGAATTACAAGAAGGAGGCTTTCCATCTATGGACGTCACCCTCATGATTGACAAAATTAGCACTCAAGAGATCAAAGAGTAGTGCTTCTATTGGTGGGAGGTTGGGTAGCTCACCATTCTACCCGGAATTAACGTACGGTGACACACACTCAAAAGAAAGCTCTTTAGTCAGCTACAAAGAATATTTGGTCGGTGCCTCACATGATATGAATACGGGTAGTCTCCACTAATGATTGATCAGCAACTCTAATAATGCATTTCTCCCTGCACCAAATTTGCATCACCGGCATGATTAAATCCATTATTTAACACTCTAACAAGCAAGAAATCCGAATGTAGTTCTCTAACACTTCCAAGTTCAGTTATGTCGGTCAGAATCTCTATGTAAACATACCTAGAAGTATGCTAGTGACTCTAAAATCTCTACAAGTTGAAGGTTTTATGTAAAACTTTTTTTTTTTTTTAAATACATGCTTAACCACTCCCCCACACTTAAACCTTACCTTGTCCTCAATGTAATTGAATCATCCTAGTAAAGCCAAGGTGGGAAATTTTAACATGATATGGAACAAGAAAAAGAAATAACAAATAGCAAATAGCAAAAGGATAAGAAATACAAAACCTATGGGTTGCCTCCCATGAAGCGCTTGTTTTAAAGTCGACGGCCCGACTTAGCTCTTGCTGCACATTACTCCTTCAGAGGGAGTAAATCTTTAAGTCCAATCACGTCCACATGCTCCATTGGAAAGTTTTCATAATATGGCTTCAACCTATGGCCGTTGACTTTCAAAGGTTGTCCTGTTTTGTCACTAAAAATTTCAACTGCACCATGATCGTAAACATTAGTAACAACAAATGGTCCCACCCAACGGGACTTAAGCTTACCCGGAAATAAACGTAAACGAGTATTAAATAAAAGAACTTTTTGCCCCACAACAAAACTTTTCCGAGAAATCATCTTGTCATGAAAAAGCTTGGTATTTTCCTTATAAATCCGGGCACTCTCGTAAGCATCATTACGTATCTCCTCTAGTTCATTTAATTGTAACTTCCTTTGCTTCCCCGCTTCATCATACTTCATGTTGAATTTCTTTATCGCCCAATAAGCCTTATGTTCAAGTTCAACCGGGAGATGACAAGCTTTGCCATAAACCAACCGATATGGAGACATACTAATCGGTGTCTTATACGCCGTTCTATACGCCCAAAGTGCATCGTTGAGCTTAAAGCTCCAATCTTTCCTTGTTGTATTCACCGTTTTCTCAAGAATGGACTTGATTTCATGATTTGAAATTTCCGCTTGTCCACTAGTTTGTGGATGGTAAGGCGTACCAATTTTGTGTGTTATGTTGTACTTCTTGAGGAGAGCGTGGAAAGACTTCTTGAAATGTGAGCCTCCATCGCTTATCACCACTCTTGGTGTACCATGCCTTGTGTATATGTTTTCTCTTACAAAATCACAAACAACTTGAGAGTCATTAGTTTTGGTGTCTCTAGCTTCCACCCATTTCGAAACATAATCTACGGCAAGAAGTATATAAAAGTTTTCATTCGAATTGACAAAAGGGCCCATAAAATCGATACCCCACACATCAAAAATCTCAACGGCGAGAATTGGTGTGAGTGGCATTTGATTTCGAGCACCTAGATTGCCCGTTCGTTGACATCTATCACACGATTTACAAAAAAACATATGAATCTTCAAATAAGGTGGGCCAATAAAATCAACTTTCGAGAACTTTGAGAGCGGTGCGTTTAGAACCAAAATGGCCACCACAAGCAAAAGTGTGGCAAAAGGAGAGAATGGATTGAAATTCGAAGTGAGGTACGCACCTACGTATTATTTGATCGACGCCATATTTCCATAAGTATGGTTCATCCCACACATATTGCTTAGCTACCTTCTTAAGTTTCATCTTTTGGAAATTAGACATTGTACTAGGTACTTTCCTCGTCACCAAGTAATTCACTATATCCGCATACCAAGGTGTTGATTCTTCCATGGAGAAAAGTTGTTCGTCCGGAAAACGGTCTTGTAATGGAAGTTCTTCTTGAGACATAACAAGTCTACTAAGATGATCCGCCACGGTATTCTCCACACCTCTCTTGTCTCGAATTTCTATGTCGAACTCTTGTAGTAATAGGATCCACCGAATTAATCTTGGCTTAGCTTCTTTCTTCTTTATTAAGTGTCTTAGTGCGGCATGATCGGAATACACAATAACCTTTGTACCCACCAAGTATGATCGAAATTTTTCCAATGCAAAAACTATAGCCAATAACTCCTTTTCCATGGTAGAATAATTGATTTGTGCATCATTAAGGGTCCTAGATGCATAATAGATAACATGGGACAACTTGTCCACTCTTTGACCCAAAACGGCTCCAACCGCATAATCACTAGCATCACACATTAATTCAAATGGAAGATTCCAATCCGGTGATTTGATAATCGGCGCACTTGTCAATATTTCCTTCAATTTGTCAAAAGCATCCTTGCATTCCTTGTTGAAGTCAAAAGGTACCTCCTTTTGTAATAGCTTGCACATCGGCATGGAGATTTTGGAGAAATCCTTGATAAACCGCCTATAGAAACACTGCATGGCCAACAAAAGAACGGATTCCCTCACCGAAGTGGGATATTGTAAGTTTCTTATTAAATCTATCTTTGACTTGTCCACTTCGAGCCCTCGAGAGGACACAATGTGACCAAGTACTATGTCGTGGTTTACCATAAAGTGACATTTCTCCCAATTAAGGACAAGGTTTGTGTCTATGCATCGTTTAAGAACTAGTTCAAGGTTGTTTAAACAACTATCAAAAGAATTTTCATAAACACTAAAGTCATCCATAAATACCTCGATGATGCGCTCCACATAATCCGAGAATATACTTACCATGCATCTTTGAAAAGTAGCCGACGCATTGCAAAGGCCAAATGGCATCCGTCTATATGCAAACGTTCCAAACGGACAAGTGAAATTGGTCTTATCTTGGTCCTCCGGTGCAATAACAATTTGATTGTATCCCGAATAACCATCCAAGAAACAATAATAAGAATGCCTCGCTAACCGTTCCAACATTTGATCAATGAAAGGTAAAGGAAAGTGATCCTTTCGGGTTGCGGAATTAAGCTTTCTATAGTCAATGCACACTCTCCAACCGGTTTGAACTCTTGTAGGAACAAGTTCATCGTCTTGATTTCGAACAACCGTGACTCAGGACTTCTTTGGTACCACTTTGACAGGACTAACCCACTTTCTATCGGAAATTGGGTAGATTACCCCCACACTTAGCAATTTGAGTATCTCTTTCTTCACAACCTCCATCATGGGAGGATTAAGCCTACGTTGAGCATCACGCATCCGGCTTCACATTTTCTTCCATTAGAATCCTATGCATGCACATGGATGGACTAATTCCTTTGATGTCCGCAATTGTCCACCCAATAGCCGTTTTGTGCTCTCTCAAGACTCTAAGCAAACGGTCTTCTTGTACCGGTGTGAGGTTCTTTGCAATAATCACCGAAGCTCATCTCCATCTCCCAAGAAAGCATACTTCAAATGGTCCTAAGTGGCTTCAATTCTAGTTTGGGCGCCTTCACAATAGATGGTACAAGTATTTCATCATTCACGGGTAAAGAGATATATGAAACATTACCCTTTTTAGATTCTTGCAATGTCGCCAAGGCACCACACATCTCCACCAATTCCTTAGATATTTCAACATCCAAGTTAGACAAGCCGTGGATGTCCAATTCAATGCTCTTTTGCAACACCACATCAAGTTCATCCTTTTGATTCAATTCCACCATTTGTTGCGCTAATGAATCAACCACATCAATGGAGTAAACGGAATGCACATCACTTGGGTAGCGCATGGCTTCAAATATGTTAAAGTGTATTATCTCCTTGTCGAATTCCTTAGTGAGTGTACCCTTATCAACATCAATCTTCGTCTTTGCGGTCTTCATAAATGGCCTCCCAAGAAGTAAAGAAGTAGATGATCGGTTCTCATTGTTATCCATATCCACCACGAAGAAATCGACCGGAAAAATAAGCTCATTTACTTGCACTAGCACGTCTTCTACAAGCCCCTTTGGATATATGTTAGACTTGTTTGCTAATTGGATAATAACTCTTGTCTCTTTCAAAGGTCCAAGATTCAAAGAGTCATATATATCGGCCGACATCACACTAATGGAAGCTCCCAAATCAAGTAAAACATGTTCAAACCTTTTCTTACCAATAGTAATTGGCACCGTGAAACTGCCGGGATCCGTACACTTTGTAGGCATCTTCTTTAATAGCATAGCCGACGCACTCTCGCCAACTTTAGTAATTTCATTATCAAGCAACCTATCCTTCTTGATGCATAATTCCTTCATGAACTTAGCATACCTTGGAATTGTCTTGATGGCCTCAATGAATGGGATGTTGATTTCAATCTTCTTGAAGATTTCCATGAGTGCCTTGTCTTGAGCTTCTTTCTTGGATTTAGCAAAACGACTAGGAAAAGGAGGTGGAGTAGTGAAAGTAGGAACCGGTTCCTTGGATTGGTCGGTTGGTGTTGAATTCTCCTTTGGTGCGACTTCCTCCTTGTCTTTAACTACCTCTTCCCTAGCTTCTTCATGATGACTCGGACCCTCCACTTGTCTTCCACTTCTTAAAGTAACCGCGTTAACATTTTCTCTTGGATTCACAAATGGTTGTGAAGGAAGCTTTGTGGATGCTTGAGATTTTAATAAGTTCACATCGGTCGCCAATTGTCCCATTTGAGTTTGTAAATCCTTGATGGCCGATTCATTCTTTTGTTGGCTTTGTTGTAACATAGAAGTAAGACCTTGCATGCCTTGCATTAACACATTGAGCTTGTCATCATTCGAAGAATCACGCTCCTTGACTTGTTGTGGTTGAAATTGTTGTTGAGGTTGGAAGCGTGATTGTTGGAAACCACCTTGTTGCGCATATGGATTAGGAGCCGCCGCTTGCTTGTTCGCATAACTAAAGTTAGGATGATCCTTCCATCCGGGATTATAGGTATTGGAGTATGGATCGTACCTTGGCCTTTGATTGGGATATAAAGCATTTACTTGTTCGGTCTCACCATCCGAAATAATTACCGCAGCCATCCTTTGAATCATTATCTCCATGTTACCCATCCTTTGATCAAGATGTGATGATGAATCACTAACTTCATGTACTCGCCTAACTATTGGTTCATCTCTTGTGTAAAATTGTTGCGAGTTTGCAGCCATACTTTTAATCAACTCGGTAGCTTGGGTCACCGTCTTATTTACTAGTGCACCACCACCCGCGGCGTCAAGAAGAGATCTATCACTTGGTTGGAGTCCTTCGTAGAAGTATTGGAGTATCATAACGTCACTAAATTGATGATGTGGACAGCTTGCCACCAATCTCTTATATCGCTCCCAACATTCATACAATGACTCTTCCACATTTTGCTTCATCCCATAAATCTCCTTGCGAATTTGAGTAGCTTTTGATGCGGGAAAATATCTCTCGAGGAAAAGTCTCTTCATCCCATTCCATGTTGTGATACTTAGGAAGGCAAATAATACAACCATTCCTTAGCATTGCCCGCCAAAGAAAACAGGAAAGCTTTCAACATTGCTCCATCCTCATTAGTCTCCGGTGGAATCATGGCCACGACTATGGTATAAAAGTCCATAAGATGTTTGTTTGGATCTTCATTCACCATGCCATGAAACTTTGGTAACTCTCTAATCAACCCCGGCTTGATCTCGAAGGTTGAGTCGGTTTGGATACACCATTGTTGTGTATCGAGCTTGTGAGAAGCTAGGTCCTTGGGTGTACGATTAGCCATTGCTTCTTCTTCTATGTCCGAATCTGCGAACTCACTTGATGAAGAAGGAGGAAGTGGAGTGTTAACCGCTCGAATGAATTCCTTTAGTTGAGTGCCGGATCGAAGACGTATTGGACTCGGTCTGCCCACTTTAAGCATTCACCAAAGGTATAGCACCTGAAACAAGATTCTCGAAAACTAAGTTAGAAACGGTATAGAATCTAACAAAGCAAGAATAAAGCAAAAAGAAAAATAAAAACAACTAAAATCGTCCGCTGCTCCCCGGCAGCGGCGCCAAAATTTGATGGGTGTCGTAACCACAACAAATTAATCAATATTTTTGTTACCTAATTAACAAGTAATATAGTGTAGTCAAGTTCGTTCCCACGAGGAGCAAGAGATTCTAGTTGTCAAAATTGTCACAAAAGGGGGGTGTAAAGCAAAAGAAAGTAAATAAAGCAATTAAAAGATAAAGTTGAAATCAATAAGAGAGACAAGATCAAGGAATCCTTCTTCGTTGCAAAACAATGAATCAAGTTATGTTTTTCATCCACATGTTATTAGTCACAGATTATCACCAACCGTAGGATAGCGTGGTTCGCTTAGCTAGACCCAAAATCCCTTATTTTCCGAGTAACAAGTCCGCTTAGTTATCGATTCTATTCAAAAGAAACACCTTGAGGTTCGTTTATAAGATGTAATTCCACGAATGCATTAAGATTTATGAATTTAGGTTTAGTACTAGTAGTTAAACTCGGTTCGCTTGGTCCACTTTCTAGCGTTGTTTTTACACACAATTGCTCCACGGAATCCCTCCGCAAGGTCTTGTGTTTTCTACTTGTGTAAAGTGTTGAGAACGATTACGTATTCCCTAACTTATACTAGATTTAGGTTGAGTTAACAAATCAATTTAGTGTGCACTCTAAATAATCTATCAAACAACCATGAATGTATAAACATTCCTATTAGTAGAAACAAACGATAATCATGTGAAAAATTTCAAGGTAGAATTGAAACAAACTCAAAACATGTTAAGAACTAGGAATTCATCCTCAATCAATAAGAAAATTAGCTACTCATGTTTTTGAAATTCACACAAATAATTAAAAAGAAGAATTTTTCAAGTTCACACAAATAATTAAAAAGAAGAATTTGAAAAGCAAGCAAAAACACAAGTGTTGTGTGTGTAGAGGTGTGTGTACAAGATGTAGAGAACTTCTCTATTTATAGGCTTCAATGTTCTCCAAATCTTCCAAGGAATAGAATCCTCATTCCATAATAATTCAATTTCCAAGTTCAAGCCTTTCTCAAATCTTCCATCTTCTCTTTCCAAATTTGAGCCAAATTCTCCATCCAATTCCAAACCCAAGTCTTCATACCCATGGGTCTAGAATATTCTCACAAAATTTTGCACATATTGGTCCGTCGGAAAGCTGGTATTATGGCCGGAAATTGGCCGGAATCCGGCCAGAAAATGGCCTGCCGATCATCTGAGTTCTGTCGCCGTTGACAGAATATTCCGTCGATTCCGTTCTGATTTAACCGACCTAACGGTCTTTGTTAGTCAACTCGGTCAAGGAAAGGAAGGTCGGTTAGATGAGTCAAGCATCTTACTCGGTCTTCTTGGATCTTACTCGGTTGAGTTATTTGGATCGGTCATCGGGTTCACTCAGTTAACTCATTGTAAGGGAAAATCGGCCGAGTTTCGTTTGTTTGCTGGTGTTTCCCGGCCGAATTCAGGCCTTTACTTCTTATCTTCATACCTGTTAAGAACCAAGCATACATCTAACATTTTCACTCACAAGTCATAACCCATTTGATCAACAATAGCAGCGACTTTTTCCATCTCGATTAGCATCGCATCTACCTGATATTCAACTCGACAGCCACCAACAGCTGCACATTACAACATCAGCAGAATTGATCAAATCTCGCCATACTCATCCTCATAACCAAACCCATCTCTAATCTATTATTCACCAGCTCAGAACCCATTCAATTTCTCCTCTCGACCTGAACCTCTTCTTCTTCTTTATTTTGATTCAACAACAGCAACTCCTCTATCTCCTCTCTGTGTTCTTCATTTGATTCATCACAAATTGCAATTTCTACGGTATTTCATCTCTATTCTTTGAACCAAACCCATTCTTCTCCTCAATCTGAATTTCCTCCATGGCTGCGAACCCTCAATTTCATCTCTCTGTGTTGAATAACATCTCAAGAACGAGCTCGATTTCCCGAGTTCTTCTCTATCGATCATTGTTACTATCATCTCTCGCGACCTTCTTCTTTCGCGAAACCCATCGGTTCAACCAATGCAGCTTCCATTCCTATCACCAACTGCAGCTCGAATTCAATCTTCTAAGAACATCACAACACCACCAGATCTACTTATATCTCAAATCTGAGAAGAACCCAAAGACTTCCAATCATACGTAACTCAATTTTTGCCTTTCTCTTTCGATTTCAACAAAACCCCCCTTCTCTTCTCCGTAACACAGAAATTCGGTTTCTAGCATCCGCCTTTATTTCCTCTCCCAACTTCAATGTCTCAATTTCAGATGGGATTTATGAATGAGGAGAATGGGTCTCTTGATTTTAGGGTAAGGTTTTTATTAGGGTAGGATATAGACACCCCAACACTTGAGATAAGGGTCACCCAGATGGTAACCCCTTAACCTCTGCGGGCCTGGATTTAGTACTCCTCCAAAAGAGAGTTGCCCCTTAACCTTGACTGGGCTCCAGATAGTGTTCGCCCATGAAATGACAATTTTGCCCTTTTTAGCTCAAATTAGGTGATTTCTTCTTCCTTTCGTTCGTGCGACTCCATAGTAGCTATAAAATTCAAAACAAGCGTAAAATACATAATTTACAAGAAAAATAGCAAAGAAAGCATAAACAATAGATAGTAAATAGGATGTATTCTACACCCTATCAGCAACACACAAAATATCCTCATGACTATTGTGTTATCCACAAAGCGAAAGGTACCGGTTAAACGGTCTTATATAACTTTTTGTTACAAAAGCCAAGAGCACTAAAGCACCACATAATGATTATCCATTTTTATCTTGAAGATGATAGTCAAATTGGCCAACCAGCAACATGGTATTATTAAAAGTGGCAACTTAAAATGCAGACGTTACAAGCTCGCCAAGTAACAGAGACTCAAATGATTAAATCTCCTCTGCTATGTTCCTCCATCCCCTCTTGTCTCCTAAAGTGTGTAGTTGGACTTTACCATCCATGTGAATTCGAACTACCTTGTACTCATTGGTACGCTGACAGTAGCCGAAATCCCCAATTATGTTGTATTGTGGATACCACGGAAGTACTAGATCCGGTGCAATTGGGATGCATAGTTGTGGCAGATGGAGGTGCTCACCAGTTTCTGGATTCATAATATATGCAGGATCTTGTATGTTGTGGTGTGAAACATAAAATATCCCAAACCATTGCAAGATCCAACTATTGGGTGCAACATAGTCCAATCATCATGGGTTCCATCATTCGGGGCGTCGTGATTGTTGGCTGTTACGATCCGGTTGAAATCTTCCTCTCTATAAAAGAGTTGGGTAACTTTATCTTTCCCTATTCTTGGTGTGGCACCAAAAAGGAATCCAATTCTTTTGTCCCCAAGGATAGTATTCCACTATTTGCATACACATTTGCTTGCTAAAACCCTTTCTGCAGTTTGGATGCACTGAAGTATCTCGGTAGTTAATTCCGACAACATATACTACACCAAATCAGAGATTTTGTTACACAAATATGTGTGACATCTTATTTATTATCACACTTACTAGTGTAATAAATATGGTGTTTTTCTTTTGTTACACATTAGTAGTCACACTCATTAGTGTGACTTTAATTAATTTAAATCACACTAAAAAGTATGTCAAATCTCTTACATATATTAGTGTAACAAATTAGGCACTAATTAAGAAAAAAAAATCATTTTTATTTTCCCCACCCCGTTTTGAATTCATACACCGACTTTCCCCAACCCACCACATTGTTAGATGTTCTCAAAAACATGTGCATAATTTAAAAAAAATAGTACCCAAAGAATTTAATAGAAATTAAATTAATAAAAAGAAATTTGTTCAACATCAGCTATTATCCTCAACAGAAACTAAACAATGAAAACTAACAAATAATTAAAACATTAAACTCTACCTAATAGTACTACCCTGTAACAAGGTAAACAAAGCCTAATTTGTAAATTACGGACGCTTCTTATGCCATACTACCCAACCACCACCAACATAAGAAGATAGCTTATAGTAGTCATCACCTTGAGGAGGGTCCCAGATTGGTGCAGAATCATCGTAGACGCATTCTATGCGCAATTTTCTCTCATTCTTTTGGACAATTTTGTTGTGACAGACTTCACCTTACAAATCGGTCACCACATATCCGGCTGCAACTATGTTTCCATTCCTGTCCAAAAAATTCACATACTGATCTGAAGACTCTTCATAACCAGAATTGTCAAAAGGTTGTGGCTATGGCATGGGATTTAAATTGTTGGTAAAAGAATGATTCTCTGGAGTGAAGTCAGGAGTGAAATCAGAGTTATGGGTACAAGAATCATTCAAGATGGTCTCTTCGTTTGTCGGATGATCACTGGACATTTTTTGTGCCATAACCTATAATACAGCAGTACACAATCAACATAAAGTCAGAAATGCATCAAGAATAAACAAATAAAGTCGTCATACATAATCTGTATTATCATTAATCATTTTTTAGAATCCTAAAAGTTCACCTGATTACAAATACTGAGAAAAGGCTAACCAATAATCACGGGTAGGTTAACTTTTAGAATCTAACAGATCAGACCAAAACAAAAAAAAAAAAAAACAAAGAAGGATGAACTGAGACGTGGTGTTCCAAATATTAATGAAAAAATAAGAAAGGATTTCTATTTCTAGTCAAAGTAGCCAAGATCTTACATGGGAGAAACTACCAACCTACAACAACTGTACGCATTCATCATACTTCTCATTTGAACTTTCAGTTAGACATACAATATGGATTATTGAAGTACAAATTTGATTCAAAATACTTCTCAAAGTAACAAATATGGATTATTGAAGTATGATGAATGTGTACAATTGTACATAGTACTGAAACAAACCCTATGGGAGTTATAAGGTTGGAATTATTGAAGTACAAATTTGATATGGAACTTATAAGGGTGCAATCATTTAAGTACAAATTTGACTAACAAGTTTATCTTAGACAGTGATACAAAAGATAAGGCAACAATGACAACAAAAGAAATAGGGTCATATCATAAATTGCTGGAGTTGGGTTTACCTTTTTTAGACCAACGACAGAAGAGTTGCATTTGTTAACTGTAGGATCGCAAAGAGAAGCAGTGAGGAATGCTTGCTTAGCATGCTTCGTAGAAACGTTGGAGGAAAATCCACGTAAAGACCTTTTATCCTTGTCTGGGACAAATACATCCACTAAACCATCAGAACCAAAATCATATGAGCAATTAGTTCATTTTTGTTTTCGCTTCTCAAAGGAAGCTTTGACTTGTTCCTGTGTAATATGTGTTACCAATATAGTTTAGGAAAGTTAAGAGTAAAAGTTTGGCATGCTTGTAATACTTGATATACCTACATATTTTTCAACTGCTAATGGATGAACAGTCCTATCGCGTTTTTCATGACCCTTCATCCAAGCAAATTCACGATCCTCTGTAAGCATCCCATCCTCTTCTGCCTGCTCATTTGAATCCATATTGGTTATATAACCATAAAAAAATATAATTTCAAAATACTTAATAGAATTTACGAGTGTATAAAACATACAAGGAGATAACATTTGCTCGCGTAGGTACGCCTCCCAAGAGTATGAGGGATCGTGCATTGCTTTTTGTTCTCTGATTTCTTTTCATGGCTTTCTCCGACTCCTTCTTTGAACTCATTCTCAACAAAAGTAGTCCAATTACTTGGAGTAATCCCCATCGGAACCTTTGCTAGAATCTGCTCTTTGCTTTTCCACGCATTTGGATCCAAACCAACTTGAATAGCTACTTCAATCTGTGCTTTACCTTTGGCTATCTTGAAATAATTCTGTCGAAGCGTGTATTTGAATGACCTGAACTTCTGTGAAAAGGCTGCTTTGAGGTTCGGGCGTACAAAGTATGAAGGAGTATTAAACTCAAACTCGCACTAAGTAACAAATGTAATGGTTAGGGTCATAATTCAACAAGAAAATCTAATGTATGATAAAATGGTGGAAAGACATAACCCTATACAACAATAACACTGCATGCAATACATAGTACCTTCTGGAAAAATAAAACTCAATACTCAAACCGAAGGGTACATACCATTAAGCCATTCCAAACATCCTCCTTGAAGTTTTCCGGGACAATCCTCCAATCTTCATTTTCTGCCCAAAGATGTACTATGGGTGCTTTGCCTCAGGGCCAGCACTGATGCCGACACATCAACAACAAAGGGAGGTCATGTATGCAGTCTATGGTTGCCGTAAGCTATGCCCAGCTTACTGGATCATTTTCACAAACACTTCATAGGCTAAATCAAAAAATAAGTATAAGATTTGATTTAAAATAGAAAACAAAACTTGGGTGTCTGCAAAACGTCATAAATCCTCACAAAAACATTAAACCATTAGAAATCACATGCAGTAATATAAGTTAGCATAAAACACTGAAATTATAGGGTTTCAAACCAAAATCATCGAGGCAAAGGCATGGGTTATTTGTGTAAGTTTATAAACAAAATTTGTTACATTCATGGTTAGCAAAGATGGCAAATAATCGATTTACTCATTGGAGGATAAATGGAAGTAGCGATGAAAGGATTGTACAAGTACATGACATGGAAATCAGTAAACTTAAAGAAAAGCAAAACCAGGAAAGAACCCCTACCTTTTGTAGAAGAGAAATTCATCCCAATTACGATAACAAGTTTAGTTCGGATTTGGCCAAACTTCATTAACCTGAAATAAAAATTAGGGTAATATTAAAACTACAGAAATTAGGGCATGAATAAGTAAAATTACAAAAGCAAAAGAACAATAAACGATCCCAATTATACGATTAGGGAAGAAAAATAATTATAATTAGACAATACTAATCTATAGAAAACCTAATTAAAAATAATTTTCATCTGCATTTAAATGAAATCCCAATCGTCTCGACAACTTATCTGAAAAATTAGGGTAAACCAATAAAATCTGAATCTCATTATTGAAGAAGAAGAAGAACGGTATAAATCTCGTTTTTTGAAGGAATAATTTTTTACTGGATATCAGAAGCATCATATCTGTAGATGTAGAAAGACGAAGGTCTTCTTTTTTTTCTTTGTTTTGAAAACGACGAAGGTTACAAATAACAAGCTAATTGAAGAAAGAGTGATAGACATACCTCGATCCAAGAGAAGTAATATTATTTTTGTACTTTCAGATTTTGATATGTGAGATTCTTTTGGTTTTACAATATATAATAATATAATAACCTAGCAGATAGACGTGGTTTACTGGTGATCTAAAATTATGGAGAAAAACACGGGAGAGAGGGAAAATTTGATATTCTTCCGGTATTTTGGCGGGATTTTATTTAGTTAGTGCGGGAAATTTATTTTTACTTATTTATTTTTCATTTATATAAGTTTTTAATTTTTTTATTGGGGCGTATAATGAGTCACACTATTTTGTGAGACAAGATTAATTTAAAATAAAATATAATTAGGTAGCGATTTATTGTTACACTTTTTAACGATGTCACACATATTTGTGTAACAATTTTTGTCACATCAATTAGTGTAACAATTCAGTGTTACAAATTACTCAATTTGGTATCACTATTATATTGATGAAAGATTATCAAAAAAAAAAATTACAAGCTTTTAGGATTTTCTTATTGTAGAATGTTACAAGCAGATACGAGTAAAGCTTATATATATCTATATATATATAGACATCCAATATACTTGTTGGTTAATTTTTTTAGGTTTTCCATCTTAAATCACTATTCTTTGGTATTTACACCGAATATTTCAATTTTCATATAACTAAAAAATGAGATATTGTAGCAATATAATGAGATATGGAATGAATATTTTCATGTTTATCTAATTTCCATTTTAATCTAATATACATTCCGAACATAACAAACTAAAATAAATCATGATCTCTTAGGAAATACCCTAATATTTTTTCTACTTTTCGACTAATTACCTAGGTCGGTTGGGGTGGCTAGTTAAACAATGACCCAAACTAATTAAATTGGACCATATGTGTAACGCAAAAAAAAAAAAAAAAAAGGAAAAAACCAAAGGTTGGCTAGTTAAACAATGACCCAAACTAATTAAATTGTATATTTTAACATAGAAAATAATCCAAACACCAACAAAAAAAAAAAAAAAAACACAACTACAAGAGAAAAAAAACTACATAGATAACCCAAGGAATAAATTGTACATAAAAAAAATCCAAATAAAAAAAAAAAAAAAAAAAAAACAACTACAAGAAGAAAAAAAAACTACATAGATAACCCAAGGAATGTGTTAGTGGCATGGACATCATGAGTACATGTTTTCGATTGTCCACCAAAATTCTTCAACGAGACGTCGCTCCTTATATGAGGAATAATTGCAACCCTGCTTGTTAACCACAATAGTGTCCCCCAAATTTCCGTCCATGTTCTGGTGAGTGCATTGTAACGCAATAAACGCCCATTCTGCCACAATAGGAGGTCCTTGTTTTTTCCAAAAGCTATCGGGTAATAGGTCGGCTACCCTTCATCCTCATCCTTTTCCAAGAAAATGCTTATCTTATGATTCCAATTCCATTCCCCGCCAGGTGCCCATGTATGAATATTTTTTTTTTGGAAATGGGTGCCCAGAAATCTATCCGGGGATGATTAATCCCCTCATCATAGGCCTCATGGATGTAGTAATATGATGGGAATTCACTATCAGGAATATGATGCGGGGGTCGCGAATGTTGATGAAATGTCTCAGTGTCCAAATTGAAAGAAACTATGCCACCATCCCACTGAAAACAATCCTTCCAAAAAATACAATCGTGTGCGTACACACCTGAACTCCGAAAAGTATAAGGAATCTCCTCTGTTATGTTCCTCCATCCCTTCTTGTCTCCTAGAGTGTGTATTTGAACTTTACCATCCATGTGAATTCGAACAACCTTGTAATCATTGGTATGTTGATAGTAGACGAAACCCCCAATTACATTGTATCGTGGATACCTCGAAAGTACTTGATCTCGTGCAATTGGGATGCATAGTTGTGGCAGATGTAGGTGCTCACCAGTTTCTGGATTCATAACATATACAGGATCTTGTATGTCGTGGTGTGAAACATAAAAACATACCAGACCATTGCAAGATCCAACTATTGGGTGCAACTTACTCAAATCTTCATGGGTTCCATCATTCGGGGCATCATGATTGTTGGATGTTACGATCAGACTGAAATCTTCCTCTCTATAAAAGAGTTGAGTAACTTCTTTCCCTATTCTTGGTGTGACACCAAAAAGGAGTCCAATTCTTTTGTCTCCGAGGATAGTATTCCACTCTTTGGAAACACATTTGCTTGCTAAAATGCTTTATGCAGTTTGGAGGTGTTGTAGCATCTCGGTAGTTAATTCCGACAACATATCCATCACTATTATACTGATGAAAGATTATCAAAAAAAAAATAATTAAAAGCATTTAGGATTTTCTTAATATTGTATAATTCTTCAAGCAGATACGAGTAAAGCTTATATAGACATCCCATACACCTGTTGGCGAATGGTCGCGTCCTTGATGAGCAGGCATTATTTGAATGGTCGCGTCATTAATGAGCATGCAAGTAACGCATATTTGCACGTTTTATCTTATAAGCGGTTATAGATTAAACCTATAACTGGATTTTTATTTAAAAGGGAACAAAATCTAAAGGATAACCATTACGTCATGAAGTAGGTCTGAAAGGACATGACATTTTAGTAGGGTGTTATTATTTCTTTGAATTCAACCGCTGCGCGTGCGTCTCTTGGGAATAAGTCTCAGAAGAAAAAAAAAGATAATAAATGTGAAAGAGGAATTAGGGATTATATTCATTTTCCAGAGAGAAAATTAAGCCAAGAGAGGAGAAGAAAAAAAAAAGTTTCAGAGATAACAATGGCTCCAAATAACCCAGAAAAAGGGAGTGGTTCCAAACCATCAAAAGGCAAGATCCCAATGACAAAGGAAGAAGTTGATAAGGAGGAGTGCTTGAAGAGAAAGGAAGTGATGATGGGGTTCAAATTAGCAGTATGTGAAATGGATTTGGAGGAACTAGAGAAAACTAAGTGCCATATATCGAAAGCAATAAGATTGAATAAAAAGAAGAAGAAAGAAGAGGCAAGGAATATGAGAGAAGAGGAATAAGTAGGTTTGCAGAACAATAACCAAGATGATGATATGGGTATGTTGTGGAATGAGTTTTATCATGCAAACTCAGTATATGAGGCAGAAAATGAAGAGACAAAGAAGAGAAGCATAAAGAAAGTAAAAGATGAAGAATACCCAGATGAATTTTTGCAGTTGTTGCAGAAAAGGGAAAGGAGACAAGGTGTGTTTTTAATGAGAAGGATTAGGGCTAGAAGAGCATAAATTTATGCAGGAAGATATAAGGATTATACAGACCACCCTGTGAATGAAGTCAGTGTAGAGGATGAGTATCAGGAGTACCTATCACGAACAACACATGAAAATGAGGTCATACTCAACATAGTGACAGATTTTGAAACTGATATGCGGTCGGATAGGAAAAGGTTGGATTACAACTCCGAGTGATGGCCGGCAACAGGTAAGGCTATACCAATTCCAAATTTCTTATAGCTGGTGGATTTTTTGGGTTAAGTTGCTTTAATGGAAATGATGATACAGATTTTGCAAATGGTTACACAAGTTACTATTTTGAAGAAATATGTATCATCAAAGTACAAAGAAAAATTGGAATTAAGAGTGGTCTAATGGGAAATTGTGGACTGTGGATGACCGAATCTTGTTCTGTTTTTTGGAATTTATGTTTTGGATTTAGGATTTATTTTCATGTTTTTTGTAATGTTAATGACTGAATGGTGTTGGAGTTGCTTAATTAATGACTGTTTAATGACTATCTAATGGATTAATTTTCTTGTTTAATGAATGTTTTCTTGTGTATGATTGAATGGTGTTGGAGTTGTTGGTTGCATTGTCAAACTCAATCTATGACCAAAGAATTGAATAGGAGTATATAGAAAGCACAAGTATTGTGTTGAAAACTTGGAAAAATCACGCCTAATTTTATTACACAAATTTGACATTGTATTGAAATCACAAAGGATTGTTGAAATTACATGGATTCTATAAGACTAGAGTCCATCAAGGGGAAGGGGTCTTCCTGGCTTTCATTTGAATTGCAGAAACCAGCTACGATTCTCATTACAACTACTTTATGCACCAATTCACTAATGCTGACCTCCTAGAATTAGAATACCCATCACAACAACATCTTAATATTTACAACGACATTGGTTGATAATATAAAACAGGAACTATCCATAAAATACAAAACATGAATTTACCACTACAAATATGGGCTAATGGTACCATAGTTTATGTATCTCTATTTTAGCCCCTACATTTTTTGGATAAAGAACGTCGAATATTTCAATTTTTGTATCACTATATATAAATATGGCAAAAAATAAATAAGGATATATATATATGGAATGAATATTTCATCTTTATCTAATTTCCTTTTTAATCGGATGTAGTTTCTGAACATAAAGAACTTAATAAATAAATCAACCTAATTTTTTTCGGTCACCATATCTAATTGTCAATACAAGGAGCTTTTCTTCTCTCCTGCTACCAATCGCTCTTCCTTTTCGATCAGAATGAACTGCACATCCTATTGCTACCAATTTATTGCTATGGGTCCTAAAACTGTTAGATACAATTCATTAAGAAGAACCCTAGAATACGATTTTAAGATCTCAGATTACGATGTACGAGTTCTTCAGCATAGACTCGGCGTGTTCATAATTTGCATGAGGAAGCATGCATATTATTGGTGTTTGTGTGAGATTAATGCATTTGTTGTCGATGAGCATTGCGTGGAATTGGTGCATGGGGAAAGTAGATGATGTTGTCCCTTTGATCGTGATTATTTTGGTCTCCAACAACAGGTGAATATACTTCAAGAACGAGTTGATCGGCTTCAAGAACAATTGCTTCGTGATATTAACGACTAGGACGTGGGATTTATAGTTCATGATCCAAAAAGAGACAAGATTGACAAAATAGGTTTCTTATTGATCAGTATTTCTTATATTTATTAGTTATTTATTAATAAAAAAGACGTAATAACACAATTCTGGAAATTAAAATGATGTGTTACATATGTCTCTAATTTGTTTTGACCATCTATGTTCTGGTTTTGTATTTTGGTGTCAAACACTAGTTTCAAATCTATAATTCGTCTACAAAAAGAATCCCGATTAGTCACGTAATCAACATTTTTTTTTTCGACTTCTCAAAAATCTTTTTCATTCTTGTGCATTTTCAAGAATATCATCATTGATTTGTCTATCAATCACTTGTACCTTTTGCATCTCAAATTCTCACTTGTTTTTACATTTTTCCTTTTCTCTCTCGGATTTACTTTTATGAACACATAAAAGTCTCCCTATAGATTCGCAAAACTTATAACCATAAATGCAACTCCCTCTGTACCAAATTGACCACCATAAAAGAAAGTCCCCCTCTAAATTCGTCGGAAATATGTTTAAAAGCATCAACTACATTAAATAAAAATACCAACCATTATTACCCAAAATAAGACCAAGTTCGATTCTTCAAATTTCAAAAACAACCTTTAGTCCAGACAAGATAAGAAAAAAAAATCAAAGATGAGAAATAGTACTATTATATATATATATATATATTGAACACCAAACTACGTTACTATGATCAAAACAAAAAAAAAACACTACACACGGAATATGTTTGTGGCATGGACATTGTCAGTACATGTTTTAGATTGTCCTCCAAAATTCCTCAACGAGACGGCGCTCCTCATGTGAGGAATAACTCTAACCTTTACCGGCCACATTGTCTCCCCAATTTCTGTCAAAGTTCGGGTGAGTTCATTATAACGCGCTAAACAACGGTTGTTTTGCAATAGGATGTCGTTGTTATTTCCCAAGGCTATCAGCATATAATGCGGCCACCATGGATTCAAAGGCTCTTCCAAGACAATTCTCCTCTTAAGTACCCAATTCCATTCTACACCGGGTGCCCGTGCATGAATATCATTATCGGAAATGGGTGCCCAAAAATCAATCCGGATATCATAAATATCGTGAATGTTGTAAAAAAAAGGCGAACTCCAAACAAGACCATTCCAAGTCTTGGAATACTGAAACCACCATTCTCATAAATATGATGCGGGGGTGACGAATGTGACTGGAATGTCTTATTGTCCAAATTGAAAGATACTATCTGACCATTGTTATAAATATAATGATTTATCCAAAAAATACAACCATGTGCGTACACACCTGAATCCCGAAAAGTAAAAGAAAATTCCCCGATGTTCCTCCATCCCCTGTTGTCTCCTAGTGTGTGTACGTCCACTTTACCACCCACTTGAGTTCGAACTACTTTGTATTCACCGGTATGTTCACAGTATCCGAAACCCCCTACGACATACCGTGGATCCCAACTAATTTGTGGCGTTGGTGTTGGATCGCATATTTGTGGCAGATGGAGGTGCTCACCCATTGATGGATTCATAATATAAATAGGATCTTGTATGCCATTGTGTGAAACATAAAAACATACCAGACCATTACAAGATCCAACGATTGGGTGTGACATGTTTTCATCATAGGATTGGATAATATTCCAGGTACCATTGTTTCCAAATAATATCTGATTGAAATCTCCCATCATCGTGTATTAATCTTCCTCCTCAATTTTTTCTCTGTAGAAGAGTTGCGTAACATTTTCTTCTCTCACTTTTTTAGTGAAACCGAAAAGGAGTCCAATTCTTTTGTCTGCAAGGACAGAATTCCACTCTTTGCATACACATTTGCTTGCCAAAATACTTTCTGTACTTGGGAGGAGGTGTAGTATCTCGGGAGTTAAATCCGGTAATATTTCCATTACTATTACTGGTGAAATTTATTTATTTTTAAATGTAGAAGCATTTAGGATTTTGTTTTTGTTGAATGCTACTAGCAGATACGAGTAAAGCTTATATACACATCCAATGGATGCAATATGTGTCCCCACACAACACACCTGTTGGAATTTTCACGTCTTTTGGGGTTTCAAAATCTATCACGTCTTTTGGGATTTCAAAATCTATTCGGTTAAAGGGGTGCGAACCATTACACCGTTTGGTCAATGGTCGCATCCTTAATCAACATGCGTTCTTTAAAAATTCATGATCCAAACAAGAAACGGATATTTTCACGTGTTTGTGTGAGATTTATTCCAGTTTATCAACATTCTATTTATGTGTCCATTGCAAATTTAAAAAGTAAGGTTATGACCATAGTATATTAATCTTTTGAAGAAAAAAAAATGATCCGAATATATATTGCTATTGCCAATCATAGCTGTAATTTATGGTGTTGACCAATATACGAAAGCCAAAAGATAATTTGGGCATGTCTATAGCGCTTGGATGGACGGAATTGTTGAGCATGGCTTTGAGTAGGTGTGAATTACCGAGGGAATTACACCAAAAATAGGAATTTGTTCAGAGAAGATTAGGCATGGCGAATCATGGAGAGAGATACTTCAGATACCTACAAATTTGGCAAGAGTGTAGCCAAGGCATGCACATTAGCGAAGAGTACATGATTATGATCTACTGTAAGATAAAGCATATACTCCATATACTCAATCAACATGGTCGTGTTTACGTAATTTTTTCGTGCTATTTTTCCGTATTTAGATAAATCATATATATATATACTAAAATCAATGTGGTGTTGTACGCGTATATGAGCATATTTTATCGATATGGAAACCGTTATATTTTTTTTATTTGAGAGTGATATGCGGAATACAACTAAATTAGGTAATTGGAGATAATGTTCCTAACCTAAAAAAAAATTAGGGTTTTTCTAATAATATATATATATTATTAAAGAGGTCGTACAAACCACACCAGCATAAAAGATAGATTGATATATTATAGGAAGAAAATGAGTTCCAATAAGAACAATACCGAGAGGATTAAAACAATTCCAAGGATAATAATGGTTGTACCTAGAAAGCTAAGGATCACCATAACTATTGATGGCGTGTGTAAGGTTCCTGGCATGCCCCTGTTAGCTGAAGTTCAAGCTCATGTTGACAATCTTACTACTCATGCTTTTGCTTCTGTTGAAATGGATGGTGTCCATGCTCTCATTCCTTCGAATGAGCCTATTGGTGAAACCGTGTCTGGCACACCAGAAATACCCAGGGAGACACCTCTAGAGCAAAAGGTACTTGAAGTTTTAGCACATCCCGCTAACTTATTTGCAACACGAGTACCGGATGCGATGGTTTTAGTTGAGCAGATTATCAAAGAAACTTTCGAATAATGTGGTTTTTGTTTTTAGAAATTGTTTATTTTGATTATTTAAAAAAAATATATTGAGGATGTTGGTATTATTTTGCTTCGTTTAGTTTTATAAAAATATCGGTTCTTTGAATTCTTTGCTTGATATTTGTTTGTTAATCGATCAATTTTAATTAACTCGTTGAGTCAACACAATTCAGTTTTCCATAATATACCTTATATAAACATAAGCCCTTATGATAGTTATCAGATTTTAATTTTAATTTAGACACGACCAAATGGAAGAAATATAGCAATAATTTATGGATAGACTGGACCACAAGGGATCCTGGCACCAATGCCAAATTTGGGTCAAGCCAAAAAAATGTGACAGACATTTTAGAAACAAAAAATAATCTTCTCTATATTATTTAACAAAACAGAAGAAGAGGACTACTGAAGAGATCATATTTTCTTTTGCATGTACCCAAGAAAGCAACAAGATACTCATTATGGCTACCTAGATCTTGATTTGATTGCATGCGCACAAAAAATAAGATACTCATTGTGATTGCGTAGATCAGAGGAAGTGGAATATGAGAAACTGAAGCGTAATGATGATTGACAAAAGAAGTAGCGTGGTGATTGACAGAATACTACTTTTGAAGGAGAGAATATACTCTAGAAGGTTTGATAACACCCATAACCCTATCAGTAACCCTGTTAAGAGCAATTACTCCATACAATCAACCACTTTTATCTAAGGTAATATGTATATTTCCAAATAATATGGTCCCAAGTTTTACCAAAAATAAAACGTTAATAAATTCAAAAAAAAAAAAAAACGGAAAATGTTTTATTACACAATTAATAAATTAAAAAAAAAAGCTTCACTGCTCTAATCAAAGATACCGCTACATTTAAGAATAATACTTGTTTAGGTAGTCAAAAGTGTGAGAAGCATATAATTAGGTTGTTTTCTTTCTCTGCTTTATATCTTGTTACCAAAAAAAGTAAATTAAAAAATAAGTGTGGCTATACCAACTTTTTATTGTTTTTGATAAGACCAAAAGTTATCAAATCTTGTGGGGTATACAATACAGTCTCTTGTTATAGTAATACAGTTAATACTTCTCTTTCAGTCACACATAACAAGGAGTCCAAAAGTACAGCTACCATAGGAATGTACCCCTAAAATCCAAAAACCAATCATAGGAATGTTCCATATATATACTCCTAGTATTTAGTGATGGGGCTGGTATTTTGGACAAGGTCCCACGAGATATTCTACACAAATTGTTAAAGTAGAAATGATCAAAGATCAAAAAATACCATTGCAAACTAGAGTACTTATTATTGTACTAGCTAATTCCTTTGTTACTAGTGTCTTGGATATAGTAGTATCTTTTCTTTACTACTTAGTCAACAACATTGCACTATTTTACTCCCAATTCACATATTCTTAGAAGCAAAATAATAAATTATTAATATAGTAGTAGCTAGTGCCTTGGAAGATCATAAATGCTTTTTGGTGCAATTTTTTTTATTAAATTCCCAATTCATATTCTTAGAAGCAATTCTATCTAGCTCTTACAATTAAATTTGTATTAAAAGAACCGATCAATATTTATTTTTTAAAATACTGGCCGATAATATAGGATTTTATCATGTATGTGCCTTTAATCTGGACGAAACATGAAATATCAGTGATACATACATATGAATATCCGATAATATCGCATTATTGGTCGTATCGGACCGATCAACCGATAATATTGGCAAGTATGTTTGGGATGTTAGGTTATCAGGTGTAACTATTTATTTGATTGGTCGGCATTATGAATTCACGAACGACTATGATTGGCTTCGTCAATAAGACTTGATATCCAAGTTTTTTACCAATGTCACTCTTGGACATGGCTTATTCAGCTAAACCAATTTTTATTTCGATGTCACGATCTTAGAGAGTATAGTTCATCCAAATCTAATTTTCCGAGAGTATTTCCACCAAGATAAATCGATTGATGGTAATTTTCCATTTTTTCCGATGTCACTCTTGAACGAGCTTGTAAACCAATTTTTATTTCAATGTCACGATCTTAGCAAGTATTTATCGTCCAAATCTAAGTTTCTGGCATATCTCCACCAAGATAAATTGATTGATGGTAATTTTCCATTTTTACCGATGTCACTCTTGGACGAGCTTCTAAACCCCTGATTTTTATTTCGATGTCAAGATATCTTAGCAAGTATATTTCATCCAAATCTAAGTTTCCGGAGATCACCGAGATAAATTGATTTAATTTTCTATTCTTACCGATATCACTCATGGACGAGCTTGTAAACCAATTTATATTTCAATGTCACGATCTTAGCAAGTATAATTTATCGTCCAAATCTAAGTTTACGGGGAATATCTCCACCAAGATAAATTGATTGATGGTGATTTTCCATTTTTACCGATGTCACTCTTGAACGAGCTTGTAAACCAATTTTTATTTCGATGTCACGATCTTTGAAAGTATTTATTGTCCAAATCTAAGTTTCTGGGGAGTATTTTCACCGAGATAAATTGATTTAATTTTTTATTTTTACCGATGTCACTCATGGACAAGCTTGTAAACAAATTTATATTTCGATGTCAAGATCTATGGTAATTTTAATTTTTTACCGATGTCACTCTTGGACGAGCTTCTAAACCAATTTTTATTTATTTCGATGTCACGATCTTAGCAAGAATTTTTCGTCCAAATCTAAGTTTACGGGGAGTATTTCCACCGAGACAAATTTCTTAATGCTAATTTTCCATTTTTACCGATGTCACTCTTCGACGAGCTTGTAAACCAATTTATATTTCTTCCAAGTTAAATTCCTTGATGTTAATTTTCCATCCAATTTTTTTTTTATATTATACTATATTTATTTATTTTCCAAAGCTATACTTGTTCACTAGCCAAGTTATCATGCTTGTATGTGGCTAAGCTAGAGGTTGAATATTAAAGTGAAAACGTATGTCACAGTATAAAACACGAGCAAGGGAGACTAGGAGAGTACTACTCGGTTTTTTCTTTTCCAAGTCTCTCTCTAAACTGAACCTAGGATTTCAGTATCAAAAACTGAAAGTTTTAGTATCAAACCAGACAAAATGACTGCTTTAGTTGTAACTTCCTTCCGATTTCTTCTTCTTGATGAAGACAAAGAGATCGTTGGTTATTTTGGTTGCAAGGTTGTTCCTTGTTTTGGAGATGAAGAGGATGATGATTATGATGTTGTTGACAATGAAGAAGAGGAGGACGATGAAGAGGATGATGAGTATTATTCTGAGGATGATGATGATGAGGAGGAGGATGATGATGATGATTATGATTTAGATGATCCAGAACACTTCTTTTGGTTTGGGCCAACGCTTGAGGATGAAGATGAAGACGATGATGTTGATGATGATGATGATGATGATTGGCCATACAAAGATGTGGTTACGATTGTCGATAACAGCAGTGAAGAAGAAGGGGATTCTAACTGATCTAGTCCTCTGTTTTCATGGTTCTTCTATGCAAGAATGGTATTCAATCACATCTTGATCATCATCTTTTGTTTAGTTATATATATATATATATATATCTTTTTTTGTGTTATTAGTGTATCTTTTTTTTTTTTTTTTTTTTTTTTTTTTTGATGTTTAATTAGTCTGTTTGTAAAGCTGCTTGGAAGTATACTTTTTGTGAATGTTTAATATTTACGGATGCAATATTTTGTTTAGATTCCAAGTGCATATGTTGTTTAATTTCTGTCCATTGTTCATCTGTTGGAGTATCAATCTTTTGATAAAACAAAATGAACTAGTAATGTGTTTAAGGGGGCTTGGCTTAGAGATTTGGATCTGAAGAGTTAGGGTTAACCATGATTTTGTTGTGGCTTTTTGTTAAAGTGATAGGATCATGAATATGATAGGGATTTGTATATTGAGTCTTGTATCAGGGTTGAAAAATATAGCCAAATTTTTTCATAAATTGCAATGCCAAATCTGACAAACTTAACCAAAAAAAAAATCAGAATTGAGAGCACAATTGAACAGTAGGCCTTTGACTGCTACATAATTTTGCTTACACATTAATAAAATTAGCATACTAAAAATAATGTAAAAAACTTGAATTTAGTCAATGCCGAGTGCTCAGCCATAAATTTGCTCGTCTTGGTGGCTTCCCATGTTCTTATTCATTATAATCATTATCCAAATGTTCACCATAGATTTTCTCAAATGCATCCCAAGAAGCAAAACCCTTAGGAGGAGGATCATTTTCAACATGGATCATTTTCTTAATATGAACTAATTCCCATTCTTCATCGACATACTCTTCTAGTATATCACCAATGCTTTCCACAAAGTCATCCCATGAAGCAAAGCCCTTCGGAGGAGGAGGATCATTATTAACAATACCATTGGCAGGAACAACACATTTCTCATTAGAACTCATCCTCTCAATTCCTTCTTTCTTTTACTTATGAACGAAGTATCTAATTTCTTATTTCTAGGATCCAAATCTAGCTAAATATATTGATTCTTTTTTCCCTATACATATCTAATATGCAAATCTAAATATAGTGGGTTATGTTTACCATGAATATAACAAACGAAAATCAAGGTGATATATGGAAAGTGCGATTTTGCGGATTTTGCGAGACCGAGTAGAAAAATATTGCATTAGGATTGTAGGATTAGACTACTGATTGTCAGTTCTAATTAGACGCCTATAATCTTGTTGAAACCCTAAATAAATCTCTAAATATCCTGACACGTTAAGCATTCATGTTAATGAGATAGTACACTTGTTAAAATTAAAATTTTACCTTCCTTATTTAACAAAATAGTCCTTCCTTATTGAATTTCAAACGCAATTTTTCCTCCTACATTATTACTACAATCATAATTTATTTTTTGCAAAATTCATAGACACCAGCACTTGTTGATCATGCACGGTTTACCGGGGGTTTACGCGTTTTAGATCCGGAAGATCCAAGACTGTTGATGGCATTATGTGATATTTGGTGTATTGCAATATCTTGATTTGATTAATCGAACACTAGTGTATTCTCGACATAATTGATTAATTAGTTAACGAGATGGACCATATCTTGAACTATGACATGGTTTGGCTCATGTATCATGCCATATCTCAAGTCCCTGACCAACAATTAAAATCAAAAAATGGTCAAACATAATAGGTCAAACAAATAAGGTCAATAAGCAATATAAAATCAGCACACTTGTGTATATTTATTGAATGGTACAATATCTTATGGTGATTATGAAGTATGAACATCTCTATGTTTCGCCAGATTGTAGATTCAGACTAGGTGTGTATATACCTCTCCATCAAGTGAATTAAACTGGATAGAGAATAATGCTTATTTTGTTTCAATATACCACAGTTTAACATTCCATTGTTCCTTTCATTAAAATCACAAAGAGAAACCGAAAAAAGAAACAATTGCAATTTCATTAACCACATTTACAAACACCATCACCATTACAGATCAGACCGCTAAGTACTAAGTAGTTCCATTTACAATTTTTTTTACGGCCAACACCAAAGGAATAATGAAATACCAGTTCAACAATCAAACCCATAATCAAAAAAACTAGACACACTACCAATTCCAGTTCGACTTACACCATGAACAACCAACTACGATGCCGCCCGACAAGCAAAATTCCCTGATTATGCATGCTACACTTACATAACCTACATAACAAGTGCCAGCAAAATACCTACCACTACTACTACCGAGTTTGATCTTTGTCAACAGCAAAACAACACCTTTACAAGATAAAACCTTGTGCTGAAATAAAAAACCCAAAAAAAAAAAAAAAACATTTACCATGCATTAGAAGATGTATAACATAAGACTAGACCTCTCCTTCAGTTCCAACAGCACCAACAACTACACACATTAGGAAAATCTTTGTGAATTTTCACGAAGATGATCTTAAGACTTCAAGGAACGCAATCCTCCTAAGTCTTCCTCAAAAGATTTTCCCAATGCTCTTCAGATGATCACCACTGATTATCGTCATCGTCGGTATTAAAGCCCTCTTCTTCATAGGAGAAGTCTACGCCGCTATTAGTGTTGGTAGAAGCTGCAGGACCATTAACCTCCATACAGAACTACCTCAGTTTTGAAAAGTAGAACTCACATGTCTCAAAATGAGTTTGAGAAAATCAAAAACTGTGAATTTAAAGTTGGTAGAAATGTCAATGCCATTGCCCTCAGATGATAACTTAGCTAAAATTCACTTTCTGAATAACTGTGAATTTAATTTGCTTGATCTTAAAAATCTGATTTTGCTAATTAAACTAAACTGTGGTTTCAAAAAAACATGAAAAAGTCATAACATAAGTTGTTTTTTTTTGGTCGTTGGTGGGGGAGGGATGGTGGTGGTGCAGTAGTTTTAAGATGCGTGTGAATTTTACATGAGTAATGGGTGAATTTAGTATGGATAATTTGGTCTTACTCAAAATAATATATATTGACTAGATCCGAGTTAGTGAGTCGACTACGATTTTCGCTCTCCTCGGATCCATTTTTGCTCTCCCTTTAACAAAAATCAACAAATATATCAGGCGTTGATTTTGTACATTGGCAAGACAATCATTTTCCACAGTATGTCTTAATTGTTCAATTGTTTCGCCACATTAACTAGAATTCTAAGATCACTTGGAGAACAAAAAGTGTATTCCATTTTGTAACCGCTACAATGCTGCAAGGAAAGCATTTCTTTTTGCATTAAAATGGGCAGTCCATTAGTGTTTTTGTAGTACAAAGACAGCAACCCCCAGGGTATAAATTGTATCTAACTAGTAATTTTTTGTAGAAGCTGCCATCTAAAGTCTAAAATACTTAATTCACAAAGACATCTTTGTTTTGCTTCAAAAAGTCAACTCGTAAGCTTTACTCATCAGATGCCCCAGTTACTCCCAATCTATGTTGACTAAGCGCCAAAGGCGCTCAATGGACCAGCGCCTAGGCGCAAAAATTTTTAGAGAACGAGGCGCAAAGGTCGCTTGCCCAGCGCCTTTTACAACATAGCTCCCAATGCCTGCAAAAAATAGAGAACGACAAAGGTCGGGTTAGTAAAAAAACGGCAATACTATAAAGAACACGGGGCGTAAGAAAAAAATCCGTGCATTTCTAGTCAACCCTGAAATTTGACAGGAGTCTGAAGAGGAAAATTTTACTTTTCGAGGACAGTATCCTCAATATGGAAGGATTTATGTAAAAACATTCTCTAATAATCAATATTAAATCTATGACTCAGACTTGAAGGATTTTGCTTACTTCTTGTAAATTCGCTTAAGGAATTCAGTCGAGACTATACCCCGGTGAGATGATTCAGTGTTACACTTCTCAAAGAAACTGACAGGAAGCTCAGCGGACTTTTCACCATGGTTGGGATCAATATGGAAGCCAGATTGTTCATACAATGAGTGTGAGATTATTTGAGTTAAAACATATAATGAGACTTCTAAGTGTGAGATCAAGTGTGTTTAAGCA
Organism: Papaver armeniacum; assembly: GCA_023531295.1. Taxonomy (NCBI): domain Eukaryota; kingdom Viridiplantae; phylum Streptophyta; class Magnoliopsida; order Ranunculales; family Papaveraceae; genus Papaver; species Papaver armeniacum. The sequence continues at coordinate 528,975 of JAJJWW010002295.1, forward strand.
TCTCTCCCTCCTAGATTTTAGTTAAATCCGAAAAGTAAACAATCTGCAACAAAGTTACAGTAGACAGTAAATACATAAAACACAAGTATAATTGAAATAGATCAGAATTAGAACTTTATCGGACGATGCAATACCTGGCCACCAGTGTCAGGATAGCATGTTCAGGGCAGATTACCCATGTGGAGAAAGAACTATGACACTGAAAACTGTTGGGACTCTTCAAGGAAGAGGGTACATGAGTTTGGTGCCTCGAGAAGATCTGATAGTAAATGAATCATCTCAAGCACAAGCTCAGCAGTATCTCCTCAACCCTTCTCCTTACTAATCTTTTGGAACTTGTGATGAAATTCAGGATATGGAGTAGTTGGAGGTAGAGCTGAGAGAGATTCACCAGCCTTCCTTAAAATTGATTGTAGGCCATCGAGGTTTTGGATCCCGTCATTCAGCATCATCGTCTGAAAAATAAAACGCAGCAAACATCAACATCTGTATTCAACAAGACCTAAAGTGCATTCATCTGAACCTACACTAAGGCTTATTTGCAATGCAGCCTTTGTTAAGGAACATAAACACACATATGTAGAAGTACAACAATTACCTTCCCAATTGTAGTCGTGTGCTTTTGAGAAAAATCAAGCAGCAGGTGCATGTTATCTCTGTCATGAAACGTTTTTGCAGGAAAAGTGTCGTAAAGAAACCCCACACCATTGCCAATGGTATGATTGCTGGGAGTGCTGTGAGAATCATTTAGAAAATGGCTTGTGTCTTGAATGCTTTAGGAAACCAAAACAGGTGTAAGAATCCCCAAGACAACGCCAGCAACTGCTGCTATTCAGAAAATGAGAAGGATCCAGAAACTAGCTTCAATTCTTCCTATCTTCTTCTTTTGTTGCTGGTTCTTGTCAAATCACAATTAGGCCGAGCCAGTAACTGTGCTTATCATATTAAACACCTATTTTAGGATACTGAGTATCATTCATCATTGTCTAATATACACCAAAATGGCAGCACTTCTGATTTGGGTTTGAATACAGAATACTCCACTTGCAACTGTACAGAGCTTTAAAATTGTCTTACTTATTGAGCATCCCATAAAATTGTATCTGTTATTGATTAATTCTTTTGCTCTGCAGGATAGAGTTTAAAACAAGGATTTGGGTACAGGTGGAAGCAACAACACCTCTATCAGTTACTCGAGTGCTGGACCATTAATCCAGTTGAAGAGCTTGAAGTAAAAAAGAGCGCCATAACTAAAAGCTCTTTCTTTCGATAAACGCATACAGCAAAGGTCGTGACTCCGACAAAATGTAATTGAGAATGTTGTACTTGGCTGCTGAAACTTCATTGATGGGGAATCCCATATCCTCTAACAGCAGCATTTTCATCTCCTGCAATAAAGTTGTTCAGGTAACCTTAAAACATTACCCAAAGGGGAAATCATATCTCAAACTTAGAAAGCATAACGTTAACATTTTCATGATGATAAAAGAAAAAAGAAAGAAAAAAAACAGAAAAAATTGAAGTCACCTCTTCATACACTCGTCCGTTTTCATGTCTGTACATGCCTGCTCATAAAATAATCTACTTTTCTTCAATCCAAAGTACTTAAAAATCACTATTGTTGCCATTCTAAAAGGCAATCCTAGGGTATTACACTTCCTCCTATATTTCTCTAGTCCATTAGGTGCAGCCTCTTCCACCCAATCTTGTGGTTTAGATTACATATCAGCTAGATGGAGTGCTATGTATGCACCTGCTGTCACTCGGTCCGATTAAGGATCTGAAGATCAGTCTGAAAGTGAAATTGTTAGCATTTCCGAGTCCCCTCATGCCGAATTTCAAGATCAACCAGTTTGATTATTCTTCTTGTTTGATCTTCGGAAAGAAAGAAACCGAACAACTTTGGATTGTTACAAATTTTTCTTCCATACCTTTTTGATGAAGAAGATAAAGAGAGTATTGATTTTGTTTTAGTATTTGGAAGAAACAGCAACTCCGATCTACTCATACTCTCTGCATCTTTGATTTTGGAAGAACGGCAGGCAACTCTCTCTCAAGCAATTTAGGGTTTATAGTTATAGGACGCCCAAACATCTTCCAATGTAGGATAAGGGCAGCCAACGACTCACTGTTTGTTGAAACCTACATGTGTTTCAAAATGAGTATCAAAAATTTTGGACACAACCTAGGCTCAATTGTTTAAATTAACAATCACTTGGCAAACAAAGAAATGTGATGCATTTTGCAACCACTGAAGTGCTAAACAAAGCCTGTCTGCAACAAAGAAGGACAGGACCCCAGCAAGATGCTGCTTGGAGATTTTTTTTTAGAGTAATCTAACAAGTACAAAGAATTACAGCATTTCCCGGACTCTAAATTTTCGCTTTCCAATTTCAACAAGTATTTACATGTAACAGTGGCAATACAAAAGCCACGTTAAATTCCAGAGTGGTTAAGAAATTAGCTTCACAAATACCCTGATTAAGAAATCTGACAGAAGAAAAAAAAAGCCAAGACATATAGGGATAAAGGCCTAGAACAGAAGGATCACTTTAACCGACTACTGAAGTTTAAGCTGAGGGAGGTAACCAAAATTCAGATCCATAACTACAAATGACAGGAAAATAATCTAAAAAGAGTACTGAAGAGAATTGAATAACTCGTAATCGGTATGAAGTGACCAAGTAATCTTTTGGTGATATGTAGCAGGTAAAGAGAACAGCAACAGATTGACCTACATGTGCATGCTATGCTGCAAGTACTCTTGCATAGTGCAGTAAAATGGTTGCAGAGCAGCACTTCCGTCTGGAAGGGGACATCATTCATTCACCAATAGCAAATAGTTACTTTACAGATTGATAATTTGGCCTTCTGCTTTTTTGATCATATAAACGACTTAAAGTCATCAATGAGGTGTAGAGTGGTTCTAGCACCACTTGACTTGCCAACATATAAATGCAGCTTACTTGTCTACATACCACCTCGTATTTAAACTGTTTCTTCCATTGTTAAAACAATAGCATCTCTTGTCAAGTCAAGTGCCGACTTTGCTCCCATTTTTTTGATTCCTTCATCCTGTATAAAACAATAGTGATTCCTCTGTAAGATAACATCATCCTTATATAGGTGAGATTAGTAAACAAACTCCAAAACTGGCAGGAATTGAGAAGACATATAATACAAAATTGAATGCCAAAGTGTCTGATACCAGCCAATGCAGCTTATCCGTTTCTTATCAAGTCTATAGGTGCCACTATATGCAGCTATCGAAAGTACTGAGTAATTTCATGAATACTAGAGCAAATGATGGCGTGTCAATCATGACCAGCTTGAGAACATACATATATCAAATCCAAATGACATCCTCCACTGGTAAGCTCTCACAGATAAATATCAGGATAAAGACGATATTAACATAAAAATTAAAAACATGCCCAGCAAAGGTTTCATATGAAACAACCACGACTGCCCAAGTCAATCTCTATCCACCAGCCAGAATAGACTGATCTCCCACAGAAAAAGAACTTATATATAGCATAATTACGATCATTTTCACCACATATCTATAAGCAACACTATTTCTGCAAAGTAAGTCATATACAAATTTGTCTCCTATAGCACAGCATAAGATAACATAGCTAAAACGAAGAATTGAACTAAACGACAGTGATAAACTCCAATTAATGATAGACCTAAACTTAATTACGAAGAATTAGCAAGTTTGCATCAGAATAGAGAAAGGTACTATATGGTGTAAAGAGCTTATCACCTTAAATACTGTTCGTTAACCACTCCACGACCAACACCTACAATTAACATCCAGGATACTAACCCACAAAAGGTGGATGAACTTCACTATGGACATCCAAAAACCAGAGCTGCAATTGAAGCAAATGGAGTATGTGTCAGAATACAATATACATGATTCTGAAAACAGTTAAAATTTACCAGCATTCTTATAACAGTGTAATCAGGCTACAAACACAGAGATGCATCAAAATACGTAGATAAGAATGGAAACACAAAACTTTCCGAAGCTTACGGCCTGGACGTTCTATCTATTTGTCTGATCTAGTGTGTAAAAATATTATACACCTAAATACTAGTAGAATACATTCAAGTCATATTACGACGAGAAGATGTTTCAGCAAACCTACTAGATACTCTAGAATCGATTGACAACTACAGCATATACACCAGTTCAAATTCTATCGGATTGATAAGAACCAAAACAGAGATACTTTCGGTGCTACACGACAAAGTTGAAGACACAGAAACAAGTGGTCAACTAATTAAGGAATAACCAGCTTAAATAAGCATAAAATCGTTTCTTTACTGAAATTATGAATATGCACGGAAAAATGCTTTGTAAAGTTCACACCATTATTCATTTGGACGATTTTGCTCTGCAAATTGGCTAATAAAACCAACATGAATCAAACGCTGGAACCGAGAAAAGAAAAATTGAACAAAACTGGTGTAGATCAACTAATATCTACACCAGCTTCGAATTGAAGTGATTGTTTGGAAACTGAAACAGATAAGCCTTACAACCAACTAATATCTCTAAACAAAGTCACAGTAAGTGGCGGGAAGTTATAACCCACTAATTTGGAGTCAGGAGAAACACGCACTACAGGTTATCTGTGTTTCATCCTCTGTTAGCAACTTCTAATAACCATTCTTAGTTTTTAATTCAGTTGTAGAACAAGTTAAAGATTTAGATATACCTTGTCTCTGGCTGCCATTTGTATATTTGAAGGTAAAGAGAAGAATCCACACAAGGAATGCTATCTTCCAATCTTTGTCCATCTTCCGAGTTCGCTCATACCGATTAATTCAATTATAGCCACTTTTTCTATTGTGAAGGTTCAACACTGCCATCCGATGAGTTACCTTGATCTGATGATCCCGGGCTACAAGCAACCTTTTCTTTGATTCTTCAATGTTGATCGGACTTGCATCTTCAAATTCTTCACAAACTGCATGGACTAGTTGCAGTTGGAACTTCAATTGAGTTACTAGTACTACTCAAACGAATTCTCTCTTCCCAATGGAAGCTCCATGTATAGCATTACTTGTCAAGTCTACAGGTGCTGCCCTTGCTCCCCATTTTTTTGATTCCTTCATCCTGTATAAAACAATATTAATTCCTCTATAAGATAAAATCATCCTTAATATAGGTAAGCTTGCTAAACAGACTACAAAACTAGCAGGAATTGAGAAGACATATAATACCGAACATTCTAAACGGAATTAGTAAATAGTAAATACCCATTAAATCTAGAAAACTAAGCAAATATATGCCCAATACTAATGCCCATCTATCTGTAACCAGACAGTAGCAAAATGGGGAAAAAAAGTTTGATAGATGCTTGGTAACTTTCTAGATAAATGACTTGTATGCCTAAATTAAAACAGCTTATTTAAAGCATTATACAGGACTAGTATACCATTGTTAGAGAACTATTGTGAAGCTGCCACACTTAACTATAATACCAAATTGAACGCCGGCCAATGCGGCTTACAACCCCGTTATCCATTTCTTATCAAAGTCTATAGGTGCACAACATGCAGCTGTCAAAAGTACTGAGTAATTTCATAAATACAAAACAAATGGTTGTGTCAAACATGACCAGCTTGAGAACATAGATATATCGAATCCAAATGACATCCTCCACTGATAATCTCTCACAGATAAATATCAACATAAAGACAATATCAACTTCAGGGAGACAAGTGATTCCCCTTGGTACTGTTTAAATTAATCAATTAAACAATCAATGGAATGTCGACTTAAAGATAAAATTGAAACAAAATGGAGTTACCACGAGGCCTGAAGTATTGGGTGAATCTTCGTGGAGCTGGTGATGATATTTTGAACTGGTCATGAAATTTCGACGCTTCAATGGATTTTCTTGGCATTCTGCAACTGAGGATGGTTGGCTGTTGTATTGTACAGATGTATGGTGGTTTGGAAAAGAATTTTCTCAACCAGTGAGAGTGGACACTGTCATTGCATCGTGAGAAGAACCACTCAGAACTACTATTGCATAAGAACTTTTCTTCTAATTTAGTCTTAAGAGGGCTAGACAGAATATCAACAAAAGGGTTCAAATGCTTAAAAAAAATTACACCTAACAGCACTTAACCAAATCCACAAAACAAATAGACTTTGATATTAATATAAATTAAGGGAATGACTTAATTTTTCCAGCCAAAGATTATACAAGTAACGGATATTAACATCAAAACGATATTAATATAATTACTACCCTTAAAAAATGTCATAAAAATAAACAGAATCTATGTTACCTAATTTATACGGCGTAGCCTTTGGGTTCAAAATCAAAGTGCCGTATAATTTAAGCTCCAAATGATTATTCATCATATTAGCTTTTCCGAATCCGCGCATACAGATTATGAAGATGAGTATTTGTTCCTTCTTCCTCTTCATTTTGATCTTGTGAGTCTTCAGAAACAGCCCAAACAACTTTGATTTTATAAATCCATCCGTATATCTTGTAGTATTTGTGGTTACTTCCATCGATCTACTCATTTCAAGCTCTGCATCTGATTTTCAGATGGAAGAAAACTCCGAATCGTTAACACTCTCTCTCTCTTAGGGCTTTGGTTTGCCCTCAATTGCACCTGCACTTTATTTATATCCTGTACCAGATGGATAAGGGCAGAACTGACTTATGAGTTATGACTCGGTGTTTGATACTGTGGATATGAATCGCTGAGTTTTGAAACTAGAAGCCTTCTCAAAAATGAGTTTGTGAAATCAAAAACTGTGAGTTTGTAGTTACTGCTGGAAATCTCATTTGACACTGTCCCAGAATGAACAATTATAAGCGTGTCCGTCGAAGAATAATGGGGTAAATAAACAAAACTTCCAACCGTTTTCCACAGTCTAAACCAGAATGTTTTTTACACCATAGACTAGAACGTATTTTATGATCACTTTGCAAACAAATGAATTACACCATGACCGCCACCACCATCGCCCCTATCACCATCGCTGCTACCACCACTACTACTGCCACCATCACCGCCACCACCACCGCCACTATCACCATCGCTGCCACCACCAATACCACCGCACCACCACCACCACCACCATGAACCCCAAACCCTGAACCCTAAGACCTGAACCCCAAACCCTGAACCCTAAGCCCTGAACCTTGAACCACCGCCACTATCACCATCGCTGCCACCACCAATACCACCGCACCACCACCACCACCACCACCACCACCCTGAACCCCAAACCCTAAACCCTAATCCCTAAACCCCAAACCTTGAACCCTAAGCCCTGATCCCTGAATTTTAAATACCGAACCCTGAATTATGAACAATGTACCCGAAGGGCAATTTCTACTACTTAACTCTCTAACGGAAAATCTAACGGAATGGGGCATTTTGATAAGATTTTGGGGCATTTTAATCTTTTTCCCTAACGTCCGGGGGCATTTTCACAACCTTGGGGTCCATTTTGGGGCATTTTGTCATTTAACCATGAATTATGTTGCATTCTGTAACCACTGCAATGCCTCAATTCTGCATCAAAGAGGACAACCTCAGCAAGATCATGCTTGGAGTTCTGTTGGTTCTCTAATAGTGCAAAGCATAGAAGCATCCCCAAGAGTATAGACCAATAAAACTTCATCCATTTAAGGACATCTTTCTTTTGCTTCAAACTTTAACTAAGATTCAGGCTTGTGAGATTTACTAGTCGAATGCCTGAGGTTAATAGAGAACAACAGAGGCAAAAGGTTCAGATTAGTAGAAGTGGTAATAGTACAAAGAACACATCAAGGCGTGTAATAAAAAAATCTGTGCTTTTCTAGTCGTCCCCGAAGTTTGACGGGAGTCGAAAGGGAAAAGATTTACTTTCTAAGCACAGTATGTCAAATTGGATATTTTAACGGATTGCTTAAGAAATAAAAGTAGAGCTAATCACCAATGTACGATACTTGAGAGCATAAAATATCTCAAGGCGCTGATCACAAGAAGTTCCTACTAACCTGGGTTTGGCAGCAAAATTGAGCATCTCATGTAAGTCACCAGCAAAATATCACATAGCAAAGCGCGAGATTGAGTTTGAGATTATCTGAATAAGGACTTACAATGAGACTTCGAGGTTTGATTCAGGTCCTTGCTGCTAAATGCGTCTAAGCATCTTCTCTCCCTCCAAAGATTTAACTCGATCCAAAATGAAAGTAATCTGCAACAAAATTATAGTAGACAACAAATACATAAAACATACGTAGGATTGAGATACTTCAGAAATAGAAGTTGTTTATCTGCCGATGCAATACCTGATCGCCAGTGTTAGGAATATAACCAAGGACGTCATTCTGGACACAGTAACCAAGCGGAGAAAAAATTACAACATTGAAAACTACTTGGACTCTTCCAAGGAAGTTCTCTAGGGTACATAAGTCAGGTGCCATGAGAAGATCTAATACGAGTAGTAAACAAATCATCTCAAGTACACGCTCAGCAGTATCTCCCCAAGCCTTCTTCAAACCAATATCTTGAAACTTGTGATAAAACTCATCACATGGAGTATTTGGGTGTAGAGCTGAGAGATAGTCATCGGCCTTCCTTCAAACCCATTGTTGGCCATCGGGATTTTGCATTTTGTCATTCATCATCAGTGTCTGAAAAATAAAACACAGTAAACATCAACATTTTGGAATTCAACAAGATCTAAAGTTGCATTCATCTCAATCTACACTAAGACTTATTCGCCATGCAGGCTTTCTTAAGGCATAAAAACACACACACATTCAACTATTACCTTCCCAATGTAGTTGTGTGCCCTGAGAAAATCAAGAAACAGGCACATGCTACATCTGTCATGAAACATTTTGCAGAAGGTGTCGGTTATGAAATTCCATTGCCAATACATTTTGATAGTGTCGGGCAACGAAATGAAGCACTGGACGGCTCAAAGTCCAACTCAAGCATGAAAATTCATTAGTCCTGCAATATGAACAATACACATCTTAATGAAGACTCAAGAAAATGCAACGCATAAGAATGATATACCGATTGCAAGTGGTAAATGTATCCACATTCCTCTTTTCCCTTTACCTCTCATTCACAAGTTATTCTCTAAATTGCAAATACTCAGACGCACTCAACATCTCAGTAACCAAGGCATACCGAACTCCAAGCTTGGACGAACAACAAGTGCAAAAAAACAATAGCTTCCTGTAAAACAAACACGGCAAAAAATGAAATTAAAACCAAAAACTTTTAACTAGTACCATAATGTTCAGTTCACTTAATTTATTTTCATTAATTGTCACCTGCACAGTTAGCTATTCGTTGCATTTTATAACCACTGCATCAAAGATGGGACAACCCCACCAAGATCCTGCTCGGAGCTCTCTTGATTTTCCACTAAGATATATTAAGATACCTTAAGTGTCACCCATTAAAGATGGTACAGTTGCAAGCAAACCCAGAACCCACCCAACACCCTTGAGAAATTCATCTCCTTAATCACCCCCAAATTTCTTCATATGCTGAAGGCTCTTATGGACTCAATTACCAATTCCCAACTTGAGTTTTACTGTGAGGATAAATGTTTGTGCCATCCACAATTGAATCAGAATGTCTTTCTTAAACACTTGATAAGTGGGAAATACATCAGTATGAAGAACATTGTCATGTCATGTCGGTTTAGATTGCCATGGGTCACCGACGCCAACCGAAATATTAGAAATCCAGGTTAAGAGTTAAGGTGTGTTTTTCCGATTCCGCACGTACCAAGTATGAAAATCACTTACTATTAATAAATCTTCCCTTACTTATTATTAGTAACAACAACATGCTTAGTGTCTCAGATTTACTTTCAACCATTCTTCGAATAAACTGAATCTAACATTTGGATCGAAAACTGTAAATGAAAACTGAAATTTGTAATAAATCTTGTAAGCCTTTGAATTAGAAGTTATTGCATACCTTGAGGTTATCGTAAGCCATTAGAATTAGATCTGAATCTGAGACAACCTCCTTTTCTTCAAACCCTCTTTTGAAATTACTCAAGACTGACTCAGACTGGTCTTAAACCAAGTGGGAAGAATAAAGTTTTTTAATGGGTTTTTATTTTAAAGAGAAGAAAAAAAAAACAAAACAAAACAAAACAAAACTTTTAGAATTTACTATTTTATCCCCGGTACTGGCCGAGTCACGAGTTTGATCGGATCACGGTTATAGTCTATAGCAATTCAGACCTTTCAAGCTTGAAAGGATCTGCATTTCATGTTGACCGTGTGTTGGGATATATGTTTTAAAATAATTCTTTTGTACATTTATATCAACAATTCGAGCTTGGCCCAGTGGTTAAGCATTTTGGGCCTGGAGGGTTAGGTCATAGGATCGAATCCCTCCCCCTACTGATGGGTATATATATAAATAATATATAATATATATACGCATATATCAATCCAAATAGTCATGTCCAATACACTTCCCATCAATTTGTAGCCAGACAATAAAAACTTCATTCATCATTGATTTCAAATTTCCTACAATATGACTTCAATCCTACAATATGACTTCAAATTTTCTCGAATAAACCTACCCAAATTCCTACAATATGACTTTGAACAATGAATCGAAATTTCAATTTCGAGAAATTGAATGAAACATATCGACTCCAGACAAGAGTAGCAAAATTATTTCTTAAGTTTTGTAGATGCCAGGGAACATTTTACATAAAGCATATCTCTCGAAGTTCGGTTCAACGGCATTAAAGGACTTTAGAATAAAAGCATTGTCAGAGAACTTAAAATTCAAGCCGAATTTTAGGATTTTATGCAAAAGTGTCTCGAAATTGGAAATCAAAGCCGGAACTTACTTATTCCTTTGAACCCATTCTGCAACCGCATCTTCAACTTTCAGGATGTTAACTATTCCGATCACACCAATTATTGTTATCAGTGCATACCCCAGTTTGTTTCTTTTTCTTTTTCTTTTTTAATCTTCTGAGTGTTTTTCTTCTAACATCCTCCGTATCTTTTCTTCTAAAGAATGACAAGATAACCATGGCAAGGAACAAAACTTCCATCATAGTCCATCCCCAAAGCTCCACTTGATAGCTAGAACTGGAGTCAGTTCTTACCTAGGGGTGATATGGGCTTACTATTATGATATGGCTCCCATGACCTTGACTTTCTTTGACCGAACCAACTACTTAAACACCGCCAAACAAAACCCTAAAAACTAACATTCTTTCTTCTTTGTTTCTTCCTTGCGCTCCTCTCCCGATCTCTCTCGCTCCAGCCGCCATAAACCCTAGACCAAAAAAAAAAATCATCAAATTCGACTGCAGAAAACCAAACCAGGATCACCCGAAAGCTGGGAATTGTAAATTGTTTCTTCCTTCCCCTTATGCAATTGCGAAATAAGGAAATCTAAATTGTGTTTCCAAATTTGGTTTGATTTCCTGTTTTTGGTTATTGAAGCCTATATAAGAGGAATTCCATATCCAATTAGTTATTGTTCTCTAGTTTGTTTTGTGAATCTATTAATTTTGCACAAGTTTTCATTGTTTAATTAGTAGATCTTTGATCCAATCTACCTTAGGGTTTTGAAAATGGCATTTTCATCTCCATCTCGAGCAAGTGATCTTTCTTATTATAAGAAACATATTGATCCGTCGGAACCCAAGGACCATGAATTACAAGCGATGTGGTCAAGATTGATGGTGGCACAAGATCGTGCGACTACCGAGGAGGAAAAACTATCAGTCAAGCGCCAGAAAGAAAAGCTGAAGGCTGCGGCTGCCGAGAGGCTGAGAGAGTTGAAATCAAAGGCAGTCTTTACTCCATTACTGCGGGGGCTAACAGTTACTGAGGCGAATAAGATGCAGAAGAAAATCAAGAAACGGTCGGCGCGGGCATCCAAGTGGGTATCAAAGAACGCTGAGAAGTGCATCAAGGCATTCGAAGAACATATGAAACAGAAAGAGAATGTCTAGGCTACGCTTCTGTCATATTGCTCGAGTATTTCAAATATGGTTTTGTGATTATCAGTTTGGTTGAAATCTCTAATCAATATCGATAAATGTTTTTTTTTTTTTTTTTTGTCTAATGAATTGCTGGCAATAACTATTCTGCAGCAGCCTTATATATGATATAATCCAACCATGACCGCCTAACCAAGGCTTACTGTAGTTTTATACTATCTACCATCTATTTAGTGGATAGGGGCAGGATATATACAGTCATGACTCGCTGTGATGTAGAAGTTGCTGAGTTCAAAATTGGATTGAACCAAGAAACGAGTTATTTTGAGAAATCATAAACTGGTAATTTGAAGTTAGTGGAAATGTCAATGCCATTGCACTTTTGCACGAAGAAATTTAGAAAAACATTGAACCTTTTTTTTCCTCCTTGTATGCACATAAACTTGATAGGTTAAGTGGCAAAATGCCCCAAAATGGACCCCTAGGTTGTGAAAATCCATTGGCAAAATAATCCATTGCCAGTTTAGATCATTGCAGACATAAAAACTAACTGACATGGCCAGACTAGTGAATATACCACCAATAGTTGACTCTCTATATCCTCAAGACAATTTTGCATAGCCTTTATTAATGGTTCAGTTGTTTCGAAACATAAACATGAATATTAAGACCTCTTAGCAAACAAAATAGAATAAAATGATAAAAATAGAATTTCCTTGACGAATTGTTCAAGAATCATTCCCCCTGATAGAAACAATCATTACAGGTGTGCTTCTGTTATCCAGTCTTTCATGTTATTGCAATTTTTAGGTGGCTTCGATCAATGCCTTCTCAAAATCACCATGGATCCACAAATATGCAGCTAGCTATCATTTGTTTCTTTAATCCCTTGTCTGCCAGGCACAAACTGAAGTGCTCCTAAAGAAATTATACATATCAACTGTTACGATATTGAATCAACACTTGGAAACAGGAAGGAAAAAGATGGACATCTAATATCTTAACATGGCATTTTGTTACACTGACAAGCTGAGCTACTCTATGGACATTCTGTAGAGGCATTTCTCTAGACGAAAAGAAAAAGGCACAATTGGACATTCTGTCGAGGCATTTCGCTAGAGAAAAAAGGCACAATAAGCAGGAAGTTCTCCCACTGCCTTACCCACATACCAATAGACAGAATACATTCATAAGCCTTATAAACCACTAATTTGGCTTAACGAGAAACACACACTACAAGGTTATCCATGTTTCACTCCTTTTCTATAGTTCAGAGAGACAAGTGATCCCCCTTGGAACTGTTTAAATTAATCGATTAAACAATCCATCAAATGTATCCAAGTAGATGAATTACAAGGACATAATTCAACAGTTTGATATTTTTTTCCTCATTTATATGTCAACTTAATATGAGTAGGGTCAAATGCTAAACATATTGAAGTGATAAAAGAAAAGAAAAAGATCAGATGCTAATCAAGCGCGCAAAGTGGATAGAACAACTTTCATGTATATTACTGGTGTTTGTTAGATGGAGATAGACACTTAAAAACCAGTTTACTATTTCATGAAGCATGTTCAAACTTATCCATGGTTTTAAATTTTAGCCACATTTAGTAGTTGCAAATGCAAACCAATATGCAAAAGTACATTTCCAGAACAAAATTCGAAATCTGGAAGACTGGAACCTAGAAAGTAAAATTTCAACATCATTATTGAGAAATGATGGTAAGTAGTAAGAATCACTTATAAAACTAAAATTTCCACTTCAGCTGTTGGGCATACCTCTTCAACTTCATTTTCATTAAAAAATAGCTCAGGATAAATATGCACCACAATATTTTGAATAGAAATTAGCAAAAGCAAATAATGGAATGTACAAATTGACTCAGAATCAAACAGTTAGCAACATACGTTAAAAATCAATGCTCCCCATGGCATCAGGAAAAAAAATACTGTTTCCTCTACAAGATATAACAACATCGTTCATACAAGTAAGCTTACTGACCGTAGGATAATGTCATCAAAGAGCTCAAATGTTTCTGGAGCAGGTTGCAAGAGAGATAATATGGCTATGGTCGCATCCATCACGTGTACCATTTGGTTCATGAACTTGATAATCTGAAAGGTGGTCGAACTGTCTAGTCTGGTTGATATGTCGTCAAGGAAAAGAACTTTTGTTGGACCAACCAACATCTCTCCTGCATTCAAGATCAAAAATATAGTTACAGCTTACAAGTACTAGATCAATACAATAAAATCTAGTCTTACGTCTTTTTAGAATGTGAAGAATTCTCAACGGGTCTAAACAAACTTCAATACTTGCAGGAATTGAGTGGACATCTACTACCAAACATTTTATATGGCACCTAAATAATAAATACCAATACAGACATATACTAATCCAAATACTCATTTCCAATACACTTAATGAACAATGAATTAAAATTTCAATTCTGAAAAATTGAATGAAACACATACCAAACTCCAGACAGTAGCAAAATTATTTCTTAAGTTTGATAGATGCCAGGGAACATTTTACATAAACCACATCTCTGAAGTTCAGTTCATTAAAGATTTAAAGTATACCCTGGCATATGTCCCCCCATAAAAACTCTCTCGGTGCCATCTGTGTATATGATTTACTGTTGATCTTTGCACACTTCCCGAGTCCGCTAATACCATTTGAAAAGCGCAGCTCTGTCATCACAGAAATTACTAGCGTAGACGTTTACTCTGCAAAATTCATCAAATCTTTGTTGATCTTTGGTCCGTTCTTTTAGCTAAAGACCCCTGAAACAAAGTGTTTTCAAAGATTAGTTTCAAATAAATGGAATTGAGAATCATCAATTGAATTGAATAATACGTACCAGAATGTTTCCTACAAACAAAGAAAGTATAAATAGCCCACCCAGGTTTATAAACATTGAGAAAACCAGTTCCAACATTTGGGTTCTGGGTCTTAGGTTGCTCCCAAAAGAACTAAGATTTACGAGTCCCCAATTGAAGCCATCAGCTAGTTTGACATATATTCGCCTGTCTACCACAACAGAAAGTGCCGTTTTGAAGATGCCATACGCAAATGGTCCCTCTGGGTCTAAGCAGAAAGCGAACATCCTTCTTGTGCCAATATAAACACTTAACTTCCCTAAATACCACAAGCCCGGATAGATTAATCAATACATGCCACATAAGACTCTGAAAAGCGAACATCCTTCTTGTGCCAATATAAACACTTAACTTCCCTAAATACATCAGAATGTACAGAAATAGCTCTTTGTGTGGTAGTAAATAGCTCTTTTGGGATTTCAGTTTTTCTCATATCTATTTGTTGTTTTTTTTTTGAAATCTAGTAGTCATACTAAGAAAGTTTAGTCAAATTCAATTTGTGAAATTTAGTTGTCATACAAAGATTTGCTATCCACCAACTCAATACTACTACTACTAATATTAAGAACATAAAATATTAAGAATTGACTGCTGAGCATTCATTTGTACAGCATAAATATGACCACTCTACCACAAACCTATAGTAACACTTTTCCAAGCAACTCACAGACCCATAACAGATAAATTGTGAGACCAATTCAAAAGATACATACCACATGAATCTGAATGTTCTCATACCACAAAGACCCTGTTGAAGTCACGTTTATCCATTTTCCGAGCCAGCTCATACCAATTATCCAAATCAATACATACCCATTTGGTTTCTTCAAATTCTTTTGGGTCTTCCATGTCTTTAGAAACAACAACGAATTATCACTAATTTTTCTTCCAACACCTTCCATATAATATACTTTCATGTTTGATGATCTTGAATTAGAATTTGGATCGACCAATTATTCATTTCATACTCTGGATCTGGTTTGATTTTAGAAAGGGAAGACGGACTAGATTGATTCATGAACTCTGTTTCTCTCTCTAAAGATTTTTCCTTTTATACATAGGGTTAGGGTTAAGGACAACCATTTGAATTTCTTCCACCTGTCCTGTACTATTGTTTTACTGTTCACCATATACCTAATGGATAAGGGCAGCCTATCACTCATTGTTTACTGTGAGGTTGCTCAAAATGAGCGGCGATTGTTCACACTCTGAATATACATACCCAAGCGCAAATGAAACAAACTTTTGAGAACCTAGATTGACATTCAATACCTAGATTCAATTGTTTCGCAACTTAAACCAGAATTTTTACCCACTGAAGTGCTGCAAGGAAAGCCTTTCCTTCTGCAACAAAGAGGGCAAAACCCCAACAATATCCTGCTTCAGAGTTTTTCTTAGTAAAATATCCAGTAGTACAAAGAATTATAGCATATCCCAGATCATAGATTTTCATTTTAAGATTTCAAAACGTATACTAACAAGTTAGCTTCAGTATTACCATAATCAAGATCTCTGACAGAAAAACAAACACCCAAGACACCATATAGGTATAATGGCTAAAAACTGAAGTTTAAGTTGATGGAGGCAACCAAAACTCAGTTCCATAACATGTGACAGGAAGATAATCTAAAAAAAACGACTGCATAGAATTGAGTAACTCGTAAATGTTTACATTGTATGAAGAGAATAATGCTCCCAGGACAAAGGTTCCCATTTTAACTGGACCAGGAGTAGACATATCTTTGATAGAGCCAAAGTCCAAAAACTCCCAAAATATCAAACCAATCTGCAAGCTTCAATTGCAGTGTCAGGGTTCACATAGGAAATTCCACTAACGGCATACCATACTTTCCCGTCAATGAGAGCTGCACCCGACATCGAATTCCATCTACATTTTCAAATTTAGCTGAGAAATTAAATACTTGAGATAATGGTAGATCGCAAAATCAATGACAAATACGAACTTGTAACCTGAATGTTCTTGTTGTTTCAAAGACCAGTGAACATGGGTAGCAGAGCCGATTGGAAAAGCACCAGATGCTCTAATACTAGTATTGGCGTAATGGAGGTGAGCAGTAGTTCTGAGATAGATAAAACAATAAATTTATCATTCAGTGAACAAGTTACACAAACGAATCATATGGCACACAAAACAAGCAAACATAATTTAACGAGATGGTCATTTATTGATATCTTACCCAATAATTCTATGGTTAATTACATCACATGCCAACTATCAGAAGAATGATAAAAATTACAGGTTCTGCTGAGTATGTTCACCTGATGTTTGGCTCACAGATTATACTCCCAAGCTTATTCATCCCAACGGTCTGCCCAGTTGAACCGCTTAGTTTTTTTTTAGCAACACCACAGTGGCATCAAAGAAGTGATGTTTTCTCTACAAAATAACAGCATGGTTCATATAAGAAAGCTTATTGACAAACTTATAATACTAGCAGATAAATTAATATAAGAGGTGAGGAATCCAAACAAACTTCAATACTAGCAGGAATTGAGTGGACATATACTACCGAACATTCTACATGGTAAATACCAATATCTGTCATTAAATCTAAACTTAAGCAAATATAAGCAGATAGTAACAACTCTTATAGTCATGCACCAAACTTGCTAATCTACTAGTAACCAGACAGTAGTAAAATATTAATTGAGTTTGATAGATGCCTGGTAACTTTCTACATTAACTACCAACATCTCTTTTCTATCTTTTTAACCATGAAAACTCACTGCTAAATGCAGAATGTGACTAATGAGGAGAGATGTTTCTACATAATAATGTGAATAAAATGGTAAAAGGAATGTAAGAGTTGCATTAGCAATGTGTCCACTAAAGTAGTAACTGGAATATGTAGTACTGATTCTTGTCATGCAGTTCCAAAAGCTATAAATCAAACATTTAGTAGTTGCAACTTGCAAATGCAAAACAATATGCAAAAGTACATTTCTAAAAGAAAATGCGAAATCTGGAACCTTGAAAGTGCTGATCAAATGATGGGGTAAGAAGTAAGAGTCACTAACAGTTCTACTTCATTTGTTGGATGTACTTTGTCAACTTTATTTTCATAAATAAAATGCTCAAAGTATGCACCACAATCTTTCGAATTGAAATTAGCAAAAGCAAATAATAAAATGCTCAAATTGAATCGGAATCAAACAGTTAGCAACATGCATGAAAAAAATCAATCAACATGCCATCTCAATGAAGTTTGATTTGATTAACTTGTTTTTAGGCCTCTACTGTTTCTAGCGACTCTAGCTAACTAGGTGTAAGATGCCTCAACTTAGTAAAACTGTTGTTTTCGCTTTTCAACAGCTCAAAGGCTATTTTATATGTTTTGTAAGTATGCGTATGATAAATCAGATTACACTCTACTTGTAATATATGAGATGTAGGGATACCTTTGTTATTCAAAGAACCTCCATAAATGGATTGATTCCGGGTGTCTTCAAATACCAGAGGCAAGCAAATGATTCTCATACTACTATGACAGGCAATAAACCCATTTCCAACACATACCATCTCAATGTCCGAATGAACTCTCCATGACAAATGAACATTTGAAATAATCATACCCCAATGTCTTCAATTAGCAATTCCCTGCTTCACTTCTAATGAGCATCAGTCCTCGTCATCCCCATGTATGTGCATGTCTTAATTAAACACTTAACTTCCCTATATACATGAGAATGTACAGAAATAGCTCTTTGTGTGGTAGTGATATCCTCAATAGAATTTCCGGAATGAGATTTAAGGGGTGTTTTTCCGATTCTGCCCATAACAAGTGATGAATAAACCCTCTTCTTCTCTTTTTCTTCTTTCTTTCTTCTTCTTCCTCTTCTTTACTGCTATCGCCTTAGTTAGTAACAACAACCATTCTCTGAAATAAACTGAATCTAAACACTAAGATTGAAAACTGTGAGTATAAAATGAAATGGTTGTGATCCTTAGATTTAGAGTAAGATAGCGAGTATACTGTTTATACAGATCTGAATCTGAGAGAACCTCTTCGCCGACTTCAAACTCTCTCTTTCTCTCTCTCTGGAGTTTCAGCTTAAAACATATGGTCTGGACGAAGTGGGAAGATAATGATATTTTTAATGGGTTTTGGATATTAAAGTAGTAAAGAAGCTGCCACGTGGAAAGAAACAAGATATCAAAAGTTTTACTGCTGTTTTTTATTTTTTAAATCTTGATCGAGTGGTTTAAGGCTGAGTTTGGTAATACTTATTTTTTTTCAAAAGCACTTTTAAAACCTATATATGTCAATAAATTTTGAAGTTGGTGTTTGGTAAAAAAAAAACTAAAGTGCTTTTTATCCAAAGACTTCCCAAATCCTCAATTTTTAAAAGTTTTGGGATGAGAACTTTTAAAAATTTCTATAAAAGATAAGTTGTATCCCACATAAATTTAATGCTTGATTTATCTTTTTATCCCTACTTTATTTTATAAATGACAAAAGTTACCCTTAAATTTACAATCAATCAATTTTTTACTATTTCTTATATTGCATTCTTTAAATATTATTATTTTTTATTATTTCGAACTATTTTATATACCATTTATTTAATTTGTCAACAGTAGAAATAAAAGCAAATATTAAATAATTACTTAATTTTAGTTTTATTTTTTGCTTGAATAATTACTTAATTTGTCAACAGTAAAAATAAAACAAATATCAAATAATTACTTAATTGTTAAGTAAAATAATTTCTTAACAATCATAATGATAGTGGTAATTAGTATGAACATTAATATTATATAGTAAAAAAATTAATTATTTTTAAACCCAATAAAATTGAATAAAACTATCATGAGTGATATGTCTATTTTTGTCATTTGTTACAACAACAATGGTTGAATCGAAATTTTACCAAACACATTTTGATTGCTTTTTTAATCACTTCAACTTTAATTAATATTTTACCAAACGTTTTAATCGCTTTTTCTCAAGACAAAGACAAAGAACGACGCCAGAAAAAGTGCTTTTACAAAAGCGGCAGCAATACCAAACTAAGCCTAAAACGGGTGAGGTCCATTTTGAATTTACCATTTTGATTTACTGTTTATCCACCGTAATTCTTGGCCGCAAATTTACCATTTCACTTGAAAAATCATCCATAGAGCTGAGAATGCTAGATTGTTAAACTTTGCAACATTGCGACGACGCCTCTCCCCAAGCAAAAAGACATGAATGAACCACCAGGATCCATCTCAAAGCCAAACGAATCATATCTCGGTTGTTCCTAGTAAGGCGCCTATATCGAGATGAAGAAAGCGCCTCCATCAATTCCATTTTAATAATCATATGTCTCTACAGTAAGGAATTCAAAGCATGTACTCTATCCATGGGCGCCATTCCGGACAAGGGTTCGCCCGAGAAAGAAAATCTATCTTGGGAAGCGTGAAGTCACCGCGGGAAAGACGGATACGTGAAAGATCGGAAATTGGAAGAAGAGGCGGCTCCTCGATCTCCTCCGCCAACAACCAATTGCTGACCTCTTCATCAACAACAAGCGGATCGAAAGAAGTTGGTTTACTAACCTGACGGAGGAAACCATCATCCAAGAGAGAGGCGACATTGGTCGAAGGAGAGGCGCTTTGTCTAAGTTTATTGGCGGACTTCTGTTTAGCCAGGATGGTCGCCCAATTCTTACCCTTCCCAGGGGCAAAGACTCACTCCTCTTCCGACAATATGGGGAGCAAGTGAGGCGCCTCCTCACCCCCAGAATCTTCATCGCCAGGAGAATTCTCAGCCGCCGAACTCTTGTTGCCGCTCATGAAGAAGAAAATGAAACAAAGGCGTCGGTTTGAAGTTGAAAAGGGAGAGAAGAAAAGAGAAGGGGAGAGTACTTGAAGAGAAGGGGGAATAAGAGTTAGATGAGTATTTATAGACTTGGGGGGATTGTAAATGATGGTAACTGAAACGACACTAGTGGAAGCCGGAAAGACGCAATCCATAAATAATAACCGATTAGCACTAACCGCCTCAACCTCTCCAGAAGCCAGGAAAGTGACACGTGTATGAACTAATAGAAAGACCAACAATCATACAAGGGGACTTGTAAGAACGCACGAGCGCCTGTCACGTGCACATCACGCCAAGACCCCCAAATCAATATGAAATGAATAATACCAGGGGACTTGCAGAACATGCAAGTAAATATGAGCGAGACAAGGGGACTTGCAAAGAGAAAGTCTCCAGGGTACACAAGAACAAGGGGACTTGCGGGTAGGCGCAAGTACCCAAGGCGAGTCATTCGTGAAAAACGCCGAAAAGAAATAATAGACTGTTGAGAAGGCTAACGCCTTGCGCAAACAACCATGGGACTTAATGTAGATACCCGAAAAATAACAAGGAAGAAGTATGGCCTCCCCATATCCAAAAGGGAGTATGACATAACGTCTCATGCTAAAGAGGATACCAGGTTTCCCCATATCTTAGAGATGATACTACCGGGCGTTCCCTCCTCTTCAGCATTCAAGTACACGTACAAGGAAGTCTCAAGGGAGAAGTCATCTAGAAGAATTTAAAGTACAATTGTACAGGCAAAGGAGGACAGTAGCAAGATAAGGAAAGATAGGAAAGGACACATGCTTGACATCCCCCCATTTGGGGAAATAACTATAAATAGGGGTCTTTCCCAATGAAAGGACTCAGTGATATCATTGTGGGAAATTGTGTTCTACTTCCTGGAGCTAGTCTCTACACCCTACTTTTATCTGTACCTTGGAAATACCCTACTGTGTACAGGTCGTTTGACTCGCTTCTTGTGTTCGATACAAAACAAATACAAAAAAGTTAGAGCAGAGTTGCATGTGCTCACCCTGATAAAACGGTTGCAGTCATTTTCCAGGTCTTGGTTGAAATTGTTTTATGTTAGTTCTTTGGGATTTAATAAACAACTTCATCTAGGCCTTGGGTTGTATCTTTTATGCTTCTTCATAAGAAAAGAATTGAATTGAATTGGACCCATAAAACAAGAACCGTTTCTTGGGGACCAGCCTTTTTTTGGGGACCATTGTTTTATAAGGCCCCCTACCCTACAATGTTAAGGGATGTCCTAAAAATCATGAGATTACCAATTTGCCCATTACCCTAATTAAAATTAACCCTAACCTAATAACTTAATCTAACTTAATCTAAAACAAAACCTAAACCTAAAAAAAAAAAAAAACAGTTTATCCTCAAAACTGTTCTCCCTCTTGTCTTCTCTTCTTCCCCATTTCAACATCGTCTTCATCGCGATTAATCGTCAATTCATAAAATTTTCATCGTCGATTAATCAATCGACTATAACAATGGTTCTTCGAAAGCAAACCAAAAGACTTCAAGGAGAAGGTCCTCGATTGGGACATCTAGCAAATCAGCCGAGTGATTTTAAGATTCATAAAGAAGTGGAACAACCAAGTGAAGCCATAATCCAGTATAATAGACGCTTGCAGAAGCCTGATTCTGCCATGGGACCGATTCGCAGGTATTTTGCAACAAACCCATTAATTTTAATTTGATTTTGATTCGTTTAATTGAATAGAAATCATCAAAATAGGGTTCAAATGGAAGTTACAGTGCATAGTTCGGTTAGGTCGAGTTTCTAAAAAACCCAATTTTGTTAACCGAACTTCCTGAAAGGAAGAACACAAAGAACAGTTCGGTTCTCTAGGTATCAAAACTAGGTAACCGAACTGCCAGTTCGGTTAGATCGCAAAGAAGCCAAATGAAACTTAACAAAATTGAACGATTTCATAAAAAGATTTGATAAAACTCCGTCCGGAAATTTTTGGTTACTTTTTCATTGGACGGAAGTATCCTCAATGTCCAAATGTAAAGACCACCATATCCCTTGTCAATCCAGTCGTTCAAAATCAGCACTACTAACAAAACCACCGTAAGGAGCTCCATCACAGAATCACCATCGCCGCCGCCACCACCATTGACCATCGCCACCGCCACCACCACCGTCGCTACTACTACCACCACCACAACAACACCATTTTTACAGAGACCCATTTAATAAACCAAAATTAAAAAAAAATTAAATACATCATTAGCACCACCTCTGTATCACCAACTGATATAGGACATATCTAGAGGCCTAGAGTGCGAGTCTTATGGCAAGTCCATATCTCTTTTATTTAGATGCAGTTTGTTAGGATTTACTTTATGTGTGTTTGTTAGTTTGCTGGAATCCAATAAGATGTGTAAATTCTGAATCTAGATAAGTCAAAGGAGTTACAGTAGGATTTTAGAAGAATTATAAGTTGTTAGGATAACTACACAACTGTGTAGTTCAGGGCTATAAATAGCCAGTTGTTTTACCTTTGTGATCAGCTTGGATTAGCTCGATCAAAGTTTGCAGTCAAGTAAGTTTCCCGGGTTATTAAACCTTTTGTTATTGATTTGATATCTTGAATATCTATTTAATTATCTTCGCATCAACTCTTGGATTAGAGTTGTTCTTTCTATTTGGAGTGGATTCTCCCTTGTTACTGTTTTATTTTTTATTGCTTCCGCGTGCCATATCAGGTGGATTCAGAGCCACGGTTTGATCTGAAAGTCATTGAGATAGATTACTCAATCAAGATGACTAACGATGGGAATAATGGTGAAAACCTTGGTGAGAAGTATGGCGTCAAAGACCCGATGCTGTTGATGATTGAAGCGCAGGACAACATCATTGCCGGCATAGGGGAAACGTTGTTATCTTACACAAAAGTTTTGAAAGATCTACAAGAGTCAATGAAAGACTTGAGGCTGGTTAAATCTGACCATGCTGAGAACAATCGCCAAGGAGATTGGCAACCTTATGGTCGTTTCCAGAATATGAACCAGCAAAGATTCAACTCTAAAGGCTTTGAGAGTTGTGATCGTTATGGAGCCAGAAATCGTTGGACTTCGAGAGCAGGTCCGAGATTGCAAACTAATATGTATGAAGCTATGGAACAACCTGGATTCCAAAAGGGTGGTGTTGTTTCGAGAGTTCCTTGGAACGAACAAAATAACAATAGTTTACAAAAAAAAAAATACTCGTGATTTTTATAGGTTTTCTGAATTTGATTTTGCTCCTGACAGTTTCATGGATTTTGAAGATGGGGAAGATATTGTACCAAAGAAGCCTACACATGAGCAGATGAACGGAAGGAGAGACTTCCATAACACTGCCCAAGACAATCCTAACATGGTGCAACGTCGTCTTAGGTTTGGACATGAATCAAAATTTCATGGACGAACTATCCCGTTTGAGATGGAAGATGAGGATATGGGACCTGAATTCTTTTGCGAGGATGGTTCTCACTTCAATACAAAGACACATGACAAAGGTGATTCGAAGTCCTCTTATAAGATGAAGCTGGAAATACCGACATATGATGGGAAGATCGACATCACAGGGTTTTTAGATTATGTTGCTGTTATTGAAGATTTCTTTGAATGCATGAAGATTCCTGAATCTCAACAGGTAAAATTGGTGTCTTACAAGCTGAAAGGAGGAGCTGCATCTTGGTGGCGGGAGACAGTTCACAATAGGAGAATTCGGGGTGAACCGATGGTTACTTCTTGGGGTCAAATGCGACGTCTTATGAAAGCTCGATTCCTCCCTAATGACTATGCACGTAAGCTTTTCCAAAGTTATCAACAATGCTCACAAAGAAAGAGACCAATTGACGAGTATACAGAGGAGTTTTACCGATTGGGTTCGAGAGTCAATCTTCTAGAGACTGAGGCACAACAAGTTAGTCGTTATTTAAGCGGATTGGATCCTGAAATCAAAGAGGAGCTTTACCTCCATCCCATACAAACAGTCACCGAAGCTGTAAGTCTAGCTCAAAGGATTGAGTTGCACCCTAAGATGGGAACAAAAATGCCCAGTGAGCCAAAGCGAACCAAGTCATCACTTGAGGCGACTCCAACTAAATTGGCAGCAACACCGTCTAACTTTCAGTTGCCACAACCAACTAAGGTACCTACAATCGACTCTTCTTCAGTCAAAAAGGTTAATAATCCTTATGTGAAACGTCGGGAGATAAATGTTATCGTTGTGGACTGGCTGGGCATCACTCTAATGAATGCCCAAAGCGACGACCAGTGGGACTTGTCGAAGATGAAAAAGCTACAGATGGAAAGTTGTACGAGGAAGAGGAAGCTGTTGATTGTGTTTTTGCTGATGACCCAAGGGGCGCGTGTATGGTGGTGCGGAAGGTGATCCAGTATGAAGGGAGGAATAAGAAAGTACTCCTTGTCCCCCAAAGTAGATGAAGAATCTCAAAGAAAGAAGTTTTTCATGCTCAAGGGAATAATCCTAGAAAAGGTATGTGATTTTATCATCGATAGTGGGAGTATTGAGAATCTTGTGTCAAGGGAACTAGTTCAAGAACTAGGCTTACCGACAGAACCACATCCACACCCTTATCGTGTTGGTTGGATCAAAATAGGGCTGGAAACTAGAATTAAAAGGGTTTGCAAAATTCCAATTGCATTTGGGAGGGTTTACCGTGATAGTGTTCTATTTGACGTAATAGACATGGATTCATGTCATATCATTTTGGGAAGGCCATGACAGTTTGATGTGGATGCTCTTTTCTGCTGCAAGGCAAACCACTATGATTTTTACTAGAGGGGCACTAAAGTGTTGTTACTACCAACCAAGAAACACCAAGTAAGGGAGGAGAAAGGAAGACTTCCAAATCAGGCCCTTACTGTGGTTGCTGCCGGCAAAAATGCAAGGTCTAGAACTGTCGCTTTTCAAGGTAAACTCGAGGCGAGTTTAATCGCAGTGGGGGAGCCTGATATGGGACATATCTAGAGGCCTAGTGTGCGAGTCTTATGGCAAGTCCATATCTCTTTTATTTAGATGCAGTTTATTAGGATTTACTTTATGTGTGTTTGTTAGTTTGCTGGAATCCAATAAGATGTGTAAATTCTGAATCTAGATAAGTCAAAGGAGTTACAGTAGGATTTTAGGAGATTTATAAGTTGTTAGGATAACTACACAACTGTGTAGTTCAGGGCTATAAATAGCCAGTTGTTTTACCTTTGTGATCAGCTTGGATTAGCTCGATCAAAGTTTGCAGTCAAGTAAGTTTCCCGGGTTATTAAACCTTTTGTTATTGATTTGATATCTTGAATATCTATTTAATTATCTTCGCATCAACTCTTGGATTAGAGTTGTTCTTTCTATTTGGAGTGGATTCTCCCTTGTTACTATTCTATTTTCTATTGCTTCCGCGTGCCATATCAGGTGGATTTAGAGCCATTGTTTGATCTGAAAGTCATTGAGATAGATTACTCAATCAAGATGACTAACGATGGGAATAATGGTGAAAACCTTGGTGAGAAGTATGGCGTCAAAGACCCGATGTTGTTGATTATTGAAGCGCAGGACAACATCATTGCCGGCATAGGGGAAACGTTGTTATCTTACACAAAAGTTTTGAAAGATCTACAAGAGTCAATGAAAGACTTGAGGCTGGTTAAATCTGACCATGCTGAGAACAATCGCCAAAGAGATTGGCAACCTTATGGTCGTTTCCAGAATATGAACCAGTAAAGATTCAACTCTAGAGGCTTTGAGAGTTGTGATCGTTATGGAGCCAGAAATCGTTGGACTTCGAGAGCAGGTCCGAGATTGCAAACTAATATGTATGAAGCTATGGAACAACCTGGATTCCAAAAGGGTGGTGCTGTTTCGAGAGTTCCTTGGAACGAACAAAATAACAATAGTTTGCGGAAAAAAAATACTCGTGATTTTTATGGGTTTTCTGAATTTGATTTTGCTCTGATGAGTTTCATGGATTTTGAAGATGGGGAAGATATTGTACCGAAGAAGCCTACACATGAGCAGATGAACGGAAGGAGAGACTTCCATAACACTGCCCAAGACAATCCTAACATGGTGCAACGTCGTCTTAGGTTTGGACATGAATCAAAATTTCATGGACGGACCATTAGGTTTGGACATGAATCAAAATTTTTGAGATGGAAGATGAGGAGATGGGACCTGAATTCTTTTGCAAGGATGGTTCTCACTTCAATACAACACATGATGAAGGTGATTCGAAGTCCTCTTATAAGATGAAGCTGGAAATACCGACCTATGATGGGAAGATCGACATCGAAGGGTTTTTAGATTATGTTTTTGCTATTGAAGATTTATTTGAATGCATGAAGATTCCTGAATCTTAATAGGTAAAATTGGTGTCTTACAAGCTAAAAGGAGGAGCTGCATCTTAGTGGCGGCAGACAGTTCACAATAGGAGAATTCGGGGTGAACCGATGGTTACTTCTTGGGGTCAAATGCGACGTCTTATGAAAGCTCGATTCCTCCCTAATGACTATGCACGGAAGCTTTTCCAAAGTTATCAACAATGCTCACAAAGAAAGAGACCAATTGACGAGTATACAGAGGAGTTTTACCGATTGGGTTCGAGAGTCAATCTTCTAGAGACTGGGGCACAACAAGTTAGTCGTTATTTAAGCGGATTGGATCCTGAAATCAAAGAGGAGCTTTACCTCCATCCCATACAAACAGTCACCGAAGTTGTAAGTCTAGCTCAAAGGATTGAGTTGCACCCTAAGATGGGAACAAAAATGCCCAATGAGCCAAAGCGAACCAAGTCATCACTTGAGGTGACTCCAACTAAATTGGCAGCAACACCGTCTAACTTTCAGTCACCACAACCAACTAAGGTACCTACAATCGACTCTTCTTCAGTCAAAAAGGTTAATAATCCTTATGTGAAACGTCGGGAGATAAATGTTATCGTTGTGGACTGGCTGGGCATCACTCTAATAAATGCCCAAAGCGACGACCAGTGGGACTTGTCGAAGATGAAAAAGCTACAGATGGAAAGTTGTACGAGGAAGAGGAAGTTGTTGATTGTGTTTTTGCTGATGACCCAAGGGGCGCGTGTATGGTGGTGCGGAAGGTGATCCAGTATGAAGGGAGGAATAAGAAAGTACTCCTTGTCCCTAAAGTAGATGAAGAATCTCAAAGAAATAAGTTGTTCATGCTCAAGGGAATAATCTAGAAAAGGTATGTGATTTTATCATCGATAGTGGGAGTATTGAGAATCTTGTGTCAAGGGAACTAGTTCAAGAACTAGGCTTACTGACAGTTACACATCCACACCCTTATCGTGTTGGTTGGATCAAAATAGGGCTGGAAACTAGAATTAAAAGGGTTTGCAAAATTCCAATTGCATTTGGGAGGGTTTACCGTGATAGTGTTCTATTTGACGTAATAGACATGGATTCATGTCATATCATTTTGGGAAGGCCATGATGAGTTTGATGTGGATGCTCTTTCCGCCTGCAAGGCAAACAGCTATGAGTTTTACTAGAGGGGCACTAAAGTGCTTTTACTACCAACCAAGAAACACCAAGTAAGGGAGGAGAAAGGAAGACTTCCAAATCAGGCCCTTACTGTGGTTGGTGACGGCAAAAATGCAAGGTCTAAAACTGTCGCTTTTCAAGGTAAACTCGAGGAGAGTTTAATCGCAGTGGGGGAACCTGATATGGGACATATCTAGAGGCCTAGTGTGAGATTCTTATGGCAAGTCCATATCTCTTTTATTTAGATGCAATTTGTTAGGATTTACTTTATGTGTGTTTGTTAGTTTGCTGGAATCCAATAAGATGTGTAAATTCTGAATCTAGATAAGTCAAAGGAGTTACAGTAGGATTTTAGGAGATTTATAAGTTGTTAGGATAAATACACGATTTGTGTAGTTCGGGGCTATAAATAGCCGGTTGGTTTACCTTTGTGATCACTTGGATTAGCTCGATCAAAGTTTGCGATCAAGTAAGTTTCCAAGTTATTAAACCTTTTGTTATTGATTTGATATCTTGAATATCTATTTAATTATCTTCGCATCAACTCTTGGATTAGAGTTGTTCTTTCTATTTGGAGTGGATTCTCCCTTGTTACTGTTTTATTTTCTATTGCTTCCGCGTGCCATATCAGGTGGAGTCAGAGCCACGGTTTGATCTGAAAGTCATTGAGATAGATTACTCAATCAAGATGACTAACGATGGGAATAATGGTGAAAACCTTGGTGAGAAGTATGGCGTCAAAGACCCGATGTTGTTGATGATTGAAGCGCAGGACAACATCATTGCCGGCATAGGGGAAACGTTGTTATCTTACACAAAAGTTTTGAAAGATCTACAAGAGTCAATGAAAGACTTGAGGCTGGTTAAATGTGACCATGCTGAGAACAATCGCCAAGGAGATTGGCGACCTTATGGTCGTTTCCAGAATATGAACTAGCAAAGATTCAACTTTAGAGGCTTTGAGAGTTGTGATCGTTATGGAGCCAGAAATCGTTGGACTTCGAGAGCAAGTCCGAGATTGCAAACTAATATGTATGAAGCTATGGAAGAACCTGGATTCCAAAAGGGTGGTGCTGTTTCGAGAGTTCCTTGGAACGAACAAAATAATAATAGTTTGCGGAAAAAAAATACTCGTGATTTTTATGGGTTTTCTGAATTTGATTTTGCTCCTGACAGTTTCATGGATTTTGAAGATGGGGAAGATATTGTACCGAAGAAGCCTACACATGAGCAGATGAACGGAAGGAGAGACTTCCATAACACTGCCCAAGACAATCCTAACATGGTGCAACGTCGTCTTAGGTTTGGACATGAATCAAAATTTCATGGACGAACTATCCCGTTTGAGATGGAAGATGAGGAGATGGGACCTGAATTCTTTTGCGAGGATGGTTCTCACTTCAATACAGCACATGACGAAGGTGATTCGAAGTCCTCTTATAAGATGAAGCTGGAAATACCGACCTATGATGGGAAGATCGACATCGAAGGGTTTTTAGATTATGTTGCTGCTATTGAAGATTTCTTTGAATGCATGAAGATTCCTGAATCTCAACAGGTAAAATTGGTGTCTTACAAGCTGAAAGGAGGAGCTGAATCTTGGTGGCGGCAGACAGTTCACAATAGGAGAATTCGAGGTGAACCGATGGTTACTTCTTGGGGTCAAATGCAACGTCTTATGAAAGCTCGATTCCTCCCTAATGACTATGCACGGAAGCTTTTCCAAAGTTATAAACAATGTTCTCAAAGAAAGAGACCAATTGACGAGTATACAGAGGAGTTTTACCGATTGGGTTCGAGAGTCAATCTTCTAGAGACTGAGGCACAACAAGTTAGTCGTTATTTAAGTGGATTGGATCCTAAAATCAAAGAGGAGTTTTAACTCCATCCCATACAAACAGTCACCGAAGTTGTAAGTCTAGATCAAAGGATTGAGTTGCACCCTAAGATGGGAACAAAAATGCCCAGTGAGCCAAAGCGAACCAAGTCATCACTTGAGGTGACTCCAACTAAATTGGCAGCAACACCGTCTAACTTTCAGTTGCCACAACCAACTAAGGTACCTACAATCGACTCTTCTTCAGTCAAAAAGGTTAATAAATTTATGTGAAACGTCGGGAGATAAATGTTATCGTTGTGGACTGGCTGGGCATCACTATAATGAATGCCCAAAGCGACGACAGTGGGACTTGTCGAAGATGAAAAAGCTACTGAGATGGAAAGTGTACGAGGAAGAGGAAGTCATTGATTGTGTTTTTGCTGATGACCCAAGGGGCACGTGTATGGGGGTGCGGAAGGTGATCCAGTATGAAGGGAGGAATAAGAAAGTACTCCTTGTCCCTAAAGTAGATGAAGAATCTCAAAGAAAGAAGTTGTTCATGCTCAAGGGAATAATCTAGAAAAGGTATGTGATTTTATCATCGATAGTGGGAGTACTGAGAATCTTGTGTCAAGGGAACTAGTTCAAGAACTAGGCTTACCGACAGAACCACATCCACACCCTTATCGTGTTGGTTGGATCAAAATAGGGCTGGAAACTAGAATTAAAAGGGTTTGCAAAATTCCAATTGCATTTGGGACACTACAAGAAAACTTGGCTTTAGCGACTATTTTCTTACCAACTATAGTTGGCGAAATACTTTACTAACTATTTCCGGTGACTCAAAATAACCTCGATGGCTAGAAAATTCTACCCACCAGTTTTTAGCAACAACAGTGGGTTCAAGCCTTTGGCGACAATGCTTCAACAACTCAAGAATCACTATGTGCAACTATTAGCTTTCAACCACCATGTCTCGCCAACCAAAATGTACACTAGAAGCTATACACTCGTGGTCACTAGTCTTTGCCACCAAAATATTGTCTTGCTAGACACATGTACCAACCAGCAGATTGTTAACATTGCTACCAACATTCAACCACTAGTTTGCTTTAGAGGTTGAATACTTCTAGCCAATAGGTTTAACTACCAATACCATAAATTAATTGACAATTGTTCCATTTAGCAAATCCATGGCCTTACGATTTGAGTTTAGCGTTTACGATTTGGCAACTCAAAAACCGGTAGCCACTGCAACTATAGACAACTAATCAATCAGTGGTAGGCCCTTATTCCGACTACATGGTTTGATGGTTGGCGATGAGTAGTTATGCACTATATTTTGGCTTGGGGGTTTGGATCTATTGCCTACGGTAAAACAAAGTTATATATACATGGCATTAAAAAACATTGGGTATACTCGGAGATTTTCATACGATGATTTCAAGATAAATTAAGCTAATTTTAGAATTGAATCGATCTTATGAAATATGCTTAAGCATTTACATACCACGTGTTGTCATATTTTAATTATTTCAAGTGCATTTTAGAATTCATATAAATTATGGATTCGATTTCTCATTTCTCTAATTCATTCTGATTAATGACCTCTTCCACTAAGCTAGAATCTTCATAGGAACCCGAAATCTACAGATTCTCATAATTTTATTCTGAATGGATTCTTCGTCTTAGTTGGAATCTTCATCGAGACATTGAACTTACATATTTTTGTCGTGTCATCCTTAATGAACTCTTACCCTAAGTCGGATCTCATTTGGAACCCGAAATCTACCATCATTAGATTTCGAAATTTTGTCTAGTCGAAAGTCGGAGACAATCATCGAACACATATCTCATTTTTTTAATTCATTCTTGTGTATATATTTAAATTTATTTATAGTCGATGGTTGATAACAATATCCATAATTATTCTAATTTATATAATATTCTTTGAAGATTTTTCGTATCGAAGGTTGATAAACAAACCGAGTGTAGGAGTTCATTTTAGCACAAAAAGAAATATACACTTTCTCAATCCGTATGACACTCGGACGAAATCTTCACCGTTCAAATTTTTTGGTAAATCCGCGTGCTTATCCTAATCCAACGTCCAAAAATTCAATACAATTTTTTTTTGGGGTAAGCCCTCATCCTCCTCATCCGTGTGGATATCCTTATCCTCTTCACTTTCTATCACAACCACAAAATTTTTTTTTGCTAAACACTTCGATCTCCCGCTTCCTTCACCTTCATCTCTCTCGCTCTTTATTTTTCTTTCTGGTCACTCTCAAACAAGATCGAAAAACCCCAATCCAAAAGACCCATTTATGTTTTTTCATTTCCTTCATCTTGATTGATTTCTCTCTGTACTCTAAGTTTTTGACATCTGAACTAGATACGAAAATGGTAACTCTTTCACTTTTCTTCTTTTCAATCCCTTTTGCTTTTGTCACTTAATCTCTGCTTTTTTGGTTGTGATTCGCTATTTTTATTTTTATTTTGGTTTTTATATTTCCCACGTGTCATTTTTGATCAGAAGAAGCTCGGTAAAAAGACGAGACTAAGTAGACGCATCCCTAATTGGATCTGTATGGCACTGATAACATCATCAGGTTTGTGTTTTTCTTTCTCTTTCAATCTCTTTTGTCTAGTCAGATATGTTCTTGTATACACTTATTTTCCTCAATTTTTCATTTTAGATTCTGGGTTTTTGTGTTTTTGATTAGAATACAAAATATTGAAATATAAGAATTTTCGTTTATTTGTGTTAATTTAGGTTGTATTTGATTTTAAGTTTTAGGGTGTATTTGATTTTTAGTTTTAATGTTTTTTTTTCAATTTGATCTCTAAAAAAACCCTCTTTCTTTTCAATTTCAGGGTTTCGTTTTAATCTAGTTTTGATGTTCTGTGGGTTGATTCTAATGTCAAATATTTTAGGGATTTAACATGTATTGTAAGTAATTTCATGGTTTTCATTTTATTTGTTTGAATTTGGGGCTTCAAATATTGTTGTAGGGAACTGAAAAAGCAAATTTAAATGTTTTGTTTTTTCTGTAGTCATTACGATATGAAAGAGGGGGATTATCACAAAAATCTGGTGGGCGAGTAGATTCCTTGCACTAGTATCTGCCGGATATAATCTAATTGCAAAATAGAAGACAAGAACGGTAATAAAATACACATTTGATTCTCACATTTTCAGTTCTAATTTGTTCAAAGGTCATTGGGAATTTGTTTTTATTTTATTTTATGTTGTTGTAGGGAACTGGAGGTAGAAGCTAAAATAAGCTTTCTTTTGTTGCGTATCTATTATGTTCCTTGCTGATTCGTACATGTTTGCGATTTTAGAATGAATGTTTGGTATTGTATAATCATGTTTCCCTATTAAGAAGATCACTTGTGTTTTACAGGGATTCTCCCATGGAAGTATTGACCATGAGTGGTTAAGGTATGGTCTCCATGAGAAAGCAAGTAAGTCAACAGATTTGTAGCACACCTCTTCTTTTTTATTGAATTGTTTTTATGCTTAAAAGTCTAAAGTTTTTGACACTTTTAATTAAAGGTTACTTGATTTTCTATTGTGACAATTTCTCCGTCTTGCAAAAATAGGCTGGGATACAAAAGGTTGATGATCAAACAGAAGGTGGTCATGGATTTTGAAAATCACCCAAGAATAGAGGTGATTATAAATCCCATTTTCAAGCATGTTCAACACAGAATTTTGGTTAATCATATATCATGTTGTTTGTAAGGATTCTCATTTCTTGTTTGTTGTTTTGTAGGAGAAGACTTCTAGGATAGTGCGAGATGTATCCAAGTCAAGGCTATTTGAAGCGAATGCGAAGCAATTAATCATGCAGATTGATGAACTTTTGTTGGCACTCCTAAAAGATGGATACGGTGTAATCACCATACCACTTCATTCATAAGTTTTTTTGTACAAGTTTGTCATATTTTATTAGGAAATTAGATCATTGTCTTTATCAGTTATATCATATGTCTAGTTAATTACAATCTCTCTTTATCGTAAATGTGGGATATTCTGAAGTTGTTTTATTTGTGGTAGTTCATTTGTGGAAAAGTTGGCGTTGAATCTAGTTTCAGTGATTATGCGTTTGTATATAAATGTTTTGCTTAGATTTTATTAGAAAAATGTGCATAATTGAATGTGTATTTTTAAGTTTAACTTTTACATATTATCTCCTTGGTCATGTTAGTGAAAATATGTCCCCCAAGTCTAGTATGCTATATGCAGTTAGGCACAGTACGCTATACTGTATACGTTTGTTTGACCTTTAACATGATTGAAACTTAGTAAGAACATGGGAGTTTGCAAGAATTCACATCATTGGGGGCACAATGTGAAGTTTGAACTATCCTACTAATGGAAATTGATTGATTTATGCTTGATATAATTATATACATATGCATATATTACAACCATATGCATGTTTTGTGACACAGTGCTTGTTCAAGATGGATCGATGCTGCAACTGTACTTAACATCAGGTTGTGTTGCGGTTATTGAGTTGCATCAAAATGAGATAAAGAGTGCATCTGTTTAGGTATGTGAGTTGGGTATATAAGAGGTATAACTTTCTCCAGGATGGGGTACCAACTATGTCTTGTTTCTGAATGCTCGATAGGTTCTTCTGAACATTTTGAGTACTTGATTTCTCCACCACACTTGAGATCATCTATGTTCTGTTGCAATGTCACAATTTTGCAGTCATGCTTGTTACCATTTTATAAGGCATATTCCAGACTTTCTTATGAATTTACATTGTATTCTGTCATATTGATAGCCATGTTTTCCACGAGTTTTGCTTACCAACTACTCTTTGTTTTTTCCTAAGATATTCCATCATAAAAAAAAGTGTTATCTGTAGAATTATTTTGCAAGTGAATGTAACGTCATAGCGTAGTCTGATAATTGTTACTGTTATTGCTATTGCAGAGACACTCAAGGCCTACCCAATTGAAACACATATAAGCCCGGAAATGCAGATTTGTCAAATAATGAGAGCTTAGTAAAATACGGACCGGATCCCGACTCGGAAGCCGCTACCAATCCTTCAATGACAAAGATAGCTCTCGTGTGTCCTCGGGTGTCTTTAGTATTTTTAGTCAGTTTTCTTTTTCATCTAGTGTGATTTAGGATGTGAGCACATGAATATGTTCTAAGTTTCTCTGGTTTACCAAAAGATGTGTATGGATTTTGTAGTTCCATGGTTTGGATATTTTAAACATTAGTAACATTTGATATTATTTTGAAAATTTAGCAGCTCAAATTCGCAGTTGGCTGAGTGCCTTCACCGAGTGAACGTCAATGACCTGATCTGATGTTGGTTGGATTCTTTACCAACGTCACACTAACACCTTAACCAACCAACTATTTTGCGGTTAAAACCCTCTACCGACTGTATTATAGTGGATAAAACTCATGACTGTCAAAACATTGGGTGGTAAAAATCCTTATCCAACGACATCAAACACCTTCACCAACTCAAACTGAGTAAGTTGAACCCTTCAGCGGCGCACAGTGTTTATAAATGGCCACCTCTACCAACGTTTTAATAGGCTTCAGCAACACAAATCTGCGGGTTAAATGTTTCAGCAACAAATGTTTATGGCTTTACCAACAACAGCCAGTAGTTACTCAAAATTTGTGTCGACTAAAACTTTCGTCGTCTCATTTAGTAGAAAGATATCTCTTCCAGCAGCATGGTTGGTCCAGGTCTTTAGCAAGTAAGGCTTCAGCCACAAGGCGTATCTGCTGCCATTTTGGTTGCTAAAGAGCTCCAACCTCCAAAATCGTCCATGTACCAACTGAATCTGACTAGTCGCTAAATCTCAATTTTCTTGTAGTGGGAGGGTTTACCGTGATAGTGTTCTATGTGACGTAATAGACATGGATTCATGTCATATCATTTTGGGAAGGCCATGACAGTTTGATGTGGATGCTCTTTTCCGCTGCAAGGCAAACAACTATGATTTGTACTAGAGGGGCACTAAAGTGCTGTTACTACCAACCAAGAAACACCAAGTAAGGGAGGAGAAAGGAAGACTTCCAAATCAGGCCCTTAGTGTGGTTGTTGCCGGCAAAAATGCAAGGTCTAAAACTGTCGCTTTTCAAGGTAAACTCGAGGAGAGTTTAATCGCAGTGGGGGAGCCTGATATGGGACATATCTAGAGGCCTAGTGTGCGAGTCTTATGGCAAGTCCATATCTCTTTTATTTAGATGCAGTTTGTTAGGATTTACTTTATGTGTGTTTGTTAGTTTGATGGAATCCAATAAGATGTGTAAATTCTGAATCTAGATAAGTCAAAGGAGTTACAGTAGGATTTTAGGAGATTTATAAGTTGTTAGGATAACTACACGGCTGTGTAGTTCAGGGCTATAAATAGCCAGTTGTTTTACCTTTGTGATCAGCTTGGATTAGCTCGATCAAAGTTTGCAGTCAAGTAAGTTTCCCGGGTTATTAAACCTTTTGTTATTGATTTGATATCTTGAATATCTATTTAATTATCTTCACATCAACTCTTCGATTAGAGTTGTTCTTTCTATTTGGAGTGGATTCTCCCTTGTTACTATTCTATTTTCTATTGCTTCCGCGTGCCATATCAGTTGGATTCAGAGCCACTGTTTGATCTGAAAGTCATTGAGATAGATTACTCAATCAAGATGACTAACGATGGGAATAATGGTGAAAACCTTGGTGAGAAGTATGGCGTCAAAGACCCGATGCTGTTGATGATTGAAGCGCAGGACAACATCATTGCCGGCATAGGGGAAACGTTGTTATCTTACACAAAAGTTTTGAAAGATCTACAAGAGTCAATGAAAGACTTGAGGCTGGTTAAATGTGACCATGCTGAGAACATTCGCCAAGGAGATTGGCGACCTTATGGTCGTTTCCAGAATATGAACCAGCAAAGATTCAACTCTAGAGGCTTTGAGAGTTGTGATCGTTATGTAGCCAGAAATCGTTAGACTTCGAGAGCAGGTCCGAGATTGCAAACTAATATGTATGAAGCTATGGAAGAACCTGGATTCCAAAAGGGTGGTGCTGTTTCGAGAGTTCTTGGACAACAAAATAACAATAGTTTGCGGAAGAAAAATACTCGTGATTTTTATGGGTTTTCTGAATTTGATTTTTCTCCAGACAGTTTCATGGATTTTGAAGATGGGGAAGATATTGTACCGAAGAATCCTACACATGAGCAGATGAACGGAAGGAGAGACTTCCATAACACTGCCCAAGACAATCCTAACATGGTGCAACGTCGTCTTAGGTTTGGACATGAATCAAAATTTCATGGACGAACTATCCCGTTTGAGATGGAAGATGAGGAGATGGGACCTGAATTCTTTTGCGAGGATGGTTCTCACTTCAATACAACACATGACGAAGGTGATTCGAAGTCCTCTTATAAGATGAAGCTGGAAATACCGACCTATGATGGGAAGATCGACATCGAAGGGTTTTTAGATTATGTTGCTGCTATTGAAGATTTCTTTGAATGCATGAAGATTCCTGAATCTTAACAGGTAAAATCGGTGTCTTATAATTTGAAAGGAGGAGCCGCATCTTGGTGGCGGCGGACAGGTTCACAATAGGAGAATTCGGGGTGAACCGATGGTTACTTCTTGGGATCAAATGCGACGTCTTATGAAAGCTCGATTCCTCCCTAATGACTATGCACTGAAGCTTTTCCAAAGTTATCAACAATGCTCACAGAGAAAGAGACCAATTGACGAGTATACGGAGGAGTTTTACCGATTAGGTTCGAGAGTCAATCTTCTAGAGGGCGAGGCACAACAAGTTAGTCGTTATTTAAGAGGATTGGATCCGAAATCAAAGAGGAGCTTTACCTCCATCCCATACAAACAGTCACCGAAGCTGTAAGTCTAGCTCAAAGGATTGAGTTGCACCCTAAGATGGGAACAAAAATGCCCAGTGAGCCAAAGCGAACCTAGTCATCACTTGAGGCGACTCCAACTAAATTGGCAGCAACACCGTCTAACTTTCAGTCGCCACAACCAACTAAGGTACCTACAATCGACTCTTCTTCAGTCAAAAAGGTTAATAATCCTTATGTGAAACGTCGGGAGATAAATGTTATCGTTGTGGACTGGCTGGGCATCACTCTAATGAATGCCCAAAGCGACGACCAGTGGGACTTGTCGAAGATGAAAAAGCTACAGATGGAAAGCTGTACGAGGAAGAGGAAGCTGTTGATTGTGTTTTTGCTGATGACCCAAGGGGCGCGTGTATGGTGGTGCGGAAGGTGATCCAGTATGAAGGGAGGAATAAGAAAGTACTCCTTGTCCCTAAAGTAGATGAAGAATCTCAAAGAAAGAAGTTGTTCATGCTCAAGGTAATAATCTAGAAAAGGTATGTGATTTTATCATCGATAGTGGGAGTACTGAGAATCTTGTGTCAAGGGAACTAGTTCAAGAATTAGGCTTATCGACAGAACCACATCCACACCCTTATCGTGTTGGTTGGATCAAAATAGGATTGGAAACTAGAATTAAAAGGGTTTGCAAAATTCCAATTGCATTTGGGAGGGTTTACCGTGATAGTGTTCTATGTGATGTAATAGACATGGATTCATGTCATATCATTTTGGGAAGGCCATGACAGTTTGATGTGGATGCTCTTTTCCGCTGCAAGGCAAACAACTATGATTTTTACTAGAGGGGCACTAAAGTGTTGTTACTACCAACCAAGAAACACCAAGTAAGGGAGAAGAAAGGAAGACTTCCAAATCAGGTCCTTACTGTGGTTGCTGCCGGCAAAAATGCAAGGTCTAGAACTATCGCTTTTCAAGGTAAACTCGAGGCGAGTTTAATCGCAGTGGGGGAGCCTGATATGGGACATATCTAGAGGCCTAGTGTGCGAGTCTTATGGCAAGTCCATATTTCTTTTATTTAGATGCAGTTTGTTAGGATTTACTTTATGTGTGTTTGTTAGTTTGCTGGAGTCCAATAAGATGTGTAAATTCTGAATCTAGATAAGTCAAAGGAGTTACAGTAGGATTTTAGGAGATTTAGTTGTTAGGATAACTACACGGCTGTGTAGTTCAGGGCTATAAATAGCCAGTTATTTTACCTTTGTGATCAGCTTGGATTAGCTCGATCAAAGTTTGCAGTCAAGTAAGTTTCCTGGGTTATTAAACCTTTTGTTATTGATTTGATATCTTGAATATCTATTTAATTATCTTCGCATCAACTCTTGGATTAGAGTTGTTCTTTCTATTTGGTGTGAATTCTCCCTTGTTACTGTTCTATTTTCTATTGCTTCCGCGTGCCATATCACCGGCAAAGTTCATGAAAAAACCAAAATTCTCCTCACCTACCACCACCTCCGCCGCAACAGAACCACCCACACCATTACTACCACCATCAACACCACCTTAGCCACCGCCACCAAAATCAAAATCAAAATCTCATGTGATCTTCCACAACCCTCCCGTAGCTTCTAACAACACCATCACCACCGTTATAGTAAAACACCACCACCACCGTGACCAGTAACATCGTCACTGCCGCCACTTTTCTTCTAAAAACACCACCACCACCATTACAACAGCGCCGCCATCACAAAATCATAATCAAATCATCATATACAAATCATACAGCAGATACATCAAATTATCAATTTACAAATTACAGACAAACCATCATCAACTTCCTCCGCCTGAAGCACCACCACTGATGCAGTCACTTATATTCTAGTTTATTAGTAGTTATGTTTGTGTACTTGTGAAGTTGTAACCGCCTAAATATTCTAGTAAACGTGTAAGCTACTTGAAAGCCTATTTAGGGTGATGATCTTAATGAGAAAAGGCATTGAATGTTATTATCTTACACTGCTGTGTAGAGGAGTATTTGTGTTGGTTTCCTCTAATTAACCAATTGGGAGGTAGGGATTTCCTCGAATTAATCTCATTATCATTATCATATTAAAATTTCGTTATTTTGATTCAGTGTTCGTAACATCTTGGTATGCAGAGCCAGGCTATGGATCCAAATAAAGAAAAAAATAAATCACCAGGGGAAGAAAAAACATCATCTTTGGAGACTATTGAATTAGGGCAGACATCAATTCTGAATAGGTTAAAGGACTTGTGCGAACACTTCAAAACTATTGCAGATCATATTTTGGAAAAATCTGTTAAAGAAAATGTTGGATCTCCTTCAAGTCCAAGACACACAAGAGATGTTCAATCAAATGGCGTAAAAGAATTTATTTGAGTTTTCTTCATTTGATTATCAAAAACCAAGGGTGAAACTTGATTTTCCTCGCTTTGTTATCGGAGAAGATCCAACTATTTATATTTTTAAGGCAGAACAATGGTTTTTGCTTCATGAAATACTAGTTTCTGAGCGACTTCAATTGGCTGGATTTCACCTAGAAGGAGATGCAGAGTTATGGTTTCAATTGCTAAAACAAGAAATGGTTTATATTTCTTGGGAGGAATACAAAGACAACTTGTATGCAAGGTTTGGAGATAATCAATACATGGACTTCTTTGGAGAGTTATCGAAGTTGAGCCAAACCAACACCATCGGTGTAGTTGCAGGAAATCCTACACTACATCCCTCACTAGATTCAATGTAATTAACTCTCTGAAAGATGATAAACTTTGAACTTGATTGATTATTTCTTGAAATGTTTACAACTACAATTAGAACAAAACCAAAGCAATTACAATTACTCTCTCTCCTAATGACTTGCTTAACAATTCAAAAAAGATCCCTCCCACAACAGACTGACTCGAACCTTTATATAGGGTATTACATAGTGGATGGCGCCTAATTTGTCCTTTATTTTCGGAAACGACTCGCGAATACTCGCGAATGTGTAACTGCTTGTCTTCGCGACACTCCTAAATCTCGCCAAGTCTTCATACTTTCTTCATGTTCTGACTATCGTCATCTATTACGTCATTTATTTACCTCCATGCGACTCCTTCGCGACGCAGTCGTTTATTAATCTCGCGAAGTATTGGTGTTGCGATATTCTGATCCTACAATCGGAGGCACTGTGCAAGAATTTAGAGAAAAATTCGAAAAGTTGCTGGCTAAAGCAGGGCCAATTCCCCAGCATCAACAGGTCAGTATGTTTATTAGTGGGTTGGATGTTATTTTATGGACTGACGTGCAAGAAAATAAACCTACAACACTTTCGTCTGCAATTGGTTTATCACGTCTATTTGAAGATAGAAATAGTTCTAACAAAAGAGTCGCTCCATCAGTTCCAAAGACAAGTATGCAACCACGGAATACTCAAGTTAGTTCATCTTCAACACCGGTAAGAAGGATGACGATTGAGGAAATAAATGAAAGAAAACGAAAGGGCTTGTGTTTTAAATGTAATGAAAAAATTGTACCTGGACATCGCTGCAAGAAGCTTTTCTCTATTCAAGCAAATCTTGAAGACAACGAGGATGATGTAGAAATAGAAGTTGAAGAGGTTAGTGATGATCAAAATGATGAAGTGCCGGAAATTTCTTTGCATGCAATTTCGGGTAGCCAAACATCTGAAACAATGCAAGTTATGGGAAAGCTTGGGATGAAGCCGGTGACAGTGTTGATAGATTCGGGAAGCACGCATAACTTTGTTTGTGAGCGTTTTGCGAAGAAAATTGGGTTGCAGCCAATACCAAAGGGTAAGATCGAGGTAATTGTAGCTACATGAGAAAGGGAGAGCAGCTCAAGTGTATGTCCTCAAACTCAATTAATATTACAAGGAGTTCCAATATCTGTTGATGTTTACCTTACTTCCACTTGAGGGCTATGAAGTTGTATTAGGAACTCAATGGTTGCGTACATTGGGTCCAATTGAATGGGACTTTTCTAAGATTAAAATGAATTTCAAGGTAGATGGTAAAGAAGTTGCGCTACAGGTATTATCTGTACCTGGAAACAAAATGGTCGACAGTCCTAATTTACTTCGAGCAACTAAGAAGAATAAAGGAGTTTTACTACATTTATGTTCTCTTACAGCGTCGCAATCACCAAGGAAAAAGTGTCAAGCACCTATTAAGGTACAACAACTTCTTACTAAACATAAGAAAGTGTTGACACAGCCTAAAACTCTTCCTCCATGGCGCCTAAGATCATAGAATTCCGTTGCAGCCGGGTTGTGGACCTGTTTCTGTTAAGCCCTACAGATATCCTCATTTTTCAGAAAGCGGAGATTGAGAAAATTGTTAATGAGATGTTGTCGTGAGGTATTATCCGACCAAGCAATAGTCCTTACTCTTCTCCCGTAATTTTAGTGAAGAAAAATGATGGCTCATGAAAAGGTATGTGATTTTATCATCGATAGTGGGAGTACTGAGAATCTTGTGTCAAGGGAACTAGTTCAAGAACTAGGCTTACCGACAGAACCACATCCACACCCATATCGTGTTGGTTGGATCAAAATAGGGCTGGAAACTAGAATTAAAAGGGTTTGCAAAATTCCAATTGCATTTGGGAGGGTTTACCGTGATAGTGTTCTATGTGACGTAATAGACATGGATTCATGTCATATCATTTTGGGAAGGCCATGACAGTTTGATGTGGATGCTCTTTTCCGCTGCAAGGCAAACAACTATGATTTTTACTAGAGGGGCACTAAAGTGTTGTTACTACCAACCAAGAAACACCAAGTAAGGGAGAAGAAAGGAAGACTTCCAAATCAGGCTCTTACGGTGGTTGCTGCCGGCAAAAATGCAAGGTCTAGAACTGTCGCTTTTCAAGGTAAACTCGAGGCGAGTTTAATCGCGATGGGGAGCCGATATGGGACATATCTACAGGCCTAGTGTGCGAGTCTTATGGCAAGTCCATATCTATTTTATTTAGATGCAGTTTGTTAGGATTTACTTTATGTGTGTTTGTTAGTTTGCTGGAGTCCAATAAGATGTGTAAATTCTGAATCTAGATAAGTCAAAGGAGTTACAGTAGGATTTTAGGAGATTTAGTTGTTAGGATAACTACACGGTTGTGTAGTTCAGGGCTATAAATAGCCAGTTGTTTTACCTTTGTGATCAGCTTGGATTAGTTCGATCAAAGTTTGCAGTCAAGTAAGTTTCCTGGGTTATTAAACCTTTTGTTATTGATTTGATATCTTGAATATCTATTTAATTATCTTCGCATCAACTCTTGGATTAGAGTTGTTCTTTCTATTTGGAGTGGATTCTCCCTTATTCTTTGTTTTTATTTTCTATTGCTTCCGCGTGCCATATCACTTAAGCAAAGTTCATGAAAAAACCAAAATTCTCCTCACCTACCACCACCTCCGCCGCAGGGGGAACCACCCACACCATTACTACCACCATCAACACCACCTTAGCCCACCACCAAAATCAAAATCAAAATCTCATGTGATCTTCCACAACCCTCCCGTAGCTTCTAACAACACCATCACCACCGTTATAGTAAAACACCACCACCACAGTGACCAGTAACATCGTCAATGCCGCCACTTTTCTTCTAAAAACACCACCACCACCATTACAACAACGCCCGCCATCACAAAATCACAATCAAATCATCATATACAAATCATACAGCAGATACATCAAATTATCAATTTACAAATTACAGACAAACCATCATCAACTTCCTCCGCCTGAAGCACCACCACTGATGCAGTCACTTATATTCTAGTTTATTAGTAGTTATGTTTGTGTACTTGTGAAGTTGTAACCGCCTAAATATTCTAGTAACCATGTAACTTCCGAAAGCCTATTTAGGCTGATGATCTTAATGAGAAAAGGCATTGAATGTTATTGTCTT
The DNA here is from genome assembly GCA_023531295.1 of Papaver armeniacum. Classification (NCBI taxonomy): domain Eukaryota; kingdom Viridiplantae; phylum Streptophyta; class Magnoliopsida; order Ranunculales; family Papaveraceae; genus Papaver; species Papaver armeniacum. Next base: position 572,816 of record JAJJWW010002295.1, read on the forward strand.
ACACTGTTGTGTAGAGGAGTATTTGCGTTGGTTTCCTCTAATTAACCAATTTGGAGGTAGGGATTTCCTCGAATTAATCTCATTATCATTCTCATATTACAATTTCGTTATGTTGATTCAGTGTTCGCAACAACCACCTTCTTCAATGTCAGTTAGAGTAAACCCAAAATTGAGATGTACACACCGTTACGATTCTCAAATTTCCATCATTTGAACAATGTTTATCATTTAACAAGATCTAGGAAAGCATAGTTATCATTTATTTTATGTGAGGGAGAATAATTTGAAAGGGAAAGCGGCGGAACTAGGGCTGTTCATGGTCGTTTTTGGTTCGGTTTTTAGCCAAACCGAAACCGAAACCAATAATATCGGTTTCTAAAAATCTAAACCAAACCAATCCATTAACCATTGGTTCGGTTTCTTAATGGTTTTAGCCGGTTTCGGTTTGTTCCATTGGGTTAATGGAAAACTGAGTGTATGTCAGTTTCAGAAAACTAACAGTTCAAATCTTTATAAAAAATAAAACAGTTGAATTTTTTTAACCTACCTACAAAATGTAATTAACACACAAGTGTAGTTCATAACTCAAGTTTATAAGCATAGTTCAAAACATAAACATTACAAATTCAAAATACATAAACTCTAAGTTCTGCATGCTCCAAATTCCATATTCAAAGTGTGAGATGGACGGGGTAGATTAAATCTATCTGATTTTAATCAATGACCTATACTTATTGGTTTTCCATTGGTTTTTGGTTCGGTTTTCAGGTCAAACCAAAACCGAACCAATAATGTCGGTTTTCAATTTTTTTTACCATAACCAATCCATTAGTAAATGGTTTGGTTCGGTTTCTTCCTTATTGGTCTGGTTCGGTCCGGTTCCAGTGGAAAACCGAAACCATGTTCAGCCCTAGGCAGAACAGTTGAAGCCTTCAAAGGAATATTAGGGTTTCTGGCTAGAAGTTTTGCAGATAATAGGATTTAGATTGGTCTTCTTTCATGTGACACGTAATACTATTATTTTCTTTTGAATCACACATGTAGTATTGTACCACGACCACAAAATTATCATTTTTTTTATGGATCAGCTATAAGTTTTATTTTATATATATAACGGGATCTTCGAACAACATGATAATCACAATACGCATAGTTGTGTTAAAATAGAATATCTGATGAAGCCATTGATTGAATCCAAGAAATCCTCCAAGGCTGCAAGCACACTCGTAGAACAGAATACAGTGGAATATCTTGGTTTCTCCTTCTTGACCATTTGTGTAATGAATAATAAAATTCTCGAACCAATACTAATGGCTATTGAGTTCCTTTTATAGGTAGAAGGAGGACCAAGGTTCCTAGGGTTTAGAGTTAGCAATCAATCTCGACCGTCCATCAAGGAAGAGTTAATAGGAATTAATCCCCTAGAATGGTAACCGAAATATTTAGCAATATTCTTAATTAACCAAAGTTATTACATGGGCCCACAAGATATTTCTATATGTAAAGAAATATTCTTACATTCTCCCACTGGTCCCTGTGATAACTTATTTAAAGGTAATTATAGAAAAAAATAAGCGCGCATAATTGCTAAACAAATTTAATGGTTAAACGTAATACCTTGACCAACCAAATCACGTATGCGAGTCATGGCGGTGGCACATTGTCCTGTTATCAACATGTTCCCTTCCATGTACCACAACAAAAGTAACTTACTTAATCAGGCCTTAAATGGGGATATCATAATGGTCCAGTTATGTCTTCAAAAGAAAGACAATTTCTGTTAACATTCATCCATTCACATAAGTGTATACTAAATATGGATACAGAAATAAATTCATAAGTACATTATTAAGAGCTCAATTAGTTTTCAAAAATAAACACATAAATTAGCTGAATTCAATAATCAATTACTCATACAGACCTAAGATTTTAATCTTTTCTTAATAGGTCTTAATAGGTAATTATTCATTAAGTGCATCTCCGAATGCAATTGTGCTTAAGCGGTAAATGAACAACTATTGTTTCTGAATTTCCTAATTCACACATATATACTCAAGGTTCATGTGTTTTGTTCCTTTTGTATCATATCGTGCTTTAATCTTTCAGAAGCTAAGACGGTAAATATCAAGCAATGTAGAGATAAACCTTAAGTCTCTAAGTATATGAGTCATAAATATTCAAACTCAATTGTGGGACTAGTATTAATGGATTCTTCCTTTATAGAATCCATACATTCTAAAAATTGAAGTCCGAAAACCCAATAAACTCTTGTTGGGTTTGCTAACTAATTATAAGACATAAGTTAAAATAGTATCTCAAAGTTCTTGATAGATTTCCTGTAATTTGTTCTTCGATTCTTTAGGCAATTAGTTAACATATTAACAACTTGTTATAAGTTTCATATCAGAATTAAGACTTAATGAAGATTAAATTTATATATTTTATCCAACATAAAATAAAATCAGTTAAATATGTTATTATCTCAAAATTCCTTGAATATTCGATATATGCCTTATATGAGAACTTTAGTAATCCATATGATATTACTATCACATGGTAAGCTTCATTGATATCCTTTATTTCAAAAAATATAGAGATATGCATACAGTCAAGATCACTACTCGTAGGTAGTATGTCTTAACATACAAGACCAAGAGTATGAATTTCTCCCACGATCTTGAGGTATATGCATAAACTTTTGTAATAATTTCATCCAAAACTTGAAACATTTATAGTTTTGTTGAATTTCATATACCATTATGGGAGGCTGCTTAAATTTCATACTTTGATTTTTAAAATTTGTAGACTAAAATTTATCATTAATAAAGGATATTTTCACATTTAATTAATGGAACTCTTGGTCATCTTGAGCTACTATTAATACTATGATAATTCAGAATAAGTCTTTCTTTGACACGAGAAAAACTTATTAATCAATGCGTCATTTCACGGTAAAATCTTTGGAAATAAGTCTTGCTTTATACCGTTTAAAATTGCTATTACGGTCGTATTAGGTGGGAAAGACCCACTTTCATATAAGCGATTTGTGTCTTTCGAGCAATTAAACAATATCCGAGACTTGACTTTCAACCAATGATTTTTGCTCACATAACATCAATCCATTAATCAAAATTATTACACATAATATTTGTGAACCTAAAAGCGAGTCTTTGCCATTCCTTATCAAAATGTAATAAATTCTTGTAAGAAAATCACTGAAATAACATGAATAACTTTCTTACAATCTCTGTTGAGACCTTCTTAATCTTTGGTTCATGTTGTTATCAAAAATTTCTTTATTGGCGGTAGTTATATTATGGAGTATTGGGTCGGTAATTTGTGGTCTTTCATTATCTAACATTCGATAATGAGAAGATTCACAATATCGTAGAAATCTTAAATAAATGGATCATTATCATGATTTCTTGAACAAATATATCCACGTACTCCCACTGATTATGCCATCATTAACGAATTTATATTTTTGGTTTCAATAAGTCTCATACTACGGTTAGAACGTTAAAGAATACCATTTGGATCATTTAGGAAAACCAATGAACCAATAATAGTTTCCAAATCCAATTTTCATTCTTTGAAATGTAAGCCCTCACCTCCATTTGAACAACCATAACTTAAAGGTGATTTAAACTAGGTTTCCAACCATTCTAGTCCAAAGTGTGTCTTTGAAATGGGTTGGTGGGTGATGACGAGGAGAATGGAAGAGAATGAGTTCGCTTTACTTGGAAATCTATTTAAATGACACAGTTGTTGAAAGAACATACATTCACTGATATGTGGTCATTATGCATAACTCATCACGATTCTAACCAATTTCATAAAAGTATGATTTTGCATTTTTTTATACACCATTATGCCAAGGATAAGTTGGTCTTGTGTATTGAGCAACAAATCCAAAATTTTGGATATAACTACGTAAAAGATTTAGGATATTATCATTGTTTTGTCATACCTTTCACAATATTACCTTTATCGTCATACCTTTCACAATAGTTTATGATTTTCGCTTTCTCTATAATTGCTTCTCAATTTCAATAATGAATGTTCAAGAAAACATCCACGGATTGAGATTCGTAATGCAATTGATAGATGTACCCAGTATTTAATGCGAAAAATCATCGGGTGATAAACAATTTTATCTTCCAAAAAATGGACTATTAAAAGTCGCGAGAATAATCATAATATACAATTAATAAGAACAAAAATTTGAAATTTATAATAGAGATAAATGACAATTAAGCTTACAATAGTTACATACCTTCAATAAGATTCTCCCTGTGGGTAAAATCTTATGAAGGAACAATGTGAGACATGAAAAATATCTGTGGATATTTTACATTCTCATAATTCAACATTATGTCTATCAAATACTACAACTAGAATCACTGTGGGCAACTCACGTCCTAAAATGTATTAACAAACTCCAATAATTCTAAATATGTTCAACCTAATATAATGTGAATTGTAGTCACTGCGGGTGGCTATTATTTCACATGTATATGAAACATTTAGATAACCTTAATGCTTATTTAACGTGTGAAGAAAAATTACTTGTGAGCGACATTGTTCTAATCGTTAAATCAAACTAAGAGGACTCAAAATATACAACACTTACGAGATAAGAGCATAGCATCACCGTGGTGATAACTAAACTATCCAACAAACATGTACAATTGCAAATATCACACTAACTTTTCTTGTGAGATTGCACGAGTGCCACTCAATGATGTGGACATACTTGATCGATCATAAATTTAGTAAACATAAACAATAATGAGTAACCCTAAAACATCGACCACGAACATTTATTTAAAAGCATGCCATACATAAATTGTGAAAAAAATATCAACACCCTATAATCGAAAAATATCCAAACATAATGAACCTTTTCTTAAACCAAAATCGAGCATGAAGCAAGTCTATAAATATAATTCAATAATGAAATTTCGTTGAAGAAAAATTCTTTGATGCATAGCTCATTTAAATATGATAAAAACTTAAAGATCATGATAAATAACAGATATATGATGAATTAATATGAAAGGTGTTAAATAGTCAATGAATATTATTTTCAGAAATATGGAGAAATTTATCAAAAATAAAACCTCAATTTCATAGAGGATGCAATAAGTTTTGGACAACATAATAAAAATATTCATGAAAATATGAAAAATTCGTAATAGGTTACTCAACTCGATAATGAGTTAATTTATGTAAATTTTCTTTATGCACTTTTAAGAAATAACGTAAAATCATGTTCCAATTATTTAATTACCATAATGTATGATCAGATATTGTACACTTCAATGTTATCTTAAACATGTGAACTCAAATTACATGTGGGTAATTGTTCTAATACATTTAAGAAAAACAATACTATAAGCACTTGACATGATAACGATTATGACTGGAAAATTATTTGACATCACTTTGTGGTGATAGCCAAACAACTCAAATAATGCCATAATAACTACTAAACCTTGCCTTTACGGCTTGGCGTATTCGTGCTTACAATAAAATTATTATTATTGCTAAGATAAAACACTCTAGTATGTTTGTGGTGATAACTAAAGAATTATGACCTAAGAATCTTAAGCACAATAATTTTATACGTACAATTGAAATTATCATCAACATTGGGAGAAAAGTGAAACATAATGACACAAGACACCCTCAAGATTCAAATCAGTTCATATCCACAATGTATGATCAACAATCATATCAGTCAATGTTTTCTTATATAAATAAACTTCAATTTCCCGTGGGTAAATTCTGTTCTAATATATTTAAGAAAAAACAATATTACAAGCATTAGAAAAACTATAATCACGGCCAAAAGTGATTTGACATCACTGTGGTGATAGCCAATCAACTAAAATAATGTCATTATCACATGATGTCGATAACTGTAGAACCTACACTTTACGGTTTGCAAATAAAACATCAATCATGTCATAAAGTCACAAAAAAAACATTCACATATATATAAGCAAGCAAAGACAAACATCTGTGGACATTATGCCTTTCATGGTTACATACATAATCATAATATTTGTTCAAACATGTGAATTAGAGTAACCCGTGGGTAACTTTTCATTCTAATATGTATGACTAAATAGTTAATTTCTTTATGTTTATATATACAAACACTTGAACAAACATCTCCTGTGGGTGATAGTTATTCTCATGTGATTGCACAAAACGGTGTAGACTAACAATGACATGTTAGTATAACATAATACTCCCTCCGTTCCAATTTAGATGATGTTGTAGAGTTTTTCACGCAGATTAAGAAACATCAAAGAGAGTAATTTTTTTCCAAGTCTGCCCATATTAATACCTTCCTAAAAATTTAAACCTCCTAGTTTTTTGTTTCTAAATTCTAGTATAAATTATGAATCCCCATGTAATTCCACTTGGGATGACCAAATATCCTAAGATAATAGAGAATAGATTTAAAATCTTAAATTAGATTAATTATCTCTCATTGATAACAAGGACAATGAATGTTATGTTGTGATTCCAAAGCAGGGGTAAATTAGTGAGAATTTAGAGAAAATAGCTAAACTCTCATCTATTTTGGAACATACAAAAAACCCTAAAACATCATCTAAAATGGAACGGAGGGAGTACTTTAGTATCACTGTGGTGATAGCTAAAGAGCATACAATTCAAACATTTTGGTGATCTAAAACATGTTATAGTTATTACCATACAATAAAGTTCTATACATGTTCATATTAAAAACCAAAATTAAAAGTCAACAGTCAAACAGTCAAGTCAACACTGAAAGTCAAATATTCAGTCAAAGTCAACTTCAGAAGTCAAACAGTCGGTCAAAGTTAACGACAGAAGTCAAATAGTCGGTCAAATTCAACGATCAAAGTCAACAGTCAAAGTCAATAGCGGAAGTCAAACAGTCAAAGTCAAACATTATGGTCAACTGTTTTCTTAATGTCAAACCAAGATGATTTTAACCTTATGGGCTTGTCCAAAACAGAACCCAACATACATTTCATGTTTATGTTATAGTTAAGAAATATTAAACCAAGCCAATTAAACTTTCATTAACATCATAGTGAGCCCCATACATATAAACTTTCATTTTTCATAAAGCGTTTCATCTTCACATAACCGTAGCCGCATATTTCGCATATTAAACAAACGTTTTGAGTAGTTTACGCATGAATCAAACAAAACATGTTATTAATCATAAATTAATTATATCATCATGTTATATCACGTCAAGCAAAAAACATACGAGATCATATCATTTTCAATCGGATGAAACAACACATCAAATCTTTCTTATATGTTATAAATCCAATAATCATAGAAACATATCAAGCTATTATAGGTGAGCCCATATTATAATTAACATGATCTACAAAAAATATAGCCACATGATTTATTTGCTCAATCAATCAAGATTGAATATCAATTAAGTAAGACAAAATATTTATACTTATAAATCGTACATAAACATGAATATTAGTAATCAAACAGACATACTATGGATTGATATAAACACAACATCTGCATACAATCATCAAGGACAATCATGGAGTTCTAAACCAGGCTCGATGCCAAATATAAGTTTTATTTTATATATATAACGGTCGGATCTTCGAACAACATGATAATCACAATACGCATAGTTGTGTTAAAATAGAATACCTGATGAAGCCATTGATTGAATCCAAGAAATCCTCCAAGGATGCAAGCACACCCGTAGAACATAATACAGTGGAATATCTTGGTTTCTCCTTCTTGACCTTTTGTGTAATGAATAATAAAATTCTCGAACCAATACTAATGGCTATTGAGTTCCTTTTATAGGTAGAAGGAGGGCCAAGGTTCCTAGGGTTTAGAGTTAGCAATCAATCTCGACCGTCCATCAAGGAAGAGTTAATAGGAATTAATCCCCTAGAATGGTAACCGAAATATTTAGCAATATTATTAATTAACCAAAGTTATTACATGGGCCCACAGGATATTTCTATATGTATAGAAATATTCTTACATCAGCAACTTGCCCACGAGACGATTACTCATACAGCTTGTAATATCGATTTTGTGCCCCGTTCAGAACATGTCCTTCCTATTTGTTTGTTTTTTCCCTCCCTTTTGCTGGATTAGCTGCTAACCGATAATTGGCGTTAAATATGTTGCTGCATTAAAAATGTAATTTACACCCTGCCTGCCATCACATCCGGCACCACTGCGATCGGCACCACAAACAATGTCCCGTTAATATTTCAAATTTTATTTCCCATCAAATTTTTTTAGAATACATTTATTTACAACGAAATATGATACTTTTGTTCAAACATCTCTTGGATCTATAATTTAGCTTACAAATTTCAAGTCCGACTCCCTACTATTATAATGGAACTAAATTATGGATACAAAATTTAGTGTTGCGTCAATTATTTCGGTCGGCCGTCCCACCGTGATAACGGTCATCTAGTAGGTAATTAAGTTAAGTGAACAGTATGGTTAGACTAAAATCAGACTTTAGAATTAAAATTTGGGGAAAAAAATAATTTTGTGTTTGTTTGTACCGTGTATAAAATACATAGGAGACCCACAAATCAATACAAGGAGGTTTCATGCAGATTAATGACAGCATGCAAAGGAGGTTTCATGCAGATTAATGACAGCATGCAAAGGAGGTTTCATGCAGTTTAATGCCAGGAGGCAAGCAAGGAAATAAATACCATTTATGTTCAGGATTGTATAAATAGTGGAAAGGTAATTCTGAAAAAGGGGGCAGACCAATAGGAGATAAAAGATACACTGTAATTCCACATATCAATAAAATATCACTCCCAAGTGGATTCGTCCGTGGATGTAGGCAAATCATGCCGAACCACGTTAAACCTTTGTCTCTTTATTTGTTCTTCAATTCGACTCCTAACCCAAAATACACACCAAACTATCCATTCATCGTGTTTCGTGCCCAAAAGTAATTTTGGGTACAAACATTGGCGCCGACCAAGGGGAGATACGAGAAAAGAAATCTTGTTTTCCCATTGAGAAAAGTTGTAGAAAATGCTTCAAAATCGTGTCCGTGAAAAAGCGACCCGAGCGTTTTTGAAAAATCACTACTGCCGATCCGCTTGAGCGTAACTGCTGGCAAGTCGATCCGATCGCAATTGTTGCAGTCCAGCTGATCGCAGCTGCTGCTGACCATGTAATCGCAGATACTGCAGTCAAGTTGATCGCAACCGCTGCAATCCATATTCGTTTTTCGAGATCTGCTAAAACTATTACCTTCGGAAACTACAAAAGCTACATCACTACAAAGACTGATGAAATCACCCCTAGGACGTTCAGTCCACGGTAAAAGATGGCGTAAAAACATCAAATGTTTGTACCCAAAATTACTTTTTGGGCACGAAACACGATGAATGGATTGTTTGGTGTGTATTTTGGGTTAGGAGACGAGTTGAAGAACAAATAAAGAGACAAAGATTAACGCAGTTTTACGTGGTTCGGCATGGTTTGCCTACGTCCACGGATGAATCCCCTTGGGGAGAACTGTTTTATTGATTTTTCTATTACAAAGTATGTTTTTCTCCTCTCCTCTTGGCCCCCTTTTCCCGATTTCGCCTTCCCTATTTATACGATTTCACATCTAAATATAAACATAAATTACATTAATCGCTCATTCATGTCTCCATCATCAATTCTCGTATGAAACAAATTTGGAGTTAATTCTCGCATGTATGAAAGCGCTGCAATTAGTATCGCATGGCTGAAAGCGCCGCATTTAGCACCGCATGGTCGAAACTTTGCATTTAGCAATCGCATGGCTGAAACTGCTTGACTTCACCCGCATGGCCGAAACCGGAATTCAATTCCGCATGAAACCGCACATTTATGCTTCCATGATAAATACCGCATAAATGATGGTGGCAGATTGGTGGACATTTGTTGGCGGAACGGTGCCCGCATGGGTAGGGACCGGCTTGATGGTTGACAGGCCCGATGGCCGCGGTGTGGATGGAGGCCATTAGCGGCAAACATGGTTGAGACCGGTTGGCGGCGTGGAAAGAGTTTTTGGCCGGGAATTGGTTTGCGCAAGCTGGCTACAAGACTGAAAATTGCCTAGGGTGCGACCGACTTGGATAGTTGACCGACGGTTGACCTTGACCGTTGACCGACCGTTGACCATGACCTTGACCGGGAAGTTGACTTTGATAGTTGACCGACTTTGACCATTGACCATCCCGTGCAGATCGGGTGGGGCTGCCTTGGTTGATCTGGTTAGTGGGCTTGGATGAGGACCAAAACATGATTCAAGTATCAATTTGGCCCATTAAGTGGTATTTTTACTTATGGTACAAACATCGCCCCCTCTTAACCTCCAACTTGTTGGGGGTTAAGAAAAATTTCGCGTTCTTTAGTCAATGATAAAACTCGCCCCTACGTGAGGACTATTGATGTTGAGGTGATCGGCGAACTTCCCTTGTTGTTTGCGGAAATCAAGACGCCCCCATGAGTAAATTTTTGTTGCTGAAGCGTAAATAGAACCGCCTTCGTTGATTGTGATCAAGTCGCCCCCAAGTGAGGCTATTGTGTTCGGCGGGAAATAATTGAGTATGAACCATTGTTGTATGCAAAATCGGGACCGAAGGCTGAACTGCTCTGTAACGGAAGCGTGATGCTCCTGATGTAAAATTGAACTGTGGTAGTTGCGTTGGACTTGTCTGTGATGGCCACAAAAAACTGTCTTTTACAGTAATGAGCAAAACTGGGTAGTAACAGCATTGAGCAAAAATGGTTTGCAGTAGCTTCCATCAGCTGGCCTGCAGCAGAAACGAGTAAAACATCGCAGTTTCGCCCTGACGGTTAGAATGCATCAGCGACGATCAAGGCCTGACTCGCAGAAGCCGCGGTCACCGGATCAGCAGAGTTGCAAACAGTAGCCGGATCGCATCGCCTTCGATCACCGAAGTCTGCAGCAACATCGAGCATTGCAGCAGCTGCGATCACCGGACTGCAGCAGAGCGACGAGCAAAATGCACCGCATCACCGCGATCAGCTGGACTGGGTGTGTGTTGCGAATATACCGGATCGCACGTTTTCGATCACCGGATCAGAAGAAGAACGAAAGCAAACCGCACCGCAGCACCGCGATCAACTGGATCGGCAGGAGTTGCGAACAGAGCTGACCGCATCAACTTCGATCAGCTGGTTCGCAGCAAAGATCGAGCATTGCAAAGCAGCTACACGATCACGGGATCGCAGAGTTGTGAACGTGAGCCGGACCGCACGGGCCTTGATCACCAAATGGTGGTGAGACGAGCAAAGTTGAACCGGCAGCAGCCTTCGATCTCGCCGGGATCAGAGCAACACCAGCTAACACCGCAGCCAGGCCGGGCAGCCTGACTGCAGTAATGAAGAGTGGAGCCGGACCGCAACAGCTTCGATCAGCCGATTTGCGCCAATGACGAACACGACATACAAAGCCAGTGCGATCATCTCGGATCAAGTAGAATACAAACAGCCTGACCGCAGAGCTTCGATCACTGGATCGCAAAGCAATGCTGAGGGACTTGACTTAAACAGTTCGATAAACCTAGGTGTAACCGTTACAAATAAAACTAGACAGCATCAGTTGCGTCCAACTGAGTGCTTCCAGACTGCATCGCTATGCGTCCAATCGAGTGTTGCACTCATAGCAAAATCGATCGCACGGTCGCGTCCAACCGAAAAGAGATTGCTTTTGAAGTGGAGTACAATAATTCAATCAGCATAACTATAGCAGTTTAACATTACTGATTGTAAAAATTGCGCAAAAATATTAGGGTGTACACTCGCCCCCTCTTAATCCCGCAACTCGTTGCAGGATTAAGAAGTTTGGGTTACCTGAAGTTTCGGCTTTCAGAAGCTTAATCCCGCATTGCGATTAGGTGCTATATAACTCGCCCCCAAGTGTATGAAGTGTTACACAGCTTGCCCCAAAAGAGTTATTTCATATCATGAGGTGTTACATATCTTGCCCCCAAGTGCTACTTAGTCACATTGAAGTGATATGCAACTTGCCCTCGGAAGATAGTGATTGTCATGCTGCTCAATGCTCGCACAAGGATGCACTGCCTTGCTGCATTTTGCTCGCGCATGGGATTTTGAAGATGTCTGCTATCTGGAATTCGCGCGGGGGCCAATCCCACTATTCCAGATGCGCGCAGAATTGAAATGTGTGCATCCCCTCGTGAGAAGATGCTCGCCACATTAAAGGTGTCTTAGTGAACAAAAGTATGCATGAATACATGAAAGATGCAAAAAAATATGTAAATTGTATACTTACCTTATTGAAAAATGTTACTTCGACTTTTCTTACGAAGTGGTTAGGATGCCCATGGCTATGTCGGTGTTTTCCAATGACGATGATTAGTATAGTTGCCTTAGCGTCTCGTCTCGACTTAGTAATTGATTTAATGCAGTGGATCTGGAATGCACCAGTTAAGTCCAAGCTGGATCGAAGACAGTTGCTACGGAACTGTATTTCAGCAGCTATGATCAGCTGCAAACTTGCACACGGGCGTTTTGTGGGTAGAAACTCGACGCAATAGCATTCCCGAACATTGAATATGACAGGTAGTTTTCACTTGATAGTGGTTGATGTGCCGCTCGGAACCCCAAAAATAATTTTTTCAAACTCAAGAGTTTTCTCCTCCATATTGTAGAAAATTGAATGGTGATTCCAACGAGCCAAAAATCACTCAATTCGGACTTAAAACGAAGAAGTTATTGACGAAAAAAGATCCCAAAAAGCATGTGTGCCGTGGCTGACGTGGCACCGATGACTGGACATGATTGTTGCTGACGAGGCGTAATTGATGACGTGGTAAGCGTTGTTGCTGACGTGGCCGCTGATGTGGCATACTGACTGGACCGGTTTGATGACGTGGCGGCTGACGTGTTATGGTGACTGGACCTCGCTTGCTGATCTGGCATGCTGACTAGGCCGAACGCCCCACGTGGCAGATGACGTGGGTGAACAAAAATATGAAGTGGGTGACGGGTCACTAACGAGGGTGAACAGAATCGCTAATGGGGGTGAAACTTGATAGAAGTGGGTGGATAAAGTGTAACGTGGGTGAACGAACCCCGGATGTGGGCGAGGCAGGCGAACGTGGGTGACCAACACCTATGGAAGTGGGTGAGGCTATTCAACGTGGGTGAAGGACACCCCGTAAGTGGGTGAGTATGGCCGCCGGCTTCACATTTTTTTTTTTTTTTTTTTTTTTACTTTTCGCCACGCTTTTCACGAAATGTGATCTTTCCTCTCGAGATTTTGTAAATGATTTTGTGAACTTGTTGTATTTTATTGCCTTGCAACGGTTGGTGTAACTATTTTCTATTTTCTTCATTTCCTTTGTAACGGTTCCATAGATCGTTCTTTGTTTCTCTGGACCTTTCACCATGGTTTGCTTGCACTTTTGTGGCCCTTTCGAGATGCTTTTCCGGAGGTTTTCCCGGGGTATTCAAGCACCTTGAGATGTAGGTAACTTGACAACCTTGTGAACATGACAAAGAGTGATTTTGACGTTTTACAAACTCGAACACGTAGACACTACGTTATTTGGGATGCAAATTTTTCCAGCTTTGGACTCGAATATACCCGGATCGAACATCCCGGCAAAGCAATCTTAGCGAACTTTCCGATGAGTCGGTCTTGGTGGCCTCGACTATGAAGTGGAGTGCCTGCAGCGATTTGCGATCAACCGGATTGCGGTAACTTTAGCTAATCGGAATGCGCACTCAAGCAATCACTGGACTGCATGGATCAGTAATCAAAACTGGACCCAACCATGTTGTGGATCGAATATCCAGCACCAATTTTGAATAGCGACCCTCGTCTTACTCAATCTCTTACAATTTCTGCGTGAATCTTGAATAGTGGGATTGGCCCCGCGCGAATTCAAGATAGCGAGAAAACTCAAATTTCCAATTTGCACGAGCAAAATGCAGCAAGGAGGTGCACCCTTGTGCGAGCATTTAGCTGCATGACACTTGTTTGGGGGCGAGCTATGTATCACTCCAACTACGACAATTGTCACTTGGGGCGAGGTACGTAGCACCTTGGCGCAAAAAGCAATTTTTGGGTGTTCGCGTGACACTCCGAACAACATGCTCGGGGGCGAGTTGCGTGACACCTAAATGTAATTCAAAATTCATCAGCCCATTGTTTAGGTTCGATAAACAAGTGGGAAGTCAATCTAGATCGTGTTCAAAGTTCCTTATATTGCAGTTTGAGAGATAATCCAGCAAAAAAAAAAAATCATTCTACGGGGAGCATCAACAGCACATAAACAAACAAGTTTACTAGTACAGACAAGCACTTCAGTTTCTTAGTATTTGTATATGCCAGTGGGGGCGGCTACACTATAACTAAGACAAGATCAGAGGAATTTTTCTTATAAACTCAGACCTCAATATATGGATTTCATTTCTTGAAAAAAAGTGGCAAGTGCTAAACAAGAGAAGTGTGGATGGAGCAACAATCTAGAAGTGGATATGCATTTACCGTCAGGCAAGTGGTATTGCAAAATGTGTAAGAGCATAATTACACAAGAATACGAGCAAAAGATTCTAGTTCAAAAAAACTGGACACTTGAGAAGTTTTTAATAGCGGGATCATTGGTTTTTATCACACTGCCTCAAGCACCAACAACTTAAAAGGATGAGAAACTACTAGCATAAACAAGTTCTTGTATTCGAAATAACTTGTATATACAAGTGGGGGCGAATATCATACCATGAACAACAACGATATCAATATAAAGCATTTCGAGCCGCGATCAACATGGATGTCCAACCATCTTAATTTTTCCAACCAAAGGTTAATATCCTTACGAACATGTTGCTTCACAAGTAATTGAAGGAAAGTATCATGCATACATGGCCGTATTTTCACTACTACCGTCATCACCAAAATTACATGTATGATTAGTTCGAGCGTCGTTGCTTCATGTACATATGGTTTAACGCCCGAATACCATCGATACTTAAGCCGAGAACTCTACTTCGGAGAGTTCAGAAATGCGGTCTTACGTTAAAAAAATTGCTGCAAATGGTGAATAAACAAAAGTCGTAGCGCCCTACCGATTTTTGAAGCCCGGAGCAACTCGGTTCTCCCAAGAATCTGGAAGTACACCTCCGATTTCTTCCAAGGATAGTTTCACCTACAATTCACGGGATTTCGAGTTATCTAACTCCCCGGCGCGCTCCAGACCAACTCCTCGAGTCAAGACCCTTATAACGGCAGACAACTCAGTATTTTTGCTCTCCAACCGTATGATTTCAGTCTCAAACCGTGACGTAAACCACCTTCCAAAGCACGTTGTCTTAACGCACCATTCAGTTGAGTCGCGAATTTAAGAAACTATGGGAGTAAGAGTAAATAATATTATACATGTTATCCTCTTAGCTATTCAACAAATACAAGAAATAGGTAGCCATTGGAAGGATGCAACTTGAGCAAAAAAGCATTGTCAGGATAAAGCGTTAAACTAGCGCTTTTAAATCTTGATATATATAAGCAAATGTGATCGAGCTAGTCTCTTTAAACTAGTCGAGTTCGAGGCATGTCATTTAACCAAGGGCACGAGATAGTGAATTGATCGATTTACTTACTTGGTTGAAATGTTTTGTCATGGTTTGAAGCAAAATGTTGTGATCGGGATCGGTTATCGATCGAACCGGGAGATGGAGAGGCAACGGAAGGTCGACTAATGCCGTGGTCGATTGCGGGATTGAAGTGGGTCGGCATACTCTAACATTTTCATTCTCCGGACAAGGGTTAGTCGAGCCACTTCCTATCATTCCAACATCATAAAATACAGCAAAATTGGACAAGGGATGGCAAAGGTGGTTGGATAACATTTTCTTCATTATCACAAGTAGTTTCTCTGCGCCTAAAGCGTTCGAGAGTGCGAATTCAATTATCAAATTTAGAGTAATCAAGACTAGAAATATGAGATAGTCATGGATGTACCTGGTGATAAAGCAGCGTCATGGGAAGTTGTCGCATTGTCTTTGCTAGATGAGGCGTCGTCAGCAAAAAGAGTGTTGGAGAAATCATTTCCTCTTACGGCTTCTCTTCCTGAAGGAACTTCAGCATCACGCCACGCCAGCAAACGCACCTGCTTCATCCAAATCTTGTTTCGTCAATAACTTCTTCGTTTGAAGTCCGAATTGAGTGATTTTTTTCTCGTTAGAACCATTTTTCAATTCCCTACAGCATGGAAGCAAAAATTTCTGTGTTCGAGAAACTTTTATATGCACTTGGGGCAGCAACATGATCGAGTTCGTGGTTCGTGGATAGCGACATGATCGAGTTCGAGATGAGGATTGCATATACCCTTCAATATTTAGCCTTGCATCACTTCGCAAGCATAAAATCTCGTCTTGCACGCGAGTATGAAAGACTTGCATCTTGGCAAGCATAAAGTCTCGTCTCGAACCACGAGCCCAATGCCCGATATTGGTCCAAAGACTCGTACTCAACACAAGCAACACCCACCCCTGCCCGAGAAGCAAGCGATAGCCTTGTTACGTCATGAGCAAAAGCCTTGCCTCAGCCGCAAGCACACACTACATTCTACTCAAGACTCGACTAGCTATCGAGCATCACAAGTCCACCACGTGGCAAAAAGTCCCGCCTAGCACGTGAGAAAATTTTATTGTAGGTTATCACAGTTGGGGGCGTCTTTGTATTGTCTCTACTCACGCTTGGGGGCGATCAAGGAGTTACGTCATCGACGATCGACGCGAAGGAAAAACAAAATTCTTAACCCCCAACAAGTTGGAGGTTAAGAGGGGGCGATGTTTGTACTAGTGTATAAAATACATAGGAGACCCACAAATCAATACAAGGAGGTTTCATGCAGATTAATGACAGCATGAAAAGGAGGTTTCATGCATATTAATGACAGCATGCAAAGGAGGTTTCATGCAGTTTAATGCCAGGAGGCAAGCAAGGAAATAAATACCATTTATGTTCAGGATTGTATAAATAGTGGAAAGGTAATTCTGAAAAAAGGGGGGGGGCAGCCAATAGGAGATAAAAGATACATTGTAATTCAACATATCAATAAAATATCACTCCCAAGGGGATTCGTCCGTGGATGTAGGCAAACCATGCCGAACCACGTTAAACCTTTGTCTCTTTATTTGTTCTTCAATTCGACTCCTAACCCAAAATACACACCAAACTATCCATTCATCGTGTTTCGTGCCCAAAAGTAATTTTGGGTACAAACAGTTTTTTTTTTGAGTTAAAGAAGAAGAAGAGGAGGGATCATAGACACTATGTCACAATTCAGAGAAAGAGTCGTTAATGTCGGGTATCTATTCTCTATCGACTCTGTAATGTCGTCACTATATTGTCACAAAAGTTGACGACTCAAACCTGCAACTTTTGCAGGTTATGAAAAATAGTCAAGGTATTATATAGTATACCATAACGACTCTAATTATCATTTTGTCAAATAAGAAAGGGTCGTTATATAATAAACTTGAAAAAGGAGTACAAAGAACAAAGGGTCGTTACACAACACTTTGTTGTTATCATTTTTGTCATTTAGTGGACAAATAAATAAGAGTCGTTATCATTTTTGTTTAAACATAAATGACTCAACCAAATAGTCGTTATCGTTTAGAGTGGTGATATGACGACCCTTTCATTTATTTGGTCAGAGAAGTAGTTTTTGGTCATATAGGGTCGTTAGTGTATAAAAAGGGATCGTCATAGTAGGATCGTCAATTAGTTCTGTAATATATTGACAACTATATTCTGGGGAAAAAAATCTTAAACCCAGAAAAAGGGTCGTTATCTCCTACACCTTATACATCAACGATTTTTCATACAAATAATATGCCGATGAAAAATCGTTAAGGTATATAACTATCGAGGTTGACGACCCTTATTATGTAACTGCTTTTTTTCAGTTAAAAACCGAATTTTGAAAAAAAAAACATCAAATAAAACGCAAATAGGAAGTAGATTTGTAAGTTTCAGTTCGCATACTTTTTAATTGGGGCAAAATCTTCTTCTGATTCGGCCTGAGTCGCTAATGGAATTGTGACGGAGAGTCGAGAGAGGACTGATTATTTTTGAGTCCTGTTAATAGGAGGGAAGGAATGGATTTGAGGAGGGAAGGATTATGAGGAGGGAATTAAAATTTGAGAGGAGGGATTGACCCTTCAAAAAAAACTGTTAAAATATCGATAATATCCTTAATATGCTGTAATATTTTCAATAGCGATCTTCCTTCCTTTATTTTGATATCTACTATGCATAAAATTATATCGTTTGCAGCAACACAAGCTCCTAGTGTTAAATTGTGAGTTCACAACTTTATTTTTATGAAAAAAATGACGTTCATACCAATGATATCAATGAAATGAACAGTTAAACACAAGTTTTTTACTTTCGATTAAGTACTGTGTGCGTACGAAGGCCAATCTTTGAAGTAGCTAATCGCCTAATCCAAATCATCTGATTTGCTAAAAACTAAACAAAACTATTTGTTGAAGTGGCCCGTGTTTTACCGTAGCTTAGATACTAATCATAGTAAAGACATGGAAAAGAATGATTAGAGGATGATGTAGCAGAATTCCTAACAAATATATACAGTTCTTCACAATCAGACAAGCTTCTGGGGACAATGAAAATTCTCCAACTGGGTGAATACATTCACTAGGTGCGTGGACGGAGTCGTTTATCGTCAAATGAAATTCTGTTTTATCTTTGTCAAAGACACAATCTTCCTAACCCTGCTAGTCGCCTTCCATGATCTCTACTAGTGATCACACTTATATAACTAGTTGCTCGATCGTTATCAATCGCTTTTATGAAAAACTAAGGTTTTGTGGATGAAGAAGGTAAACGACGATGGAGTTTTGGGATTGATTTGGATCGACTTTCATAAGAACACACAATTGGGGGATATAGGAATTAATTGGGGGATATGAATTACTTCCCCCAACCCATGGTGTGTGCTAAGGGGGTGACTTTTGGGGGCGAAAATACTAAAACACCCTTCCCTCAAAATAAAAATCAGAAAACTTAAAATCAAAAAACAAAATCATATTCCCCATTTCCATCTCCACTTCTTATTAATCTTTTTAGGGTTAAAACTTTGAAACCCAAATGTTCCCCATTCTCTTTCAAATTCTAAATTTTCCCCATTTCCTTTCAAATTCTCTTGTCCTTCTCTCATAGGAAGTGATGAAGAACATGTCGGAAATGATAAAGAATATGCCGGAAATGATGAAGACCATAGGAAGTGATGAAGACCACGGGAAGTGATGAAGGTCACGTCGGAAGTGATGAAGACCATGCGGAATTGATGTAATTCAATGCCGGAACTAAATTCCTAAGATACTCGATATAAATCTATTAATGCCTAGTCAAGTGAAAAAAAAATCAATTTTATGAATACTTTTCATCATGTGCCTAAGCATAGAAATTTAGGTTGAAGACCACAGGAAGTGACTTAGGCATGGTTATTTAGGATGAAGACCATTTCAGGAAGTGAGTTCCGGCATGGTTATTTAGGATGAAGACCACGCCAAGTGTCAAGAACATGTCGGAAATGATGAAGACCACGCCTAAGTGATGTAATTCAATGCCGGAACTAAATGCCTAAGCATGCTCGATATAAATCTATTAATGCCTAGTAGTGAAGTGAAAAAAAAATCAATTTTCCGGATACTTTTCATCATGTTCCTAAGATAGAAATTTAGGTTGAAGACCACAGGAAGTGACTTAGGCATGGTTATTTAGGATGAAGACCACGCGGAAGTGAGTTCCTAGAGATGGTTATTTAGGATGAAGACCACGCTGAAGTGTCAAGAACATGTCGGAAATGATGAAGACCACGCCGAAGTGATGAAATTCAATGCCTGAACTAAATGCCTAGGGTATGCTCGATATAAATCTATCAATGCCGGTAGTTAAGTGAAAAAAAATCAATTTTTACGGATACTTTTCATCATGTTCCTAAGCATAGAAATTTAAGCAAAAACCATGAAGTAGTTCCCAAGATGCTCGAAAATCGATAACTATGCCTAAGTAGATCGATTAAAACCGTAAAAAATAGGTTTTGAAAAAAAATAGGTTTTGAAGAATTTCCGAAAAATGCCGGCATGGTTTTTTGGTTGAATACCATCGAGCACCAAGCTTTTTCAGCAACAACAATGGTGGATTCAAAGAAAAAAAAATCAAATTTTCTACCTCTTACAAAGAATTTCTCATCACAATCCTCTTCCATTTTCAAAAAAAAATTCCACTCAATTTTTTTTCTCTCCTTCTACTCCTCACTCACACAAATTAAAATAAAAACAAACACTAATCTATCCCCCAAATACTTAAGATTTTTACTAATTATTATTAATCACTAATCCTGATTAATGACGGCTAGATTAGGAATTAAAAAATACTAAGATAAGGGGTGACCCCGATTTGATATTTGGATCTAATTTTTGTCTTTTTCCTCTATCCCCCAATTAGTTTTGATATCCCCAATTAATTCTTCTTTCATAAGGGTGAGGTTGATATTCCATAAATATTTTGAACACATAACATTGACCAAATATTGACCAGAATTTGGCTGATTTCCTTCCCTCCACAAATCCATTTTTTCCCTCCTAATAACAGGACTCTTATTTTTTGATTTGGGTTTAAAAATGAAAATGAGTTTAAAGTTAAGGGTTAATTAAATTTTAAGTTTTAGACTTAATGAAGGGTAAAACAGTATTTTCACTATATTTTTGTGGTGGGAATAAATTATTTGGGGTGGGAATAAAATGGTCGAGGCCCTGATTATTTCGTGGGGCCACATTTAAGCGGTGATAAAGAAGTTCACGCGTAAAGCAGAAGACAGAGAGGGTCCGATTTCAACTGTTTGTAGGTAATTTCGTTTTTATTTATCTACAGTAATTTTGTTTTTACAAATCAACAAATTTACTATCTACTCGTATCTCGACTTACTACCTATTTACAGTACTGCACCACATATTTACCGATCATATGATTCATATCATCCGGAGTGTAAATGCATATAAAACTCATCGCCGTCGATGCCAAATTCAGTATCGGCAACAACAATATTAGGCCGGATGACATTTAAAACACTACAGACATTTGAGGACAGTGTTTTGGCAATTTCTGTCTTTTTTTTTTTAGTTCGCCGGTTATTCTTTTCCGTTCAATCTTGAAAGGTTCTGCAACTATCTTAAGATTCGGCAGTCCTGAGACTCTTAACCTTGTGGTTAGCTTGCGGTGTCTTTGCCATTTGATGCATGTCAATATCCTGTTACTTGTTTTTCTATCTATAAGAAGTAAACCACATTGAAATGCTTGCATCCAATTACACTATTAATCAACGGGACAAAAGAAGATAATTGAATTGGATTCATAATGGAGTATCAAATTACATCAAGCAATTTCTATATGCTGAGAAATTGATTTCAAAGAGTTCTTCTTTATTGTTCTTTTAGGATCCATGGAGAACTATGATCCTTGGTATAAAACAACTACAAGAGTCCTTAAAAAGTTGACAACAACCAAACTTTTGAACTCCGACCTAACTTCCGGGAACCGAAGCTTGATATCGACCAACCATTCATGGGATAAGCGACTTGCGATGTGGACATTCAAATCATCTGAAATCAAGGTACCTTAAATGTCTTTGTTCGGCATTACTTGCTAAAGTTCCGACCAGCTTGTTCTTAGAAAGAAATAACATGTCGAGCCCTTGAAAAGTTGACTACCAACCCAACCGAAGAGCATATGAAGCGATATCTAGATGAAACAACGACTTGCACCACTTGCGACGTGGATGTTTGAACCATGATAAATCAAGGTACCTTAAATGTCTAGTCCAGCACTACCTTGCTAAAGCTCCGATTAGCTTCTTCTTAGACCACGACAGTGAATTCTTGCGCCATCTACAACTGCATTAGTTGCCATCCACAATCGAATCAAATGTCCATTCTGAACTTCTAATCCTTAGAAAAGTTAGCTCAATCTTTGTTGATCAGAATTGCGCTCCTGCTATGAATCGAAGATAGCAACTCCAAATCCAGTCCTCCGGCGTCTTTTTCCGAGTTCGCATATACCAAATTTCAATCACAATTGAACCCTCTATTCTTCTTCCTCTTCTTCTTCTTCATCTTAACTGTTGCTTGACCTAGTAACAACACCATGTTTACTGAAAATTCAGAAACTGAGATTTATCTTTGTGGCCGGTTCTGTATGAACAAGTTAGTGCATACCTTGTTTTGTTTTTATAGATGGAAATTTGAACCCTGAATAAACACACGTGATCTTCTTCAACAACCCTTTGAAACAGAGACTCTGATTTCAACCAAGTGGGGTATGTCGATAGAGATACTTTAATGCTTTTGGTTTTTGAAATTCAAACTTTTCACAGTGGATCTCAGATTCTCAAATTTATCACAGGTGCAGGGCTGAAGACGCGTAATGGGGAATAGCATTGGATTCGTTTATTCAATGAAACAGTTAACGCGTGGTGAAACTAGTGGAAAATGACGCATCAACCACAATAGATAGAGTTATTACTCGACCACCTACACACAGACAATACAAAGAATCTCGATTCAACTTCCTTGCTTGAATTTTAAGCCAAGATATCAGTACTAAAGATACCAAATGTCCCGGAAATGGGGTTCACAGAATTAAGACCACTTACTAAACCATACCAAGGCAGGCAGTACTATATAAGATTTTTACAAAGAAAAGATTTGCACAAAAGTATATGGCCTAGTTAGAAGTGGTGAAATGAAATAAATATTTTCGACGCAGCACTGAGTACTTTTTAGGTTCCTGGCTGGATATTTTGGGGGATGCGTTCTCATACGAACTCTGCCAGTGATTAGCTGCATCAGTGCATTTGGGTGGTCATTTCATGAGAGGTATGACTATGATTTAACAGCAGAAGTAATCTTGGACTTGCACGGCGCAGGGGAAGTTATAGTGAATGTGCCTGCAGAAAGAAGTGTAGAGGTTAAATATCGCACACGTAGATATCATGCGAAGCAGTACTATTATAAAGGGGCGAACATACTCGCACGTAACATATTTCGGATGACGTCACAAGGTCATGAATAAAGTGTGGAATCTGTACGAAGTTAAAGAATACGTGTGAGAAGACCCAATACATGGGTGCGAAGACATCACACGCCAGATCTGAAAATAGGGGCTTTATTAGCTGTCCTCCACTATGTAAAATTCCTATATATAGGACCAACCACCCTTGTGTTGGGGAGGCACCTTTTAGGAGAGTTGAGGTAGAACTTTAGGAGAGAGAAAGTTATTTGCTCCCCAAGTTAAGGTTTTATCTTCACTTCTTTGTATTGATTTCCAAAGCTTAATAAAAATTTTATATGTGTTCTTCATTATGATTTCATAGTCTAGTTAGCAAAATATCAAAGGGGTGTGGTAGTGGGATTTTCCACTACTACATTTTGGCGCTAGAATACAGTTCGAGGGAGGGATTACACCTTCTTGTGAAAGTTTTATTTAGATTTTCAATATTTTTTAAGAAAATTCGTTTTCAGGAGGAATTTGTAGTTGTTTTTCGCTAAAATTTAACTACGTTTAAATATCTGTTCTAAAACTTGAAGATTTCGAAAAAGACTTAGTTGAATTCGAATCTGAAAACAAAGGTGTCATTTCAAGAACAAGCCAACTAAAACATCCTGTACACAAAAAGGGACCAAGCCAACATGAATACGCAGCAGAAAACAAGCAAATCAACAGATCGATAAAGATTATCGGAGCGAAAAAAAGAAGTGGGCGTTTACAGTGTAATATGATAGCAAAATCAGGTGGTAGCATCGTTGAATTTCATGCAGGAATTACAGGACAAATCCACAAACGTGATTATGAAGGAAGGAAGATCTCAACTGTGGAGAAGATCTCGAATCTGCAGGAATGAAAAAAACAGAAGATTGCATTTGAAGCAGACGACATACCAATAGGAAGCTTGGGATGAACAGATCCATTGGTGGTAACCATACCTGCGCGAAGAGTGGAGAAAGATAAAGATACGAAAGATGCGGATGAATGGGCGATTGAAGGAACTTTGATAGATACCTGGAGCTCAGTAGACATCTTGTTTTATCGCACGTTCAAGAACATGGGATATGACAAAACAGACTTAATGCCAACTACATAGAACATCCATGGATTCAACAAAGCAACGACCAAACCAAAAGGAGAGGTAATTATAAACATGCCGCTAGGAGAAATAGAAACGCAGGTAACATTGTGCGTAGTGGATGTGGAGTCACCGTACAACATGTTGTTGGGAAGACCGTGGGTGCACGGTATAAAAGGCATAGCGTCAACTTTGCACCAATGTGTACGTTTCCCAATGCCGAGTGGAATACGCGAAATCGGAGGCGACACGGAAAGAGCGAAAGCCTGCAATCAATTAGATGTCAAGAACTACGAAGGGAGATCAAGGAAGCGAAATGATAGATGGAGGAAGGCGAAACAATTAAGGAAAGAAGAAGAATTCAAGGTATATATGGTGCGAGCGAAAGAAGGTAGAGGAATACCAAGAGAAATCACATATGAAGAAGATGCACCAGCCAAGAAGATCAAAGAGCCATCCCCGCTAAGTGAACCAAATGCAAACTTCATTGCAGCAGAACCGACTAAAGAAGTAAACATAGGGATTGAAGTGGAGCCCAAGATGATAAGGATTGGGACCGGGATGGAAACAGAAGAAGAAGAAGAACAAGAAGAAGAAGAAGACACAATTAACCTTCTGAGAAAGTACAGCGATGTCTTCGTGTGGGACATGGATGAAATGCCAGGTATAGCTTCTGATGTTGCATATCACAGGTTAGATATCAGGAAGGATGTGCGGCCATTCAAGCAAACGATAAAGAAAATAGCAACCACCTATCACCCGCAAATAAAAGCTGAGTTTCAGAAGATTTTAGACGCAGGAATAATACGACCAACAAAATATACAAAGTGGATAGCGAACATGGTGGTGGTACCAAAAAAGAACAAAGGTATAAGAATCTGCATCGACTTCAGCGACTTGAACAAAGCATGTCCAAAAGACAGCTATCCATTACCATATATACCACAGATAGTAGAGGCTTCATCAGGGTATAAAAGATTATCACTAATGGACGGGTATAAAGTCTACAATCAAATTCCATTGGCAGAAGAGGACTAGGAACACACGGCTTTCTTCGCACCAAGAGGATTATTCTGTTATACCAGAATGCCTTTTGGTTTAAAAAATACAGGTGCTACGAATCAAAGGATGGTGGAAAAGATATTCGCAAAGTGGATCCACAAGACTTTAGAAGTGTACGTTGATGACATGTTAGTAAATAGCAAGAAGGCAGAAGATCATGTAGACCATTTGGAAAAAATATTTGAGTGAATGCGTCAATGCAAAATAAAGATAAATCCTGCGAAATGTATCTTTGGAGTGGCATCAGGGAAATTCCTGGGATATATCGTATCAGAAGAAGGAATACAAGTAGATCTAGAAAAGGTGCAAGCAGTTCGCGACATGCCAATACCAGCAACATTAAGGGATGTACAGAAGTTGAATGGACTATTAATTAGCCTCATTGGGACGATTTATCTCGCGCTCTTCAGATAAATGCAAGCGATTCTTTAACATTCTAAAGAAGGGAGCCAAATTCGAATGGACAACTAAATGCGAAAAGGCGTTACAAAGCATAAAGAATTATTTAATGAATGTGTCTATTTTGAAGAAAGCTGAACCAGGAGAGGAACTACTATTATACTTGGATTCAACACCACATGCATTAAGTGCCGTACTACTTCGCTTAGATGGAGAAGTTGAAAAACCGATTTATTACATAAGTAAAACATACAATGCAACAAAGAAGAATTATGCGAAGATCGAGAGGCTCATCCTCGCCCTGGTATGCAACTCAAAAGCTTCGCACGTACTTTCAAGCCCATAAGATTAGAGTTCTTACAAAGGTGCCAATAGAATCTGTAATGAAGAATTCAAAAAGGCTCGGGCGAGTAGAAAGATGGAATGCACAAGTAGGGGAATTCGAAATCAAGTATGAGATACTATCTTCACCAAAATCACAAGTCATTACGGACTTCTTAGCAGAATTTCCATTGGAGGAAGATGAGAGCGTAAAAGAGATGATGGAGGTGGACGAAGATCCAGGAAACCCTAAAAATCTTTTAAGAGAACAAAATTATAAAAGATAGGAGATACTAGTCGATGGATCTGTAAACGGAGAAGGAAATGGTATTGGGATAGTAATTATCTCGCCATTAGGAGCAAGAATGGCGTACTCATTTAGGTTGGAATTCGCATCCACCAATAACGATACAAAATATGAAGGAGTAATACATGCGTTGTGATTGGCAGTAGAAATGGAACTAGATGACGTCAGAATAACTAGTGATTCACAATTGGTGGTCAACCAAATATTGGGGATATATAGCACGGATGAACCTTCATTACGGAAATACAAGCTACTAGCATAGGAGTTATCAGCAAAATTCAAGAATGTACAATGGAGACACATATGCAGAAAAGACAATAGATTCGCAGATGCTCTAGCATTCCTCGCGTCTATGTTGGTGGATCCAACCACTCGTCATATAAAGATTACAACACTTTTCCTCCCGTCAATCAAAAAAGAAGAAGAAGCAAATGTAATGATGGTAGAAGGCGAAGAAGGAAAAGAAAATGATAACGAATAAGATTGGAGATCGCAACTTCATTCATACTTGGGGAAGGGAGAAGTACTGAGGAACATATTAGAAGCACACAAGATAAAAAAAGTCGTGCGACAAACTACGAGTTAAGAGAAGGAGTACTTTATAGAAGATCATTCCTCGGGCCCTCTCTCAGATGCTTGACGCGAAAAGAAGGAATAAAAATACTAAATGCAATACACTATGGGGATACAGGAAACCATAGCGGGGAAAGGTCATTGGCGTACAAAACAAAAATACAACGATATTACTGGCCTTACATGCATGAGGACGCGAAAGAAGTATCTAGTCGATGTGAGGAATGTCAAAGACACGGAAACAAAATACATGCACCAGGAGAGAACTTAAATTCATCAACCAGTGTTTGGCCATTAGCAAGATAGGGCATAGACATAGTGGGTCCATTCATACCAGGGTCAGGCCAAAAAAGATATCTGATTGTTGCAACATATTATTTTACAAAATGGTCAGAGGTGAAAGCAGTTTAGCATATACGCGATAAGGACATTTTCACCTTTATATTTGAGAATATCATTTGAAGATTCGGAATACCTGTACAACCGGTGTCTGATAATGGAAAACAGTTCGAGGGCGATAACAAAGAAATGTTGTTAAATGCCTTCAAAATCCAGATTGGAAAATCAACTCCATTATACCCGCAGAGTAATGGACAGGCAGAGGCACCTAACAAGACGCTCGCGAATACGATGAAGAAGAAGTTGGAAGGATACAATAAAGGATGGTGCGAACAGGTCCACAATGTCTTATGGGAATATCGAACAACACGAAGAGAAGCAACAGGAATGTCACCATTCTGTTTAACATATGGAGTGGAAGCTGTATTGCCAACCGAAGTCATCATACCAAAAACGAAGCAAGAATCTTGGGAGAAGAACCTAAATACCGACTTGATACTGGAAAAATTAGATGACTTGGAAGAAAATAAAGAAATTGCCTTACAACACATGGAAAACTATCACAAAAAACTGGAAAGAGAGTACAATAAACGTGTCAAACCAAGGGAATTTCAACCAGGAGAGCTAGTATTAAGAGAGATACCATCTTATCAAAAGGGAGGAGATGGAAAATTGGAGAAGAAATGGGACGGACCATACAAAATAAAGATAATTGTGGGGAATGGAGTGCATGAGTTAATGGACAAGAATGGAAAGAACACGGAGCGAAAACACGATCATCCATGGAATAGAATGTATCTTAAAAAGTATTATCCATAGGACATTTAGTAGACTGATGTGTGCGAATAAAAAGCAAATTCATAATGTACACGCGAAGTTATGAATAGACAGAAAGTATTTTCATTCTTCAAAATAATGATCCATAAAAATATACAAGCAGAAGAAAGAGGCAATGATAAGGCCTCATGAATACGACCTCAATAGGGGGCAACAAAATTTAAAACCTCTAACTAGGGAGGCTAGGTATCCAATTGTGGAGTGCACCCTAGTTCGCACTTGTGCAAGAGGCAATATAAATAATTCCTAACGCGCGTCATAGTTGGGGAAAACCTGGTAATGCATGGCTCGGGCGAAAACCACACCATTCCTGGGACCTGAGTCATGGATAGTGGTGGCGAAATAAATCCTATCCGATAGAGACTCCTTAGTTGAAAAACTAAGGTACTAATTTCTCTATCATGGAGTGTAGAAACTCGACCAGGGCGCTGCGATACACGGTTGAGCCAAGAGTGCCGGGGGCGTCTGGAGCGTACCTCGCCGCTCTTGGAAAGTTCTGGCTATGATACACTCGGTCCTCAAGATACCCCACTTAGGGTGCAGTCTTGTAACCATAAGCCATATAGGCTGAGATATAAAAGGCCGCGAAAATAACTAATTGTTGCATCACTGGATGGGAAGATCCCACCCTAACCCGGTAGGGGTACGCTTCCTTGAAGGGGCAATCAGGGGGGGATATAAGGACGGCACCCTCCACTAGGGAGCTGAATTGTGTCAAAGACGTCAATGTCACAAGGCTTTTACTCACGTGAGTAATTAGGCTTGTCATATTGATGCGCAATTATATATCCTGCAGAGGTAATAATACGAAAGATGATAAGGTAGGGTCAAGGGGTTAATACACGAGAATGTAAAGACGTCCCGCGACTCTATCGCACGGCCAAAAGAATATCCTGAGGCAAAGATAAACCCTATTAACAGGAGAGGCTGATTAAGACCTCTACTTAGGGAGGCTCAATAAGACCTCATTATCAAACACTAAAAGACCTAAGTAAATGCATATGTGATTTTATCTTTTGGAGGTCATATTCACATTAAAACCTTTTTCTTTCTTAAGTGGGCTATATTCGCATACACCCTGTTTTATATATTCGCATAAACCCTGTTTTTTTTTCGCATTTTTGAATGTTTTTTTTTTTTTTTTTTTTTTTTTTTTTTTTTTTTTGTAGCGAATATTTGAACGTTATTATATAACATGCGAATAACAGAGGCAAGTATGGGAATTACAAAAAGAAGGTATTATTCGCATCCTTAGAAAATAATTTTGCATAGAAACAAACTTGTTCTTCTTTAAATGTGTAGTAAAAGCAGGTAAAAGGGAATCCAAACATACGAAAAGAAACTAAAGATCATTCTTAGGCACTTCCTCAAGTGAGTCAACAGCTTCGGCCTCAGTAGCAGGAGGGGTACTTGGAATAGAAGTTTTAGCAGGAACTTCAACGTGAGGGATATCTTGAGCTTCAACAAAGGGAATAGCTTCAGGATTCGACGCATCTAGAATATCGCTGCCAGCTTCATCCTTATTAGGTTGATCTTCGGGAAGAGGGATTTCTTCATCACAACTATCATAACCATGATCACTATCAGGCTGAGGAATAGCCTCATTATCAGAAATATCAAGAGGGCACACTTCTTCTAGAGGAATGGAATTGGCAATGCATATTTCATCTGCATAAGCTTTAGCCTTGAGATGAGCTTCGCGTGCGACATTCTTCTGTGCGTTCTTGATATAAATCTTCATCAATTGCTCAAGGTATATGAATCTCCTCTCTGCCCTATCACGGGAAGCTTAAAGTGTGGAGGAAAGGTCCCTAATATTCTTGTGAGCCTTAGCTAAGTCAGACCTTAACTTTTGAACAAGGAGCTGGTTGGAATTCTCAGAAACTGCAAACACAAAGAATACCAAAATCGGCTCAGAAATAACAAAATCACATGAAAGAAATAGTATTCAAGGGAAGCTAAAATTTTAATTAAGGTAGTCAACTTGGTGTGACTACCTTCCATCTAAGAAAGGAAATATTGAGACAAGGCAAGACCACTGCTTCTCATACTCTCCAAATGTTTATTGAAGTCATCACCTATCAAGCCTTCAAGACGGGAGCGAATTTTATTCTCATATTTAGCAAGAGAGGCATGTTTCTTCTTTAAGATGTCATGCGAGCTTCCCAACCGAGTGTGTTGTTCGCGAAGCTTATTCATAATTCAACGGTCATCTTTACCTTGTTGTTGATAATCTTTTCATTTTCCAAGGACACCCTCTTCATATCTCTGTCATATTGGTTTCTTAGCACACGAAGGGAATCCTCTTGCTCAGTACAAGTTCGCCGAAGAACGTGGTATTGCTGGGTAAAATTCGCCTTCTCACCCAAAAAAAAATTGTTTCTCGTCCGAAAGGGTGCGATTTTCCTCTGATAGAGTTTGATTCTTTAAGTCAGCAGCGTATAGCAACCCAGAAAGTTTGGACACTTGGGAATTTAGGAAGTCATTCTGGGTGCTAAGGCCATGATTCTCATTTTTCAAATTATTAATTTGATCAAGCAAGTATGAGTGATAACTAGTCAGTTGATTTAACTGATGATGCAACTCTTTGTTCTCCACACAAGCATCCTCAACAGAGTGTTGACACTCAAATATTTCCATGACTCCTACTTGTTGTTGCTTATAGATCTGAATTTGAGTCCACACTGATTTTGATAAGTTTCAACTGAAAGACAATAATGTAGTTCCCGGATGTCAACAATCTTTATCTCGAAGACGCGTAAAGTAGAAATCGTGGGGTCCCGTTTTTAACTGGAGGTTGTAGGTAGTAATTACAATTTTTTACCTTTTACTCCGTGCATGTCAATAATACTATTTAGTGGGAGTAACTTAATTTAAATGTTGTTAAGCTTATCAGTAAATTATTGTCAACCGAGAAATGCGGATGCCCAATTCTAGTAGTTTTAATCAGCGATTGTTATATTAATAAAAAGGTGCACAAGTTATCATATATGGGAAAAAATTTTGAACTCGCAATGCGAGTTCAAAAACGAATTCGCAGCATCACAGTCGTTGGATGTTGCGGATATGATATCACAGCCATTGGATGTTGCAGATATGACATAAGTTCATAACTGTGGTTAAGTCATGATGTCATATTCTCGCAACATCCAATGACCGTGATGTCATGATTCCGCTATTTGAACACGCACTGCGAGTTCAAAACTTTTTCCTCATATATGTAAAACGATCAAAAACATTAACAGGGGGACTTTGTAAAAATTTAATCTTCTAAAACACCAACAGGGAATACAGAGTAAATAACGTTGTGTAAATTATATAAGAGCTCCTCCCTTGGCAACTTCAGTGAGCACCAATGCAACCAAACCAAGCATAGCGGCTCTACCGTTCCACATCTCAGCGGTGGAGGACATGATACCGTCTGATTTCGATTCGACACTCACGCCTTGAGCCAATGGGACAATTGAGGCCACTGATAGCAGAACACAGGTATAAAGAAACCATGGGAGTCCTCCATCACCCAACTGTGCTGCGACATCAGTACCTTTAGCGAGTTCTACTCCTATAGCAGTAACAAACCCAATCATGGCAAGTCTACCGTTAATTCTCTCTGGTGCCGGCCCACTGAATGCTAGTAAATCTGTAAATTTAGTACTCATCTGCAGACCATTAAAAGAATTTAATTAGTTAGTTAAATTGGCAATTAACCACCAAATATATGGATAAACAAATATAATCGACGCAACGAACCTTAGGTGCAGCACGTGGTGGTGGAGAAGTGGGAGTTGAAATTGGAGCCTGCTTATTATCCTCGGCCATGCAGCAAACTCTGAAGCTAGCATTTCTTCGTGTTTGGGTTTGACCACGAGTAACATTGTTAGACAGGATAGAGTGGTAAACAGATGATGCTGAAGCAGCCATTATATTTGGAATATGTGAATTCTGTAGATGCGAGAGCAAATTAAGATGTAAGGCTCTTGTAGTAGTGATAAAAGGATAAATAATTTGGTTTGATGATGAAGTAATATATATGCTTAAAGAAGGTATATATAGGGGGGAAGAGAACGAGGAAGTTCATATCTAGAGAGAGTGAATTGGCTGGTAAAAGTCCACATGAGCAAATTTTGTGCACACCTTTTATTCACGGACACGTAAAAGTCTTTATTAGATTCATGGATGGTACAGAAATGAATGACGTGGGTTAAATTTGAACCGATACCAGTCTTTAGTATTTTTGATTCATGGGACGAACTAGTGGGCATGGTGGAAGAGTCACGAGCAGACATGGACAAAATGATAACATCAAGTTTGCTGCGAGAGTACTACGTGTTGATGTACAAAAGGCTGGTCGACTTGATCTTTGTCGTTTCCGTACTTTTAGTTTATCATCCTAGATGAGACGACCTTTGTCTAAAGACTAAATAAACAGTAAACTCTAATGTTCTTTTAGTGGCGGTCCTAAATAACTTGGGCTGTTTTCTTTTGCCGAAGAAAAGAGGAGAAGTGAATTGAATCTATTAATCCATTAACATCAAATACGCTTAAATTATGCAGACAAACTGAACGTATTTACAATTTGAAGAAAAAAAAAATACATGTAGAACTATGTACCTCATGCAATAGTCCAAGTCCCAGGTGTGAAACAGTTACAATAGCAACATGAAACATGGTCAAGCCCTTCAAATGTATTCCTCCGTTTGTTAACCTTCATCCATGGGCAGAAAATGCATGGTTCAAATGTGTTAATTTTACAGATTCTGCCGCACAAGCACCAGTGGTGTCAGATGATGTCCCTGCACAAGCACCTACACTTCCTAAACAATGCATGATTTCCGATATGTGTGGAGATAGTTTAGCTCAGCTATTAGTATCAAAGAGGTTACCAACCGTAAAGGATTTTGGATGTTGCAAAGAAATTGTACAGAAGACAAAATATTGCTGGGATACGACAATGGAGATCATTGAAGATCCCAATGTTCCTGCTCTGGCTCACCTCTATCCATGGGCAGATAATGCTTGGGACAATTATGTCAGCATTACAAACGTAAAGATTATACCTCACCAGTAGTGCATTACACGGTGTAAAACATTTGCCTCCTCGATGTTCCATACCGAATAAAAATATTCACAAATTATTTTCCAAGAAACTTTTCTTATATCCAAGTTCTAGTTTTTTTTTTTTTTTTTTTTTTTTTTGCAAGATTCTATGAAAATATGCACTGGGGAAATATACCAAGTCGCATGCATTTTCATTCCATTTGTTGTTTGCCGAGGAGATGATCATGAAATGGTATCCTCTCTGTGAACACGGAAATAACGAAGGTGTCCACGTGCTCGCAAACAATCTTGGTGTCAATTGAATATACGCCCCTAAAATATGAATATGACGTATGATATATAGGTAGATGTCGATTCATTGATTCTAAACCCCGCGGGTTTGTCATGATCTCATCAACAACCGAAATGGTAACTCTAAGAAATGAACATATAAGTATAAACATATGAATGCTAAACGTAAAGGAGAATGGTTTACGTGGTTCAAAGACTAAGGCCTACATCCACGGAGTCCGGGAACATTCTCTATGAAATAATGGGTTACAAGAATAATTGTAAGACAGTGTTTATCAAACCCGCAGGTTGATGCTCATACTTACATCTCACTGATCTCTCTCTCTTATTCTTTAGTTCTCTCCACTAAAAATCCCCCCTCCCCTCTTCCTGTTTGGAAGGGACATATATATAGCTGATTTAAATGGGTCCCCTGGAAGAGAGTTGTTGAAATCTTATCTTCTCGGATTCTGTGCATAGTCCGCGGACTTCCTTATCATTCCGCGCCTTCTATAATTCCTATGTTCGTTACGCTGGCTATCCTCCGCTCTCTTCGTTGGTCATCGGACACGTGCCCTCTGAGCAGCACTAAATGCGAGTGGTTGGGATGGTACCGTCTGCGCCAGGCGGTGTCAGACTTCCCTTGTCACGTCTGTGTCAGTCGTATTTTCCCCAGCCGTTGATTATACTTTATCTCGTGATGAGATAAAGTGTAGCAGAGTAGCTCTTTGGTGTTACGTGGGGATACCTTCCTTTGATGCTTCTTCATCTCCGACCGTCGAACTTGACAGACGGCACGCCATCTAGATCCTAGGGATGCCCCTACGTGTCCTCCATATCGTGACGAGGCCTCCACGTGGGCTTTGCTAGTACACGTGGTGAGGGAGATAAATAAGTGTACTTACAATTTGCCCCTCTTCTTGTGACTGGGCGCCAGCTTTTGTTGGAAGAAGAATCGTGTGGTACGTTTTTATCTCCCTCCTCATAACATCCCCTAAAAAGGAGTTATTTGTATTTATTGTGCACGTTTCCCATGTCCGGCCATAACCGCCTCTTGGGTAGTGGACGGTTTCTTTTGTCCTATAAAAAAGAAAATAATGAAGGAATGTGAATTAAATTCACATTCTCTGTTTTATTCTACGCCTCATTCTCTTCTTTATCTTCTTAACTTCTTTCGCCACCACATCACCGCCGCCATCACGCCGTCCGTCCGCCACCGTTGCTTCTTCGTTGTCGTCGCTAAAGCATTTATCTTGAAACTCAGGTAGGATCTTTTACTTTGTTTACCCGCCATTTCTATCACTGTTGGTTTTTTTGATTTTCTGGTGATGAATCATGATGGGTTTAATCTTATGCATATCGTGGGATTTGAAAGTTGACGCCGCCGAGCCGTGTGTTTTACTGGCCATGTTTTGATTTTCTTTCTCTTTTCTTGAGTTTGAGTAATAGCTTGAGAGCTTAAATGGTTGTAGATGAAGTCTAGGGTTTTCTTCACGTTTGCTGCTGTTCTTGAGATTTTCTTGTTTTTCGATCTTCCTTGACCCTGATTTTCACTTCTATTTGTGTTTGTGTCCGCAGATATGTCCGACCATCCGCGGGCTCCTTATCAAACTCCTCCGTCAAGTCCTCGTAAATCTCCTCGGAGTGATTCCAATATTAGGGGCGGAACTTCGCGTCTTCTTACTAAGGGTAATCTTCGGGATAGACGAACGTCCTCGTCCTTTGTTCAGAGACCTTCGCTCAAAAAAGGTGACCCGCCGCAGGGGTCTAGATACGCCGTGGATCGTCCTAGGGATGGGTCTTCTAAGAAACAGCAGAATCCGCGCATTGAACTTCAAGATGTGCAGCCTCTCCGCACCAAGCCTCCACCGCGGACTAATCCATCTGTGCCTAGTTCAGGTAAGTCCACTAAGAATCCTCCGAAAAGGAAGGCTACGGAGATAGAATCTTCGGGAGATGTAGTTCCTCCTAGGAAGAAAGTAGTGGGTTCTGCGGAAGATGCCACGGGAGACGCTTACGAGGATGAATCGCATTACTTTTCGTCCTTTACCTTTGGGTAACAAGAAGTTCACTTTCAGACACATTGATCTCGAAGCCTTCAAAGTGAAGCACGGTCTTCAGCACTTCCAAGTGCGCTTTTATGCCCCTGATAAAGATATAAACTATGAGATGGTTACCAATTATCAGTATGATGCCTTTCATTTATTGACGACCGTGGGTGCCTTCGAGGCTGGTTTGATGTTGCCTTTGTACAAAGCTGGTGATGATTTTTACTTAGGGTCTTGTCTAGCCGTGATCTTGCTAAGAAGAGTCATAATCGGGGTGCATCGCAGTTTGACAGAAATTATCTTCGTCATCTCCGAGAATGTTATCTTCGTAGCAAAGGGCAAACGATGATGACCTCGCTATACCCCCAAATTAGAAGAGGAGAGAGGGTGGTATACTCCTGAAAATTTCAACAAGTCCTTTGGAGATTATGTTAACGGAAGACACGTAAGCCGTGGTCTCGTGAGTCCGCGGAATATCCCTCCCGTTAAAGGGGAAATTTGCCTTTTGAGCGAGGTAAGTGATTCCAAGATGGCGAGGATTCCCAGTGCCGAGGGTCTTCCTATTCCCGCTGATGAGAGAATTAAGCGTGATCATGACTATGAGTGGTCTTCCACTGTTTTTGAAGTTGTTGATCCGTGGGTTTGTGGTTGGGTCCCCGGACCCCATGGTTGGCAGCCTATCGTTGACAGGTTCTTATCGCGAAACCTCTCCTTTCTCGTTATGCTCACTCGCCTTGGCAGATGAATTTTGGAGGTATGGATTTTGCTTACAATCGTGATGTTGATGACGCGGAAGACGAAGATGTCTCCGATGCTAACCCTCCTCCGTCGAGTACTAATATTGCTAAGGTGCGTTGTTTGTTTCCTACGTATATATTCCCCCTCGTTTTCTTAAGTAATGTTGATTATGCAAAGGGAAGGAGATACAAGCGGCTCTTTTAACATTATGTCTCGCAGGTGCCTAGAAAGAAGAAGATCAATCCCAAGCAATCGTCTAATTCTCCCACTGAAGATTCTACGCGCTTCGAGGATGTGAATAGTCCGGTGAATGATGACGAGGATATTTCCGATGAGGGAGAGCGGATTGAGACTTCTCCGCCTTTTCAAGAAGGAGATAGTGTTGCTGGTGGGGCCGTCGGTGGAGGTGATGGTGATCAGGCCACCGGTGGTGGTAGTGGTGAGCAGGCCCCTGGTGGAGGTAGTGGTGAGTAGGCCACTGGTGGAGGTAGTGGTGAGCAGGCCACTGGTGGAGGTAGTGGTGAGGAGGCCACCGGTAGTGGTAGTGGTGAGCAGACCCCTGGTGGTGGTTGTGGTGAGCAGGCCCCTGGTGGTGGTAAGGTTGCAGAGGACAGGGGGCATTGGCCATATTGTGAACACGGAAATAACGAAGGTATCCACGTGCTCGCAAACAATCTTGGTGTGAATTGAATATACGCCCTACAATATGAATATGACGTATGATATATAGGTAGATGTCGATTCATTGATTCTAAACCCCGCGGGTTTGTCATGATCTCATCAACAACCGAAATGGTAACTCTAAGAAATGAACATATAAGTATAAACATATGAATGCTAAACGTAAAGGAGAATGGTTTACGTGGTTCAACACTAAGCCCTACATCCACGGAGTCCGGGAACATTCTCTATGAAATAATGGATTACAAGAATAATTGTAAGATCGTGTTTATCAAACCCGCAGTTGATGCTCATACTTACATCTCTCTTATTTCTTCTCTCTTATTCTTTAGTTCTCTCCACTAAAATTCCCCCCCTCCTCCTGTTTGGAAGGGACATATATAGAGCTGATTTAAATGGGTCCTCTGGAAGAGAGTTGTTGAAATCTTATCTTCTCGGATTCTGTGCATAGTCCGCGGACTTCCTTATCATTCCGCGCCTTCTATAATTCCTATGTTCGTTACGTTGGATATCCTCCACTCTCTTCGTTGGTCATCGGACACGTGCCCTCCGGCTTGACACTAAATGCGAGTGGTTGGGATGGTACCGTCTCGCGCTAGGCGGTGTCAGACTTCTCTTGTCACGTCTGTGTCAGTCGTATTTTCCCCAGCCGTTGATTATACTTTATCTCGTGATGAGATAAAGTGTAGCAGAGTAGCTCTTTGGTGTTACGTGGGGATACCTTCCTTTGATGCTTCTTCATCTCCGACCGTCGAACTTGACATACGGCACGCCATCTAGATCCTAGGGATGCCCCTACGTGTCCTCCATATCGTGACGAGGCCTCCACGTGGGCTTTGCTAGTACACGTGGTGAGGGAGATAAATAAGTGTACTTACAATTTGCCCCTCTTCTTGTGACTGGGCACCAACTTTTGTTGGAAGAAGAATCGTGTGGTACGTTTTTATCTCCCTCCTCATAACTTCCCCTAAAAAGGAGTTATTTGTATTTATTGTGCACGTTTCCCATGTCCGGCCATAACTGCCTCTTGGGTAGTGGACGGTTTCTTTCGGTCCTATAAAAAAAAAAGAATGAAGGAATGTGAATTAAATTCACATTCTCTGTTTTATTCTCTGCCTCATTCTCTTCTTTATCTTCTTAACTTCTTCTGCCACCACACGGGCCGCCGCCACCGTTCTTCGCCGTTGTCGCCTCTTGCCGTTGCTACTGAAACTCAGGTAGGATCTTTTACTTTGTTTACCCGCCATTTCTATCTCTATTGGTTTTTTTGATTTTCTGGTGATGAATCATTATGGGTTTAATCTTATGCATATCGTGGGATTTGAAAGTTGACGCCGCCGAGCCGTGTATTTTACTGGCCATGTTTTGATTTTCTTTCTCATTTCTTGAGTTTGAGTAATAGCTTGAGAGTTTAAATGGTTGTAGATGAAGTCTAGGGTTTTCTTCACGTTTTCTGCTGTTCTTGAGATTTTCTTGTTTTTCGATCTTCCTTGACCCTGATTTTCACTTCTATTTGTGTTTGTGTCCGCAGATATGCCTGACCATCCGCGGGCTCCTTATCAAACTCCTCCTTCAAGTCCTCGTAAATCTCCTCGGAGTGATTCCAATATTAGGGGCGGAACTTCGCCTCTTCTTACTAAGGGTAATCTTCGGGATAGACGAACGTCCTCGTCCTCTGGTCAGAGACCTTCGCTCAAAAAAGGTGACCCGCTGCAGGGGTCTAGATACGCCGTGGATCGTCCTAGGGATGGGTCTTCTAATAAACAGCAGAATCCGCGCATTGAACTTCAAGATGTGCAGCCTCTCCGCACCAAGCCTCCACCGCGAACTAATCCATCTGTGCCTAGTTCAGGTAAGTCCACTAAGAATCCTCCGAAAAGGAAGGCTACGGAGATAGAATCTTCGGGAGATGTAGTTCGTCATAGGAAGAAAGTAGTGGGTTCTGCGGAAGATGCCACGGGATACGCTTACGAGGATGACTCTGCTGTTACTTTTCGTCCTTTACCTCTGGGTAACAAGAAGTTCACTTTCAGACACATTGATCTCGAAGCCTTCAAAGTGAAGCACGGTCTTCAGCACTTCCAAGTGCGCTTTTATGCCCCTGATAAAGATATAACCTATGAGATGGTTACCATTATCAGTATGATGCCTTTTATTTATTGACGACCGTGGGTGCCTTCGAGGCTGGTTTGATGTTGCCTTTGTACAAAGCTGGTGATGATTTTTACTTCCGGGTCTTGTCTAGACGTGATACTGCTAAGAAGAGTCATAATCGTGGGGTGCAGCAGTTGACAGGAAATTATCTTCGTCATCTCCGAGAATGTTATCTTCGTAGCAAAGGGCAAACGATGATGACCTGCTATACCCCCAAATTAGAAGAGGAGAGAGGGTGGTATACTCCTGAAAATTTCAACAAGTCCTTTGGAGATTATGTTAACAGGAAGACACGTAAGCCGTGGTCTCGTGAGTCTCACGGAATATCCCTCCCGTTAAAGGGGAAATTCGCCTTTTTGAGCGAGGTAAGTGATTCCAAGATGGCGAGATTCCCAGTGCCGAGGGTCTTCCTATTCCGCTCGATGAGAGAATTAAGCGTGATCATGACTATGAGTGGTCTTCCACTGTTCTTGAAGTTGTTGGTCCGTGGGTTTATGGTTGGGTCCCCGGACCCCATGGTTGGCAGCCTACTGTTGACAGTTCTTATCGCGAAACCTCTCCTTCTCGTTATGCTCACTACTGCCCTTGGCAGATGAATTTTGGAGGTATGAATTTTGCTTACATTCGTGATGTTGATGACGCGGAAGACGAAGATGTCTCCGATGCTAACCCTCCTCCGTCGAGTACTAATATTGCTAAGGTGCGTTGTTTGTTTCCTACGTATATATTCCCCCTCGTTTTCTTAAGTAATGTTGATTATGCAAAGGGAAGGAGATACAAGCGGCTCTTTTAACATTATGTCTCGCAGGTGCCTAGAAAAGAAGAAGATCAATCCCAAGCAATCGTCTAATTCTCCCCCTTTGAAGATTCTACGCTTCGAGGATGTGAATAGTCCAGTGAATGATGACGAGGATATTTCCGATGAGGGAGAGCGGATTGAGACTTCTCCGCCTTTTCAAGAAGGAGATAGTGTTGCTGGTGGGGCCGTCGGTGGAGGTGATGGTGATCAGGCCACTGGTGGTGGTAGTGGTGAGCAGGCCACTGGTGGTGAGCAGGCCCCTGGTGGAGGTAGTGGTGAGCAGGCCACTGGTGGAGGTAGTGGTGAGCAGGCCACTGGTGGTGGTAGTGGTGAGCAGGCCACTGGTGGAGGTAGTGGTGAGCAGGCCACTGGTGGTGGTAGTGGTGAGCAGGCCCCTGGTGGTGGTAGTGGTGAGCAGGCCCCTGGTGGTGGTAAGGTTGCAGAGGACAGGGGCATTGGCCTGCAGCTGGCCGTTGTAGACAAGGGCAAGGGAGTTGCTCTTGATAGTACTGAAAAGGATGGGGATGCTCACTGTGAGTTCTCCTTTGGTAAGGTTTTATCCGGGGAACAATCTTTTGACATGGCTGCAGTTATGGGGCTTGTCTCGGATTTCAATCTGCTTCCGGCTGGTGATGACTGGGATGTTCTTAAAGGTAGCTGCGGAGGTGGGTCAGCACGCGGACTTGATGCTGAGGTTGTTGTGGTTCATCCCGAGGGTTTTGTTGGCACTTCCTCCGCTGCTAGTGGGGTTTTGGTTCAAAGCAATACTGGTGCTTCACTTGGCGGTAAGCCCTCGGATTCTTCCTCAAATGATTTCTCGCGATCCTTGATCGCGGATGGAGATGATGCTATTTTGGCTTGGCTTAAAAAGAAAGATTTGCTTGTCGTGTCGCATCCTGCCCCTATGATTGAAGGGGAAAAGAGTTCGGACTCTTTTACTCGCAGACATATGGAGCTAACCTCTGAGGAGATGGTAAATGAAGAGTGGGACAAGAATCTTGTGGCCAGTGGGATTGATCTCGTGGTGGATCCTCCCTCTACTATTGCTGGTATGATGGCCATTGCTGACGGGTACCAGTACAATTATCCCCAACAGCGGTTATTGGAGGTTTGTCCCGCTCTTTCTAATTCTGATTTTACTTAGGTGTGTTATGTGAACTAATTTTCTCTTTTGATTGGTAGATGATGAGAAGCGAGCATTGTAACCACAATCTTTACCGGTTCTTCAAGGCTAAGTCTCTCAAGCTAGAAGCGAAACTCCGCTATCGTGAAGAGATGCTTTCGAGTGTTGAAGCTGCGGTCTCTGCTAAAGATGAGGAGATAGCAGAGCTGAAGGGTCTGCTTAAGCGTAAGGAACAACAGGATGTGGACGTGGCAAAGCTGCGTTCTGAGCTGGCTTCGGTTAAGGGCAAGTTAGAGGTGGCTGAGAAGAATTCTTCGTCTATTTCAGGTCTGCATCTCCTCTTCTTTGATTATTATATGTTCCTTATATGTTCTGAGTTATCTTTTTCTCCCCTCCTCCCGTTGTATTATCTTCAGTGGGTGGAATCCCCGAATTGATGTGGCTTCGGGGTGAGAGAATTCGTCAAAAGGGTCGTATTGCTGAGTTAGTTGAAAAACTCAAGAGTGAATCAGCGAAATGGAATGCTCGCGCGGATGTCCATAATGCTATGGCCGAAGAATGGCGTAAAAAAAGTTTTGCTTGGTAGATCTGCAAAATCAAAACAACCATGACCGTCATTTATTCAACGGGGCTTTTTATGGACGCTGGATAATCTTGAGAAAGCCCGCGGCCGATTTCCACTCTAGAAGTTAAGCTTAATGTCATGGAAGAAGAATCTGCGCAAGCGCGTTCTTCTCATCCCTCAAATGTGCGGGCTTATATGCAACGTCTTGCTAAAGAAAGAGATGACGCTAGGGCGGAATCTGGCGCCCTTAGTAATGCCTTATCCGCGTCTCGAGCTGATGTGGCCCGTCAGGTTGAGTATGAGAAAAACTTAGAGGTGATAATGTACCGTCTTAACAAGGGTTTGGAATCGAAGAATGATGAAGTTAACCGATATCATCATTCGAATTCAACGCTTCGAGATGAGCTAAGCGCGAGTCAGTATGCTCATAATCTTCGTGCAGT
The DNA here is from genome assembly GCA_023531295.1 of Papaver armeniacum. Lineage (NCBI taxonomy): Eukaryota > Viridiplantae > Streptophyta > Magnoliopsida > Ranunculales > Papaveraceae > Papaver > Papaver armeniacum. Next base: position 614,757 of record JAJJWW010002295.1, read on the forward strand.
AGATTATGATAGGTTATCAAATGAATATGATTATGCCGCAGAAGCACGGGACTCCGCGGTTTACCATTGTGAAGGTATACGTCTTTGTCATCGAGTGTGCTTTGTGTTGTATTTGTTATAACTCACTGTCCTCTTCTAATACCCGCAGAGCTCCAAGGACAACTTCAAGCTGCGGATGGAAAGTTTGCCGAAGCTCGGGCTAAGGTAGTTCAATTGAGGGCCAAGTCGCCTACCATCGTGGTCCGGTCTCGTCTCGGAGGAAGCGCTGAAATAAACCAATCAAAGGTGGACCAACTTTCCACTTCCCGAATCAGCCGAGATGAAAAGTGTAGCTATAGGCTTCGTGGCTCGTAAGAAGTTGGCGTAAGAGATTAACATGACTCTTGGTGAGATTGAGGCGGATCTCAAGAAGAACCATGGACTAACCAAGAACTATACTCGTCGTCCCGTGCCCGCGCTCCCTTCAGTTCTTGGCCCTTCCTCTCGGTGGTAGTGTTCCTTCGTCGTTGAAGGATAAATCCGCGGATAATGCCGCTTCTCGTAGATCATAACTAGTATGCTAGGGATTGATCTCGGTTCTTAGTCTTCTTGGCGTTTTTCCGCTTTTCTTGCTAGGCTTGTAATCAACTGCTGTGTACTAGATCAAACTTTAGCATTTAAATCTGAATTTGTATTTTGCTGAATTCGCATCTATTGGCTTTATGAATTGAATTAATATAATGAGTAATTCCGTAGTGTTTGTAATCCAAGGATGTTGATCTTTGGAATTTGAGAAAGTGTATTGTTCGTGCAATTCCCGTAGGTTGATATCCTCGGAATCGCCTTTGCGTGCAATTCCGTAGGTTGATATCCTCGGAATCGTCTTGCTTGCAATTCCGTAGGTTGATATCCTCGGAATCGTCTTGTGTGCAATTCCATAGGTTGATATCCTAGAATCGTCTTGCGTGCAATTCCGTAGGTTGATATCCTCGGAATCGTCTTGCGTGCAATTCCGTAGGTTGATATCCTCGGAGTCGTCTTGCGTGCAATTCCATAGGTTGATATCCTAGGAATCGTCTTGCGACTCGTCACCCCGTCTAGCTAATTCCTTGGCCGGAGGATTTCGAACGGTGGGGGTGGCCGACGTTCAAGGATATATTCCATTGAGTTCGCGGCTTATAATATTGCAGTGGGAAGTCGCCCCCTGGTCATACACTTATAGACACTTATGGGGGAGTTCCGATAGATTGCATGTGTATGCTTTGTGCGGGATATTCCCCGGTATATTGCAGTGGGTAGGATCCACGCTTTGTGCGGGACATTCCCCTTATTAAAGTATAATGCAAGTTCATAATAATAGTAACTGCACAATGATTTACGTGGTTCAGCCCTAAGGCCTACGTCCACGGGGTAACGATAGTGTCGATATTTTATTAATATGTAGCATGGTTTTCAATGTACAAATGGCATTTTTTTTTTTTTTTTTTGACATTACTATGTACAGATGGGTATGTGAGTGGTATATGACACTTGAAGATAAGTGGAATATGACACTTGAAGATGAAAGCTTGGGTTGATTCGAAGAAGTTAAGGCGCGTTACTCCTTCATCAGAGATAGAAACATGTGGACTTGTAAGTCAATTTTCTTCTTCTGAAATGCATACGCAGGTGATATATTACGGGTAGTATGGCTTGAGATATTTGGCATTCCACGGATGCATGAGGATTTCTCCTTTCAAGTTACGCAGAGATAGTAAGAACCATTTCTGCGATGTCGTGTATTACGTAGGGTCCTCCCAAGTTGGTGCTAATTTTCCCCACTTCTTTTCCCCCTGGTACCGGAGAATGGTCCTTAACACATACCGGTCCTTCTACAAAATTCCTAAGTTTCACTTTTTGTTATATTCTCTCGGCTAGTCTGTATTTGGTAGTTTTCCATTCTTTGCGTCCGCTTCTCTCCTTTCTTCGAGATCGTCAATCTTTTCCAACATCATGTCCGTGGTGAGGTTCTTCTCCCATGCTTCGTCTTTGTTGTTGGTAGTAGAATTTCCGTAGGGATTACCGCTTCTCCCCATACGTAAGTAAAAACGGAGACTCTCCGTAGCCGATCTTCGAGTTGTCCCGTACGCCAACGTAACGTTATGTAACCGTTCACACCACCGCCCCTTGTACTCGTCTAGCTGTTTTTTTAGGATAAGTGCCAAAGTTTTGTTTGTGGCTTTTGCTTGTCCATTGCTCTGTGGGTATATCGGGGTGGATTTGTTTTTTCGAATTTTGAGGGTATCGAACAACAAGTCGATATTCTTTCCTTGCAGCTGTTTACCGTTGTCGGAAACTATCTCTGCCGGGATGCCAAACCTGCAAATGATATTTTGAAAGATAAAAGTGAAGACGTCTAAATCACGAATTCTTGCCAATGCCTTGGATTCTACCCACTTGTTGAAGTAATCCGTTGCCACTATTAGGAATCTTCTTTTCCTGGGCCCCCGATATGAACGGCCCACTATGTCGATACCCCATTTTGCAAAAGGCCACGGACTATCCACAGAGTTCAATTTCGTGGCGGGGGCGTGGATTCGTTTACCAAACCTTTGACATTCCTCGCACCTTTGCGCCATTCTGGTCGAGTCTCGAATCATGGTTGGCCAGTAGTAGCCCTGCGTTTTTGCCTTATCTGCAAGGGACCTCATTCCGCCGTGATTCCCCGCGTCGCCTCTATGGATGTCTTTCAAGATGGCATGACCCTCGGATCGAGACAGGCAGCGACGAAGTGGCCCGAGGAATGATTTTCTGTATAGGGTTCCACCTCTAAGTTCGTACATCCCTGCTCTGGATTGTACTTTCCTAGCCTGTTTGTTGTCCTGGGGGAGTTTCCCTTCCTCAAGGAAAGAATGGATTTCGGTTCTCCAATCTTCTTCCTGACTGTAATCGTCGTCCTCATCTGCTTGTTGCATGATGTCATCGTTCTGGAAGTCGTCGAATATGTGTTCTCCGATATCATCATCAGAGATATCCTCCTCCCTAGACTTGCGTTGGTTAGCCGCGCATATCTCTTGGGGCTTGATGGATGGTTCGTACACTCTTGTTATCTTGATTGCTTTGACATCCTTGTTCTTGAGCATGGCTGATATATATGCCAAGGCATCCGCATGTCCGAGTTCCTTCCTACGCAGATGTCGGAACTTGATTTTTGGTATTTGGGAGATCAATGTCTGCACCAGGGCCATGTATGCCATTAGTGTCTGTCGCACACATTGTACTCATAGCCTATCTGCCGTATGATTAGTTGTGAGTCACTTGTCAACCGCACTTCTTGTATCTCCATTTGAATTATCAAGCGGAGAGCATGGATCACTCCTTCGTACTCGACGATGTTATTTGTATGGCCTTCAAATTCCAATCTGAATGCGTGCACGATCCTATCCCCCGCGGGTGTGGTGATGACGATGCCGATCCCCGCGCCCTCTCTATTTTTCGAGCCGTCGACAAAGACCTCCCATTGTCGTGGGTTTACCGGTTCAAGAATATTACTTGGCTCCTTTTGCTTTTCTATGTCTGGGGCGCCCGCGGCCCTCCATCCTTGTATGCGTACCTCTTCTTCGTTGTCCAAAGGTAGGTCTGCTAGGAAGTCCGCTAACACTTGCGATTTCGAGAGTGTTGAAGCTCATAGTGGATGTTGAATTGGTCGAGGTACGTGCTCCATTTTGCTATGCGTCCTACCTTTCCTCGCCCCTTTGAGGATGGCTTTAAGGGTGCTCGACATGGGATACGTATGTCATGCGTTAAGAAGTACGTCCTCTCGCCTTTAAGGTAGACCATACGATGGCTAAAATCGGTTGTTCGATTCTTGTGTAGTTTCTTTCCGCGGAATTGTGGTCTTGCCGACATAGTAGATTGGCTGCTCCTCCTTGGTGTGGGTCCCGACTAGTACTGCGCTTACCGCATCGCTCATTCTTCGCAATGTATAATGCCAAGACTTCGCCAGGTTCGGTTTCGAAGGATAGGGATCTCCGCTAGGTCTTGTTTGATGCCCAAGAAGGCTTCTTCGCATTCAGCAGTCCATTCAAATTTCGTCCCCTTCTTTAATATGTTGAAAAAGAGTTTGCATCTATCCGAGGATCTCTAGATGAACCTTCCCAGAGCTGCTAGGGATCCATTGAGTTTTTGTACTTCTTTTAGGTTCTTTGGAGATGGCATGTCTACTATGGCTCGGATTTTTGCGGGATCTACTTCAATGCCCCTTTTTGTCACTAGGTACCCAAGGAATTTTCCGGATGTTACTCCGAAGGTGCACTTTTCCGGGTTCACCTTCATGTTGTGTTCTCTCATAGCTTCGAAAATGTCCCTCAGTCTTGGTGATGGTTCTTCTTCAATCTCGCTTTTTACGATCATATCATCAACGTAAACCTCCAAGATCCCGCCAATCCATGGCTTGAAAATAGCATCGACCATCCTTTGGTATGTTGCTCCTGCGTCCGGAGTCCGAAAGGCATCCTCACATAGCAATAAAGGCCGTGGGGTGTGTAAAATGCCGTATGTTCCGATCGTCTTCTCGCTAAAAATAGTTGATTGTACCCGGAGTATCCGTCCATGAATGATAGTTCTTCGTATCCTTCTACCGCGTCGACTAGTTAATCAATGCCGGGTAGTGGATAACTGTCCTTGGGGCACGCTTTGTTCAAGTTGGTGAAATCGATGCAGATTCTGACCCCACCACTCTTCTTTGGTACTATTACCATGTTAGAGATCCAAGTCGGATATTTGACTTCTTTTATGAAACCAGCCTCCAACAGCTTTCGCAGCTCCGTTTCTACTGCTTTGTGATACTCCGTAGCCACCTTTCGTATCTTTTGTCTTACCGGGGGTGTGCCAGGTTTGATGCGCAGCTCATGTTGTACAGTCTTCGGGTCTATTCCGGGCATGTCGGATAGTTTCCACGTGAAGATGTCCGCGTATTCCTTTAGTAGTTTCACCAACGAGGCTTCTCGTTCTTCGTCCATTAGAGTTCCTATCTTGATCGTTTTTGGAATCTCCTGGGTCCCTATGTTGACTTCCTTCACCGCCTCCAAGGATGTGAATGTGGGTTTTGGTTCCCCAAGGTGAGGAACTTTCTTTAATTGTTATTTGGTAGGTTCGGGGTCTTTGTGCGCGAGAGAATCCTGGTTAGCAGTTGATGTCGATGCTTCCGTGTGCCCTACGGAGTACCCCTTGGACAAGCTTTTCCCTGAAATTCCTTCCAAGTATTCATCGATGGCTTTGTCTTTGGATATTGCCTTGTTCCGATCCCTACGGGTTCTTCTTTTCTCATCTTCTTCATTGTTGAGTTGTATTTGCATTGCCTGGCATTCCTTTGCGGAAGCTTGATCACCCTTGATCTCCATTACCCCTATTGGAGTAGGAAACCTAAGGTATTGATGGTAGGTGGATGCGACTCCTTTAATCTTGTGGACCCATCTTCGTCCAATAATGGCATTGTAGGGTGAAGGTGCGTCCACCACACTGAAGCGGGTGTCAACTTTCATGGGACCTGCGTCCACCTGCAAAATGATATCCCCGAGAGGCTTCGTAGCCGTACCGTTGAACCCGTAGATGGTGTAGTGCGAGGTCAAGAGTTGCTCGTCATTAAGCTCCATACGTTTGAAGGTATCGTAAAACAGACATTTACGGAGCTCCTCCATCGATGAGGATTTTCTTTATGTTGCATCCTACGATTGGCAAGGTGAGGATCAAAGGATCATTGTGATCTTCCATGTCATCCTCAATGTCCTCGGCTTAGAAGGTTAGAGGTGCGTCCATCCATTCTTCATGCTCTTCCACTTCTTTTCCGTCTAAATTGTAAAGCTCACAATAGTCTTCAAATTGCTTCCTCAATCTTTTCCCTATTTGTGCAGTTAGGGTTGGTTCTTTGCTTTCCGAGCAGGATATAGTATTCAGTGTGCGATTATTCTCTGGCAACTGGACTTGTTTGATGCGTTTGGCTCTGTCTTCCGGCTCATCCTTCTCCACATATTTTTTGAGATCCCCTGCATCTATCAGCTTTTGTACCACTATCTTGAGATTTTCGCACTTCTCTGTTGGGTGCCCGTAGAAGCAGTGGAAATCACAGTACTCTTTGGACTCCTCCGAGGCCGGTGGTTGCTTCCCCTTAGACCAGGGCCAGTCTAAGTTTTCGCGGTCCTTGATCTCCTTTAAGATGCGTGAGTAGCTGGTATTAAGCTTTGTGTAGACTCGGTCTTCAAATTTTCTACCACTCCTTTTATGGTCGTCCTTCTGATCCTTTTGGTGTCCGCTGGATCTGTCGGCTTGTTCCGCGGAGTTGGTTCTTGGAGGTCGTTGAGCCTGCGCTCTTGGGTTCTCTCGTTGAATTTCTTCCAGCCTCGCATGTTTTTCGATGATTATTCTCAAATCTCCCTCTGTGGTTGGGGTGGTACCGTGGATTTCGACAAACAGTGGGCTCATCCTGTCAAGTCCCCATTTGTAACAGTTAATACTCACCACGGGGTCCACATGTCCTATGGCTTGACATATCTTGTGCCACCTATCCGTGTATTCTCGAATGGACTCCTTATATTTGATTGCAAGCGAGAAGAGCTTGTCCATCCCTGTGTTCACAACCTTGTTATACATGTAGGTGGCCAAGAACTTTTCGGTAAGTTGACCATACGAATCAATACATCCTGGCTTGAGGTTATCAAACCAAGATAACGCGGATCCTTTCAGGCTTGAAGGGAAGTATCTGCATAATATGGCTTCGTCATGGTCCCATCTGGCCATTACCCTGTTGTAGTATCGTAGGTGGGCAGCGGGATCCGTGGACCCGTCGTAACATTCAAAGGATGGGACTGGACACTTCTGCGGAATGGTAGACGTGGCCAACTGTCGTGCTAGTGGGGTAGTGTTGGCCTCCTTCATAACCTGTTCAAGTCTTCCACCTCCTTGCCTGGTTTTGATTTGATTGATCTCTGCTAGCATCTCTGCACGAAGACTCTCCATTGCCAAACAGTGCTCTTCCTGAATGGAAGATTGCGTCTTCCTTGTGGGTTGTGACATCGTGGCCTCTTCTTCATCATAGTAGTCTGAAGTTTCCGGATGGTAGTCTGGGTCAGACCTTCTATTGTTCCGCGCGCCTCTTTGGGGTATTCCTCTTTGATTGACCACCGCAGGGATGTTTTCGATAACCATCCTCCGGTCTCTATTCTGCACCGCAGAGTTAGCCTCGTCCTGCTGGTTATCTAGCTCCGCGCTTTGGAGGATCTTTTCTCTTAGTTGTTGGTTCTCTTGGGCTAGTAAGGTCACCGCGTCCGCGTATGTCTGCTGATTTCTTTTTAGCTCTTCTAGTTGCGCCAATATTTGCGCAGACTGGTTTGACTCTTGAATTGGTGTTCCGGTCTGTAACTGAGCTTGTCCCTCGGTGGCCGCGGTATTGATTTCGTTTTGTTCATTGGTCGGCGGCATCCCGTAAGGAAGGTTCTGGATTACCGATTCTGCTACTGCTTCTCGAGGCTCCGTGGGCCTGGTTGCAGCTGTCACTTTGGAGGCGATCACTTGAGAAGTTCCTTCGTTAGGTGTAGCAGCTCTTGCTGCCGCGGCCTTCTTTGCTTCCATTGCAATGATGCCCGCATCAGAAAGTAACGTGCTTTCCGCTCCATTCTGCGTCTTGTCCCCGGCTATGAGTCATGCGCCCTTCTGTTTGCTCCTGGTTATTACTGGCGTAGTCCTAGGCGCCTCTTTTGAAGGTACCTTTGTCTTCCCTGTATCTTTGTTCTTTTCCATTGTAATATTCTGCCGAGGGAGCATGGAGGTAAATCGAGACAAAAAGTCCACGGGTTAGTTGTTAGTTCAAACTCGATTTCATAAACTCAATTTCTAGTGGCAAAGAGTGTAGTCAATCTATTGGTTTTAGTGAATAAAATGAAGAACATAGATGGATGTGCGGAATTAATTAGAATAAGGTCCCTGGGTTGTTGTTCGCAAAAAACCCAGATCTATTGGTGGAAATTATGTGTAAAATACTAGTTAAAACATAGATCAGTTGGTTAGAAAGTACCATAAGTATGTGCGAAAAATAAGTTTAAACACAGATCAGTCTATGTTGTAAGTGAAAATTTTGAAGTAAAAGCTATAAAATCACAGGAAAAGATAGATCTGTTTCTAGCGCCATATTGTGAACACGGAAATAACGAAGGTATCCACGTGCTCGCAAACAATCTTGGTGTGAATTGAATATACGCCCTAAAATATGAATATGACGTATGATATATAGGTAGATGTCGATTCATTGATTCTAAACCCCGCGGGTTTGTCATGATCTCATCAACAACCGAAATGGTAACTCTAAGAAATGAACATATAAGTATAAACATATGAATGCTAAACGTAAAGGAGAATGGTTTACGTGGTTCAGCACTAAGGCCTACATCCACGGGTCTGGGAACATTCTCTATGAAATAATGGATTACAAGAATAATTGTAAGACTGTGTTTATCAAACCCGCAGGTTGATGCTCATACTTACATCTCTCTTATTTCTCTATCTTATTCTTTAGCTCTCTCCACTCAAATTCCCCACCCCCCCCCCCCCCCCCTCGTTTGGAAGGGACATATATATAGCTGATTTAAATGGGTCCCCTGGAAGAGAGTTGTTGAAATCTTATCTTCTCGGATTCTGTGCATAGTCCGCGGACTTCCTTATCATTCCGCGCCTTCTATAATTCCTATGTTCGTTACGCTGGCTATCCTCCGCTCTCTTCGTTGGTCATCGGACACGTGCCCTCTGAGCAGCACTAAATGCGAGTGGTTGGGACGGCAGTCGCCCGAGCGGTGTCGACTTCCTTGTCACGTCTCGTGTCGGTCGTATTTTCCCAGCAGTTGATTATACTTTATCTCGTGATGAGATAAAGTGTAGCAGAGTAGCTCTTTGGTGTTACGTGGGGATACCTTCCTTTGATGCTTCTTCATCTCCGACCGTCGAACTTGACAGACGGCACGCCATCTAGATCCTAGGGATGCCCCTACGTGTCCTCCATATCGTGACGAGGCCTCCACGTGGGCTTTGCTAGTACACGTGGTGAGGGAGATAAATAAGTGTACTTACACTCTCAATATCTGCTTTGTTTTCATTCCATTCCATCTAGATATTAACTATAGCATTGAACTGCTAAGCTGAAAATAATCTTCTTCCTTCTCATCAGAAAGGAGGATACCCATTACTCCACAAAATCAAGCTCTTCTAGTCCGCATTACCGATTCGCTAGTTCCTTGGACATGACAAAGAATCCTTGTATCTCCAGTTCCGCAATTCTTTCTTGATATGTGTGCAAACCCTTTAAGGCTGTCAATAAGATTGTTTCGGATCCACGGTCTTGCCAAGATACCCATCAAACCCGATCCCAACATGCATCCTCTTGACAGGGTATACAACAAATACAACCTGGAAAGCAAATAAAACTTAAATCAACAAACGATAGCAGCTAAAACTCAGCAAACTTATTAAAAATATTTCCCATGGTTCAAACCAGATGACTAATTACTTGGCCATTCACACCAAAGGCTACAGAACAGAAAATCTAAGTTACAAAATAATGAGGTTAAACATCAGATTCGGAAATAAAACATGGTGGTCTTTATTTTCTAGACAGGTTCCCAGTGGATAAGGGCTGCTTTTTATGACACCCGTTGGATTAAGTGGATATGGATTCGGACTCAACACGTTCACTCTCCATCCCTGAATTCTGCATCATCCACCATGTTTTCTATCTGGATACTATGAATATCTCCAGCAATCTTTGAAGGCAGAAGAGTAAGAAGATCAGGGTGAATTTGAGATCATTGTAAAAAGTCTTAGGTACTCACATTTTGTGAAAGTTGATGAAATATTTTCTCAAAGGTCCTAAGACTTTTTTACTAATGATGTCAAACCCATCTATGAACTCGGTACAATTTAGAGGATCTTGAACTTTACAATTGGAAATGTGTTAAAGATAGCAGAAGTGTATCCGAGTGAAGCAAAGGATGAATTTAGAGAAAAAGCATCTGCCTTACTAGTTGAATCTGATATGGAAATGTACCAAGAAATAGGTGAAATTTTACTGTGTTTGATGTTATCTTTTTGACCTTTGTCCTAGGTTTAATTTGCTGTTTACTCGTGGGGAATGGAAAATGTCCAAACTCTGCAATGCTGCAAGGAGAGATTTTACTTCTACACAAACATATTCCAGAGTATAATTGTCTTTTTCCAATTTCAAAGAACTATAGCAAACCCCAACTGTTAATTTCCTGAATTCTTAACAGGTTAGCATCAGTGCATCACCATTACCCTGATTAAGATTTCTGACAAAAAAAACAAACACCCAGAACTACAGAGAAAATCAACTACATAGTACATACATGGAAAGTGTAATAGAAAAGAAGCCAAAGCCAAAACAAAAAAAGACGAAAACAAAAAAACAAGGACAAAACAGTAAAAACTATCTACAAAGCTTCTTCCTCTTGTAGATCTTCTGCGACTTATCTTCGGCCAGAATCTCCCTGAAATCCGAAGAGAACTCTTCAATTCTTAAGTCAACCCAAGGACTAGCAGAATGGATGCTAGCCAGGAAATCAGCAGCACGATTAGTCTCTCTATAACAGTGAGAGACCTTCCAGGAAGAAAATCTCTTCTTCAAAGCAATAACCCTACGCCAAATCTGTAATAAGTGCCAAGGGGGTTGAGGATCAGGACTAGAGAGAAGCTGATACACCACCATAGAATCAATAGCAATATGAACTTTCAAATGACCATCTCTAACAGCCAGCTTCAAACCAAGCTCTACTCCTTGCAGTTCATGAGCCTCCACAGATACAGGAGGACCTCCTCCACTGGCAGCAGAAACAACATCCCCTATATGGTCTCTAAGAATAACACCAAAACTTCCAGAGTCATCAGTCTTGGAACCATCTGAGTTAATCATAATCTCAGATTCAGCAGGGCCCTGCCAAGTGCACTCAATGAACTTCTCTTTCAAGAATATACAATCTACTTTCCATCTATTCATGAGCCACCTATTTTGCAGCTTGTCCTCAACTGTTGGAGCAGAACCAGATAACTTGAATCTAACATCCTGCATTATAAGTAGTCCCAGCTGATCTGCGATAAGGACTGGGATCTGAAAATCCTGTTATTCCTCTCCCTCCATATATAGTATATAAAACATGTGAAAACAAGCCTTTTCAAGATAGAGCAAGGACCTGTACCAACAAAATTTTCACCAATCCACCTGATTTCCTCATCTCATGTTACTTGAGATTAAATACTGCATATTACTAGAGAAAAAGACGGTCTTACATATAAAGTGCTAAGCTGCAAATAATCTTCTTCTTCTTGTATAATTTATCTCTCTCATCGGAAAGGAGGACACCCATTCCTCAACAAAATCAAGCTCTTCTTACAGTGGAGGCAGCAGCACTTCCCTCTGTACTCATTCGCCAGTGGGATAATTGCTTCTGCTTCGAAGTTACTTTCTCGATCACATAATTAGTAAAAACAATCAATGATGCTTGGAGCAGTTCCAGCACCACTTGACTTGCCCACATTGAATCACATATTAGATGTCTCAGCTTAGTGCTTAAAAAAAGAAATATTGATGCAATTAGTTTTCTTAAGGATCCAACATGAATACTTGATGCTAGCAGTGTAACAAAAGCTCTTGTTCTCTAACTATGTATAAGATGCCTCAACTTAGTAATACTCTTTATTCGTTTTTTACTGCATTCTAAATTTCTTGATCAACCATTTATGGGATAATTGAGTTGAACCACTGGCAAAGTTGAGTACCTATAATGTTTCATCCCACAATTCTAGTCTGAATTACCGCTTTGTTAGTTCCTTGGACATGACAAAGAATCCTTGTGTCATCCACAATTAGAGTTGCCATCCAAAATCGAACCAAACACTTAACATCCTGAACTGCCAGTTAAGAAAGAAGCCTTTTGCTTGGAGACATGAGTTGGAATCTACAAACAATAATCATAGGTTAGCAGCCAACACACAGGCTTCATACTTAAAATACAATTTCGTTCAAAACCTAGTATGGGAAAGCTCCATATACCAGACAATTTCCAAACAGACCAATAAAATGCTACTCATGACTACTTCCAATTATGGGTCAAGTCAAACACCACCTAAGGATCAGTAAGTTCACCTCTCACTGCCCTTACGAAACAGAAGACTACTTATAACATTCAATTAAATTCAAAGAAACAAAAATAATTACCAATGTTGCAAGTGATTTGTATCTCCAGTTACGCAATCTTTCAACTGGTATATCATGACCTTCCTTGATAGTGTGCAAAGCCTATAAGGTTGTCAATAACATCAATGGGTGATGCGTCCTCCCCCTGGATTTGTTTCGGTTGGCAATCAGACCCTAAAATACAAAAATACATCCTGAAAAGCAAATAAAACTTAAATCAACAAATCGATAGCAGCAAAAACAGCAATCTTATCAATGTAATTTAAGAAATGTAAACATGGTTCGAAACATCTGACTAATTACTTGGCGATTCACACAAACGGCTACAGAATAGAAAATCAAAGTTACAAAACGATGAAGTTTAACAAACATACAGAAGAGTATACCCTGTCTCTCTGCGGGTCTGGTGCCCTTAGAGGCTTAAAAAAAGATCCACAAGCGATTATCCAGATCAATACATGAATAATTTCTTTCTTCCTTTTCATTCAGATCTTCCGAGTCTTTAGCAGCAACTTCCATATGGCATATTCATCCTTAACTCTGTCTCTTTTTCTCGCAAACTTTTCCATTTTATCCCTAGGGTTGGGGCTTTAGGGTTTACTTTGGTTTTATAATCGTCATGTGCCCATTGGATAAGGGCAGCTTCTTGTGTGGATATTGGACTGTGATAAAGAGGTGGGTGAGTTTTGAAAAGTATGACTGCAATTGAATCAAGAATTGAGTTTGAGAAATCAAACACTGTTAGCACATTTGTGGTTGATGGAAGTGTCTCAATGTCATTGTCCCGAACAGGAATAAGAGTGGCAATTGTAGTTTCATGATTTAGATACATTGCAAAGCCGATCGACAAGGCCCAACTAACAAGCCAATATACCGTTAGTCGTTTGTACATCAGCAAGATAACGATTTTCCACAGCCTTTCTGCATTTTGTTACTACTACAATGCTACGAGTAACCGTTGTAATGCTGCAAGGGGAGGTTTTACTTTTGTGTCAAAGAGTGCAAAACCCAGGCCAGATCCTGCTTGGAGTTTTCTTTAGTGATCTAGTATTACAAAGAATTATAGCAAATCCCAGAGTATAATTTCCTGAATTGTTAACAGGTTAGCTTCGCTATTGCCCAAATTAAGATTTCTGATAGAAAAACAAACTACTGAAAAAATCACTGCATACATGGAAAGTGTAATAGAAAAACACATGTTACTTGAGATTACATACTACATACCACTAGAGAAAAAACGTTTTACCATTGGTCAGAAACCAAGCATAAGAGGAACCCAGTCCAAAGGCATAAGGAAGAATATTGAGGCATAGAAGTAGGCACTTTAGTATCAAAAATCAATTGCGATACTAAGCTAGACTGGAATTCAAGTCAGCAAAATTTTGTTTACTTGTTACCCTTCTGACAGAGCTGTTGAGAATGGACCCTTATCTGCAAGCAAAAGTTTTTCAGCTTCAGCATCAAGTTGCTTCTTTATTTCCACTAAGATTAATTATGTTCACTTCTTTAGTATGATAAAAAGGTTCAGCTGCGATACCTTGACTGCCTGTTGTCTGTGATGTACTCCCTCCAGCATGAAAGTTGTTCTTCCATTTCTCCAAAATTCCTTTCCCTTTGTAACTGGTCCCCTTGGTTCTTTCTCTCCTTCCAATCTTGGAAGTCTTTCCCAATCACAACAACTTCTTCTTATCTTCATCTGTCAATGGAATCTTGTATTTGTTCTGTTCAACGAGATTTCTAACGAGTTCCCTGAAGGTAAACATGGTTCAAAACAGTTGAATTAGTTACTTGGCCATTCACACAAGCCAGCAGAATAGAAATTTACATAACGATGAACTTAGCCATCTATTAATCAATTCTGAAAATAAAGTATATACAGAGTGTTACAGTAATAAACAAACATATTGAACAAATCAAGGATTATAGAGTATACCCTGTATCTGTCAGTGCCATTTTGTATCATTGAGGCTTAAATTAATCAATTAAACAATCAATCAATTGTCGAATATATAGGAGTAAAGCTACCATGAGGCTTAAAATCGTGGCTGAATCTTCTTGGTTGAACTAGCATGAAAAGTTGGCGCCTCTCAGGATAGATTTTCTTGGTGTTCTGCAACTGGTGATGGTTGTCTGTTGCAGTCCAAATGTATTGTGGTTTGGACTTTGGAGGAGATTGTTGCCACATCGTGAGGCAATGGATCGTTGGTTTTCAACTGGTGAATTTTTGCTACTGCATTTTCCAGTTGCATTGTTGTTTGAAGATGGTCTTCGACTGTCATGCATTTGTGCGCACATACAAGAAGAACCACTCAGAACTACTAATCATTATGGTTAAGTTTTAAGAGGGCAAGATAGAATATCAACAAAAGGGTTCGAATCAGAATATATTACTAATCGAGAAATTCTTATAAGACTAACAGGCTTGGATTATCTGTACCTAACAGCAATTGACAAAATCTAGTCCTTGCCATTCCTGGGTGAAGCATATTTGACTGGAATTCTGGTGTACATCCACACTGAGGTTAGGGTGTGCATCAATCATTGTCAGCAGGCAGTTTTAAACATGATTTCTGACTATTTTTCTATACGGCAGTGTTGGCATCTGGCAATGAAGATTGTGATTGTGAACTGCTTGATTCAAGGAGAGAATTGTATGGTGAACTGCTGTGCACAACCTGAAAAAAACAGATGTAAAAACTCATCAATGTAAAAACATTGCTAAAGAAAAAAACAGATGCCTAGTTAGTTACTTGCCAATTCACACAAAAGCCTACATAATAGAAAATCCTAATTAAGTTAGGACAAGATAAACTTAAAACATCATAAATTTTCAAATAGAAGATGAAGATTTAAAAAATACCCAACAAGTATGATGCTGTACTATATTATTGAGCGCTTCAAAAAGATCCAACCACAGCCCCTTCGATCTTCATTACTTCCCTTCGATCTTCATTACTTATCCGAGTCCTCGATCTTCATTACTTTTCCGAGTCCGCTCATATTGAAGATTATCAAGGTCAATACAAAATGGATTTCTTGCTAAATTTTCTTCCAACACCATCCATATCCTTTACAGAATTGAGTAAGTAGTTGATCTTGTTTTACTATTGGATCATCCAGTAACTCAGATCTATCTGCTCTGATCTTGTTGAAGTTAAAAAGGAAAAACAGACTAGATTGGATCACCAACTCTCTCAAGTTTTTTCTTTTTATACCTAGGGTTAGGGCTCACTGTTGTTTTATTTTATATTTACCACTTACCCAGTGGATAAGGGCAGGATGGAGTCATGACTCATTGAGTCATTGTCTAATGTGGTGGATATCAAGTAGTGAGTGTGATATAGAAGTGACTGAGTTTTTGAAAAGTATGCCTGAAAGTGAATCAAGAAATATGACGAGTTATTTCGAGAAATCAAAAGAACAGTTGAATTTGTAGTCAGACGGAAATCTCAATGTCATTGTCCTCAAATGATTAAATTAAGAGTGGAATTAACAGGGTACATTCACATCTCCATGCACATCTTGGGCCTTGGCAACTGTAACTTCATAATACGGATATTGCAGTTGCAGACATGGAAATTCACTGGCAAGGCCCAATTAACAAGCCAATATACCACTGGTCGGTTTTGTACACTGGTGAGACAACAATCTTTCACAGCATTTCTAGTTCAATTATTTCACAAAATAAAACCAGAATTGTACAATCACTTGGCAAACAGAAAAATATTTCACATTTTATTACTACTGCAATGCTGGGGGTAACCATTGCAGTGATTGTAACCGCTGCAATGCTGCAAGGAGGAGTTTTTCTTTCGGCATCTAAGAGTGCAGAACCCCAGCCAGAACCTGTTTGGAGTTTAAAAAGTGATCTACCAGTACAGAATTATAGCAAAGAATTATAGCATATCCCAGAGTATAAATCTTCTTTTCTAAGCTCAAAACGTGTACATGTAACACTAGTAAATGCGAAGTCATGTCAAATTCCTGAACTGTTAACAAATTAACTTAACTATTGCCCTGATTAAGAAGATTTCTAACAGAAAAACAAACACGCAAGACATCAATACAAGGATAAAAGCCTAGAACAGAAGGATCACTTCAATAGACTACAAAAGTTTAAGTTGACAGAGGACCAGAGACAACCGAAACTAAGTTCCATAACAGCAAATATCAAGAAGCTAATCTGAAAATAATACTACAAAAGTAATCAAAACACGTATGTTACTTGAGATTGCACATAAACATAAAGAGTGTCGATTAACGGCCACATTCACATCTTCATATCAACTTTCAGCTCATTGGCAACAGGAATTACATAATGTAGATACTGCAGGCATGGAGATTGACTGCAAGGACCAACAAGCCAATATACCACTAGTTGGGTTTTTGTGCGTCGGCAAGACAACAATTTTCCAGTCTTTCTTACTCAATTGTTTCACAGCATATACCCTGAACTGGTAACAAATTAGCTTCACTATTACCCTGATTAAAATTTCTGACAAAAATCAAACACCCAACCAGGGATAAAAGCATAGAACAAAAGGACTTCAATAGGGTACAGGAGTTTAAGTTGAGGTAACCGGAACTCAGTTCCATAACAGCAAGTAACAAGAACATAATCTAAAAAGTGTACTACAGCATATCATATATGGAAAGAGTAATCGAAAAACTCAGTTTTACAGGAGATTATACACATTACATTAAACAAAAGGAAGATAAAATATCAATCGGTTCAATCAGTAAACATAAAAATATAAAGCTAGAGAAAAAGCGTCTGAATGATCAAAAAGATTACAATTCAGCAATCCATTACCATGGGTCAGATACCAATCATAAGAAACCTGAGCTACTATATATTTAAGGTGTTGTGCCATAAACCGTTTGAGGAAATTCAAGCTACAACAGGTTTCTATACCTTATATAGGAGATGAAGTGCTACGCTGCCAAAATTCTTCTTCTTCTTTCTTGCACAATCTTTTTTTCTCATATGGGATAGGAGGACACCCGTTGCCCTGCGAAATCAAGCTCTTCTTACAGATGAGGCAGCAGCAGCATTTCCCTCTGTACTCATTCGCCAGTGGGAAACTTTACTAATTGACAATTGCTTCTACCTCAAAATTACATTTTAGCCTCTACTTTTGGTATCACATAATTAGTAAATCATCAATGAGGGTTCACAACGGTTCCAGCACCACTCGACTTGCCGACATTGAATGACAATAACCCTTAATATATAAAGGCAACTTGGTTATATTCTACCTGGCATTTCACAATACGACTGTCGTCTATAAGATGTCTCAAGTTAATCATACACTTTTTTTGCTCTTTTGAAGGTTCAACACTTTCAAGTACTTAGTTACTAAAACTTAAATTGGGTTGTTCCTTGCGCAGATAATACGAGTCCTTGGTACTATTAGTGTTACAAAAACTCTTGTTCTCTATAACTAACTAGGTGTATAAGATGCCTTAATGTAGTGATACTCTTTTTTAGCTTTTGACAGGTTAAGGCATTCTAATTCACCATATTCATCTGGATACAGGAAGAGAAATTGATAAATCATAATACACTCTGCTGATAGTATAGGAGATGTTGAAATACCTTCACTTTTCAAATGCACAATTTCACCTTAGACGAATGAATTCAGGTGTTTGCAAATACCAAAGGCAAGCAAATGACTTCGACATCGCTGCTACAATCTACTAAAATAAACTACTAGTAGATGATTCTTCATGCCATCCATAAATGAATCAAAGTGTATTTCCATAAATCCTCAACCATAACTCCTCTAGATTGTCTTTAAATCAGATAAGCTATTAGAAATCCAAGTAGATAGTTGAGGTGTTTTTTTCCGATTCCTCACATGCCAAGTGATGAATTTGAGTTATTAATAAACCCTCTTCTTCTCTTCTTCTTCTTCTTCCTCTTTACTGCTATTAGTAACAACAACATGCCTACTGTCTGAGATTTCTCAATTTCAACCATATTTTCAAAATCAATAGATGATGTCTGAAAAAACCAAATGAATATTACTTACACTCAGATTGAAAATGAGAAATGGAAATTTTTCTATCAATTACTGCATACCTTGTTGTTTATAGATCTGAATCTGAGTTTTAAGTTTGAACAGAAGACTGATGATAATAAAGAAGTTCACGGATATCAATAACTCGGAGCTTATCCTGCTATTTTTGGGCCCCACTGTGGAGAGAAATGTGAGGGGTTGTTTTAATTTTGTTTGTGGGCACGGTTACACGGTACATTAAGAATTTGGAAGGTAGTGTTAGTTTGCCCCCCTTGTGACACAATCTCGCCCCTCCGCCCGCCGTTTCGGCTCCCTTGTGAGTTCCCATGAGGCCGTTGGTAGGCTAAGACAAAGAACCCTGTTCAATTAATGTAGTAGTATGTCGTTGGAGCTTAGCTTGTTAGGCTTCCAACTAGTTAATGTAATAATCGTTATATATTTAGAAAATAAATTAATTAATCAATTCAAGAAATTAAATTAATTAACCGATATATTAATAATTATTAATTTATATATCATAAAGCGCCAAGGGAGGCATTTTATTAGCAAAACCAAATAAGGTTAATCACACATCGGTAGCAGGTAGCCTGGCAACGAGCTGGGCACCTACCCTTTTCTGAATCACGATACCAAGTCTATGAAAAGGGAGTTACAAAACTTGTAATTAGCATCACGACTAATAAAGCAGTTTGTATACAAACAAAATACCATATCATATCTTCTATATTTCCTATATAAATACAATATCAATATCAAATCATATTTTTTATTTCCTATATAAACACAATATCAATATCGATGTTCATACAAGTACACTTGCAAACTACTTTCGGTATTGTAAACTTCGATCAACAAATAACACAAGTTTAGACAATTTGGATAAACATACAGAAAGTGAAATCACTTAAGACTTGCAAAATTTGATGTAGAAGTTGGGCTATCGCAATTCAATGAATGTCGAAGATGTCCTAAATTATCCGGAAGAAAATGAAGTTACACAGTTGTTGACTGATGAAGAAATAATCGAGAACGTTATGGGAACTGATAAAGATGTGGAAGAAGGTGATGAAAGTTCTACAATAGAGCCCCCTTCACGAAACGAGCCTATTAGAGCGGCAATCACATTGAATAATTTCTTACCGAGCTATGAGAAAACAACACCAAAAATTCTTACAATGATAAGAAAAATTATAGATGAAATTCAATGGGATATTGATTTTAGCAAAAAACAGAAGACAATTAAATCATTTTTCAAAAAGTCTTCGTAAATCATTAATGTATTGAATATATATATAATGCATTATTAATTTATATTTCATATGGGGCCTACATAGGTAATCAAAAAAGTATTATCTTATAATTTTAGTGAATTATTAATTTGGCACGTTGTCCCACTTTAGGAATAGCCAAAAATATTATTTAAGAGAGTTTATTAAATAATCGAGTATTAATTAAAAGAGTTTCTACTGTAGAAGACGTAGTGGGTCCCATTTCAACTGTTTGTAGGCAGTATCACTATTCACCACTTTTATCTACAGTAATTTTGTTTTTACTAATCAACAAATTTACTTTCTAATCATATCATGACTTGCTACCTAAATTTACTATTTACAGTACTGCACCACATTTACCGATCATATGATTCATATCATCCGTAGTGTAAATGGTTCTAAACTCATGCCAAATTCAGTAATTTCAATCGGCAACCACAATATTAGGCCGGATGATATTTACACAGGGAGGACAAAGAGCTGCAGGCCTACAATTGAACCATTCTGGCGGATGTTTTTGGACTAGACTTGAAATTTCCGTTGGCGCTGTCACAGGATTTAGTCTAATGTTACCTGTGCAAAATTGCAAAATTATAAGGTTCACCGGGAATTATGCTATCGCAGTTTGGGATACTTGCTTAAAGATTTTAAGGTGGCTGAACCATGCTTTAGCAATCCTAACTTTCAATCTTGAAAGGTTTTGCTGCAACTTGGGTTGAGTATGTTAATATAGTCTGAATTACACTGGCATCAACCAAACGAAAGAAGATGGATTCATGATATCAATTTTACATTAATCAAATACACTTGAAAGCATTATCTTTAACAACCCCTGCGTTCCACCTTTTGAACTCCGATCTAATTTCCGGGAACCCAAGCCTGAAGCATGTTAAACAATATAATCGATGTGCACATTCATGGGATAATCGATGTGCACATTCAAATCATCTGAAATCAAGGTACCTTAAATGTCTTAAGTTCGACACAACTTGCTAAAGTTCCGATCTGCTTATTCTTAGAAAGAGATAGCACGTCGAGCCCTTAAATTTTGCTACTTGTAAGCTGTAACACCTGTGGTGTAAACCTGCTTTTGAACTCCGATCCAACTGATACGACTCAATTGAAGGGCATACAAAGCAATATCTCGATGAAACACCGATGGAGTAATCACCTTGCACCACTTGCGACGTTCACATTATAACCAGATAAATCAAGGTACCTTAAATGTCTCGTCCAGCAGTACCTTGCTAAAGCTCCGATTTGCTTGTTCTTAGCCCACGACAGTGAATTCTTGCGCCATTATCAACTGAATTAATCGCCATCCACAATCGAATCAAATGTCCCTTCTCAACTTCTAATCCTTAGACACCTTAGCTCTATCTTTGTTGATCGGAGTTGGAAAAATATCATGGCCCGAAGATAGTAACTACAAATCCAGTGCTATGGCGTCTTTTTCCGAGTCCGCATATGCCAAATTTCAATCACACTTAAACCCTCTCTTCTTCTTCCTCTTCTTCTTCATCTTAACTATTTCCTGACCTAATAAGAACTCCATGTTTGCTAAAAATTCACAAATGAGATCTCTTTGGTTTTGAATGACTAGTGCATCATGTCTGTGCCCTTGTTTATACAGCTAGATTTGAACCCTGAAATCAACAACCCTTTGAAACAGAGCCTCTGATTTCAACCAAGTGGGGGATGTAGACAGAGATACTTTAATGCTTTTGGTTTCAGAAATTCAGATCTCAGATTCTCAATAATTTATCATAGTTGTTGCAGACCTCAAAATACGCAATGGGAATAGCATTGGATTCGTTCGTTTATTCAATGAGACAGTTAATTTACGCGTGGTGGAAAATGACTCATCAACCACAATAGATAGAGGTAATTGTTGTTTATTTATTACTCGACCACCTACACAGACAAAGAATCTCGATTACACTACCAAATTCTATGCTTGAATTTTAAGCCAATTTGATTATATCAGGTCGGAAGATACCAAATGTCCCGGAAATGGGGTTCACAGAAGTAAGACCACCGTACCAAGGCGAAAGTAATTTGTAAGATTTTTACAAAGAAAATATTTGCACAAAAGTATATGGCCTAGTTAGAAGTGGTGAAATGTTCGACGCAGCACTGAGTTACATTTACTTTTTGGGTTCCCGACTCGATGTTTTTAGGGATGAGTTCTCGTACGAACTCTGCCGGTGAAACCTAAAAAGTTACACTTACTTTGATGATATCAGGTCGGAAGATACCAAATGTCCCAATTTGATGATATCGGCTAGAGTGCCAGCCACCCTATTTCCTTGTCTTGGGACAAAATAGAAACCTAAAAAGTTATTGCATAATTGAGCCAATCTTTTTGCTTCATCTAAATATGCTTTTGAACGGCAAGAGATGTTCGAGTTCTTTCCATGCATGTAGTTGAAAAGGCTTTCTCAATCTCCTTCAATGCTAAAATTTTTCAGATCGTTCTCATGTGCCCAAGTAGCAGCTTGAAGTACTCCTATAGCTTCCGCTTCTTGTGGGTCTGAGGCTGTTGATTGGCCAGCTTTTCCTCCTCCTGAATTACCTGCAACATCTCTCAGGATTATAGCATAACTGGAAGGTAAGATATTAGAAATCATCAACATTGATTTTAAGATTGTTCCTTTGGGGTGCCTGCTATACTGCAGTTATATTGTTCTTATTCTGTTTTATCTTTGTACCTTGCATAATCCTTTTTTTTGACCAGAAAGCAATGTGTCCTTGAATTTCTAAATCCAAGGACTTAGCTGATGTTGACTTGTTTTCAAAGACTCTGTTGCATCTTTCTTTCCAAATGAACCACATCTTTGTTTGCATTAGTACCACGGATATCTCACTTTTGGGATTATTGATCCAGTCCTTGCAAAGAGTTAAAAAAGTACTTGAACTATCTATATGGAGAGAAATCGGATTGTGATCTAAGCTCCATACTTCTATGGCATAAGGGAGATGTAGCAGGAGATGTTCAGTAGTTTCAGTTGCATTTGCACACATAGTACATTGTAATTTTACATCCCTTACCTTCCCATACAGTTTGAACTTAGTAGATAAAGCATTTTGAAGACACTTCCATAAAAACAGTTTAATTCCTTGAGATATATCTAATTTTCATATAGCAATCCAGAAAGAGTCACGCAGATCCAGACTAACTATATCAGTATCATTTTCATTCAGCTTGTCGTATAAAGACTTTACTGTGTATTCTCCTGACTTTGTTAAATTCCATCTTAATTAATCTTTCTTAAGAGTATGGTTCTTATCCTTAAAAAGATTTATTTTCATAATTTTGATAACTATATCTTTAGGAACAATAGAGTTTATGATATCCATATCCCAAGAGCAAGAATTTGGATCAATCAAGTCTAAAACTAAGTCAATGTGAGTGTATTGTAATGGATAAAGGTTTTCTAGTGTGTATGTTAAACTTGGGATCCATTTTTCCTTCCAAATGTTAATTTCCTGACCATTACCCACTTCCCAAAAGCTATATTGGAACGTATGTCTGAAATTGAATCAAAATCAACAATTTTTTACCTAGTTAGGTGGAAATATTAATGCCATTGTCCTCCAAGGAATAAGAGTGATGAATTACAGGGTACATTCACATCTTGATTCCCATTACCAACTTAGCTCACTGGTTTTGTTCATGGGCAAGACAACAATTTTCCAGACTTTCTTGTTCAATTGTTTCACAATACACAAACCATAATTTTACCGTATGTAACTTAGCAAACACAAAAATGTGTTGCATTGTGTTACTACTGCAATGCTATGAGAAACGAATACAGAGCATATAACCACTGCAATGTTTCAAGGAGAGTGTTCCCTTCTGTATATTTTATTATGCCACATCTCCCTCCTAAGACTCTGCAGTATCCGACACCGTGAACCCAGGCAGAATCTGCTTTACGTTTTCGTAGTGATCTAGTAGTACAAAGAATTATGGAATATCCCACTATATAAATTTTCTTTTCCAAGATCAAAACATATACATGTAACGGTTAGTAAGTATAAAGCAATGTCAAATTCTGAATCGAATTAACAAGTTAGCCTCAATTTAGCATGATTAAGATTCTGACGAGAAAAACAAACACCCAAGCCATCGATATAGGGATAAAAGCCTAAAAGAGAAGGATCACTTCAATAGCCTACTTAACTTGACAAAATCAAAACTCGGCCCAATAAACGGGAAGAGTCTTTGCAACATTCAATATATGGAAGTATTAAGTGAAAAACTCATGTTGCGTGAGATTACGCATTACATAAAAAGAAAAGGATGTTTAATGTATATTTGTTCCATTATCATAAAAATATTAACCTACAGAAAAGATGCTTTACATGGCCAGAAAGATTGAAGATTATTAATCAATTACAAAGCATAAGAAAACCTGAGACACTATATCATTTAAGATGTTATGCCGTAAGCCAAAATTTAAGCTATTACAGGTTTCTAGACCTTGATATAAAGGTGAGGCACTATACTGCCAATATTCATTCTTGCACATTCTTCTTCTTCTTGATATGAAAGGAGGACAACCATCGCTCGATATGTA
The DNA here is from genome assembly GCA_023531295.1 of Papaver armeniacum. Lineage (NCBI taxonomy): Eukaryota > Viridiplantae > Streptophyta > Magnoliopsida > Ranunculales > Papaveraceae > Papaver > Papaver armeniacum. The sequence continues at coordinate 638,842 of JAJJWW010002295.1, forward strand.
GGAGTGGAATATCGCACATATCAATAAATATGCGAAGTAAAGATTACCTAACGTAAGAGAGGACTATCGCACATGTTAAAATCGAGATGACGTACTGGATGATGTCAACAAAGTCACGAGTATGGTGTGACGGTCTATGCGAAGTGTAAACTGTGCGAGAATGAGTGAGTGTACACGTGCGAATGTAATGCACGATGATTCCGAAAATAGTGGATCTCTTAGCTGTCATCCACTATGAAGAATCCTATATAAGGGGAAGAAGTTATGACATGAGGGGATCTGAGTAGTGTGTGTTGGACAAGAAATTAGGAGAGAGAAAATTTATTTGGAGAGCAAGTAAAGTCATTGTAATATCTTGTAACCAAATATAGATCTTGATAAATAATAATAAAAGAATTCCATTATGATCACTTAGAATCTTTTCCAAATATAGTGGAGTGTGGTTGTAGGATTTCCTGTAACTACATTTTTGGCGCTAGAAACAGCTTTGGGTGATAAATCCTGGTAGTAAATTCATAGAATCTTGGAAAGAGGAAGATCTGAAAATTGTGGAAAAATCTTTTTAATTCTTTATCAATATAGGAAGTTGAAGATGGTGAGACTTGGATCTACTGTTGAACAAGGAACAACAACTAGAAGGAGTAATAGAATTGCTGAAAGAAGAAGAGGTACAAATCCGGAACAGCAAGAAGAAAGAGTAAGAGAAAATCAAAGAAACGAAATTCCAATTGGCCCTCTGTGTGAACAAGAGCGGAACAATGATATTGATTATGATAGAGTGAGTATTCATACTACACAAACAAATTTTACTGAAGAAGAGGAACAATTGAATGGGAATGCAAGATTAATTGAAGAAAACGAAGAGAATATGATAATTGGAGAACTCGGGCAAAGATTACTAGCAGAATGAAGGAGAGAGGAAGAAGAACGTGCGAATCTGGTATGTCAGAATGATGATTTAAGAGAAGAGAATCTTAGATTGAAAGAACAGAGGTCAAGAAGCACTACACGATCAAGGTCGAGATCAAGCAGGAGTTCATCAAGATAAAGTCAATATAATCAAGGAGATGCTAGGAGAAGACAACGCATGGAAACCATTGAAGAAAACCTGCAAGTAGATGACAATTTACAAGTCCGAAAAGAGAGACGACATGTAGCTCAAGATATAGGAACTAACCGATATGAACATCCGGGTGAACTTCTTCGTCGCACACATCATAATTTTGAAAGAGAAGAGAGGATCCAAGGCAAGGACAGATGATATTACATGGAAGAGAAATGTTGAGAGAAGAACGCGAGAGTGAAAGGGAAATTACACGTGTCAGAGATGAAAGAGATAAACAAAGAAGAAGGGAAGAAATTGAAGAGAGAGAATTGCAAGAAGCATTGCGTCAAAATAATCATGATAATCAAGTAACGCAGCGCGAACGTTATCGCATGAATAATACAGAACAAGGAAGGACTGCACCACAAGAAATAGAAGTGTTAAGACATCGACACGATCGCACAGATGAAGAGAAATGGTATAATAGAGCACAGATTGATGTGAACACTGAAAGGCGTAGGAGAAGAAGAGAAGAAGTTGAAGAATATGAGATACAAGAGGAATTACATCAGAATAATCATGAGAATAGATTGGGGCAAGCAAGATTAAAAAGACCTATACGAGAGGATTTAGATCAAACTTTAAGTGAAGAAATTCTTAAAGAAATGGCGGAAATAAGAGAAATGATGACTGCGAAAAGAAATAGTGGAAGGAGACAACTAGAAGAAGCAGTGGAGGAAGCTGGGAAAACTCCCTTTACAAGGAAAATTCAAATGGCAGTGATACCTCCCAAGTGCAATTTACCAGTGTTCACTAGCATATTTGATGGAAGCGCATGTGCAATACAACATGTGAAAGCTTACACTCGATCATTATTACAGTGGGAAAAGAATGATGCAGTGATGTGTAAATATTTTGTCTGAAGCCTGGCAGGGGAAGCTCTGAAATGGTTTGAAGGGTTACCAATAGAAACCATTGGATCGTTTCATCATTTACAGAACGTTTTTTTAGGATAATATATCAGCAATAATATGTCAAGACCAGGAACTGAAATGGCATTTGGACTTCGCAAAAGAGTAAATGAGAGTTTGAGTCATCTAACAACACGCTGGAGAACCATGTGTAGTGAAATGGCAAGACGAGTGGATGAGCAATACCTTATTCTAGCATTTGTCAATGCTCTTTTCCCTACAAATTTATTATATACACAAATCTTTAGAATAAAGGATACAATAACAATGTCAGAGTTGCGCGAATTCCAAGAGGAATACATAGCACTGGTAGAGAAGCAAAGAGATATGGAATCCTATCCAGTAGTGGTACTTGATGCAAATAGCGGAAATGCAAGTTTACTCCAAAGAATGACAAATGTTGCTGCGAGTACCTCGCAGGGGAATCAAGGAAAGGACATTATAGAGAGGAAACAAAAGCTAATAGCCATGGGTAGTGCAAATCAAGAAGAATTTGAAAAAGGAATATAGAGAAAAACAACTTCAAAATCGCGGAGGTAATAATAAAATTCAGAGAACAGATAATCCACTAGAAGGCTCTGGAGGTCAGCAACCATATTATAATAAGAGACAAGGAACTGGAAGGATAGTATGGGAACAGATAAATTTACCAAAGCTGAACACTACAGTAGATAAAGTATGTGAAGCTGCAATTCTAATGGAAGAAATTCCTGAACCACATAATGTAGGAGATGAGACACCACCAGGGAGGAGGAGTAAAGAATTTTGTGTATATCATCGCTTTCATGGTCACACAAATGATAATTGCAAAAATGTGAGGAAAATCATATTGTGAATGATCGAACAAGGGAAGTTGGATCATTTCTTAGCACAGCAACCAAAAAATTTACCACCACCACCACCACCGGGAGGAAATGCATATAGAACGGAGAAATGAAAGAATACATATGTAATTGAAGTAGGTGAGAAAGAAAAAAACTTGTATTGCAATTCAATTATACATTCATTCAAAAACATAGAAGACTTCCATGACAATGTCTTGAGTATGGTGTATGCGAGGGATGCTGATGGAAGAGAAATTATCAACCTTGCGAAAGTATCACCATTAAAAGGATGGCAAAAACAGATTATTTCATTCAGTGCGGAAGAAACACCAGGAGGAGGGGAATCGCACGAATGTCCATTAGTAGTGAGATTAGGAATTAACTCGAAACCGAAAGTAGAAGATGATGAAGAAGATGAAGCAAACACTTGTGCGAGAATTAGAATACTTATAGATCCTGGAAGTTTTGTTGACATTCTCTTTTATCCTACATACAAAATTATGGGTGGAAGAGATGACGAATTAATTCCTTCAACATATAAAATTTATGGCTTCAATGGAACTGCGAACAAGCCGAAAGGAGAGGTGACAATGAGGATTCTTCTTCAGAATTTACAAACGGAAATTGTATTCTGTGTCGTGGATGTAGAATCACCTTATAACGCTCTGATTGGAAGGCCATGGTTGCATAGTATATTGGGCGTGGCTTCGACATTTCACCAGTGCAAAAAATTTCCTTTACCTCAAGGTATTGGCATAGTAAGGGGATATACAGTTGAAAGTAAAAGTTGTCAAGAAAACAATATTGATAAATGCGAAGAAAGAGAAGGTAAACGAAGAAATTGGAAAAAGCATGTTGCAGACAGTCAAAGAGCTGAAAGATTAATGGTGGACGAAGTGTATAAAGTTCGAAAAACAGATAAGCGGAATACTGAAGCTGAACCTTCTGTGAATAATAGTACTAAGCGAGCCAGAAATATCACTTCTACAGATTGAGGAAAAAAGTGAAAGGTGCGATGGTTGTCGCGCAGAGGAGATCGAAGAAGTTATGCGAAAAGCATGAGTAGTATGGAGAATACACATGTCTTTTTCATGAGAAAGAGATTAATAAGAAATTTATGTACTAGAGATGTATAAACTCAAAATTTGAGAATGGAATGATAAATTATAATTTCATATGATGATACCATATCAAGAAAAGGAAAATTGACATCTTTATAATAGAACCTTAATAAAAGGCACCAGAAATGAAAATTTAAATCAGATAGACTTGGAATCCGAATGTGGCGTGCAACCTAGTTCGTATACATGCAAGAGGCAAAAAGTAAGACCTATTCCACGTCATAATTGGAGAAAACCTAGAAAGCATGACTTAAGGGAAAGCTACACCGACCCTGGAACTTGAGTCATGGAGATTTGGGGTGAGAAAAAAACGATAAATCCCATCCAGGAGAGGTGCCTTAAATTTTCAGCCTAATTTCATAATCTTAGATTGGAAAACCAAGGTGAGAAAGTCTCTCCTAAGGAGTGCAGAAACTCGATCAGGGCACCGAGGTACACGGTTGAGTCAAGAGTGCGGGGGGCGTTGGAGCCTACCTTACCATTCTTGACCAGTCCTGACTATGATGCACTCGGTCCGAAGATACCCCACTTGGGGTGAGGTCTCGTAACTGGAAACCAAATCGGTAGAGGGATAAGAGACTGCGAAATCAATTGGTTGTTGTATTACTGGATGGGAGGATCCAACCTTAACCCGGTAGAGGTAAGCTTCCTTGAAGAGGCAACCAGAGGAAGATAAGGACGGCACCCTCCATTAGGGAGTTAAATTGTGTCAAAAGACGTAAATGTCATGAGGCTTTTTACTCATGGGAGTATTAAGACTTATAATATTTATGCAATAAAAACCTGAAGAGGTAATAGTACAAGAAAAAGATAAGACGAGATCAATGGGTCGATACATTACAGTGTAAAGACCGTCTGCGATCTCGTCGCACAGAAATACAAAACAAATTAAGGCAAGATAAGACCTTTACATAGGAAGGAAAAATAAGACCTCATGAGAAAAATAAAATTTAATAACTAATTTTGTTTTGCAGGAATTTACAGAGAAAAAAAGGTATTACGAATTCATTCGTACCAAATACATCAAGATACTATTAGAGGAAAGAATGGGAATATAAAGGGAATATTACTTGCCTCATGCGAGAAAAGAATGATATTTTGAATTTAAAATAATATTAATTATACTATCAAGATGAGCCAACTAATAGAGGAAATAATGGGAATATAAAGGGAATATTACTTGCCTCATTTGATAGTTTCATATACATGCGAGAAAGAATGATATTTTGAATACGAATGCGAATAAAATGAAGTTTATATTAAAGAAGTGAAGATTAATGCTTAAAAAGTGCATATTTTCAAGATTACGAACAAGTGAAAATGATTAATATTTATTTTCTTCGTCTCGCTCAGCCTCAGAGCCGCTTACTTCTTCTTCAGATTCTTTATCTTCTCCATCACTATCCAAAATGTCAAGAATAGGTTTATTGTCAGGAACCTCCGGAAATCTATACTTTGAGAGAGGAATGTTATTCTCAATGCACGAGACTTTCCTAACAAATACATCGAAATAAAAACGATTTAAAATAATATTAATTAACTATCAAGATGAGCCAACTAATAGAGGAAATAATGGGAATATAAAGGGAATATTACTTGCACGAATGCGAATAAAATGAAGTTTATATTAAAGAAGTGAAGATTAAGCTTAAAAATCATTACTATTTATTTGAAACCATATCACTATCCAAAATGTCAAGAAAATTCTTCTTCAATTGATTAGCATCATTACTATTATTTGAAACCATAGTGACGAAATTACTTCTTCAATTGCTGATACTTGAAATTCTTCTTCAATTGCTGATACTTGGAGTTGCGAGCAAATAACTCTTTTTCTTCAGAAGATAAGCGAGTCTCTAATTCTTCAATTTTTTTAAGATAATCCTTCTCATTATCTGCGAAATATGAATAAGCAAGTTGGGAGGAAAGAAAATGTTATTCTCAAAGAAAAGACAAGTATTAAAAGAGCAACATATGACCTTCATGATTGGAAACAATGTCTTTAACCAGTGAAGAATGATCAGTTTGAAGGCTCACGTTTAAAGTTAAATTCTTCATAGCATCGTTCAGAACCCTAGCACCCTAATTAAATTCAGCTTCACTTTCTATGAGAAGTTGAGAACGAATTAAATTTCTTTCCTCAACAAGTACATTATTTTCGCTCAAAGCTGAATCACGTTCTTTCTGAACTTTAATAATAGATTCTTGGAATTTTTCTAGTGCTTTAGCACCCTTAAGAGAAACCTCATCTTCATCACTAATAAGCTTATTCTTCTTCGTCTCCAAGACTTGAATTATTTCTTTACTCTCCTGAAGACGGCACTTAAAGTTGTTAAGTGTATTCAATGAGCTCTATGGTCTTTTCTAAGAGCAGCATATTTCAGTCTTAACTCTTCCAAACTCAGACTCTCAAATCCCTGGGTAGGGTAATTATTTAAAGAAGAGTTAAGATGTTTTAAAAGGGTTTCATCATCAGGGAGATTGGATGCCTCATCTGACAAGTTATAAAGGTCTGCGAATATAACAAAATAAGAAGTGCGAATTATCGCATAGAAATAGAAGAATGGGGAAAGTAAAGACTACATACCAATGAGTTCATCATTTCTTTCTCGGGCTCAGCGAATCAGTCCAGAATTGGTTGAGTTCTCGGTTTTAAGTCTGATGTTTTCTGTTTCCAGCTTAAGAAGTTTCCTATGATAATCTGAAGAGATTACATAAGACAAATGGGCTCCCTACGAGAATACAAAGGAAATATTATAGATAAGAGTAAGGTAATACTAAAGAAAAGACAAAGAACAAAGTTGCAAATATTACCAAGGAGCTAATTGTATATTGGAGATTTGGATTTATCGCAGAGGAAGATCCGCGAAGAGATGGATCATCCAAAGTAGTAGCATCGCAGATCCTTGAGACCATTTTAAAAGCACGATTTAATTATTCATTATTAACAGCAGTCAAAAGATCCCCAACAAAAAGATTAGATAACTCTTTCAGAGAGGAGGAGACTGATGAATCTTCAGGAGTATTGTCATCACTAGACTCCAAATTTGAGGAAGAATCGTATCTTTTACGCTTTCTGGAAAGGTCATCCATTGAAGAAGTCGTTTTGGACGAAGATTTAGACGCAAATTTCTTAGGAAGATCCTTGCCTTTACTCAAAGTTTTAGCACCCAAAGATTTCACCTACGCGAATAATCAGATAAGAAACAGAGGCAACAATATTGTTAAAGATAAAAAAGGAATGTTTCTTAATTTTTCATTCTGCGAAGATGATATATTGTGTGAAGCCTTGGTTCTCTTAGCAGTCTGCAAAGAAAGGAGTAGGGAAATAAGAAAAAAATTGCGGACAGTTCAAATTATGCGAGATTGAAAGTACTTATGTAAAGATCACATACCACTCTTCTTTTCTCAATTTCGGACAGTTCAAGTTTCCAAGGTTGATAAGAAGAAAGTTTCTCGGGAAGAGGAAGATCAGAGCCATCCTCAGCTTTACCAGAAACATAAGGACCTTCTAGAATGGCAGAGCAATTAAGCCAGCTTGAGTCATTAGATCTGCGAGCAGTGCTATTGGATTTCTCATTCTAGTTAACATCTTGCATGATCATCTTATCTTCAGTAATACCATCTTTTCTTCTTAAGCGAACGGCCCATTTAGTTAAATTACTTTTCATAATTCCAACATAGTAATTTTTGAAGAAGTTATCAAGAGTGTATTCGGTAGAGTCGATAGTCTTATCACGATACGATTTGTTTTGCACTTCATAAGAATAAGAGGTCTCTAATCCGGCCGCGCGGCGAGAATATTCCAATACTATTCTAATCGCATCACCACTTAGTTGGAATATTCCCCGTGTGAATCGATCATCAGCAAGAATTTCATAAAATAAGGGAATTTTTGGGTTATACAAGGGAATTGGAAGATTATTCAGAAGTTGTCCTAATGAGACAATAACTCTTTGATTGTTCCATTGTTCAGAGTTGATCAAATCAAGATTGAGTTCGGATGAATAATCAAATGATGAAGGAAGAGAAAGTGAATAACCTCTTGAATTGAGTTCTTCCTTTAACCTAATGAATTTTGTCTCCATCTTTTTACCAGCTGGAGCCATTGAAGAATGGGAATGAAGAAGAGTGAAAGTTATTAGATAAAGATTGAGATCAATAAAATCAATAGTAGAGAAGACGAAGTAAGAAAGTAAGAAGTAAAAAGAACAATGAAGAAGATGAAGGAAGATATATAGGAGAAAATAAGTCTCGTTTTTCAAGATTTCATTTCATTAATGCGAAGAATGAATGGATAAAAATAGGCGGTTAAAAGGACGTGTCAGATAATGAATGGTTAAGAAGACACGTGTAAATAAGGAAAACTGGAATTCCGGAAGGGTGTCGGCTGAATAGAATACGAAAAGATACGCATGTGCGATATTATAGGATGAAAATTTTTCATATCGCTCACTCTTTAGAGTAAACGAAATGAGAAGAGGCAAAATGTAGAGTGGAATATCGCACATATCAATAAATATGCGAAGTGAAGATTACCTAACGTAAGCGAGGACTATCGCACATTTTAAAATCGAGATGACGTACTGGATGATGTCAACAAAGTCACGAGTATGGTGTGATGGTCTATGCGAAGTGTAAACTGTGCGAGAATGAGTGAGTGTACATGAGCGAATGTAACACACAGTGATTCCGAAAATAGTGGATCTCTTAGCTGTCATCCACTATGAAGAATCCTATATAAGGGGAAGAAGTTATCACATGAGGGGATCTGAGTAGTGTGTGTTAGAAAATAAATTAGGAGAGAAAAAGTTTATTTGGAGAGCAAGTAAAGTCATTGTAATATCTTGTAACCAAATATAGATCTTGATGAATAATAATAAAAGAATTCCATTATGATCACTTAGAATCTTGTCTAAATATAGTGGAGTGTGGTTGTAGGATTTCCTGTAACTACACGATAAAATCAAGCTCTTATGACAGTGGACGCAGCAGCACTTCCCTCTGCCTCTACTTCGTCCGCTGGAATTAATGAACATGTAGAAATAAACTAACAAGCTACAGTATCTGCAGTGACATGGACCTAAAAGCAGATGGTAAATGCCGAGATACCTTGATTTTATATATCACAGGAGATTCGTAATTACATTAATTTTTCGAAGATCCAATTTCACACTAGATTAGTGGAGCAGGTGTTTGCAAATACCAAAGGCAAGCAAAATGAATTTGATACCACTACAACGATCTACTAAAACACATTAAGATACATCATTTTTCATGCATCCACAGTTGAATCAAGGTGAAGGTTGTTTAAAATAAATATCAGTTGAAATTTCTCATACCGTTCGTCACAATGGATCGAAAATTGCTCCTTGAACATATGTCAATGTCGTACCATTATCAACAATTGTTCATTTTCCATCTCCGCTTCTAATTAGGATGTATATGGTATTCACATTGTTAATGTTTTCTAAATTAGAAATCCAGGTTAAGAGTTAAGGTGTGTTATTCCGATCCTGCATATACCAAGTGATGAATATTAATTATGAGTTACTAATAAACCCTCTTCTTCTCTTTTTTCTTCCAAAAAAAAAAAAATTTACCAAAAAAATAGATTCCCTAAAGAGAGATTTCTGGTGGGGAAATGAAACAAACTACAAAGGATATTATCCAGGATCTTATTCCTGTCTTTGTAAACCAATAAGTAAAGGTGGTCTAGGTTTCAGAAATGCTCATAAATTAAATCTATCCTTGATAACAAAACTAGACTCTTGAATGAACCTGAAGCTCTTTGGGTGTCTCAACTCAAACCTAGATATTTCAGGAAATCCTTTGCGTTTAAAGCTAAAATCCCTTCTAATAGTTCCTGGATTTGGAAATGCATTAGTAAGGGTATTAAGTTAGTAGAACAAAACAGTATCTGGGAAGTAGGAGATGGGAACAACATTAATATTTGGGAAGACAATTGGATTCCTAATTTGGAAGGTAATCTTAGAACTCACGAAACTACCTCTAACTCAATCTTAACACTTGTGAATGATAGCTTATTGATCCAATCACTAAAAAGTGGAACTCCCTTTTAATCTTTGAACTATTTCTTTGCCATATAGCTAGACAAATTTGCAGCATAAGAATTACTTTAGATAGTAAATTGAATGCTAAACCAGACACTCTCAGACGGCTCCTAACCAACTCAGGAAAATTCACAGTAAAGTCTATGTATGATAAATTAAATGAAAGAACAATGAACCACTATAACCTAGGGAAACCTGACTCTTTCTGGAAGAGCTTATGGAGCTTAAATGCATCTCAAAGAATCAAGATTTTTATTTGGAAATATTTGCAGAATGCGGTTTTTACTAACCTAAAGTTGTCTAGGTTTATGAAAGATATATCTCCTAATTGTACTTATGGTGTAGGATCAGAATATCGCAACATCAATACCTCGCGAGATTAATAAACGACAGAATTGCGAAGGCGTCACAGGGAAGTAATATAAATGACGCAATGGATGACGACAGCCAAAACATGAGAAAGGTGTAAAGACTTAGCGAGATTTAGGAGTGTCGCGAGATCATATATTTGTACATTTGCGATATTTCGCAAGTCATTCCCGAAAATAAAGGACAGCTTAACTGTCATCCATTATGTAATATCCTATATAAAGAGTTGATCAGGCTGATTGAAGGAGAGTTCTTTTTGAATTGTTAGGCAAGTCATTAGGAGAGAGAAAGTTTTAGAGTGATTGTAATTCTATAACCCATTTCTATTTCATATTGTAAACATTCAAGAATTCAATCAATAAGAATCGTAATTGTTCATATTGAAATGACTTAATTGTGTATATTCTAGTGAGGGGTGTAGTGTAGGATTTCCTGCAACTACATAATGGCGCTAGAAACAGGGACTGAGTGAAGATCAACCTTGTGAATTGAAAGAATCAGGAGTAACAAGAAAGGAATTTCATATAATTTTCAACAACCTACTGAGATTGAGAAATGGCTAGAAGAAGGAATGCATCAGAACAACCAACAACTGTTAGAAGAAGCAGGAGATTAGCTGGGGAAAAGAGAAATGAAGTAGGTGAACCCTCAAGAGTAAATGCAAGAAATGATGAAGAAGATCAAATTCAATCACCAATTCAACCAGTACCGAACATAGTTATAGATTATGATAGAGTGAGCGTACATACATGGAGGTCAGATTCTATGGAGGAAAGTGAAGAAGAACAACAATTGGTAAACAATGGACAAGAAGAGAGAAACCGAGAAGAGAATGGAGGAATAATTCATGGAAATGAAGAAATCGCAGCATTAGAGGCGTTAAGGCAAACAATACATGAAGAAAGGCGGTTAGAAGCGCAAGAACACGCGAATTTAACAAGGCAAAACCATGAGTTAAGAATGGAAAATATGAGGTTGCAAAATAGAAGATCGAGAAGTAATACAAGGTCAAGATCAAGATCGGTTAGAGAAGAAATAAGGAGAACATTACCTGTAAAAAATGTTAATGAAGAAAATCTAAAAAGAGATCCAAATCTCGGTGAAGGACATTGCGAAAGAAGAGAAGCGATAGAAGATCGTTATATCCCACATCCTGAGATTCTACAGAATGGCCAAAATGATGGAAATCAAGGAAATAGACAACGTCAAAGGCAGAATAATCCAGTTGATGAAGAAAATCAGGAAGAAGGAAGAAGAATAATGCATGAGAGAGAAACACGGAGGAAACAAAAGGAGATTGAAGATGAAATTGAAAAATATTATATCTAACAAGCACGTCTAGCTTGCGAAAGGGAAAGATTAAGAGCAAAAATGGAAGAACGGGAATTGGAAGAAGCAATTCGCGAATAATCATGACAATCGAGAAAGAAGGCGAGAACAAAATCGCAACAATAGAAATATCAATGAAGAATATGAAAGAATACAAAGGAGAACAGATAGACAACCAAGAAGAGAAAATGATAGATATAACGGTGTGCGAATTCGTGAAAGAGATGAAGGAGAAGGTTGCAGAGAAAGAAGAGAAGAGAATGATGAACAAGAAAATCAAATCAGACATGAACGCAGAAGAAGAGAGGCAGAACTAAAAAGACCAATAGATTTGAATTCTGATGCAAATGAACAAATCTTGAGAGAATTGGCGTAAATGAGAGGAATCTTTGAACAAGAGAAGATGAGGAGGAAGAAGACAATTGGATGAGGCTATCGAAGAAGTCTGCGAAAACTCCATTTACACTAGAGGTGCAACTAGGAGGAATACCCCCAAAGTGTAATCTACCGGCGTTAACTAGCGTTTTTGATGGAACAACTTGTGCAATACAACACATCAAAGCTTATGTGAGATGTATGCTACAATGGGAAAATCATGATGCCATATTGTGCAAATACTTTGCATCGAGTTTGACAGGAGAAGCACTGAAATGGTTTGAGGTTTACCAAGAAACACAATCACATCATTCAACCATTTACAAGCTGTATTTTTAGGGGCATATATAAGTAATAATTCCTCGCGACCGGGAATTGAAGATGTATTTGGACTAAAACAAAGGGTTGGCGAAAGTTTGAAACATCTGACTGTGAGGTGGAAAACGATATGTAGCGATACGGCTGGTCGAGTGGATGAAAGATATCTCATCTTATCATTCATTAATGCTATGTTCGCAACAAATTTGTTATACATTCAAATCTTTAGAATCAAGAATACAATCACAATGACTGAGTTGCGAGAACTTTAGGAGGAGTATATTGCTCTAGAAGAAAGGCAAAATGAAATGGAATCATATCCAGTTGCGAATACAAGCTCGAATGCTGCGAATGCAAGCTTATTACCAAAGTTGATAAATACAGTAGCGAGCACCTCGCAAGGGCAACAAGAAAAAATGATAGATGATGGTCAGGAAAAATTAGTGGCAATGGGGAGTCGCGATCAAGAAGAATTTGAAAGAGAAAGGAACTTCTACAACCGGGGCGCAAATAACAAGATCCAAAGGCTTGATCATCCACAAGAAACTTATGGAAGTCGAAGGCAGAATTATCATGGAGGACAGCGAAATCACAGGGTAGTATGGGAAGAAATCAAGATGCCCACATTGAATGCTAGTGTGGAGAAAATATGGGAAGCTATAATATTGATGGAAAACATACCTACACCATGGAACATGGGAAATGAACCGCCACCAGGTGATAGAAGTCATGAATTCTGTTCTTACCACCGTTTTCATGGGCACTTAACAAATGATTGCAAAAATATAAAAAGAATCATCCTCAGAATGATTGACCAAGGGAAGCTGAATCATTTCCTAAAAGGTGAAGAGAAGACTCAACCATTACCACCACCACCAGAGATTCACAGAGTAAACACAACGAAATGGAAAGAAACATTTGTAGTAGAAGTTGGAGCAAAAGGCAAGAATTTGTTTTGCAACTCCATTGTACATTCGTACCGAACAATTGAAGATTTTCATGATAATGTTCTCAGTAGGGTTTTTGCAAGAGATGCTGATAATAGAGAAGTAATGAACATCGCGAAAACATCGCAATTAAAGGAATGACAAATGCAAATTATTTCTTTTTTTGTAAGAGGTACCAAGGCGGTGGAAACGCATGATAGCCCATTGGTTGTGAGATTGGAAATTAACCCAAAACCTCGTTGATGGCGAAGATGATGAAGCGAGAAAATTCCCCGGGCGATCAATAGAATCTTAATCGATCTTTGGAAGCTCAGTAAACATCATTTTTTACCATACTTACAAGACTATGGGAGGGAAGGATGAAGATTTGATACCTTCAACATATAAGATATATGGTTTCAATGGCACAGCGAACAAGCCTAAAGGAGAAGTTCATATGAGAATACCATTGCAAGGGTTATCAACTGAAATTTTGTTTTATGTAGTCGATGTGGAGTCCCCTTATAATGCATTGATCGGGCGGCCATGGTTACATGAAATTCTGGGTGTAGCATCGATTTATCACCAGTGTATCAAGTTTCCTCACCCTAGCGGTGTTGGAGTTATAAAGGGAGACTGGATTGAAGGATAAAAATGCAATGTAGTTGATGTAGAGACTTGCGAGGAAAGAACAACTCAAAAGAAAAATTGGAAGAAGAACATAAAAGAAGAACAAAGAAGAGAGAGACTGATGGTGGACACTATAGAGATAAGATAGGAAGATACATTACAAAGTCAATGCCTGGAAACAATTGGAAATTGTGATGGTTTCGCAAAAGGGAAGGCAATGTCAGAAAATATGAATGAAGAAGCAAAGAGCACCAGAAGTAAGAGGTGTAAGAAATGAATAATTGTTAAAAAAAAAAAAAATTAGTGACAAAGGCATATCAAGAGTAGAAAGAATATGATAATTGAAGAAGAAGTGCGCGAGAATCTCGCTATCTAGAATGTATGAAAATCTGATTGAAGAATTGAAATGAGATTACAACAAACAAAGCAAGACTGTGCGATAGTTTCGCAAACAAAATAACAAGAGATAACCAAAAATGAATGATTGAACGAATTGACAGAAATGAAAGAGTGAGTGAATGGGACAAACCTTTATGGCGTACACCCTAGTTCGCGAATGATATTTCGTAAGAGGCAAATGTAAGACCTAAAGTGCGTCATATAAGGGGTATCTCTTGACATGGCTCGGGGAAAAGGTTACACCGCCCTGGAACCCGAGTCATGGAGATTTGGGGCCCATGAAAGCCTATCAGGAGAGATACCTTGGATTTCCACTATATATATATATATATAAGGTTATACCCTGGTTGGATGCCCTGAGGATCTCTTACAAGGAGTCGAGTGTATGACCTAGGCGCCGAGGTACACGGTTGAGCCAAGAGTGCCCAGGGCATTTGAAGTGTCTCGGCCATTCTTGGCAAGTCTTGGCACATGCTCGCACTCGGCTCAAGAAAACTCCACTTAGGGTGGAGTCTCGTAACCATAAACCCTATAGGTATAAGGGATAAGAGGCTGCGAAAACAACTGGTTGTTGTTAAGACCGGATGGGAGGAGCTAGTCTTGTATGGCCGATGTACGCCTCCTTGAAGGGGCAACCAGGGAGATGATAAGGGCGGCACCCTCCATTAGGGAGTTGATAAGTGTCTTAAGACGGCAATGTCATGGGGCTTTACGTTCGCAAGAATATTTAGTCCTGTCATATTGTCGCAAGAAAAATATCCTGCAGAGGCAACAAAACTAAAGAAATGATAAGACAAGATCAATGGGTCATTACATGAAAGTGTAATGACGTCCTGCGATTTTGTCGCAAGACGACAATGTCATGGGACTTATGTTCGAAAGAACATTTAGATCTGTCACATTGACGCAAAAATGAGGGGTGGCAAAATAAGACCTTTAATTAGGAGGGCACAATAAGACCACACAAAAAATGATAAGGCAAGATCAATGGGTCATTACATGAAAATGTAAATACGTCCTGCGATCTTGTCGCAATGATGAATATCAACATAAATAAAAATAAGACCACACAAGAAATTGAGTAAGCAAATAAGCTTGCGAAAATGGCAACCGCAGTTGCGAAACAAAGACGTATTATTACTTAAAGATTATTGATTAAATCTCTCATGTGAAAATAAATAGCAGAGGCAAGTATGGGAATGATTAGAGTAAAAAGTTGTTATTTATTTCCATATGATAGATTTACAGTGAGAAATTACAAAAATAGAGGGTTAAAAGGATAAATGTACAAATATTAGAATAAGAGAAAAAGAAAAATGGAGCTATCTCTTAGTTCATTCTTCTTTGTCATAAGACTCTTTATCAGACTCCTCTTCTTCGCTAGCTTCACTATCAGAGACGTCTGAGAAAGGCATATTTTCAGGAACTTCATCAAGAAGACAAGGATATGAAGAAAGAGGAATGCGATGGTCATCACAAACTGTCTCAATAGTTTGATTGCGAAAACGAACAACGTCGTTATTGAAATTCGCTACTGTAGTTTGCAATTGCTTCTTCAATCTGGAATACTTGTTGTTGCGAAGAGAGAGATCCTTTGCGAGTTGTTCTTTTTCAGATTCAAGTTCTTCAATCCTTGTTTGATATATCTTCTCAACCTCTGCGAACATATGATAATGAATCAGTAATTTAAAAGCAGTTTCACAAATAAGAAATGGTAAAGTAAAGAAGGACAGTTAACAACCTTCTCTGTCAGAAATCATATCTTTAACCAAGGCAGTATGTTCAGCATGAAGACTGACGTTAACACCTAAATTATTTCTGGCATTATCTAGAACTTTCGCATCCCAAGCGAATTCATCATCAATATTTATAACAAGAAGTGAACGAATTTGATTTTCTCGCTCATTAAGTATGGCATTTTGGCGAAGAGATTCATCTCGTTCAATTGGACTTCAAGAAGAGTTTTTTGAAATTTTGCTAACGCCTGTGCACCTTGATTAGCAATGCGATCTTTGTCATCTATAAGGCTACTAATTTTCTTTCTTAAAATATTGGTTTTCTCATGGGAATCAAGATACAGACGTTTAAATCGGTTGGCTAAACCTAAACTAGATCTATGCTTAATATCTAAGAGACGAAATTTGGTTTGAAGTTCGTTTAATGGAATAGAATTAATTTTGTTTGACGAACTACTTAAAGATTCGTTAAGATGAGCGAGAAGAGTATCATTATCCATAGGCTCAGGAAATGAATGGAGAAGAATGGCTTCTTCAGAAAGATTATATATGTCTGCGAAAATGATAAGTCAGGCAAAGAAAAATAAATGACAAAATAAAAACAAGGAAAAGAGAAGAATTTTGTACCATAAAGTTGTTGATTAGCGCTTTGAAGAGTAGAAATTTTATTCTTCTGAGTAGACGACTCAGTTTCCATTTGTTGAATTCTTTCACGAAGAGCAGCAGCCTCATCTTCATTCTTCTTGCGAGATGTCGCAACTTCAACTTCTAGTTCTTTGTTCTTCTCCTTAAGTTGAAGATTTTTCTTTTCAAGATTGTTGCGCCTCTTCTCAAGGTCTGAGGCAACAACAAAAGAAGCTCTTCCAGTCTGCAAAGAAAGATAAATAACCTATTAAGATATGACTTTAAAGTAAAATTATGAAGAAAAATAGAAGTTCAGACATACCAAGGCACCAAGTGCATTTAAAAAGCTAGGAGTTACAGATCTAGAAACCCATTTAAGAGAATCGTTGCCCTCTAACAAGGTAGCATCACATATATTTGCGAGAGCCTCGCATGTACCGGAAAGACGATCATCTCCAAGGCCTTGCATGGAATCTGAAAAAATATTGGATAACTGCTCCATAGGGGATTCAGTTGATTGATCTTCTCCCGCGTTGTTATCATCCTCATCAGAAGTTTCATTGGGAAAAGGACTGGAATGAGGAGAAGAATGAACCTTCCGTTTTTTGGAAGGTGGGACAGTGGATTTCCCCTTGTGGAGAGTACCTTTGCCTTTTCCCTTGACCTTCGCAACTTCGGGAAATTCTTCTTCTTCGGTAATTTCGACACCAACCTTCGCACACGAATGAAGATAAGAAACAGAGGCAATAATATTGTTAAAAATAGCAAAAGAAAGTATTTCTTACTTCATCCGTGATTGATCGGAGTATCGCCAGAGTACTCGCCTTTGGAGGTCTTTCATAACTCTTTCTCAATTTGATAATCTGAAAATTTTACAATCTTAGTAAATATAAGAGGAAGGAAATATCGCAAAGCGAACCAAAAATAGGAAACATACCTCTTTTGCCTTTTCGGGCCACTTAAATTCCCAAGGATGATAATCTGCGAGATTCGCAGGGAGTATATGGGAACCTGAAATATAAGGTCCATTCAAAAATAGCGGAACAACACACCACTTCTCATCTTTGGAGTATCGAGGAACATTATTCTTGCCCGAGTGCCAATCAATATCTTGCATAAGCAGCTTGTCGCTGGGAATATTATCTTTTCTCTTCAGTCGGGCACCCCAGCGAGATTTATCATTCTTCATATTTATCACATCATAATTTTCAAAAAAGTTTTCTACAATGTACTTTTCAGTGACTATTTCTAAATTTGCGAATTTAGGATCTTTGACGTCATCAGGATATAAAGACCCCTTACCAGCGCCACGATTGGCGAATTCAAGCATTAGACGGATGCAATCACCACTTAATTGATAAATAGCTCGCGAGAATTTCTCATGAGAAAGAATTTCATAGAACAGAGGCATCTCGGGATTATAGAGAGGAATGGGAAGACCTGTGAGGATTTGACCTAGCGAGATTATGATTTTCTGATCATTACACTGATGATCAGTAAACAACTTTGCAGAAAGAATAGATGAAGATTCGTGATCAGGAATGGTTGATAGGGTGAAACCCCTCTCTTGTAAATTCTTTTGAGTTTCATTCAAAAGGGTCTCATATCTACGACCAGGTGGATCCATTTTTAGAGTATGGGAATGATTAAGAATTGAAGATCAAGAGAAAGAAGGAAAGGAAGATTTACAGTAGCAGAAACGCAAATTGCGGAGAGGGAGAAGTGAAGAAAAGTTGCAGAGAGAAAGTAAAAAAGAAGAAGAGGAGGATGAGAAAACTATATATAGAGAAGAATTCTCGAGAAGGTAAATGCATTTAATGCGAGAGGGGACGTGAATGGTCAAGAAAAAACGGTTGAAAGAAACGTGTCAAGAAAAGAGTGGAAGAAGAAACACGCATAATCAATTCTGTGTAGAAATACGGGATCGTAACAGATAAATATAAACAGTTGCGACATTTTAAAATACTAATTCTCATGACATTCTCTCCTTCGCAGAGAAGACATGAGAAGAGGCAAGATGTAGGATCAGAATATCGCAACATCAATACCTCGCGAGATTAATAAACGACAGAATTGCGAAGGCGTCGCAGGGAAGTAATATAAATGACGCAATGGATGACGACAGCCAAAACATGAGAAAGGTGTGAAGACTTAGCGAGATTTAGGAGTGTCGCGAGATCATATATTTGTACATTTGCGATATTTCGCAAGTCATTCCTGAAAATAAAGGACATCTTAGCTGTCATCCATTATGTAATATCCTATATAAAGAGTTGATCAGGCTGATTGAAGGAGAGTTCTTTTTGAATTGTTAGGCAAGTCATTAGAAGAGAGAAAGTTTTAGAGTGATTGTAATTCTATAACCCATTTCTATTTCATATTGTAAACATTCAAGAATTCAATCAATAAGAATCGTAATTGTTCATATTGAATGACTTAATTGTGTATATTCTAGTGAGGGGTGTAGTGTAGGATTTCCTGCAACTACATTTTGTTTCCAAGAACACAGGTCTATTGAACATCTATTATTTCATTGTCCGTATGCTAAGTCTGTATGGGCAATTGAACCTTCCCTTGTAGACTTAAAATTTGACAGATCAATTTCCTTTCTAGAAATCTGTAAAGAGTGGATAGGTAAGGAAAATCCAATTATTCCCATAGAAATCATTCTAACTAAAGTTTGGTTTATTTGGAAAGAAAGATATAATAGAGCCTTTGAAAACAAACAACAATCACATTCTCAATTAGCTTTAGAAAAACAACGCCACTTGAATTTTTGGTACAAGGATGAATTTGAAAATAAAAAGGCCTCGACTAGCATAACTGACTCACCTAGATGGATAGCTTCTATTTCTTCACAAAAGAAACTTAATCTGGATGCAGCTTGGGTCTCAATGCATGTACCAGCTGGATTCTCATTAATTCTTAGAAATGATGCAGGTATCTTTGAACAAGGAAGAACATGACCCATCTCAGCATCATCTCCAGAAGAAGCAGAAGCTCTAGGACTATTGCAAGCTGCAACATGGGCAGTGGAAGAAGGACTGTCGAATTTCAGCGTGGAAGGCGACTGTAAGAATCTTTTTGATTATCTGAATGGGAAACCATCCCAGATTACTTGGCAGAATCAGAAAATTATGGACGAAGTAAAACGTGATTTTCAAAATTTTCAAAACTTTTTTAGGCTTTTTTATGTCCCTAGATTAGCTAACAACGTAGCTAATATTCTTTCAAAGGAGGCTAAACATTTTCCCTCTTTTGTTAATTGGAGAAATATACCTCCACCATGTATTTTGCAAGCTCTGGAAGTAGATATATCTAATGTCCGGGTGGATGCTAGCATCCCAACATTAGATGGCTCTACTAATATTGATGTAAGGGTTACTAACTCCCTAACTTAGTCGATTTGAATGCACTTTAACTTACAAAAAAAAAAAAAAAAATACTGCATATTATCTTAGATTTATCAACTTCAATTTCAAACATTTTGAAAACAAAATGAATCTCACACTTACAAGATTGAAAACTGTAAATGAAAGATGAAATGTTGCTATGAAATTTTTAGTAACGCTGATGAGATTCACTAAGTGTTATTGCATACCTTGTTGTTGATTATATATATGAATTTGAGTCTGTGATTTTGATAAGTTACAACTACAACTGAAGGACAGTCAATAATAGAGCTCACGGATATCAACAACCTTTATCTTGAAGATGCTTAAAGTGGAAAAACGTAGGGTCCCGTAACGGCATGGGAGTTGATCATTGTCTATATGTTCATTGCCTAATTTATATCACCAAAACATATCTTGCCGCGGATCATATAAAAAAAAAGAAAGATACATAACCCATTGGTTGCCCTCCATCAAATCCAAAATGGCCTTGTACCAAAAGACAATAGGTAAACTTCACTTAGGTGGCCACAAATACGTTTTCACTTTTGGCATAACAATGTTTTTTGTTCTTAATTCGTGATTCCATTTTTTTTTCGATAAGTATGAAAATTGGAATCGATTAGATGTTAACCCTTACCCGGGGAAGCAGGTATTCCCATCCGATGTTTAATTCTGTAACTCTTTAACCCAACCGCAGTACTTATCGGAAAAATGAAATTGCAGTAATCACAATGACTCTGCCGATTGATGATATGTCATCTGCTTAGAGAAGTTCTTCTCCTTCTCTAATTGTTATTCCAAAACGTTATCATGCACGATGCTATACCACGGAGCTATGTCGGATTGATTGATTTTTTTTCTTTTTCTACACGGATTAACGTCAGGCTAATGTGGAAATCGCTGGAATCAAATCAGATAAGTTGACCGAAATAACATCAATGCCACTATTAGTTTCTCACCGTAACTGTGGTGGACTGGATTACATTTTAGGGCCTTGTTGTTCCAAAACTTATGTTGTCCGCAAATTAAGAGAAGTTGGGAGGTTAACCCGAATGTGAAGTTTCTTATTCTTAGTTTGTTACATGCAAATTAAGAGAGAACTTGAAAACAACAATCCATCCTAAGGGAGCTCTAAAATAAGCACATGACGCGATGGATTGTGCATTAACTTTGTTACTCGGGTTAATGCAATTTGTTTCCATGGTTTTTTTTTTTTTGAGAATTGCTAGGTTGACCGTAATAGGTGTTTAGAAGAAACCACCGAATGAAACATATAATGGGACCAACTGAAAACCGTTACCATCCCAATAACATATACATTACACTATCAACGTTAAATTTTTATCGGGTTGCTTTTAGGGTAAATTGCGGTCACTTTGTACAATTTTTTTTTTTTTTTTTTTTTTTTTTGTATTATAACCAGCTTATTTTCACATAGAGTAAGAATTCCCCACTACCGACTACCACACTGACCACCTACACTACCACCACCAGAACCGCCCATCACCACTACCTCATCACCATCATCACCGGCTCCATGAACCACCAACAAATACTACCAATTGATATGATTATTAACAAATTTATTATTTATTTAATGAAAGTATTTATTAGGATAATCATAAAACATTTATAAGGAAACATTAATAAAATATTAATGATGAAAGTATATTCATTAAGAAAATTGTGAGACATCTATTAAACTAGAACACCGCTGCCACGGTGGGAGGGCCGACCGAAAAAAAAAAACACGAATCAACGCTGCAATGAGACGGGACTAAGTGAATTGAATACCCGATGTCATGATGGCACAAATTTTTATGGCGCTGGCGGAATGGTGCCATGAGATTGTTTGTTACTAACTTTATTTATGCACAAACACTCAGGGCTATCACCAGCTGCACCTTTACTTAGGGGCTGCCACTTCAGGTACCCCATATCTGGAGGGGTGGGTGTCAATTAGTTGGGTGTCAATTAACTGTAAATTAGCTGTCTAAACCTAACCTATTTAGAAAAGGTGCTTGTTGACTGTTTCAAAATTTTGACTCAAACACGTGTATCTGATGTAAATATTCTTATCTTTACGGCGGAAGACTAAACAGGTCACTCCCTCTATCTCTTCCTCCCCGTTCCTCTCTATCTCTTCTGAATTCTCTATTAACTGCAACTACACAACAGCATGTTAGGTTTTATATTTCTCAAAAAGCCACAACAAATGTGTATCATTAAATGTATGGGTATCAATATATATATGGGTTTTGATAGTTTATTAGAAAAATTGATTTCTCAAAGATTTCTATATTGTATGTGAATTTTGTTTCCCAAAGTTTTGAGTTGATTTTTTTTTTCTTTTGATTTGATTTTTGGGTGATTAAGCTCATGAAAATTTTAATGTTTAATTAAATCACGCAGATTCAAAAAATGAAAAATTGATTCCCAGTTAACGATTCATTACTATGGTGGTGGTGGTAGTGGCGGAAGCGGAGGCGTAGGTATTGTGCTGGAGGTGCTGCTGGTGGTGGTAGTGATGGCGGAGTCAGCTTTGCTAGTGGTAGTAGTGGTAGCGGAGGTGATGCTGGTGGTGGTAGTGTAGACGGTGGAGGTGATGGTGTTGGTGGCGGCGGTGGTAACGGTTGTGGTCTGGTGGTGCCGTTGGTCATGGCAGTGATGGTGGGGATCTTTCAGTGGAAGTGACATTGGAGGAGGTGGAGGAGGGTGGCGGTGGCGACTTCAATTACATGAAAAAAAAAAAAACTAAGAATAAAAAGAAAGGATTGGTGGAGGCGGCGGAGATGCTGGTTATGATGGTGGCGATGGGAAGGAATGATTATTGTTTGGTTATAAGATGGTGGAGGTTACAGCGGTGCGGGTTATGGTATTGGTGGGGAAGAAATGATTAGTGTTTACGGTGGTGCTGATGTTGAATGACTGACTGTTCAGTGGCGGAGGTTGGTGGTGTTGGTTATGGTGGTAGTATTGGTTATAGTGGTGGCGATGGTGTTGGTGGAAAAAAAATGAATCGAGTGATTAGTGTCGGTGGAGGAGAAATGAGTCCGAACGATTAAAAGTGAGAGCTGAAAAGAAATAGAGATGAGGATAATAGAGGAACTCGTTTTTAAGTAAATGGGTAGTTTAGTCTTTTCAGGTCCCAAAGACTACCACCAAAATCAATCTTTTTATCAAATTGTAAAAATTGTGTTAGGTTTCATTTGACAAAAAAGTGGCCATAGAAGGGACTCCCTCCCTACGGGCCCTTCGGGCCCTCCGGTCGGTCGGCCCAATTAAGATATTTATGATGTAAGAAGATATTTATAATGAAAAATTCATAAGAAATTTAATGAAAGTATATTAATTAACATAATTATAAGATATTTATAATGAGAGATTAATAAAATATTCATTATAAAAAATTAATGATACAATAATGATGTAAACAACCACAACCATAGATTTAGCTTCCCCAAGAATGAATCCAGAGCGTCCTTTATCTAAGCTAAGTTGTCCATGCTTTGTTTTATATTAGAGAAAAGTTTTTTTAATGCCCCAAATAAATATTTTTTAAAAGAGTGTGAACCAAATTAAACTCGAAAATGACACTCAAATCGGGTAAGAAATGAATTTGAGAAATATGTTGATTTTGTAGTCGGAAATAGGGCAAGGGCAGGGAACTTGTCAGTCACGTGGAAAAAAAAATAAACAGTTTTCTATAAACTACCTATTTGAACTAGGTAAAACCTCCCCCTCACATAGGGGTGGGCTCCACCCACATAGAGTTTACAAGGGGGCCATTTTTTGTTGGGCCAATTGAAAATTCTGTGAGTTGCCGTTTTGGTTTTGTCTATTTAGGTGATTCACTAATGGTGGGTTTGGATGTAGAATTTTAAAGGTGGAATTTATGGGTCCAGGGGATTTGGTAGAATTACGTTTCCCTCTGTCTGTTTGGTTGCCCAAATCCTTGGAATTACGTTTCCTATGGGATTTAGTTTTCTAGCAAATCCTCCATATGGAGTCCGACCCCTCCCCCCTAAGATTTGCTGGGAAACTTATCAATGGATTTATGGACCCACTTTTTTTAACTCTAAATCCCATATATATGCAATTTTAAAATTTCAGGGTGATGTCAAACGGTACAAAGACTTTAATACAAGAAAACTTTATAAATCCTAGGAATTTTAATTGAGTTACCAAACACACAAGGAATTTACATGAATCCCAGGAATTTGTAATCCCATGGGATTATAAATTCTGAAACTGTGAATTCCGCAGACAAACCCACCATAAGAGTTTTTGAAAAATAAAAAACATTAGAGACATTCTCTCTAAAACAACCTTCCTAATTTGGGGCCTAGACATTTTAATTGGGTCCTGTCACTACGGGACAAAAACATATATTTAGAAGTAAAATATAATACCCCTTATCCAAATTTTTTACTCAACGGCTAATTCATCCCTGATTAATTAGTGTTAATTCATCCCTGATTAATTGATGCTTAATCATATGGACCTATAGATCAACTAATTTTGGTTCATCGTCTAAACATGAAGAAAAAAAATAATTTAAAAAAAAAAAAAACTCAACCCAGAATCGGTATAGTTCATGCAAGGAATCGGTTTATAAGACTTAGAACATAGACCGATTGTAAAATTCAAGAGCTTTTCTGTGAATTTTTTTCGCTGCAATTAGTTTACATAAATGTCCACGTAAACCGATTGTAAATCTGGGTATTTCTTTGACTGTTTCGCTCATAACTTCTTCGTCCGATGTCGGAATGACCTCATTATTTTTGCGTTCAACTCGTATTTTCATGTTCTATAATATAATGATAAAAATTTCAGGGTTTATGAAAAAATTCAAACATGGTTAATGAATCGGTTGATTGTGCATTAGCGTAAACTGATTGTGGTTGATGTTCATCACATCAACCCAGAATCGGTTTATATAGGTGTACCATATCTATCGATCCTTGGGAACATCAACAACAATGGGTTTAATATTTTAACTATGAAGAAATTAATAGTTAAATCACTCCAGACTCATATTTTAACTTATACTCCCTCTGTTTTTGGAAAAAAGATATTTTCAGTTTTTTATTTTAGCCTAAAAATAGGTCAAATTGAAAAAGTGAAAGTATATATTTTCCAGAAACGGAGGTATTATTTGTTTTAGATAGTTAGAATTATTAAGTTTGTATAATGGTAATTTAGCATTGTAGTGTAAGAATATTTCTATACATAGGAATATTCCTATGTGCCATGTAATAATTGTGTTAATTATACTTAGAATATTATAAACTATATCGGTTACCATTTCTGGGATTATTTCCTTTATATCTCTTCTGTGATGGACAATCGAGATCTAATGATATAACTAAAACCCAAGGAACTTGGTCCTGGAGACAATAACCCTCACTATTGTATCCAAGGAATTACTCATCATGGCTAAGGTCAAGAGAGAGAAACCATGATTTCCACAAGGTATTATCACTGCTTCAAAGATGATCAATGTACGATGGATTAGTGTTACGAGGTATTTCGTATAAACTATTCTTGCATATAACTATCGTGTGATTATCATTAAGTTTAACGATCCTATGATTAATGATCTATACAATTAAATCTTATATTTAACACACTTTAGACCCTTCTTATCCTTCTCTACTGGGTGGATGAAGAAATCCATA
Organism: Papaver armeniacum; assembly: GCA_023531295.1. NCBI lineage: Eukaryota > Viridiplantae > Streptophyta > Magnoliopsida > Ranunculales > Papaveraceae > Papaver > Papaver armeniacum. The sequence continues at coordinate 664,659 of JAJJWW010002295.1, forward strand.
GGGCAAATGAATGCCTAGGTCCCAAACTAGGAAGGTAGAACAAGGATCTCTCTTTACAAATGATGCATATTAATAAAAAGGTGCGCACTGCACAAAGTTATCATATATGTATAACGATCAAAAACATTTACAGGGGACCTTGTAAAATTTAATTTCTAAAACACCAACAGGAGGTACAGGAATGTGTAAATAGCATTGTGTAAATTATATAAGAGCTCCTCCCTTGGCAACTTCAGTGAGCACCAATGCAACCAAACCGAGCATTGCTGCTCTACCGTTCCACATCTCAGCAGTGGAGGACATGATACCGTCTGATTTCGATTCAACACTCACACCTTGAGCCAATGGGACAATTGAGGCCACTGATAACAGAACACAGGTGTATAGGAACCATGGGAGTCCTCCATCACCCAATTGTGCTGCGACATCGGTACCTTTAGCGAGTTCTACTCCTATAGCGGTGACAAAGCCAATCATAGCAAGTCTACCATTGATTCTTTCTGGTGCCGGCCCACTGAATGCTAATAAATCTGTAAATTTAGTACTCATCTGCACCATTATAAAAGATTTAATTCGTTAGCTGGATGAATAAATAATCACCAAATTAAGTATAAACCATTATAATCGATGCAACAAACCTTAGGAGCAGCACGTGGTGGTGGAGAAGTAGGAGTTGAAATTGGAGCCTGCTTATTATCCTCGGCCATGCAGCAAACTCTGAAGCTAGCATTTCTTCGTGTTTGGGTTTGAACACGGGTGACATGGTTAGACAATACAGAGTGGTACACTGCAGATGATGCTGAAGCAGCCATAATATATATTTCAAAAATATGAGATTACTTAAAAGTTGTGAATAATTCTCTTGAAGCAGGAGCAAATGTATGGATGTAAGGTTCTTGTAGTGATAAAAGGAGATTGATTTGGTGATGAATTAGTATGCCTAAAGTTGGTATATATAGAGGGAAGTCCATCTTTGTAAGCCGGACAGAGTGAATTGGTTGGTAGAAGTCCACATGAACAAATTTTGTATATACCGTTTATTCACTGACACGTGAAAGTCTTTTGGATTCCTGGTACAGAAATGAATGACGTGGGTTAAATTTGAACCGATACCAGTCTTCAGTATTTTTGATTCATGGGACGAACTAGTGGGCATGGTGTGTAGGTGTAAATAACAACAAGGCTGGTCGATCCTTTTGTCGTACCAAAGCAATTATGTTTACCGGATCACCTCTAAGAATCTGGGCGCAAGAAAAGAGGAGCTAACTAACAAAAGTCGACGAAAATGGGAAAAGTTGTGATGCGATGGACAGCTGATGCAGAAGCGGCCATTATATTCCGAATATGTGAATTCTGTAGATGCAAGAGCAAATATTTAAGAATGTAAGGCTCTTGTAGTAGTGATAAAAGGATCAATAATCTGAATGATAAATGTAAGGCTCTTGTAGTAGTGATAAAAGGATCAATAATCTGAATGATTTGGTTTGGTGATGAAGTCATATATATGCCTAAAGATGGTATATATAGAGGGGGAAGAGAACTAGGAAGTTCATATCTAGACTAGAGAGAGTGAATTGGTTGGTAGAAGTCCACATGGACAAATTTTGTATACACCGTTATTCACTGACACGTGAAAGTCTTTAGATACTCATGGTACAGAAATGAATGACGTGGGTTAAATTTGAACCGATACCAGTCTTCAGTATTTTTGATTCATGGGACGAACTAGTGGGCATGGTGAAAGAGATGAGCAGACATGGACAAAATGATAACATCAAGTTTGCTGCAAGAGTACTACATGTTGATGTACAAAAGGCTGGTCGACTTGATCTTTGTCGTTTCCGTACTTTTTTTTTTTTTTTTTTTTTTTACAGGAATTTCCGTACTTTTAGTTTATCATCCTAGATGATGAGACCACCTTTGTCTAAAGACTAAACAAACTCTAATTTCGGAAAAAGAGAAAATGGGTCATTTGTCCAAAAAATTTAAAACACGTTTTAAATGGACGAGTAAAAAAAAGTACGGGTGAAATAGCCAAAAAAAAAATAGCAAGCTTATACTTAAAAAAAATAGCAAGGATGAAACTGGATGCATCCTGTGTAAAATAAAAATAAGAAAAAAATATTTGAAAATGGACAGGATGAAACTGGTTACATCCTGCCTATTTTTAAATTTTTGTCCATTTAAACGAAGATCTTTTTAATTTTTGGATATTTAAACAATTATCAAAACCTAAGTGTCTTTTTCACCAGAAATTGTTGATTTTGGTCTTTTTGACCAATTTTGTGTTCGAAAAAAGTGATACTTTACAAAGTTCGAAAAAAGTGATACTTTCGCCCCGTTTCAGAAAAAGTGATACTTGATTCAGATAGAGCAATAGTCTCAGGTGTGAGACAATTACATGATAACAAGATGAAACATGGTCATAAAGGATAATTACTTCATAGAGATTAACAATGGTAAGAATACAAAAATATGGAAGGATAGATGGATACCTGGAATGTCTCACCCTTCCTCTCCCACTAGTGATCTACATAGATTCTATGAAGATGTATTTGAATTATATCTGCCTGATAAAAGTCATTGGAACATTGAACTTTTGAATAAATTGTTTGATGCTGCCACTTCACTCAAGATTCAAGCTATCTTCATTGATATCACTAAGGAAGATGTTATGCTCTGGCCACCCTCCAAAGATGGTAAATTCTCTGTTAAAAGCACATACAAGCTTTTAACTTATAATACCTGTAATTGGTTTTCAGTGGGCATCGCTGCGGTAATCCAACAGTAACTTCCTAGTTGGTCACCCATCCCTGGATTACTCCAGCCTGAGCACGCTTAACTGCAGAGTTTTCTGCCAACTATGGAGCCAGTTGTGCTGAAAAGGCCTCGGTGTTAGGAAAGGACAAACCATTATCCATATTTCATTCGGCCAACCACCGCCGAATATCGGGGTATTACAATATCACCACCTTAAATTGGAGCCGTCCTCGGCTCCAGAATATATTCAAGCTCAGATCTCCAACGTTCCCCTCCCCTCATGAGACAAGCACCTGGAGCAAACCTCGTCCAGCGTACTTTCCCACCCTCGGCAAGTGAACCATCGTCGGCTCTGATACCATTTGTAATGACCCGTCCCTCCACCGATATTGTCCCCACTTAGCTACTGTGGTTATCCGGGAGTGTGGGGTTTCAATGGGCATCGCTGCGGTAATCCAGCAGTAACTTCCCGGATGGTCACCCATTCCTAGATTACTCCAGCCCGAGCATGCTTAACTGCAGAATTTTCTGCCAACTCTGGAGCCAATTGTGCTGAAAAGGCCTCGGTGTTAGGAAAGGACAAACCATTACCCATATTCCGTTCGGCCAACCACCGCCGAATATCGGGGTATTACAACACCAGCAATGCTCAGCTCAATGGTGTCAACATTACATCAAAATCTTGGATGAATTTATGGAGTTATGCAGCTACTCAGAGGATAAAACTTTTTTCCTAGAAGTGCATTAGGGGTCTTAACACAACAAAGTCTAAGAGGGCCCAATATAATTCTTCTTTAGATACTCATTGTGCCATATGTGGATACACTGAAGAGAACATGGAGCATATTATCTTTCACTGTAAACATGCAAGAGCAGTTTGGAAGGGTGTCAATGTCAACATTGGGGTCATCTCAGAAGAATTCACTTTTGTCTCTGAATGGGTATTAAGTTGGTTTGCTTCCAACAATTCAGCTCTTGAAGAAAGATCGCTTATGCTGCTAATGATCAGTATTTGGATACTTTGGAAAGATAGGTGTGATGTGGCATTTCAGGGAGTAACACTCAACCCAATCTCCTTTGTGCATAAAATCCAATATCATCTAACTTCTCATATGCATACTTATACTCCCCGCGGCTTATCTTCCCATATTCCTTGCATAAGTAGTTCTTTCTCTAACTGGGAAAAAAACCCTAAGGGAGTTATTAAATTTAATGTAGATGGATCTTATGATTATGAATCTAACTAGTATGGTATTGGTGTTGTCATTTGTGATCATTTAGGTACTTGCCTTGGAGTCAAAGGGATCCATGGAGATGGAGCATTGAATCCAGAAGCTGTGGAATGTATGGAAATACGATAAGCTTTATTCTAGGCATTGCAGAAGAATTTTTCGAGTATCCAAATTGAAGCAGAAACAAAATTAGTTATTGAGTCTATTAATGGTAGCAGTTCTCTCTTCAATGAGAAAATAGGAACTTAATAAAGGAGATCAATATTTAATCTCCAAGTTTTTACTTTGTGTTTTTATAGCAGTTCCTCGTAATGATAATCCGGTGGCAGATATTATTGCAAAGAATGCTAGAGTCACTTCTATGCACTTTGAAAATTATGCAAACTTTGATTCAGATGTCTGTGATCTTCTTGCAAAAGATCACAACCATAGTTAAGCAATAAAATTTTCTGTTTATCAAAAAAAAAAAAAAAAAAAAAAGATGAAACATGGTCAAGCCCTTCAAATGTATCCCTGCATGCACCAAACTGTTAAGTTGTTGCTAAATAAATGAGTGAATTAACAGATAATCTAATATGCACATCCAACACGATATAATCAAAATTAATGACAACTTAAATTAGGGGATTAAAAAAATTAATCACATGAAACGTTGCCAAAGAAATCAGGGGATTTAAAAAAATTACTATTTCTATTGGAAATGCACATCCAAAACGCTATAAATTAAATAAATGAGCACTTGAAAGTGGAAAGTGAAAAACTGTCTTTATCTCAGATAATTCTTATATCGATAGCGCTAGTAATTCTCAAGCAGGGGCACCAGGAGGCATGACATCAGTGTTCAATGAGGTGGATATGAAATGTGGTACAGAAGCCGGCCAAAGTGGCTGAGTTTTGAAATCAAGAAGCGCAACTTAGCTCATTTTTTTTTTTTTGCTGAGAAAGAATTGAATTGCATTACTTCAAAATCTTACAAGTGTTGTGATAGGAAATCAGGGATGATTTCCCACCACTCATTACAAATTTTAAATCTTCTACAATGCTTAGCAGCTTTATCTGCTACGGAATTAAAAGTTCTCCTAAGATGCCTAGTTTTAATGAAAGAAAAAGGAGTTCAATAGCAAATTACAGTCATCCATGATGGTACAACTAAACCAATTAACAGAGACTATTGCTTTTATTCATCAAGTAATCTATTACTTTTTTTGCATCACTATAGATACTAATGGAAGACAGGTTCTTGCAACGTGCCCATTTGATAGCTTCCAGCACTGTTAGACATTCTGCCTCCTCTGGATTCCTTGCTATACATTTGATTGTTTTGCATCCCTTATAGTTAGCTCATTGGCAAATGGCATTTTATTACTACTGCAATGCTGCAAGTAAGAGTGCAAAACTGCCAGGCAGAACCTGCTTGGAGTTTTCTTAGTGATCTAGTAGTACAATGAATTACAGCATATTCCATAGTATAATCGTCTTTTTCCAATTTCAGAGAATTATATCAAACCCAAAGAGTAAATTTTCTGTTCCAACAAGTTACTTGAATTCCTGAATTGTTAACAAGTTAGCTTCACTGTTTACCTGGATTAAGATTTCTGATAGAAAAACAAACACCCAGAACTACAGAGAAAATTACTACATACATGAAAAGAGTAATCCAAAAACTAATGTTACAGAATCAGCAATCTATCATTACCAACTTCAAAATAACGGTGTCGTTGGTAATCCAACTTCAAAATAACTTCTAGAAGCAACAAAAGAGTTCTTTCTTGTGAAGCTTTGCTTCTGAAATTTGATATCATGAAAAGTAGTGGCACTCTAAAAGATCATGAAAGCTAGTGATTTTTAGTTTAACATCAAGAATGACTTAAATCACTACCAACATCCACCTTGATTTTGATCAGCAGTAGCCAGTATGTGATAAACTTTTGGCCCATACTCAAAATCAGTCCCCTTAAGGCACTTTTTATGGGGATGTTAATGTTTTAAACTGAGCATCATACAAAATTTTCTACGACATTCTTAAACAAACTTTAGTCAGTTTCAACTGTTTCACCTTCATTATGAATAAAAGAACGATTCCCCTTCAAAGAAAATTTGACCAAGTCCGATGAGTGGTGTGGTTGTGGTAAATGAATTGTCAGCCTCTAACAAGTTCTCACAACATGGATGCGTAAAATAGAGCTGTAGAATGCACTGTAAATTTTTGTTTTTTGAAACTGAGAAATTTTGTTGCTTAAACTGAAGTGATTACATGAGAAATTAATATCCTTCTGTAACATCCAACGACTGTGATGCTGCGAATTCTTTTTTGAAAGACTTAAACTTGGTAAAGGTGGACTTTGAACTGGACTCAAAAATAGTAGTTGATGCAGTAAACAAGGATTTTTTCAGTATAGACTGGAGAATATGCAACTTAGTATTAGACATTAAGTCGTTATTTAAGAATTTTAACTATTGGCATTGTATTCATGTGCCTAAAGAGAAGAATAAAGCAGCATATATACTATCTAAAACTAAAACTGGAAAAAAAAAATTGAACTCGCAGTGCGAGTTCAAAAAAGAATTCGCAGCATCACAGTCGTTGGATGTTGCAGATATGACATCACAGTCGTTGGATGTTGCATAACTGTGGTTAAGTCATGATGTCATATCTGCGGCATCAATGGTTGTGATGCTCTTGATTTGCTATTTGAACTCGCACTGCGAGTTCAAAACTTTTTTTGTCTTTCACCCAAAGTCTTCCCACAGGCCTCTACATTCAGCTTGCTCCGGACTCGATGCATTAGCTAGATGGATTTGTACTGTAAATTTGTACTGCTGGTAAAGTGCTTTAGAATGCAAGTAATACAATTCAGCAATTCATCATTACAAATTTACCATTGGTTAAAAACCAAGGATAAGAAAACCAGACAGAGCCACTATATCATTTAAGGACTTGTCCAACAAACCATTTGAGGAAATTTAAAACAGGTTTCTGGATATTAACTATAGCGATGAACTGTTAAGCTGCGAACAATCTTCTTCTTTCTATCAGAAGGGAGGATACCCATTACTCCACAAAATCAAGCTCTTCTAGTCCGCATTAACAATTTGCTAGTTCCTTAGACATGACAAAGAATCCTTGTGCCGTCCGCAACTTGCTTAGAATTGCCATCCAGAATCGAACCAAACCGTTAACGTCTTCAACTGCCAGTTTTGTAAGAAGACTTTTCCTTGGACACATGAGTTGGAATCTACAAATAATAATCGCAGGTAAATAATATCATTTACAAATAAATGAGTGATAAAACCATGACTGAAATATTGAATCATACCATTATTACTGAAATACTGAATCATAGCAAAGTGACAATACTAGATAACCAGTATAACATGTTTGGCCTAGTATCCAATCAGACAAATAAAATGCTACTCGTGGCTAATTCCAATGTCTACTTGTCTAAGTGTAACAATTATGGAGGATTAATGGGTTCACCTCTCATTGCCCTTCCCAAACAGAAGACCTCTAGGAACAGCCAAAAAGCTATCCAAAAGTTATAACAACATTACTTATAACATTCAATTAAAATCAAAGAAACAAAATTAATTACCAATGTTGCAAGTGACTTGTATCTCCCGTTATCAAATCCTTCAACTGACATTTCACGACCTTCCTTAGCGTGCAAAGCCTATAAGCATATAAGGCTGCCAATAAGATGGATGATGCGTCATCACCCCGGAATTGTTTCGGTTGGCAAGATACCCCGATCCACCGGATCCCAACATGCAGCTGTCAGACCATCAATACAAGAAATACATCCTGAAAAGCAAAAAAACTTATCAATGTAATTTAAGAAATGTAAACATGGTTCAAAACACATGACTAATTACTTGGCCATTCTGAAATAGAAAATCAAAGTTACAAAATGATGAAGTTAAACATCATCGATTCGGAAATAGAACATGATGGTGCTACAAAAATAAGCAAACATACAGAACAAGTTAAAGATTTAGAGTATACCCTTTCTCTGTCGTGGAGAGGTATGGTTAGAGACATAACACTCGATCCACACAAGCTCAAATCAAAAGATCGTTGTTCATTTTCCGACTCCGTTCATACCAATTATCTAGATCAATACATGAAACGTTTGGTTTCTTTCTTCTCATTCAGTTCCTCCGAGTCTATAGCTGCAACTTCCATATTCATCCTTAACTCTATCTCTCTCTCTTTCTCTCATTCCTTTTTATACCTAGGGTTATAGGCCTTTAGGGTTTACTATGGTTTTATAATTGACATGTGCCCAGTGGATAAGGGCAGCTTCTCATGGCTTAGTGGGATATTGGACTGTGATAAAGAGGTGGCTGAATTTTGAAAAGTATGACTGAAATTGAATCAAGAATTGAGTTTGAGATATGAAACACTGTTAGCACATTTGTGGTTGATGGAAGTGTCTCAATGTCATTGTCAAGAGTGGCAATTAACGGGGTACATTCACATCTTGATGCACATTGGCAACTTAACTCATTTGGCAACTGTAGTTTCATGATTCAGATACGATGCAAAGCCAATTGACAACCGTTAGTCGTTTGTACATAACGAATTTCCACAGCCTTTCTTCTTCAATTGTTTCGTAACACACCCCATAGTTTTACAATTTTTCACCAAGCATAAGAGGAACCCAGATGGGTTGGTATCAAAAATTCAATTGCTAACTAATGAAGTGGTAGCAAATTGAGCTAGACTGGAATTCAATTCCTTCTGACAGAGCTGTTGAGGATGGCCCCTCATCTGCAAGCAAAGGTTTTCCAGCTTCAGCATCAAAAGTTGCTTCTTTATTTCCATTAAGATTATGTTCACTTCTTTAGTATGACTAGAAGGTTCAGCTGTGTACTTTGTCAGCCTGTCGTTTGTGATGTGCTCCCTCCAACATGAAAGTTGTTCTTCCATTTCTCCAAATTCCTTTCTCTTTGTAACTGGTCTCCTTGGTTCTTTTTCTCCTTCCAATCTTGGAAGTCTTTACCAATCACGACAACTTCTTCCTTATCTTCATCTGTCAATGTTCTGTTAAACGAGATTTCTAATGAGTTTCTGAAGGTAAACATGGTTCAAAACAGTTGAATTAGTTACTTGGCCATTCACACAAGAGCCAGCAAAATAGAAAATCCTAAGTTACATACAATGAACTTAACATCTATCATTTCTGAAATTGAACATGAATGTAAGTATAACTGGTGCTACAAAAATAAACGAACATACTGAACAAGTTAAAGATTTAGAGTATACCCTGTCATATGTTTCCCTATCAAAACTCTCGGTGCCATTTGTATAATTATTGGTTTACTATCGTGGATCTTTGCGCATTTTCCGAGTCCGCCCATACCGTTAATCTTACATAGAGATCTGGAATTTCCAATGCAAACCATTTGGCAGAACTGATAAGCGCAGCTCTGTCATCACAAAAATTACAAACGTTAGACATTTACCCTGTGAAATTCATAATCAAATCATTAAAAAAACCCTATGAATTAAAAACTCATAATCAAATCATTAAAAAAAGAAGATTAGTTACGAAATTATACTACTCAGTATAAATCAAAGTTGGGGACTGCTAATAACATCTTCGATTTAGTACAGAAAATCTACAGTCTTATTCTGATCAGCAAAGCTCTCTCAAATTCTTCATACTCTGAACCATCACTTGCACCGGAACCACATAATTCACCTTTTTTAGAAAGCCTTTTGGTTGGCAGGAATCTACAAACAATAATCCAAGGTTAGTAATGATCATTTGAAAACATAAATAGAGTATACATTGTAATTGAAATATCAAATCTTAACAAATTGGCAATGCCAAATAACTAGGATATCCCAAGGCTAGTATGGGCACATGCTTCTGTTTGGGATTGCAAATCATCAACATGCCACTGAATCAATTAAAAAGCATAACGACACGAAAAAAATCACCAAATAAAAGGCAATCAGTATATGAAGCAGAAAAATGTCATCTTTGTGACCGTGTTCGAAGATTATGACTCTCTCTTCCATAGAATTCAGTGAATGACAAAACAATGGACATACAATAATGTTTTCCGGAGATGTGAATCTCCTGTAACAATGCTGTTGACAAACAATCTTCAAAATGGTTCAGAAAATTCCATCTCATTCGAAATTCTAGTCCGAACGGCCATATTGGACGACCGGAATCAAGTTTTATGTGCCTCAAGTGTGACAATTACATGAATTAAGAGATCCATCAAAAATCAAAATGTGACCAAATTCTCAGTAAACTCTAATAAATCACAAACGATAGCACTATCTAGATTTCAACAACAAACTCACTACGAATTAAGAGAAATGTAAAGCAAGTGTTTTATTACCCTAGCCATCTGAGCCACTTTCGATATTTCTCTTGCGGCATGTCTCTGAACTCTGAAGAAACGAATCAAGGAAGTTTGGTATTTAGCTCCTCCATAAACCCTTGTCTCAGGTTGAGAAGGTGGCGGCGACCAATTCCCAAAACTAGGTGAGTACTTCCCTCTATAGCAAGGTGTGTTTTTCCGATTCCGCTCGTACCACCGAGTGATTAATAAACCCTCTTCTTCTCTTTTTCTTCGTCTTCTTTACTGCTATTGCCTTTCTTATTAGTATCAAGAAACAACAACAAATTTACTGTCTTAGATCTATCACCTTCACTTTCAGTCATTCTTCGAATAAACTGAATCTTAACACTTAGATCGAAAATTTGAAGTATAAAATTGATGAAATGGCTGTATGAATCTTGTTAAGGTTTAGATTTAGAATAAGCTATTGTAGGATTTGTTGTTGTTTAGAGCTAGAGATTTGAATCTGAGACAACCTCCGGTCAAACTGTTTCTGGAGTTTAAGCTGAAGACTGACTGGTCCTCATAATAAAGTTTTCCTATTCTTCTGCTTATATATTCTTGGTTTGATTTATTTTAAAATGTTTTCCTACACGCGTCTCAAAATATGTACGCATGCACACAAGTGTCCGATTAGTGTGGGTTGGAAGCCTAGGTTATTCATGGGAAAAATATCTTTTGGTCCTTTTATGCCTGGGCCCACATCAGTTTAGTCCTGTTAGAAAAAAAAATTAGCATTTGGTCCACAATTAAAAAAAAAATGAAACAGACTTAAATACCCTTTACACACGTCATCATAATCACACGTGTCGTTGGTCCCACTATAACCGCCCACGATATCTATCTCTTTCCACGATATCTCTCTCTTTTCATTTATCAGAGAATTGTTTTATCAGAAACTGATTCGTCCGCCATTAAAAATCGAAGTTTCGCTTCTTCTTTTTTTCTTCAAGATCCGAGAAAATCAAAACATTAAAATCATTTCAATCCTCACAAATCAGTAGAACAAAACACCCAAAATCAAAAGCAAGTAGAAAAAAAGAGAAATCAAAACCCTAAAAATGAGAAGATCGAAGGGCAAAAAAGTAGTGGAATCATCTTCTCGACGATGAAGTTGAACAAGTTGAAGAAAGAGCTTGTCAATTATTTGAGTTTGTAGGAGTAAATGAAGTTGAAGAAGAACTAGTTTTAAAGAAATCCAAATCAAAGCGTAAAGAAAGGTACCAAATAACCCTAATTGAAGTAGTAGAAGTTTTATTCTTCATTTTCGATGTTTTATTGTTCTTCCGAATTTTTATTTTGGTTTTCGATTCGTCTTGTTGCATGTAGATTTTCAATTCGTCTTGTTCCATTTCTAGACTTCACTACTAGAAATTGACTTCATTCAGTGAGTGAAGTCCATTAAAACCGCTTCAATCCATGCCATAGAAATTGACTTCATTCCAGGAGTGAAGTCCATTAAAACCGCTTCAATCCATGCCATAGAAATTGACTTCATTCCAGGAGTGAAGTCCATTAAAACCTCTCCATTCCATGCCATAGGAATGGACTTCATTCCAGGAGTGAAGTCCATTCTAAAACTCTCTATAGTCCCTGCAATAGAATGGACTTCATTCCAGGAATGAAGTCTATTAAAACCTCTTCATTCAATGCCATATGAATGGACTTCATTCCCAGGAGTGAAGTCCATTAAAACTCTCTATAGTCCATGCCATAGAAATGGACTTCATTCCTGGAGTGAAGTCCATTAAAACTCTCTATAGTCCATGCAATAGAATGGACTTCATTCCCAGTAGTGAAGTCTAGAATAACCTCTCCATTCCATGCCATAGAAATGGACTTCATTCCTGGAGTGAAGTCTATTAAAACTCTCTATAGTTCATGCAATAGAATGGACTTCACTCCAGGAATGAAGTCTAGAATAACCTCTCTCGTCCATGCCATAGAAATGAACTTCATTCCCAGTAGTGAAGTCTATTAAACCCTCTCCAGTCCATGCATTATAAATGGACTTCACTCCAGGAATGAAGTCTAGAAAAAACCTCTCCAGTCCATCCCATAGATAGAATGAAGTTATGAGAAGTCTAGAAAAGTTTTAGATATATATTCTACGGTCCATAACATAGATAGAATGAACTTTATCTTCTTTATATCACCTAATATTTTATGAAAAACCCTTGAGTGTTAATGTTTTTTTGTTTTTCTTTTAAAAAATGTAGATAAGAAGATAAAGTGTAGCTATGCTGGAGTAATTGCACTTGTCCAAAAGATTAAAGCACTAGAGGATGAAGAGGCTTTGAATGACGAACAGAAACGTGCATTGTATAGGAGTCCATTGGGTAATGTAGCCAAAGTGTTTCGGAAGAGACCATTGTTGCTACTTGCATGGAATAAGTCACTACTCCGCGGTCAAATTATATGCAACACACATCGGTTCATTCCGGTTCAAATGATCATGTGTTCATTTTCAAAGTAAGGGAACAGACATTTGTGCTCAGATCCTCACCGAAGAGTTGTCATTAATATTTGGAATACCATGCATCCACAGCGGCGGAATAGAAGAAACTTTCTTGGACTCAAGAAACCAGCATAGACTACACTTGTGGAAGGTTGGAAAACCTACAAATTTGATCCACCGAAAAGGAAACCTTTTGATATTAAGAATACAAACCGAAAGATAAAATTATTGAGTTGATTAAGAATAAAGGATCTATTGAAGATCTTGTAACAATGTTTGAACTTTTTCTCTTGTCTACCATTTTTGTTACTCTTTGGTGATGGAGGTTCCATACACTCCAAGTACCTAGCTTGCCTAGAGTCACTAGGTACTTGAGTGTCTTTGCCGCATCTCATACACAAGCATTTGATGGAAAGCTTGAAAAGAGGTTCTCTGAAGGATGTTACCTTTACTTGTTGGTGAGATACCGTTAGATACTTATATGTTTCATTATTATTTTTGGCGAGTTCATTTGTATATTTCTTCATTTTGTATATTTGAAAACTGACTAGTGTAGTTTTTTTTTTGCGGCCTTGGTTTGCTTTGAGCATTCAAAGAAAATAGGACCCAAGTGGAAGGTGCAGAATAGAGAAGCCTCTTGTCCAAGGTTTGCAAGGTGGAACATTGAGAGCCTTTGTAATCACATAGAAATGAATGTTGACGATTTTGGAGAGGTAACAAAGTAGATTAATATGATATTGTTATATTGCATTCAAACTTGTTATGAAATAGGCACTTTAAGATAAAAAAAAATTGTTAATTCATTATACCATAGGAATGGACTTCATTCCAGAGTGAAGTCTGTTAAAACTCTCTATAGTCCATGCAATATATTGGACTTCACTCCTGGGAGTGAAGTCTATTAAAACCTGTTATGAACTCCGACTGTTAATGTCAATTGCTCTGAACCTGTAGTTCATTCCTTTTTAATGAATTCAAATTGTGAATGAGGAAGTAATTGGGGTTTCATTTTGTGTGTGCAGCTATCGAAAAATTTACGGAAGAATATACGGAGAATTTGAAAAAAGGCTACTTCAACAACAAAAGGCCAAGACAAAGGCCGAGTTGCTCGAGGAAGAATTCAACCTTATGTCGGGTCGGATAGAAAGTCTTAAAGCTACACATGTTGGTGAGATGGAGAACCCGAGAGTTAAACATACTCGAGAGATTAAAAAGTTGACAAGAAAGCATTCGAGAGAAGATGGGGCATCTTTTGTTAAAGCAAAGAAGAACTTGAGCACTCACTTGCGAAGCAACAACTTCAAAGACACTTTTTGACGGGAAGATGAAGTCCCTTGTAGAACACTTGTCTTCTAAGCAACCCGAGGTTGATGCATTGCTAGTTGAAGGTGGGAATGTCGCGAAATTCATGGCGAACAGGAGGCTTGTGAATACATGCGTACAATTTTCCCCGATGAGTACAAGAGTTCATTGTTGAGTGATGAAATAAACAATATCTTTTGAATCAACAAGTGGATGAAGGCACGGAAGCGAGTGGAGGGAATGAAAATGTTGTTCTAGCATCGAATCTTTGATATGGAAGCCGCGAGGAAGACCTGCTCCTATCTTTCCCGTCTTAAGCTGTTGTGAATCCTACACTTGATACGATGGGTGAAGAAGAGCTACCTTCATTTCCAATGTGGCCTGGGAGTTCCTTTAAATATGGATCAAGTTTGAACCTAGGTAAAAATTCCAACTATTCTTCTCCCTTTTTTAAAAAAATTTATGCTTTACAGGTTGGACTTCATTCCTGGGATAAAGTCTAGAAAACTTAGGGTATAGTATTGTTCACATAATGGAATAGAAAAGTTAGGGTATATTATTTTTGGAATGAAGTCCATATAAAGGTTGGACTTCATTTTTGGAGTGAAGTCCACATAATGAAGTCCGTGCCTTAGAAAATTCAGGGTATAGTATTGTTCTATGAGGAGTGAAGTCCATTCTAAAACTCCTGGAATGGACTTCACTCCTGGAATGGACTTCATTATGTGGACTTCATTTTTGGAGTGAAGTCCATTATAGAAAATTTAGGGTATAGTATTGTTCTATAATGGAATAGAAAAGTTAGTTTTGGAATGTAGTCCACATAAAGGACTTCATTTTTGGAATGAAGTCCACATAAAGGTTGGAGTTCATTCTCATGGATGAACTCTGGATACAAAATACCATTATGAAGTTCACATATAGATGTTATGGGTTCATTCTGAGGGGTGAACTCTGATTTTTGATGCACAATACCATTATTGAATTGTTTTATATTTGTGTTTTTTGAATTATTTATAGCAGCAAGAGACAGAGATAATATGTTCACAATGAAGAGCATGCGAGTCTGCAGATTATTGTTGACAAGAATGAGAAGAATGAAGACTTGAATCAAATCAAGCTGTAGTCCTCCTAGTTTCTCGATTGGGATGACACATGAGATAGTTGTTGAGCAAGCAAACAACATTGAGCCAAAAGTATCACAGGTAGTTGTTGAAAGACAAGATGAAGAAGTTATTGAGCCAGCAAACAACATTGAGACAATATCACAAATAGTTGCTGATTTGAATAAACATGGTATTGGTTCTTCAGACAGTGATAAAACCCCAATTAAAGTAGTTGAAAGACACAGGATGACTACAAGGGGCAAAAAGGCAACAAATGTGCTTGGAAAAGAGTACATCGAGTGGATCGGACTACGGTGAATCGAAACCGAGGTTGATTGAAGCGCAAAGGAAAGAACCAATAAATGAGGAGAAGAACGTTGAGCGAACGAACAACAAGTGAAGAATCGAGCAAGCAAGAAAGTTGTTTCGAAGACTCCTCCTAAAACCTCGCTGACCGGGAGAAGAATGCTTGAGCGAAGAAGAGAAAGAATGTACCTGCCTGCTATCGAGAAAGAAAATCAAAAAGTCTGCAAAGAAGCAAGAAGAGAAGAGGAAATGAACCGGATCATCATCCTGCAGAGAAGAGAGAGCAAGAAAAGCGGTGAGAGCGTACATGCCCATTGTTCCAAATATGGGGGACTGAAAAAGTCTCCATACTTCTCCACATTGGACGAGAGATCAAAAGAAATTGTTGGGTACCTTCTACAAACATGCTATGCAAAGGTAGGAAAACATACGAGAAAAATGAACTTCCATTCATCTATGTAGAGGTTTTTGTTTATATCATTAATGTTGAAGTTTTTGTTTATCATCCCCGAGTCAAGCGACTTGGGTTATAGATGATGCGGCTAACAAAGCTCGGTTTGGTGTCCAAGGAGAACACGTTAATGATCTAATGTTCAATAAAGACCTTGATGTCCTAATTCTTTTCTACTACTGCTACAAGAGGAAGATAGCAAAGACAAAGAGAGAGAGCAAAAATGGATAGCGAAGACAGCCAAAATCCTTTGAAATACATACACTTTGAGATTATGGCACCTCTTGCATTTGTAAGTCCTTACTTTAAGAAATTTTAGTGGCAACTCTTCATTATAACTATTTAGCAAAGAATGAAGTCCACATAAAGGTTTGAGTTCATTCCGGGAGTGAAGTCCACATAATGGACTTCATTCTAGGAGTGAAGTCCATATAAAGGACTTCATTCTAAAAATGTTAGAGTTCATTTTTATTATGTATTGATAGTATTGTGAATTTGAAAATTTATATATATATATATATATATCTTTGCAGACATATTTCCATGAGAAGAAAGTGGATGATAGGAAAGGTGAGATTGACGACTTCATAGCGCGCTATGCCTAGCAAGACTCGAAGTTAATCATTCCAATGAACCTTCCCTGGTGAAGGCAAATCAAAAGGGCCTATGGGTTTACACGGCACCTTCTTGTTTACGACATCGGAGACTATCGGTGGGAGCATTACAACTCACTCAAAAGAGGAGAAATAGGAGAAAGATGTGCAAATAATGCAAGGAAAATGGCTGCCTACCGCAAACCACACATTGATAAATGGTGGTGAAAAATGATCTAGAAAGAGGCTCGACTTAAAAATTGAGCAAATGCGGGTGCTCGATCGTGGAGCACATCCGGATTGCCTTCTCAATACATGTTCTTGGATAAAGCGAAGTTGCAAGCCATTGCTCCTGAAATCTCAAAGATCAGATTCGAGAGATGAAATGATAAAAAGATGCGCGGTGGAGATACTGAGAATGGCGTGCAAGCTTCTAAATGATGAGAAAGATGGATTAAGTTGGAGTGAAACAACTAATGAAGAATTTCTTAACAATCAAGCGATTAAAGATGGTTGCAAAGATCGAAATGATTAAACCTTAGCTTCTCCAATGTCATATATAATCGATCTACTTTATTCTTTTAACTATAGTATTATAGATAGTAGATAATATCAATGTTTTGTCTTACTTTGTCTTATTTTCTAATGAATTTTGTAGAATGAATGTTCCTTTGATGTTTTTTTGGACTACGGTTAGCCCCTCGAGAATGGACTTCATTATTTGGAATGAAGTCTTGGAAAACTTCTACGGTCCATAGAATGGACTTCATTCCAGAATGAAGTCTAGTAAAAACTTCTCTGATCCATAGAATGGACTTCATTCCAGGAATGAAGTCTAGTAAAAACTTATACAGTCCATAGAATGGACTTCATTTTTGGAACGAAGTCTAGAGAAAACTTCTCTGGTCCATAGAATGGACTTCATTTTTGGAATGAAGTCTAGAGAAAACTTCTCTGGTCCATAGAATGGACTTCATTATTTGGAATGAAGTCTAGAGAAAACTTCTCTCAAGTCTATAGAATGGACTTCATTTTTGGAATGAAGTCTAAAGAAAACTTCTCCGGTCCATAGAATGGACTTCATTCTGGAATGAAGTCTAGAGAAAACTTCTGGTCCATAGAATGGACTTCATTTTGGAATGAAGTCTAGAAAAACTTAGACTTAAAAAATAAGTGCATATCCCAGAAACAGAACAAACTAAAAAAACCACCAATTCATATCCCAGAAACAGAACAAAACAAAAATAAGTGCATATCCCAGAAACAGAACAAAAAAAAAGGAGTTCACAAAGGAAAACTAACACCAGAAAACTAACACCAGAAAACTAATAAAAAGTTCAGGCATACTACTCCAGCATTAATACACGATGATGTAGCTTTGTTGTGATTCCCAATCTTCTTGCAATTGGAGCACTTCATAGGCCTCCTTTCCTTCTCATAAGCACTGCGAATACGCTTCTTTGGCGGTCTCCCTGGAGGTGGCCTTGGAATACCAGGAAGGACTCTCTCTTCAGGTTCATACGCCTCTGGCCTATCGTAGTTGGGAATTGGTCGGTGCGGGAGCATAAGAGTTGCGGAAGTGGTTTGAACCAAAGTAAGGTTGAATAAACCTCAAAATATCAATACCACTCATAGTAATAGCAGCAGTGGCGTGAGCACGGGGAAACCAAACACTTTCTATCTCCGGCAAGTGCACGTCATCTTCATCGATCAACAACATGCGAGCCGGGTGAGTGAACCTCATATATACCATTACCTCGACTCGGTAACATTCCATGGACGACCTATATCGACATGTGAATTGAGTAAAGCTTTGTATATGGGAGTCAAACTATCCCGATAAGTTCTACCAAGCTCACGCCTTTCGAACTCATCCTCATAATCTTTATCCTCGGCTCATCAACAAGAGCGGTGGAGCGGATCCCTTTCACGATGAATCCAGTTATTGAAAGACTCGCAATACTTGATGAGTGTGCACCATACCTACATCCTACGAAGAAAGCATTTGCCCGAGTGCTTGGGATCGATATTTCGATGTACTTGGAAACCCACTCACATCCTATGGTGCACATCTCATTCAAAGCAGAGACTCATATTTGGCAACGCTCTGTGAGATGCTGACTTTATGGAACAAATCCCGAACTTGTTTATACTTCTCATGTCCTTTTTTGATAGGAAGGTTATTCTTGAGATGATAAAAACAAGTAACTATGATAAGAGTTGGGAAAATACTTGGGAATACTTTGCTTGACCCTTCATGACGATCGGTGATAAATGTAATAGGACGAGATTCGACACAATGCCGCAAGTTTTCCATGAACCACTCCCAACCTTGAATGTCTTGAAGGAACTAAAGCAAACGCAAAAGGGAAGAAACCTACGAAATGAAAGAAAAACGAGTCTATATCTATAACTTTTCTATAACTTCATTCCCGGAATGAAGCCTATAACTATAACAATTTAAAACAAATAGAAATCAAATATAACACCAGATAACAAATAGAAATCAATATCTATAACTTTTCTAGGCTTCATTCCAGGAATGAAGTCCATTCTGTATAAGATGGACTGTAGAATCAAATATCTATAATTTTCCTAGACTTCATTCCAAAATTGAAGTCCATTCGGTATAAGATGGACTGTAGAATCAATATATATCTTTCCTAGACTTCATTTTTGGAATGAAGTCCATTCTGTATAAAATGGACTGTAGAAAACTAATCAAAGTAGAAACTAATCAAAAGTACCTTAGTTCCCATTCACACCAGTGGCAGCCATCAATGTTCCCTTGAATCTCCCAGTGAGAAATGTTGCATCACAGTAAAGCATAGGACGAATGAACCGGTATCCTTCCATACAGGCAGCAAAACATATGAAAAGCCTGAAAACGTTTAGTCACTTTATCATATTCAAACTTGATATAGCTGCTGGGATTGGTAGCATTTATTGCTTCAACATACCAAACAAGATCTGTATAACTTTTTACATTATCGCCATATATCTCTGCCTTAGATGCTTCCTTCCCTTTATAAGCATGGTGGTATTTTATGTTAATACCGTAACAACTCTTCACCTGAGCAACCATATCCTTGGGCTTTAAAGATGGATTAGACTTGTATTTGATCCTTGAATAAATGTTTTATCAATTTCTTCTTCTGTGTGGTTCCTTGACTCATAAGCACCACCACATTTGTGCTCCCCATTGAATTCCTTGATAGCAAAGATATTTTTCGTGTATCAATTGGAATACAGTGCGGATACCAAGGAAACTTTTCCGCATCCCTACCACACTTGGCTGTGTACCTAAGTCTATCATTCTTAATATTTTCAATTGTATAACCAGACTTGCAAAGAATATTTCTTTGTATTTAATGAACCTCATCAACACCACCATGAAAAACTTGACCAACACCTTTAAAAATATCTTCCCACCCCTGCAGATAAAAGAGGTTTTAATTCCTCATGACCTTCCGTCAGGTATTTAATCTTTGAAGTCTCGGTGAACCCACTACATAATTCATCATCATTTGAGCGATTGCGTGGAAATACCAGATGAAGAGGTAGAAGAGGTAGAAGCACCACCATTAGAAGCCTCCTCAACATACAAATTAAAACTAGGAAATTCCTTTGAACAAGTGTGACAATTAGTCCTTGAAGAGAATAATCACAATTGATGATAGCATTATAACAACCTTCGCCATCCCTAAATCTTATGCTACGAGGAGTCAAGTTTCTCCAATAATCACAAACATGTATTTTGAGGTCACGCATCATCGTATCTAAAGAAACTTCAAAGGGAATACTATTCCCTTTGTAGTACACAACTGCATAACAACTTGAGAGCGCCATTCTGAACCTGAAAAATGAAACAAAATAACTTCATTCAATAACATTCTAACAGATAAACAAATAAATTAAAAAGACTACTTATTCCTTAAAAAGAGTTCATTCGTTAACATACTAACATATAAACTAACTATAAACAAAGCAGCAAAGTACTTCTTCCTTGACAAAACTAACATAAAACTCTCTATAGTCCATGCCATAGAATGGACTTCATTCCTGAGTGAAGTCCATTCTAAAACTCTCTATAGTCCCCGCAATAGAATGGACTTCATTCCCTGAGTGAAGTCTAGAAAACCTCTCCAGATCCATACCATAGAAAAATGGACTTCACTCCAGAATGAAGTCTATCAAAACTCTCTCCATTCCATGCCTTAGAAATGGACTTCACTCCGGTGAATGAAGTGTATTAAAACCTCTTCATTCCATGCCATAGAAATGGACTTCATTCCCGGAGTGAAGTCTATTAAAACCTCTATAGTCCACGCCATAGAAAATGGACTTCACTCCAGGAATGAAGTCTATTAAACCCTCTCCAGTCCATGCATTATAAATGGACTTCATTCTTGGAATGAAGCCGTAACAACAGAACGACTTCATTGCTATTAAAATTAAAAAAAAAAAACTAATCAAAGAA
Organism: Papaver armeniacum; assembly: GCA_023531295.1. Lineage (NCBI taxonomy): Eukaryota > Viridiplantae > Streptophyta > Magnoliopsida > Ranunculales > Papaveraceae > Papaver > Papaver armeniacum. The sequence goes on from JAJJWW010002295.1 coordinate 685,710, forward strand.
AAAATTAGCTGATCTATAGAATAAGAATAAGAATAAGAAGAAAAACTAATTACTTCTTTTGATTTCGAACAAAAAGAATCAAGAATAAGAAGAAAAACTAATTACTTCAAATCAAGGAAAAGGATTGCATGAAAACTTACCAAGAAGAAGAATCTCGAATCGTGATTCCAAACACCAATCTCCGAACCGTGATTCCAAAAATCAACTCCAACAGAATCAATAATCAACCGAATCTTGAAAAACAAATCAACCTCCGTAATCAAATTAAGCTATTAAAATAAACCTCCGTAACTCAAATCAAGTTAATCAGTAAATCGGATCGATCTTGGTATCAAGATCGAAATCTCGAAAGATTTCGTAAACCCTAGAAGAGAAAAAATCAGCGAGAGAAGAACTTCCACAGAGAGAGAAAATAAAACTCAAGGCGAGAGGTTTTCTCGATTATATATGTCGGTAAAAGGACCAAATAATAAAATTTTAGGACCAAACGATAAACCGAGCACGTGTAGGGGTGTTTTTGCAATGAAAAATAATATTCCGTGTGGGTGGACAATACCCTAGGACCAAACCATAATTTCTAGGACCAAACTATAATTTAATTGTCCAAAAAGGACCAAACAGAACATGACTGGGTCAATAGGACTAGACTCATCCTAATATAATGTTTCTAGGACCAATTGGTATTTCCTACGTTATTCATTGGATCCGTCGTGTCATAGACAAAATCAAAGGTTTATTAGTTTACACCATATTCCGCATCCGACTTACGATTTTTGTTGGGAACAAGATGAGAAGTAGTGCACCTAATCATTTGCGCAAGCTCATTTTGGAAGAGAAATATGTCCCCTTACGGCTCAAATGATCATGGCATTATGCATATTGTGCAACCTTTTGGAAATAATAGGGTCATCGACTCAATGTACTGCCGTAGGGAGTTGAATTATATTAATAAACAATCGTAACAAAGTTTTCATATATGTAATGATCAAAAACATTTACAGGGGGCTTGTAAATTTTAATCCACTAAAACACCAAGAAGGAATACACGAAAGGGTTAATAAAATTATGTAAATTATATAAGAGCTCCTCCCTTGGCAACTTCAGTGAGCACCAATGCAACCAAACCAAGCATTGCGGCTCTGCCGTTCCACATCTCAGCAGTGGAGGACATGATACCGTCTGATTTCGATTCGACACTCACACCTTGAGCCAATGGGACATTGAGGCCACTGATAGCAGAACACAGGTATAAAGAAACCATGGGAGTCCTCCATCACCCAACTGTGCTGCGACATCAGTACCTTTAGCAAGTTCTACTCCAATAGCAGTGACAAACCCAATCATGGCAAGTCTACCGTTAATTCTCTCTGGCGCCGGCCCACTGAATGCTAGTAAATCTGTAAATTTAGTACTCATCTGCAGATCATTAAAAGAATTTAATTAGTTAGTTAAATTGGCAATTAACCACCAAATTTATGGATAAACAAATATAATCGACGCAACGAACCTTAGGTGCAACACGTGGTGGTGGAGAAGTAGGAGTGGAAATTGGAGCCTGCTTATTATCCTCGGCCATGCAGCAAACTCTGAAGCTAGCATTTCTTCGTGTTTGGGTTTGACCACGGGTGACATGGTTAGACAATATAGAGTGGTAAACAGATGATGCTGAAGCAGCCATAATCCATTGCCAGTTCAGCTCATTGGCGAATGTAAATCTGTATTTTCATTGCAGACATGAAAACTGTAAATTGGAAAGACAACTATTTCCAATAGCATTTCTCGTTCAATTGTTTCGCAACATAAACTAAAATTTTAAGATCACTTGGCAAACAAAAAATGTGTTGCACTGCATTTTTGTAACCACTGCAAAAATGTTATCCAGTCTTCAATGTTATTGCAATTTTTAGGTGGCTTCGTCAATCCAGTCAAAATCAGAAGTCTCTTGGGAATGGAACTGCCCCTTGAGAATGGAACTGCGGAGGGACTTTATCTGCCTGACTTCTGAACTGCATATGCCATTAACAGACAACCTGAAAAGTAAATGAAACGTATATCAACAAATGATGGCAGCAAGAACTCGTGTAATGTAATTACTTGGCAAATCACACACAAACTCCTCCTACAGATTAGAAAATCTTAAATTACATAATGATGAATCTAAACGTATTCAATCAATTCTGAAACCGCACATGAAATGTAAGTATGTATAGTGTCAATATACAACATATTGAACAAGTTCAAGAATTAGACTATACCCTGTTTCTGTATGATCGAAAATTTGATAAAGTATCCACACCCACGACCCAAACAACTTCGATGTATTAAAAAATCTTCCTACACTTTCCATATCTTTATGTTTCTGGATCTTGTTTTACTAGTTTATTTTGTAAAGGGAAGAACACTAATTTAAATCATCAGCAGGAGCATATTACGTAGTCCACCACAAGCGTCGCATTCAAACTTTTGAATTACCTTCCAACTCAAAGAGACAAGCATTGGGTGCAGTATGCCTAACAACCTCAGGTTACCAACTTGAATCACGATCAACTCAAGGAGGCAGCAGGAAGCATATGAAGCAATTTATAGATCAACAATTCATGAGATACTCTAATTGACTTCCACTAATTAAACCGTGTAGAGTTAAGTACCTTAAATGTTTCCTCCCACAATACTAGTCTGAATTACCGGTTTTGCTAGTTCCTTAAATCACATGAAATGAGCAGGCTCTAAATCAAACCCCAAAACAAGATAATCATAGCTTAAACTAAACAATCTAGCTTGTATTAAAATCACAGAAAGCACACAAACACTGGCCAAATTCTAAGTTCTATGTGCCTCAAGTGTGACAGTTACACAACATCATAAATTCTGAAATAGTACATGAATGCAAGCATATACGTTGTTACAAAAACAAACAAACATATCGAACAAGTAAAGACTTAGAGTATACCCTGTCTGTCATTGCCATTTGTATTATTAAGGCATTAACAAAGACACAGACCAAAACCTTTATCGCCGATCTTCATCCATTCCGAGCCTGCTCATACTAATTATCCAGATTAATACAAAATTCCAGTTTCGCTTGTCACCCGCAAATTCTCCCTCAGGAATACGCACTGCAGGTAGGTGTTCTTTCACGGGTTGTCTAGCCATGGCTTTCAGCAATCTAGTGATTCCCCTTTTACTGTTAAGGAAAAAAAGAACCATATATCATTCAATTACCATTATTAGTTTAAAACTTATATTATCATCCATAAGTAAAAGTTATAAAACATTACCAAAAGGCCTCCGCTTTGAAGATGCAGTTTAATCTCTTGATAGCGGCTGAAGCAGCTGGGGTCCAGGACCTCAGGTTCACTTTATGAGTCGATATCATGTCTTCTTTGTAACGTCGTCCTGAGGCACCTCTGCACCAACGAAAATGCAGATCTAGAATCAACATCACATTCTCAGTACAAAATAATCAACTAGGACCATTCACTGCAGATTCACGAATCTGTCGTAGCAATCAACACAGCAAGGCAAAAAGGTTGGGTTTTGTTAACACAATAAGCCAAAATTAAGGTATTCTTGACGCAATAAGCCAAAAATTATGGCTTTTACAATACGAGGAAGTAATAAACAGAATTTTCTAAAGCTAACCATGAATCACAACATCAATTGTGCCCATGGTTCAAAACAGATGACTAATTATTTGGCAATTAACACACAAAAGAAACCAACACAGTAGAAAATCCTAAGTTACAAAATGTAATAAATCAATTCTGAAATACAACATCAATTATGGTGTTACAATAATAAACAAACATATAGAGTAAGTTACAGATTTGGTGTATACCTTGACTCTGGTTGACATTTGTATGATCAAATTACCAGGAAAGAAACACACGAGCAGTCATTCAGCAGATCTTTGTACATTTTCTGAGTCTGCCCATACCGATTTTCCAGATTAATGCCATTTACTTTCTTCTTTTCTTCTTTCTGGTCTTTTGAGTCTTCAGCCACAACCCAAACAACTTTGATTTGTTACAAATTTTTCTTCCAGCACCTCCCATGTCTTAAGGTTTCTTGTTTGATTTTCTAAAGAGAAGGAGAAAGACAGATTTGAATCAACACTTTCTCTCTCTCCCAACCATTTATGTGTAGGGTTAGGGCTATACTATTGTTCTATTTTACCATAATACCCAGCACACAAGGGCAGCCACTAGCCAGCTTATGACTCATTGTTTTGGTAAAGTGGATATTTAGATACCGAAGACTCAAGTTGCCGAGTTATCTTGTTTAAGTTTTCTTTTTAGTTTCTTTAGACTTAGGGGTACTAAAGTAACTTCATCCTTTTTGACCACCCCTTAGTAAGAGCACATGTCCATTTAAATTTGGGTATACCCCAATTAGTTTGAGTATACCCCAATCTCCCCAGGTTATCTTGTTTAAGATTTTTTTTTAGTTTCTAGCTACTAGTTAGCATTCTTGATTCATGGAATTACAATGACAATATGTAGTCAAGGTCCTAGGGTCGTGGTTTTGGTAGGGTAACAACTGGACTTGTAGTTAAGTGAGCTGTGAATCTTGTGATGTTTTGGTAGGGTAACAACTGGACTTGTAGTTAAGTGAGCTGTGAATCTTGTGATGCGATGAATGTTTAAAACTAGATGACCGCTACCAGGTGGGATGGCCGACCGAAAAAATTGACGTAAAACTAAATTTTGTCTTCACAATTTAGTTCCGCCGTAGGGTGAAAATATTATTTTTTCCGAGACACGCACGAAGGTATAATTTTCCCAAACACGACGCAAAAATATCATTTTTCCGACGGGTAGGCCATGGTATATTTTTACTTTGCAAATAATTTGGTGGTGATTCAACACCATATGTTGTGCTTTTCATTTTAAAATTAGTTGTTTTTATACTTAGTCAATCATTTTATTTTTAAGATATGTCTAATTTTAAGCTATGCCTAATTTTTAAGGAGAAAAAGATACAAAATTTGGAGAATAATAAAAAAATTGAAAAACAAAAATTTGATATCATTGTTTGTCTCATTGAAGCTAATTTAAAGAGGCTTTCCAAATATATAAAATTTATAAAAATACGACTTGTAGTTTGAGATATACGAGGTTTTTAATATATAAAAATGCATTTATTGTTGTGCCCTTTCTTTTTGGTTTATTTACTAAAATATCTAATACCTTATTTCCTCCTCTTTGGTTTATTTACGAAAATGTCTAAAGGAAAAAAGGTAAAATTTGATTTAGAGGGACATCTTAGTCTTTTCCAAGTGTCCGAACCAAAATTCAATCTTTTTTGTGTAATTGAAAAAAATGTCACGCTTCACACTGACACAAAGTCACCATATAGAGTCCTCCCTCGCTTCGCTCGGTCGGCCTAAAAATTGAGTCGTTGATCGGATCACAGCTATATGTGACCAACTCAAACAAGCAGGAGCAAATGAACTTTTGAATTCCGATCCAACCCAACAACCCCCTGCTTTACCACCTTGAATCACCTTCAACTCAAAGTGGCAGGAGAATATGAAGCAACATATAGACCAACCATTCATGAGACTGAAGACTTGCACCACTAGCCGCATGCACAATTAAACCGTGTGGAGTTTAGGTACCTTTAATCTTACATCCCAGAATACCTAGACTAAATTACCGGTTTTGCTAGTTCCTTGGACATGACGAAGAATCCTTTTGTCGTCCACAATTTAACTAGAATTGTCATCCAAAATTGAATCAAATAGTTAACACCTTCAAATGACACTTTTCTAGGAAGCCTTTTGCCTTGGACCCATACGCTGGAATCTACAAACAACAGCCAGATGTCAGCAATGATCATTTGCAAAGATAAAATGACTGAAACATTGAGTCTTGGTAAAGTGACAATGCTAAATAACTAGCAATATCATGTCTAGCAGCCAAGGCTAGTATGGAGACAAGCTTCGTACTTAAAGAGTGAATCTTGCTGTTTCCGATTGCAGTGTCATCAACATGCCGCCGAATTAAAAGCATAACCCCCAAAAAATCACCAAACCAGTATATGTGTAGCAGAAAAATACCAGCTCTAATAAAATATCTCCGTTCGTGACCAAAATCTGAAGATTACAACTCTTCCTTCCATATATAGATTTCAATAAATGACAAAAGAATGGACTACAGTAATGTTTTTCCAGAGAGGTGAAACTCCAGTAGCGTAGCTAGTATTGACAAATAAGCTTCAAACTGGTTCTGAAAATTCTAGTACAAAGATGCCACACGTATTGGACTACCAGTTCCAGGTATAAGACAAAATCAATAGAAACATACCCAACTAATTCCAAGATCTACGTGCCTGATCAAGTGTGACAATTACATAACACTAATAGAAGAAGGGTATCCAATAAAAATCAACATGTGCCTAGTAGGGATAGAATCTGAAGATTACAGTCAGTAAATTCCGATAAATCACAGAAGCTTGGACTATCAAGAATCAAGATTTCATCAAAAACAGAATGGAACAAACACGTAAATGAAAAAATTTACATAAGAAGTGTTTTATTACCCTAGCCAACTCTTCCGTTATCTTCCTGCGGCATGATTTGAAATGAATAAAAAAATCATGTTTTATTACCCTAGCCAACATACATACGCTTTTTCACCCACAAAATCTCCCTCAACAACACCCACTACAGGTAGTGTTCTTTCACGGGTTGTCTAGCCATGCCATTCAGCAATATAGTGATTCCCCTTTTACTGTTAAGAAAACAAAATGAACCATATGTGATTATCGTTAACATACAAAAGTAAAAGTTTCAAATTTTTAATTGAAGGTTAAAACTTCACTGCAACAAGAACAAAAGCTACATTTTAGTTCAAGTCTGATGCTAAGATTGACACTTCGAAGACATTATTGCAGCCCATCCTTCATTTTTAATATTATTGCAGCGCATCCTATATGTCTGTCTCTTCAGAAGCCGCAATCCCGTTTATCCTTGTCATTAACCTACAGGTTTCAACTAAACCAAACTACGGCTTAGTCATGTAATATACGCTACTGACAGGCCAATAAATCAGAATTCTTTAATTGTTAGGTGAGTTCGTTAGATGCAGTGACACATTCCGTGATCTCTGTACTGCTGGAGATGGTTTACTAGTCATGAGGTCCTATATTTATTATATGTACAAATTCTTTAAAATAAGGGTCTCAAAAAAAATTCCACGTAGGATTTTTAACACCCATTTGTTGGAGATGCTCTAAGATATTTTTCTTGAGATCGATGTTGAAAATCTTAAAATATGTATAAGAAGAAATGATGTATGTCCTGAACACTTGGCCATCAAATTCGTAGAATAGAACTTGGTTATGCTACTCTCCGGCTGAAAAAACTTACGGTTGCAAGTTTCTCGCAAGGGCAAGTCTGTGTACCTCACTAATTTTGATCCTCGAAGTTATCAATCAACTTAACGGTTCTCTTGTACTACTGCCAATTAAAGCTCACACTGAGATTTTTCCTGCGTATATTTATTCTACCCCTCCAGTGAAAAAAAAAACGAAATAAACAAGAACATGCATCACAATATTCCACTGAATTAATTTAACGAAATGCACATATAACAAATAAAACAAATATTGCTCCTATAAAAATCAAAAGAGATTGTATAAAAACTGGCAAATAATGCTCACTTAGACAATGTAAATTTTAAAGGGATGATGTCAATATAAATAAAACCATGAGATGGTTTTTTGTTATCCAATTTCAGCATGCAGCAACCCCATATATAATGCATCTTCAAGAATATAGATGAGTCAGAGAATACCGGTTCCTATATATATGCACCCATAGATCTCATCGGATTATGCACAGCTGCTTGATTGGCTAATCACGACCTTTTCGCTTCTTAATTTTTACTGGCCCCATTATTTTTGTATCTTCTTCTCCTAGTTCTTTCAGAGAAACTAAGGTGTTCTTGTGAGGAAATACTTGATAAAATTCTTCCTTAATTTCCACCTGCAGCCTTTTACAGGTTGAAGCTTTTGTGTCATAGACATGAAAGTGCCCAGGGTTGTAACTTAAAACATCACCACTCTCCGTAAATGCAAATGGTATGCCATTTACAGCAGTAAACTCTTTAGTCCAACCCAATGACTGGTGTTCGTCCTTCTCTGTCATGTCATCATGATCAGTTTTCTTTTTATAAAGCCATATATCATACCAGTTTTGTTGAGTGGTGAAACAGAAATATCCATCTGCGGAAGATAAAAACCCACCCAAAACTCCCAATTTGTCATAACAGCCTAGTGGTGTACGAGGTGAATGACATTCACGAAAGTTTTCATCAGCCAAATCGAAGATCAGAAACATATATCTTCCCAAATCCATCCAATAAAGTGCTCCATTATTAAAAATTCCAATTACTAAATCCCAGTTACGGCTAAACTTGAGATTGAGTTTTCCAATGTTTCTCCAACCTTTGCCATTGCCGATAGTGTACACCATGACCTCTACAAAATTGAAGGATGTTGCATACACTAGCACAACTTTATACTCGTTGGTTGAAGGAATATATCCAAACCCAACCCGCCTTTTTGTATACACACTACACTTTTTCTTAGGTTCAGGAAGAATAACATATTCTTTTGTCATGGGGTTACAAATACAAAAACTATCAGGCCATCCATGAAAACATATCAAACCATTAAACGAACCAATAATATTATTAGACTGAAATGGAGATGTTAGGTTGATCCTTGTTATTTTATCAATGGGTGTCTCATGATTCTCATTATATTCAAAATAGTAGAATTGTTTTTGATCCCAGGCCAAAGTGAGAAAACCCAACTTACCAGTATCAACATAACCATTGACACGATTGAAGTGCATCTTAGAGAAGGATGGATATTGAATAAGATTTCTCCATGTTTTGGATACTCCCTTGCAGTCTAGAACGGATTCGGTTGGTAAACGAGTGAGAATATCCCATGTAATCTCTGTTGGTAGAATGTGGAAATTATCCATTGGAAACCCTAGTAGTTTGACGGTAAAAGGATTTGCAGATGGAACGAATAGGGATTCCAAAGGAAATTTATTCGTCACCCTAAAACCTTTACTGGGCCTATACGTATATCTCCAGAAATTATATGTCCTGCCCATTCAAACCTTCCTGGGCGGCAGCCGGCAGGTTCACTGTCACCGTGATGGTGTAAATCCGTCAGGGGCCGAACTAGGATTGGAGCTACGGGTAGCATAAAATCTTGATATGGGTTATGGGTAGGAAAATAAACATGAAATAGGCTTGGGAGCCGGGTGTGGGAGGGCACAACTGCCTACCATTACAGACATATATGGAATGAGAAAGTGAAAAACTCATGCTGAGTGAGATTACGTGTGACGGACCGGAAAATGACGCCTTTGGCGCGTTGTCCCGCAGGCCGTAACTCCCCGATGCGCCATGATGATGAAGCTACGATCCGGGCCTCAAAGCTAGGCAAATGCACGTTCAATTGCCCTTGCAAGCATGCTCGTGGAGCATGACGCATCTACCTTAGATTCCACACCATTCCAACTTACCCTTGTTCCGCAAAGGGTTTATTAAGGAAAGCAAAAACTTCCTTAATAAGGAAAAAACGGCCTTTGAGGCCCTAAACGATGGAATTTGGCTAAATTCTGGTGATCATGTGGATCTAATGATCAACATGTCTTGATCTTTGGGCCGTTTCCCATCAAAATGGACTCCTCTTAAGCTAAATTACGACATTCGGGTTTTTCGCCTCCGGATAGGCTATAGCTTGCTCTTTGTAGCTTGATAGGAAGTATGAGCATCCACTTGCCGGCATGCAACTAAGCCTCATCAAGTATGGCCACAATCATCTCTTGCGTCGAGATGCCGAGCCGGATGATATGAGAGGCCAAAGTGCCGCAATCATCTCTAAATTAGATGATATGAGCGACAACGTCCGGACCGACAATGCCGCAACTCATTGCGGCTGCCTACGCACCCTTCCCTACTCTAAAGGGATCAAGCACTGCACCGTAGTTCATCACGAAGGGACAAGCAACTTATTCCAACTCGTTTGTTAGGCCGTGGCCAAGCAATAATGGAAATGGCCTAGTCCGTATAGGCCGTTCCGTCGGAATGCATCCAAGTGATGCATGTTTGGTCCGCAATATGGCATAATGATACCTAAGCATCAAATGCCCTCTTCGCGAGGCTACGCAACTATAAATGAGCCTTAGGCATCATTTATACTCTTCCGCTAAGCTATGAAGCTTACTTGGTGCATAGTCCGCATATGCACCATCAACCAACTACCCCTCCCTATATATGTTAATTTGACATTTTTAGAACTCAATTTGGGGGACCAAAAATATTTCATCAACTCCTCGTTTACTATTCATGGCCGTTGCCATGTATTTTCCCGATATCCGCCATGTTGGCCGTACTCGCCAACCCGATGTCCGGCCATGTTGGCCGCCCTCTCGCTAACCCGATGTCCAGCCATGTTGGCCGTCCACTGCCAACCCGATGTCCGGCCATGTTGGCCGTCCACTGCCAACCCGATGTCCGGCCATGTTGGCCGTCCTCTGCCAACCCGATGTCCGGCCATGTTGGCCGTACACTGTCAACACATTGGCTAAAAGCCAATGTTCCTTTTTCCTACGCAACGGAAGCTTTGGATGAAGCTTCATCTCAGGCCATGGCGCTTCTTTTAGCATGCGCCATGCTAAAAACACGGGGTGTTACATTACGCATGACATAAAAAGATAAGGATGTTCAATGTATACCCGTTCCATTGCCATAAAAATATTTATCTACAGAAAAGATGCTTTATACGGCCAGAAAGATTATAGATTATTAATCCATTACCAAGCATAAAAAACCTGAGGCACTATATCATTTAAGATGTTGTGCCGTAAGCCAAAATTTAAGCTATAACAGGTTTCTAGACCTTAATATAAAGGTGAGGCACTATACTGCCAATATTCTTTCTTGCACATTCTTCTTCTTTTTGATCTGAAAGGAGGACATCCACAGCCATCGCTCGATAAAATCAAGCTCTTCCGACGGTGGACGCAAAGAAGCACTTCCCTCTAGCTAATTCGTCCGCCGGAATTAATGAAGATGTAAAAATAAACTAACAAGCTACAATATCTGCAGTAACATGCACTTAAAACTAGATGGTAAATGCCGAAATACTTTGATTTTATATAGCATAGGAGATTTCGAATTACATTAATTTTTCAAAACCCAATTTCACACTTTTGTGGATTTGCAGTGTTTCCAAATACCAAAGGCAAGCATATGACTTTCATACCACTACAACGATCTAAAATAAATATCGTGTGTTTTTCTACGATCTACAATTCAGTGTTTCCAGAGATTTCCGTTCTTTCGACTTTTTCCTCTTCATCCCAATTTTGCGTAACTACCTTCTATGATTCTATCGGCTAGACAGAAAATTCCCAATTTGTTAGACAATCGCAATGATTCTTATTATTCCTCTGGGAGAATCGATCGATGAAATCATGAAACTATGAAATTTCTCAATTAGTCATCAAAAATTCTAACATGTAAGCACAGTAACGAACAAATGTATGTAAGAGTTACTCACAATCACAGTATGAATTCTCGTCCGGTCATCTTCCTCTCAGCCGCTTCCTCCGCCATTTCAAGCATTTTGAATCCCTAGTTTCTATATCACTACTAGAAAGATCAACTTCATCATCTCCACTTTTCTTCTTAAGCTTGTTCTTAGTTTGCTTTGCAACATAATAATTGTAATGTTTTTCACAATATTTAGTATCAATAGTACCACTATCATCAGCACCACCACCACCACAACTCCTCATTCTAAAATTTTTCATCTCCATTTTACATTATCGTTGAAATCTCCCATAACAATCGTCTCAAAGGATTGAAAATTGCTCCTTGAAGATATGTCAAGGTCGTACCATTATCAATAATTGTTCCTTTTCCATCTCCGCTTCGAATTTGGATGTATATTGTTATCCACAATGTTAATGTTCTCTAAATTAAAAATCCAGGATGAGAGTTAAGGTGTGTTTTTCCGGTTCCGCACATAGCAAGTGATGTATATTGTTATCCACAATGTTAACCTCCTCCTCCTCCTCCTCCTTCTTCTTCTTCTTCTTCTTCTTCTTCTTCTTCTTCTTCTTCTTCTTCTTCTTCTTCTTCTTCTTCCTCCCTCTTTATTACTAGTAACACTTTATTACTAGTAACAATCGTAGGTACACAAAATAGGCTCGCCACGTGGCCGCACAGGAAGGCACGAAATAGGATTGAAGAATCTCACTCAAAGATCCCGATCGAGTGACTTGTCAAATCAAATGTCGAATTACCTCGCCACCGATTAATAACACGAAGAGGAGACATCCTAAAACGAAGTAACTCGCATAAGGAATCTACAACACGAACGAATCAAATTGGAGTACTCAACAAGATACCAATCAATGAAATAAAGATGGGCTTAAGTAAGGTTACTTGGCGGAAAGATAACTTGCAAAGTCAGTAAATTATGGAACAAGAAAAGAGACAGCTATCACCCAAAGTTGTCAGCGAAAGAAAGGGGAAGGACTTGGTTCTTGTAACGTTCCTTGGATTCTGCAAAAACAAAAGAAGATTTTATCACAAACCCGAAATTTGACATAACCAATAGTATCTCGCATTACACCTAAAGCTACCTTCCATATGTAAGATAGTGGTGTTCAAAGTCTCTTGGATATCGGAATACAAATGATCCAGCCTGGAGATTGCTAGATCCGACTCTTGGAGTTGAACGCATAGCTCGTGATACGCATTGTCCCAACCGTTACCGTGACCATACTTTGAAGTATCTTTGATAGGTTAAATGACAAGAGCACCCTTGTTCTTGCGAGGATCTCAGACTTGACTTGGGAGGAAGATTTGATGACTTCTTAAGCGTGAGGAGTTATCCGGTGAGCCTCAAGAAATTCCACCTTTTCTACTGACAATCAATCTCTTCGTTTAAACCAGCTACTTTGTTACGAAAATTTACGAAGATCAACCACAACCTGATTTTTTCTACTGATTACGCGCTCGTTATCTTCCTCCAGCCTCTTATAGGCACATAACGCCGAGGAATGAAGATTCCTCGAAATAGTAAGGGAATTGTTAACCCGCTCGAAGTTCTAAATTAAGGCGCTCATTCTAAGTCATGAAGATGAAGATTCACTCCTCGTTACGAGAACAATCGACAGACAGACGGTCCACTTGCGAAAAAAGGGTCTCGACCTTCTCATTCAAAATCTCATTCTCAGTCACATAGCAATCATTCAGAGTCACGAGGTTTAGGTTCTCAGCACGAATATCTTCCAGCGAGGTGGACGCTTCGGAAGCATCCATTTGGCGTTGCATGCATCGAGCTTGACGAAATACAAAATAAGAAAATAACATAAGTAAAAGCAAAGGCGAGGAATGGATCTGCAAGGAGAGGGAACTTACTCTGAAGGTTCTCTATCTTCTTCTCTTGTTTCCGGAATACTCCTTCTCCTCGTTGAGCTCATTCGTCAAGGCTTTGATATGAGGATCATCCTTATTCATCTTCTCGCGAACCAGTCTAGCCTCCACTAAGCTAGCCATATGACGGTTGACTTCCTGCGAATCGACGAGCAGAACTTAGGAATGAACCAAGAAGTACTATAAAGATGCAGTTGTAAAGGTATGCAGGGCTCACCAAGTTCATTAAAGCGGAATATTGTTGGAGAGTCAAATTCATAGAAGCATTCAATAATACAGAGGAATCTTGAGAAAGAAAGTCGTCATCGCTGAAAGTCACCAAAGATTCGAGCGCGCGAGACCTCGTAGCATGATCTTCACGAGCCTTGTTATAGATGTCCTGAAGGAAATTCATATCTCGGATCATAGATGGGGTTAGACATCACAGATTAAGCGATTTTGCTTCCCTTTTCACAAGAGGGAGTTTCGCCTTGGATTTCTCGGGATGCGTGACCAAATGAGGAGGAGTAGGAGAATAAACAACTTTGGGAGAGGTAGTTGAACGAGAGTGGGAAGATTGATGCTTAGGAGGAATGGGGAGACTTGGAGAGACGACAGAACTCCTGACTACGGTCAAGCTCGCGAAGTCCAAAACCCTACGTCGCCTTTGGGATCGCCAGAAGGAGGAGCGTGTAAGTCATCAGTCTGCGAAATAACAAGTTCAATACAATTGATAAATGAAAGGTCCGAAGTACACAAGATGATACTTTGGACGAAGTAAAGATTTCTGAGTAGGAGGAGGAGGTGGAGTAGGATGATCACGCCTTTTTCGTCCCTTAGTATCGTCCTACGAAGAAAAAAGGGTTAGAATTTAAGATTACATCGCAGAAAAGAAAGTGACGAGCGAAGTGGATACCTGTTTAAGAGAAAAAGATTCAGCAGTAGCATCCCTTTCCTTTCGATCTTTGAGAAGACCAGCGGCAGGCATCTCGTACTAAAAGGGAAAAGGGGATATGAGAACGAACAAAAGCCCAAAAACAAGAGAAAGGCCCAAGAGAGAAGACAATACCTCAGTTGGAATGGACCATCGAAGCTTCCAAGGATCGCAACCGGCGAGGTAACAATGCTGGGGAAGATGACCCTCACGAGGAACTCTTTTCTCGTCAACGCCCAGATGAAAGGGCCCCCTAACACTAGAGGGAACATCAGCCAATCTTCGTCGTATGGGAAGCGAAGTCGGTCATCTCACCCCAGCTTGAAAGGATCCACATTAAGGAGGAGAGCTTTGGATGGGGCGGAGATAGTGTTCCGATGAGCTCGATGCCCCACTCCTGATACTTTCGCGTGCTTGTAAACCTAGCGGAATAATTAGCCACGAAAGAGTCCGCATTGTATTCGCGAGAATCGAACTCCTCGGCCATAGACGGAACTTGCGAAATGCCACTCTCTGAGCGAATCACAAACTCGTTGAAATGCGAATTGCATTACGGAAAGTTTGGAAGACCCCACACTGGAGCTTATTCAAAATCTCAAGGAAAACTAGGGTTAGAAGGGTTGTAGAGGGGAAAGATGCCCATCTCTTAAATGACCAATGGTGACAATCATCTTGCTCGCCGTCCAAACATCGATTGAATCCACCGATAGTTGACTCCATGTCTTGGGTAGCAATAATGGGAGGACTCACGGAAGAATCAACGGCAGGGGTCAAGGTTAAGCCCATCTTCTAGAAATCTTCTTGGAATTCCTCATAAGTTTTGAGTGGAGTAGAGGTTAATATCTTCTTGGGAGCCATTATGATGAAAAGAAAGGCGAAAAAGAGAAGAAAAAAGACAACAATGGAAGAGGGAGGAATAGGGACAGCAACAACTCGAATACAGAGTAGAGGAGAGAGAAGAAGATACCCAAATAAAGGTCAAACCGGATATTTATAGTACAAAGAAGATGGCCAGGCCAAACAAGGTTGACGACACGTTCGAGGAAACTTGGACCTAATAAGGTTACCATTCTCATATGATTCGAACGAAATAAGAAAAGGCAAAATGTAGATACACAAAATAGGCTCGCCACGTGGCCGCACAGGAAGGCACGAAATAGGACTGAAGAATCTCACTCAAAGATCCCGATCAGTGACTTGTCAAATCAAATGTCAGAATTACCTCGCCACTGATTAATAACAAGAAGCACGAAGTGGAGACATCCTAAAACGAAGTAACTCGCATAAGGAATCTACAACACGGACGAATCAAATTG
This sequence comes from Papaver armeniacum, assembly GCA_023531295.1. Taxonomy (NCBI): domain Eukaryota; kingdom Viridiplantae; phylum Streptophyta; class Magnoliopsida; order Ranunculales; family Papaveraceae; genus Papaver; species Papaver armeniacum. Next base: position 701,417 of record JAJJWW010002295.1, read on the forward strand.
GAGTACTCAACAAGATACCAATCACGAAATAAAGATGGGCGAAGTAAGGTTACTTGGTCGGAAAGATAACTTGCGAAGTCGATAGAATTATGGAACAAGAAAAGAGATGAAACTGTACAAAGTTTTCCAAATGAAAGAAATGGGAAAACTTTATGGAAAATGATCTCGGGCGAAGTATAAAGCACCTCCACGAGAACTCCGATTTAAGTAAATGCGTTGTACGCCATTAGGGTTGATTGGTCTATAAATAGTGGGCCCTTGGGCAATGTATGAGGGGTCGGATTCTTTGGAGAGGGGAGAGCTTTGCTTAGAGTGTGAGATTAGGATTTCTTTGTATTCAAGAACTTGTATCTTCACTACTTCGAGTGGTTAATCAATAAAGAATTTCTTATCCAAAACACTTATCATGTCTTAGATCTGTTTCGTTTCATACTTGGGTGTACTACTGAATTTCCAGTAGTTACAACAACAACATGCTGCTTACTCTCTGAGATTTATCAACTTCAATTTCAAACATTTTGAAAACAAAATGAATCTCACACTTAAAAGATTGAAAACTGTAAATGAAAAATGAAAGGCTGATTTATTGCAATCCTTATTGTTGTTGCTTATACATCTGAATTTGAGTCCATGATTGATTTTGATAAGTTTCAACAAAAGGACAATAATGTAGTTCACGGATATCAACAATTTTTATCTTGAAGACGCTTAAAGTAGAAACGTAGGGTCCCGTTTTCAACTGGAGGCAGTAGGTAGTATTTACTTACAATTTTTGAGTTTTTACTCTGTACTTGTAATACTTACTTTATTTACTATCTAGTGGAGTAGCTTATCAATAAATTCTTGTTAACTGAGAAATGCCATGGATGCCAAATTTCGTAAGTAATCAGCGATCGTTACATTAGGCCAGACGTATCTGAGAATTTGCTAAATGTCGAACGGTGTTTTATAAGGAAAACGTTATTTAATATGTTTTGGTAACGTATTTCTATGCAAATGAGAACAGATCCATTTACAAAACCGTTTTGAATGCGCCAAATACATATTTTCTAGAAGAGTGTGCCCAAAATTAAACTCAAAAATCGGGTAAGAAATGAATTTGAGAATTTGTAGTTGGAAATGTCAATATTACGGTGCGTGTCAAAATATGTCCCAACCCCAAAATCCCATGATAAGTTGTCAGTCACGTGGAAAAAAAAATAAAAACATTAGTCATACTATCTAGAACAAGGATCTCTCTTGACAAATGTTGCAAAAAGGTGCACAAAGTTGTATAACGATCAAAAACATTTACACGGGGACCTTGTAAAATTTAATCTTCTAAAACACCAACAGGGAATATAGGAATGAGTTAATAGCATTGTGTAAATTATATAAGAGCTCCTCCCTTGGCAACCTCAGTGAGCACCAACGCAACCAAACCGAGCATTGCGGCTCTGCCGTTCCACATCTCAGCAGTGGAGGACATGATACCATCTGATTTCGATTCAACACTCACGCCTTGAGCCAATGGGACAATTGAGGCCACTGATAGCAGGACACAGGTATATAGAAACCATGGGAGTCCTCCATCGCCCAACTGTGCTGCGACATCAGTACCTTTAGCAAGTTCTACTCCTATAGCAGTGACAAACCCAATCATGGCAAGTCTACCGTTAATTCTCTCTGGTGCCGGCCCACTGAATGCTAGTAAATCTGTAAACTTAGTACTCATCTGCAGACCATAAAAAACATTCAAGTAATTAGTTAAATACACAATTAACCACCAAATTTATGGATAAGCAAATATAAATCGATGCAACGAACCTTAGGTGTAACGCGCGGTGGTGGAGAGGTGGGAGTTGAAATTGGAGCCTGCTTATTATCCTCGGCCATGCAGCAAACTCTGAAGCTAGCATTTCTTCGTGTTTGGGTTTGAACACGAGTGACATTGTTAGACAAGATAGAGTGGTACACTGCAGATGATGCTGAAGCAGCCATAATATTTCGAAAATATTAGATTACTCAAAAGTTGTGAATAATAATCTTAAAACAGGAGCAAATGTATGGATGTAAGTTTCTTGTAGTGATAAAAGGATGAGTAATTTGATTGATTTGGTGATGAAGTAGTATGCCTAAAGATGGTATATATAGAGGGAAGTTCATATTTGAAAGAGAGATCGAGTGAATTGGTTGGTAGAAGTCCACATGAACAAATTTTGTATGCACCGTTTATTCATTGACACGTGAATGTCTTAAGGTTCATGGTGTAGAAATGAATGACGTGGGTAAAACTTCAACCGATATTAATCTTTTTTAGATTCTAGCTGTACGTAGTTAGTATTTTTGATTCACGGGACGAACAAGTGGGCATGGTGAAAAAGAGTCACGAGCGGACATGGAAAAATGATAATGCTGCGAGACAACATGTTGATGTACAAAGAATGTTAAAGTTAATGATTTTAACAGTGAATTTATATCCAGATTGGGCTAAAATTTTTTTTTACGAATACTCAATAATTTTTCTCGACTCAAATGTAATAATGATAAATGCGGCAGAAATACATGAAATGAGCAAGATGTGTCGCGTCGCGTTGTCTTTTTTTTGTTTACTTTAAATACATGAAGTGAACAAGGCGCGTCGGGTTGCCTTTTTTTACTTTATCATTCTAATACGTACGATGATAAAGTTATTCGGTGATGATACCAGTGACCTGAGCTCAAAATTCATCAGTACCATATTCTTTATCGGAGACATGGTAAGAAACGGAGGTGGAGATAGGAAAATGGTAGTACTTGTTATTAAAATTATAGATTTTAAGATCTTTTGTAACTTTCGGTCTTTCTTACGCAAGAAAATTAAAAAAATACAATCATTTTTAAGTTTTTAATCATATCAAATAATTAACAGGTAGTCAAATTTGAAAGAAATAAAAATCATATGTATGTTAACCAAGAAATGAAAACAAATTTGTTTTATTCCTCTTCTTAGTCTTTGAAGGGCTAAGATCGCCTAATTTATGATTTATCTTCGTGGGACCATATTTTTATTTCTTTGAACGGCTACCATATATGGTAAGTAACGTAAAATTCTATGACTAGAAACATCAAAACGTAGTTGGGCTAAGTTGATACTTAGCTAATTTTAATTCTCACCGGGCTATTTTTTAAAAATGAAAATTCCAAGGGCCGAACGAGTTCTTCGCAAAGTTTTGGGGGTCATGAGGTAAGCCACCCCCCAAAACCGTCCCTGACAGCAAGGCTGGTCGACTTTCGCCGTTTCCCTATTATTTTTAGCTTATCATATATCCTACTCCCTCCGTCTCTAAAAAGATAAGGCGAGTTTTCCTTATTTGGGTATGTCAAAAGATAGGCATTGTTTCCATATGTGGAAAGTCAAATGTTATGATTTTACTAAGTATACCCATAGAGGGACCACTTCTCTCTCTCCCTTTTCTCTCTTAATATTAAAGGGGCCCACTTCTCTCTCCCATCTCTTTTATACTCCCTCCGTCCCACATATATAGGCGGAGAGAGACAATTCTCTTAGATTAAGAAAATTGCATGGAATTCATAATTTTATATGTTTTTTCTTGTTTTGCCCTCTGTCTTATCTCCAACACAATTACCTATGTATAATAAATATGGGTATATATGGAAAAATTCATCCTGAAAGCAAAGTCCGCTTTATTTAGTGGGACAAACAAAAACCAAAATTCCGCCTATATACGTGGGACGGAGGAGTAACAAATTAGTAGGGACAAAAGAATAAATTAGGAAAAAATATGAAAAAAGCCTATAATGAATTAATGATTGGTTTTAATTTTCATAAAACCAAACGCCTATCTTTTTGACGTATGGAGTAAATAAAATGACCTTGTCTCGTTGTCTAAAGCCGGCTCTAAACAGTAATGTTTTTTAAGTGAGGGTCCTAACCTAGCCGTACGTTAACTTGTACTGTTTTCTTTTGCCGAAGAAAAGAAGAGAAGTGAATTTAATCTATTAAACCATTTACATCAAATACGCCCAAATTATGCGTACACATTTCCGATATGTGTGGAAACTATTAGTATCAAAGAGGTTGCCAACAGTAAAGGATTTTGGATGTTGCAAAGAAATTGTACAAAAGACTAAATACTGCTGGGATACGACAATGGAGATCATTGAAGATCCTAATGTTTCTGCTCTGGTTCACCTTCATCCATGGGCAGATAATGCTTGGTACAACTGTGTCAGCATTACAAACGTAAAGATTATACCCCACCAGTAGTGCATTATAGGATGTAATAATACGTTAGCACGACAATAGTTTTTGTTTGATGTTCTGTAACTACTAAAAATATTGACAAATAATTTTCCAAGAATCTTTCTTATATCCAAGTTCTAGTTTTTCTTGCATGATTCTATGAAAATATGTTCACTGGGAATGAAATGGTATTTGCCAAACATTCAATATAAGATTTGTTTGTGTTAAGATGCGAGGTACTAAGGTAAATTACTAGGTAAAAGGGGATCCATCCTAAAGCCAAGAGCCTGACAAATAATTCAAGGAAATTATTTACGTAGCTAGCCATTGAAAATTAGAGGATTTGTTGCCTCCTTAATTTGGGCACCTCATTTCTGCACTATTAGTGTACTGCTGAAATTGAGTTCAGAGAGAGGCTCCCTCTTCTCCTCAACTAGCAGTAAAAAACTTTTTACTGATGATACGGTAAATTTTTAGAACCTGTTCAAAGGTCCTGCGCCTGGCATTCTTTAGCTCAATCAACGGCCGGCAGCAAATTGGATTCGGTAGATTTGAACACATGTCTAACTGATTTTAGTACTCAATTTCATCACATGAAACGTTGCCACATAAATTAGGGATTAAAACAATTTACTATTTCTATTGTAAATGCACATCCAAAGCGCCTTAAACTAAACAAATGAGCACTTGAAAGTGAAAAACTGAAACAGCTTGTTGAATACCTCTCTTTATCTCAGATAATTCCCATATCTGAAGTAAATCAAGATCCACAGTTACAATGGCACAGTTGCTTAATGTTTCATTGGTCCTGGTCTTGTCTATTGTCGTTTGGAAAATGCAATTTATCGAAGTAAGAGGTGCAAGCGTAATTCTCAAGCAGGGGCACCTGCAGTCATGATTCACTGCTCAATGAGGTGAGCGGGCCAAAGTGGCTGAGTTTTGAAAAAGTAGGCCTGAATTTTGAAATGAGTTTGAGAAATTAAAAACTGCTAAGCAACTTACTTAGCTCATGGGAAAATCGCAAATGTAACTTCAGAATATGGCAGAAATGTGTTGCATTTTATTACCACTGCAATGCTGCAAGTAAGAGTGCAGAACTGCCAGAGAGAACCTGCTTGAAGTTTTCTTAGTGATCAAGTAGTACAAAGAATTACTGCGTATTCCAGAGTATAATTGTGTTTTTTCAATTTCAAAGAATTATACCAAACCCAAGGAGTCAAGTTACTTGAATTCCTGAATCGATTTCTGACAGAAAAACAAACACCCAGAATTACAGAGAAAATCACCACATACATGAAAACGTTTTACATGACCAGAAAGACTACAGTTCCGCAATTCATCATTACCTTTGGTTAAATACCAAGGATAAGAAAACCTGACAGAGCCACTACATCATCATTTAATTGTACAATAAACCGTTTTGAGGGAGGATACTTGCTATAGCAATGAACTGCTAAGCTGCGAATAATCTTCTTCTGTGCTAAACTGGTATTACCGATTTGCTAGTTCCTTGGACATGACAAAGAATCCTTGTGTCGTCCACAACTTGCTTAGAATTTCCATCCAAAATCGAACCAAACAGTTAATTTCTTCAACTGCCAGTTTGTAATAAGCCTTATCCTTGGACACATGCAAGTGACTTGTATCTCCAGTTCCGCAATTCTTTCAACTGCCATGCTGTGAATAATTTCGGATCCACGGTCTTGCCAAGATACCGATCCAACCCGATCCCACATATATGCATCCTGTTGACAGTGTATACAAGAAATACAACCTAAAAAGCAAATAAATCAACAAACGACAGCAAACTTATCAATGTAGTGTAAAAATATTGCCCATGGTTCAAAACAGATGACTAATTTATTTAGCCATTCACACCAAAGGCTACATAACAGAAAATCTAAGTTACAAAATGATGAGGTTAAACAAACATCATCGATTCGGAAATAGAACAAACATACGGAACAAGTTCAAGATTTAGAGTATACCCTTTCTCTCTCTCTCGATGTAAGGTATGGTTGGAGGCTTAAAATCGACCTACACGAGCTCATTATCTAGCGATCGTTGTTCATTTTCCGACTCCGCTCATACCCAATTATCTAGATCAATACATGAAGCATTTGGTTTTTTCCTTTTCATTCAGTTCTTCCGAGTCTTTAGCAGCAACTTCCATATTCATCCTTTTTATACAGGTCTCTTGATCTTACTGATGATACGGTAAATTATAACAGGTCTCTCTTTCTCTCAAACTTTTCCTTTTTATACCTAGGGTTGGGGATTTAGGGTTTACTATGGTTTTATAATTGACATGCGTCCAGTGGATAAGGGCAGCTTCTTATGGCTCACCGTTTGATTAAGTGGATATTGGACTGTGATAGAGAAGTGGCTGAGTTTTGAAAAGTATGACTGAAATTGAATTGAGAATTTGAGTAATAAAAACTGTTAACCATTTGTGGTTGATTCAAGTCTCAATGTCATTGTCCCAAAAGGAATAAAAGTGGGGATTAACAGGTTACCTTCACTATTAAACACCCAGATCTGCAGAGAAAATCACTACATACATGGAAGGAGTAATCGAAAAATTCAAGTTACTTGGGATAAAATACTACTACATATTACTAGAGAGAAAAAACCTTTTACATGATCAGAAAGATTACAATTAGCAATTCATTACCATGGTTTACAAACCAAGCTTAAGAGGAACCCAGATGGGTTAGTTCCAAAGGCATAATGAAGAAAAGAGAGGCATAGAAGTAGGCACTTCGGTATCAAAAATTCAATTGCCAACTAATGAACTGGTAGCAAATTGAGCTAGACTGGAATTCAAGTCAGCATATTTTTGTTTGCTTGTTACCCTTCTGACAGAGCTGTTGAGAATTGCCCCTCATCTGCAAGCAAAAGTTTTTCAGCTTCAGCAAGTTGCTTCATTATTTCCACTAAGATTATGTTCACTTCTTTAGTATGACAAGAAGGTTCAGCTGCGATACCCTGTCTGCCTGTCGTCTGTGATGTACTCCCTCCAGCATGAAAGTTGTTCTTCCATTTTTCCAAAATTTCTTTCCCTTTGTAACTGGTACCCTTGGTTCTTTCTCTCCTTCCAATCTTGGAAGTCTTTATGAATCACAACAACTTCTTCCTTATCTGAATTAGAATTAGTTACTTGGCCATTCACACAAGAGCCAGCAGAATAGAAATTTACATAACGATGAACTTAAAAGCAGAATAGAGGCACTCTGCACTAACGAAAATGCGGAATTAGAATCAACATCACATTCTCATTACAAAATAATCAACTAGGACCATTCACAGATTCACAGAGTTGTAGCAATCAACACAATTCAACACAATGAGGCAAAAAGTTGTTTTGTTAACACATGAATCAAAACCCAACATCAATTGTGCCCATGGTTCATAACAGATGACTAATTACTTGGAAATTAACACACAAGAGCCAACAGAATAGAAAACCCCAAGTTACAAAATGAAATGATAAAACAAAGATACAGAACAAGTTAGGGATTTAAAGTATACCATGTCTCTAGGTGCCGTTTGTAAGATCAATTGAAAAAAGTATCCACAGTTTGGAGAGATTTCCCAACCAATTTCCCCAAATTTTTGAACATTTTCCGAAACCGATCATACCGATTATCCACAGTTTGAGTCTTTAACAACAACTTTCAAATCTTTATGTTTCTTCATCTTGTTTTACTAGTCAGATGAGATTCTCCAGATTTGATTCACAAGTCTTTCTCTCTCACACACACAAGCTTTTCTCTTTTATAGGTAGGGTTAGGGCTTTAGGGCACTCTGTTGTGTTATATTTACCATAAACCCTATGGATAGGGGCAGCTAATGACTCACTGTTTGAGCTAGTAAAAAGATATATGAATAACTCAAAGAGTGTCGATTAACGGCCATATTCACATCTTCATAGGAAATACCAACTTTTAGCTCATTTGGCAACAGAAATTTCATAATGCAGTTAACTTGACTGACAACTTGACAAGGACCGGCAAGCCAATATACCACTGTAGTTGGTTTTGTACATTTGCAAGACCACATCTATCCAGTCTTTCTTGTTCAATTTTTTCACAACATGAACCTAATTTTACAATCACTTAGCAAATGAAAAACCTGGAACAAAGTTTTTTTTTTTTTTTTCTGAATCACATAACTTTTACAAGCTTGGTAAAGGGGCGGCACATAATGGTAGAGGGGCGGCAAGTGTGATAGCAATGTCCCCCTTATTGGTTAGGGGGTGTCCTATAGTGTGTAGTGACTAGATTACCCTTTTCACCTTAAATTAACCAAAATCAAATCAATTTTTTTAAACCTAATGAATCGAAAAAAATCAAATCAGCTTTATTTTTTCATCTTCTTCTTCATCTTCTCTTCTCCTCCATCAACCCTAACCTCCATTAAAACCGAAAATTTCATCGTCTTCGATTAATCGGCGATTTGAATTTTTTTTGGAAAAACCCAGCTTAGGGTTTAGTTTATCGTGTTGGATTTAAGGTAATTTTTGTATCAAAATTAGGATTTTGTATGAAAATTGAAATTGAAATTTCGGGTTTATGTGAGTTACTATTTGGTAATAACTCAATTACTTAACCGAATCGAGATTTGAAGAACATACGGTTGGTAATAGTTCAATTACTAATCAGAATCGAGTTACTGATTTGTTACTCAAACAACCATACCAACCGTGAAATGTTCCCGTGTCTTAAGAATTTATCAAATAATGATTTACGGTTCCAAAAGTTAAGTTGACATACCAACCGTAGGTAGTTACTGTTGGTATCGAACATTTAGTTACCAACAGAATCTGTTTTACGATTGGATCTTCCCCAAATTTAACCGATTATTTGTTGGTATTCGATAACTTACGAATCAGAACTAAGAGTTACTAAGTTGGTAATAAAGCAAAATTGCAACCGTAAGTTCTTCGAAAATTCAAAAAGTTTTGATTTTGTTATGTACTTTAGATAATTTTGAGCGAGAAAAAGCTAATGGGAACTAATTTAGAAGTATACCGGGTCACTGGAATCACTCATTTTGGTTGAGTGAATCAAAATCTAGGGTTTCACAAATATCACATAAGTTTTCTTTTTCTTCTCCTCTATTTTTTTTTTATAACTCTAAAAATCTGATGTTAGTAAGTGAAAATTAATTATCAACACTAATCTTTATTATCAACACTAATCTTGATTATCATTACTAATCTTGATTATTAACAATAAGGGCTAATTAGTCATTTCTAGATTTTCATGGATAAGGGGCACTTGAATTTACTTGTAATGACCTTTTTTATCTTATTAGGTTGCCGCCCTCTCTACCAATTCTCGCCGCCTTTTACCAAGCTTGAACTTTTATTAAAAAAGCCAAATTACAACCCAATTACAAAGGAACTCAAATTTTAAAAAATAAAAACAAAGATACAGGCCCTAATACAAGAAGCTAAAAGATACAGCCCAATTAACAGACTCAATACTTAAGCTGAACCTCCCTTTTCATCTAAATCTGTAATATTCAACATTTGGCATTTCAACTCTTGGCAGACATTGAGGTCTACCAATGTAAATATGTCTAATTCCAGCAGCTAAAGAAGCTCCCTTCTTTGCCATATTGTCAGCTGAAAAGTTGACCTCCCTGTAACAATGTTGATATCTTATTGAATTGAGCTTCCTTGTAACAATACTCCATCTTCCTTTAAGAAACCATGGAACCTGGAACAGAGTTCAATTGCGTCACGTTTTGCTACTACTGCAAAGCTGCAAGCAAAAATGCATCAACTAGTACAGAACCCCTACCCCTGCCAGAATCTGCTTCGAATTTTCTCAGTGATCTAGTAGTAGTACAAAGAATATTATATCCCAGTATCATTTTTCTTTCCCAAGCTCATAAAGTATACATGTAACAGTAGTAAATACAAAGCCATGTTAAAATACTGAACTGTTAACAAATTAGCTTCATTATTACCCTGATTAATATTTCTGACAGACAAACAAACACCCAAGCTATCAATATAGGGATAAAAGCCTACAACAGAAGGATTACTTCAATAGCCTACTGGAGTTTTTAAGTTGACAGGGGTAACTGAAACTCAGTTCCATAACGGCAAATGACAAGAAGATATCTTAAAAAGAGTGCTCCAGCATTACATGTATGAAAAGAGCAATCGAAAAACTCATGTTACTTGAGGTTACACATTACATAAAAGGAAAAGGAAGATATGTACCACCGCATCGTTTAAGGTGTTGTGCCATAAATCGTTTTAAGGAAAGTTAAGTTCTAACAGGTCTCTTGATTTATACATATGTTGATAAAGTGCTAACTGCGAATATTCTTCTTGTCTCAAATCAGAAAGGAGGACACAAATTGCTCTGCACAATCAATCTCTTCTTACAGTGGAGCAGCAGCCCTTCCCTCTGAACTCATTCACCATTGGCAAATGTCTACTTAATGATAATTGCTCAACTTCAAATTTACATTTTGGCTTGTACTTTTCGATCACATGATTAGTAAATCATCAATGAGGTTTAAGTGCGGTCACAGCACCACTTGAGCTGCTCACATTGAATGACAATAAACCTTTATAAATAAAGGCAACTTAGTTGTCTATATTCTACCTCGCATTTCTACAACAATACCACTTAAATGGGGCTGTTCCTAGCACAGACAATATGAAACCTCGCTGCTAGTAGTGTTACAAAAACTCTTGTTCTGTAACTAACTAGGTGTATAAGATGCCTCAACGTAGTAATACTCTTTTTTTTGCCTCAACGTAGTCAAGCCACTTGAATTTGTTTCAAAAGTCTGGATGCACATAAAGAAATGGATAAATCAGATAACAACTCAACTACACCTTTTGTAGGAAGCCTTTCTTTTGGACCCATAAGTTGGAATCTACAAACAACAATTGTGGATTAGTAAAGATCATTTGCAAAGATAAATGAGAGATAAAACAACCTTATAATGAAATATTGAATCTTAGCAAAGTGACAATGCTAAATAACTGGAATAACATGTTCAGCAGCCAAGGCTAGTATGGGCACAGGCTTACAGCTTAAAGTATGAATCTTGCTGTTTGGGATTGCAGTGTCATCAACATGCCCCTGGATTAACTAAAAGCATAACAGCCCAAAAAAATCACCCAACTAAAGGCAATCCATAAGTCGCAGAAAAAATACCAGCTCTGATCAAAATATTTCCATTTGTAACAAAATTCTGAAGATTACAACTCCTCCTTCCATAGATTTCAATAAATGACAAAAGACTGGATATACACAATTGCTATATCTCTCATTTATCTTTGCAAATGATCAATACATACGCTTTTTTGCAAAGATAAATGAGAGATAAAACAACAATTGTGAATCAATACATACGCTTTTTCACCCACAAAATCTCCCTCAGCAATACGGTTTATCTCTCCTTCCAGAGAGGTGAAACTCCAGTAACGTGCTATTGACAAATAAGCTTCAAAACATCTCATTCGAAATTCTAGTACAAAGATGCCATATGTATTGAAAGACCGGATGCTCCACGACAAGACAAAATCAATATAAACATGCTCAACTGATTCCATGGTCTATGTGAGTGTGGCACTACATAACACTAACAGAATTAGCAGATCCATCAAAAATCAAAATGTGCCTAGTAGGACTGAATTCTGAAGGTTACATTCAGTGAATTCCAATAAATCAGAAAAGATTGGGCTATCAAGATTACATGAAAACAGAATGGAACAAACACGAAAGGTTAGAGAAATGTAAAAATAACATAAGAAGTTTTTTATTACCCTAGCCATCTGAACAACTCAAATTGTTTCTCCTGCTACCTAGACCTCCATCTCAGGGCTAGAATCAATTTTCACCTACAAAATCTCCTGAACAACACCCACCACAGGTAGGTGTGCTCTCACAGGTTGTCTAGCCATGGCTTTCAGCAATCTAGTGATTTCCTTTTACTGTTAAGAAAACAAGATGAACCCGTAAATGATTATCATTGACATTCTTAATTTAAACATGCATAAATAAAAGTTATAAAGGTCAAGGTATTCTAACATGTTGCATAAATCTGGATACAGGATAATGACACCAAGTATATAGGAGATGTTGAAATACCTTCACTTTTGAAATAGATGGATGAACTCAATTGAATCAAAATGTCTTTCTAAAACGCTTAATCATATTGAAATTTTAGGATCTTCCAAAACTGCGGTAGCGTGCCCTATCGTTAGAACATCAACCAAACCGAAGACGAATGAAGACATAAGGTTTGTTTTACCGATTCCGCCAATACCAAGTATGAATATCACCGCTTAATAAACCCTCTTCTTTTCTTCTTCTTCCTCTTCCTCTTTACTGCTGTTGCCTTGCTTAGTAACATCAACATGCTTATTACAGTCTGAGGTTTATCAACTTCAATTTCAACCATCCTTAAATCGAATCTTTCTTACACTCAGATTGTAAATCATAAGGCAGATAAGTTCGACTATATACCATTTCAGATTTGCATCGAGAAAAGTTTTCCCTCCCCATCAATTGCCTTTTTGATGGCTTCTGCACTTGATATTGCTACCCCATTATACCCTATAAAAATACACAAATCACAACAAATTAGAAATGAGTGTAAAGAAGAAATTACTAAGTGAATATGTCAGAGTGCAGAACCCCAGCCAGAACCTGTTTGGAGTTTAAAAAGTGATCTACCAGTACAGAATTATAGC